>JAZDUA010000132.1:0-600000 GCA_038098605.1 Gryllus longicercus
AATGTTCCTACAAAACAAATTAATTCACAAACAACTCTTGAGAGTTGAGACTGATAATTATTTTAGAACTCCTCGCACAATACTGAACATTTGAAATCAATTGTTTAAATCAAATTCATGAGTAACACGTCATTCCTAGAGTTTTTATTGGTTGGACACTAAACTGAATGTCAGATTCCAAAATGTTATTCATCTATAGTACAAATTTCCCATAAGTAGAAATTGAAAGAAAACTATGCATCCTCCGTCCTTATGATATGTCTCTAGGGTTTTTTAGATACATAGGAAGTCGGGGAGTAATACAATACCAATGAAACAGTTTCAGTTTGATTAAATAAAAAATTCAAATATTTGATTGTGCAATTTCTCCTATTCACTTACTGTGCATTCGAACTTAATATCCATACACATTGCGAAACTGCGTTAGACACAAATGACGCCATGCGATAAAAAAAATTAAAAAAAAACACTTCATTATTTTCGTGTGACGTTTCCGATCAGCGAATTTTTGCAGCTTCGGGCCGCATTTTCATCACACGACTGCAGCATTTTTACTGTTGCCGGCCACTAGTTTCATGATAATGGCATTGATGCATACAGAATTCTGTATATGGCATATTTGACATAACCCTGAAACAAATTATTGTAAGCCTTTTGATAAATTACTTGCTAAATTGCTATTATATTTACTTTCTTCGTCGAGCTGGTTGATGTCTAAGGGTATTACTCGGGCAACTTTTCTTGAACGATGGATTGACGATTTCGGGTGGAGTGGTGGTATTACTTACAAAGTCGGCCACTAGAGTATTTTAAGTAATGCCAACGTCTGTGAAATGAAAGTCAAAAACTGCATCGTGTGCTTCACTTTTTCGGGAGTTTTTAGGTGACTCCCTTGAAGGACCTGGACCTGACTCAGCTATTTCTTTCGATATTGACAATAAATCTGAACAGGGGTTCTGCACTATGAAAGCAACTGGCTTTGACTAGCTTCTGTTTCGCGCCAACGAAGTTTTAATGCTTGGAAGGTTGTCATCAGTGCCCGCTGCGAGCTTTTGCCTTCAACTGTTTATTGCACAAGGGAGGGGGATGAAGGTCATCGTTCAAGAAAAGTTGCGCGAGTATATCTACTTCATGATTCTATTCAAATGATCTCTAGATCGAGACAGATCTCATGATATCAGGAACGTTCATTACTCCATATCGAACAGGAAATATTTGGATACAACCAATTTCAAGTATCGCAGGAAGCTACTTCATCTTTCTTTGCAGGTTGGCAACTTCCGGTTCCTTCCTCCTAATGAACTGATCTTTCGGAGCAATGCCTGGCGGCTTTGAACATAACCGTTGTCATTATTTTAAAGAGAACGATTTCCATCGAAACTTAGAAGTACAGACTTATGGGCAACTTGGCACTATAACATGTAAAATAATAAGTTTGCGGCAAATTATTGCATTTGAAATTACCTTATATTCATTCAGATAGGTATCTTTCAAAAATCATTAAATCGGTACTTATTCGAATATTTCAGAAACGTGTTCAAAAAATCCAGAAGAGCCAACATTTGTTTTAATGCCAAGGGGGTCAGAGTTTCTTGATAGTAAATGAAGACCAGAAACCGCTAATGGTATGTCGTCAAAGAGTACCTTGTCGTGAAATTGACTTATTGCATAAGAGTGTGCATTCACGGCGAACAAAAATAACTATTCGCGCATTTCGCCGGCGTGCCAAGTCCGTTAACGTCCCGCGAGTGGGCCATTCGACACTTCAATTGGCCGTAACTCTCTGTGATCGTATCAGTGCACCTCGTTCTTCGGAGATGCCAACCTGGGACGCAAGAGACTTCGCTTCGGTTTCCCCAGTGGGATCAGTACCCTTTCGGGCGAAGGAGGAAGCTAATCCGACAACTGAGGAAAAGAGGATAATAGTGATACTGAGAAGTTTATGTACATTTAGATTTATTTAGTAAAAACACAGTAAAAACTGTATGTTACGTATGGGGGAGAAGATTATCTGCGCACGTTTTCCTGAGTTTCAGAATCCCTTATCATTTTAACGATAAATAGTTGAGAAATGAGTAAATGTTTAAAATAAATAAATAAATAAGAAATAAATTTTAAACAATCACGAGATTAGCAATATTTGAAAAAAATAGACATTTTCGTTCCCGAGTTATAGACAACGTTTTTGCATCGGTAAACGAATTGCAAGAATGATTTTTCTGCATTGCTAACAATATAGTACCCCTACTCCTACCACTACAATCAAAAGCAGAGTTCAACAAAACGAGCGCGTAGGGAAGCTACATTTCCGTCCAGAAGCAAAACAAGGGGCCATCTGAGCATGCACTCAATGGATCATGAAAACTGAAAAAAAAAAACTGATCGAGAGGGGAGGCTTAAAAGAGTTTTAAAGAGGGGGGCTTAAAAGAATTTAAAAATGGGAACTTTTTTTACCCGTGTACGTCAATTGTGTAAACTACATCAGCGTATGAAGACCACAATTACCACCATCGAGATCAGGTAGATTGTAATAACTTAATAAGCGTTTTTGTATTTTTAAAATTAATTTATTCTGTGTGTTTCCGGGTTAACGATCTATTTTTAATCAATAAAATATAATGTTGGAGTAAGATTAAAAGAGGAGTTGGAAGTGTACATGTGTTCAAGAAAATGTCATAAAGGTGATTCGTAAAAAAACACGTTCTCCCAAATTTACGCTTTTCACCACCCCCCCTATTCAAATCTCTAATACCTAACCCCGAAAAGACCGAATTACTTGGATCTCTTCTCCCCTTTATCATCTTTCATTTTTTCCTTATTTTTAGTATAGACGATAAAGGAACTATTTCGACTGTTTTTTCAATCGAAATTTTTATCAATATCTTCAAAACAATTAACAAATTCAGCATTAAATTATTTTTCGATTTCTTTATCTCGCAATTACAACAACGCTTGATCGCTTATATCACTGACATGCAAATCACAGCATTTACTTACAAACTTCCAAAAATATTCTACAGACAAAGTATAGTAGATGACATTAGCGTATAAAATCAGCGTATATTAGCCCGGTTACTTTAAACCCACCCTATCAACTCAACTTCACCCACAACTAGTAACGCAAAAAATACGTTAACGTTCATTTCTTAAGTTCTTATTTTCAATGGCCTGTCATGCGAGTAATACTGAATGCCGTTAACTCCTGCTCCTGAAACTAGGATTCCTTAATAACTCGATCTTTCATTGCTCATATTGCTCTCTATAAACATTATGAATTTGAAACTCGTTGCGACGAAATAGTATTTGATAACGCGACTTTTATATTTTACCTTTACATTTGAGAGATAAAGGTTTCATTGAGTTGTTGGTTTATGTTCTTTTTTTGTACTCTCACGATATTACTTCAATGCAATTTTCTAGTTGCTCCTGCACTTCTTAGGAATTATTGGAGAAAACATCTTGATTGCAATTTTTTACATTTGAATAACTGCAGAATCTGGGATAAGACAATTTTAGGACAGGAAAGAGTCGAACGTTCTACAAACATATTTTCTCTTGAATGTTATTACGAAATTAAATATTTGCTTTTATATTTTGAGGGAAAATTAACTATTTTTGAGTTGACATCAATGACGAAATATATTCTCATCGAATTTAAAGTACACGTAAGATACGCGAGAACGATTGAATACAATCAAAGCCGCTCATTTCTTCCTCCTCTCGTATGTTCATCTCTCAGCGCCCCTGGATCAGAAATTTATTTCATGGAGCTACTTGGCAGGAGGGGAGAATCTCCCCTCTGGAATTGCCATTCCCGGCTTCTTTTTAACAAGATTAGTTATGTCACTCGCCGAAAGGTAAGGGTCAGAAGTGAGAACAGAACGTTGAACTCATACAATGTGGGCTCTGGGAAGCTAAGGGAAAACCGAACTGATAAATATTACTTATCCCATCGCAGGGCGACGCATGTAATCCAATTTGTTGTATTGGTTTACCACTTGAAGTACTTTGTTCATTACACTTCTTTCTTCCTCTGACGGAATATACACCAGCCGCCACTTGTTGAGAGATATACGGAAAATATCTTGGCAGAGAATGAATTCCGCGTGATGTTCATTTACGACAGTGACATTATCATTGCAAGTCAAACAATCGTAGAGGAGTTACTCTTGAGAAATTTTCTGTAAACAATTTTATCATTTTAAAACTCATTGTGTATCTTTGTGAATTATATACTACATACTGATTCTACTTCCGTGAGCTGGTCTCACTAATTCAAGTCACGACTATATCTGCTTGTGATAAGTTATTACATCACGGGATCCCGACATTGCCATTTAACGTTATAAATGAGTGTAAATAGATTGGCATACATACTTCAAACGAACAGGTTGCACCATATTCTAGACAGTTAAAGTCCATTAATCACGTTGAGGAACATTAACTACCAATTCTTTTCTCCCGTAAGTAATGATGTGTAAACATTACGGGTGTGTGGCTAGGTTTCCGAAGTGCCAATTAAGACTCAGAAAACACACGCTCGTTGTTCGATAGCCGACCACACATCCATCTGCGTCATCTTTACCTCACGACATCTCACTAAATGCTGATACTGCTGACCTGCGGGCAGGCGCTCACAACGAAGTCAGTCACGTATCAGCGCCTATTGTTCAATCGGACAAGGAAGACAATCACGCATTACTTTGCGGTGGACGTCTAAACGGTCCTTGACACATCTCAGTGGGCCTTGTTTTCTTCTGCGACACGTTGTCAATGTAAGACAATTGAGAAATAATCAGACACTCAGACGGCACCGCCACTTTCGTTAGCAGATAGAAGATTCCGATCGTTCAAGACAATTTTTGTCAGTCATAAAGTTGGAAAAAGTTTACAAATTATTATATCTCCACCAAAGATAATTCAAAATGTGATAATGGAGACATATTGATAATTTTTCTATTTTCATTGACCTAGTAATAATGGTTCTGAACGGAAGTGCAATTATACTTTTCTTTTGATTTACTTTCCCCCAATTAGAGTTGGAATGAGCTATTTGTAAATATACTTCAAAACAATAGTGTTTGACGGACATTACACATGATACATACCCCGCTAAATGCAATGAAAATTATAAAAGCAATAAGTGTTGACGCAACGCTCTCATTTTCCGTAGAATGCCACACATTCCTCAAAGGAGTAGGGGCTCTTATAGAGAAGGAGACTCCCCAAGACGAGGTGCTCGTGACTAACGATGTACTCAAGGCCGCGACACTGAAGGCCTATTTTCGTGGGGAGTGGCAGCATCGTTTTCGCCTCTGTACGTCTTTGGCAACAGTTCGCCAGTCAGCGCATGCAAAACGAGCCAATTAGCGGGGCCGGCAGAGGCAGCCGCCCATTCTTCATCTTGGTATCGCCCCTCGCGACAGCTGTCGTGCTCTCTGCGGGACCTTCTGCACGTCGCATCGCGTCGCCAGGAGGCGCGACCAGCCATTCTGCACTCGACAGCTCACGACGGAAGGCCGCAAACCCCTCTCACGAACAAATGTCACCCTTCCTCCCTCCCTCTCTCTCTCTCTCTTTCTCTCTCTCCCTCTCCGTCCCCCTTTCTCTCTCTCTCCCTCTCTCTCTCTCTCCGACCCCCCTTTCTCTCTCTCTCTCTCCGACCCCCCTTTCTCTCTCTCTCTCTCCCTCTCCCACCCCCCCTTTCTCTCTCTCTCCTTGGACTTCCCTCTTTGTCGTTACGTTTGTGCTTTACTGCACACATTTTTCTTCACTGATCAATTCCATCACATCCCTTTGGCTTGCCCTAACTAATTTCCACGCTAGTGATGAAACTTAAAATTATTTTCGATTTCATTATTATTACTAAGTGACATACAGTACAAGTTATATGGTCTTTTTATTTTTAAATATTCGTGCAAGGCGAATGAGGAGGTTTTAAAGGCTGTGGATAAGTATCTAGCTAATTCTAAAATTTACAAATCACGATTACGAATGTTCTTAGACTGCTCAACGACTACTTTGTCCCCCGTTCTTTAGTCTAGGCTTTTTTACCTTCATTTTGAAGGACTTTTCTGACTTCTAAAACGTGGACGGAGGAAAACGTGGTACGTGTTCTAGACAGTTGAACGCCACACATTCCTCCGCAGGCGCTTGATTAGTTGACATTTCTCGCCTTCACTATTAATTTCAGAGAACGGTCATTAGCACTCGTTATATCGATTTACGTTATGTCATCTGTTCCGAAAACGGCAGGTTATAATCATCTTCTGTTTATCGCAGATAGTTTGCATTAATGTTCTACGATGAAACCTGTTCGATTAGTTTTTGTGTGTGTACGCAGTGAATCGAAAAATGTTGGGAATGAGCCAGCATAAATCAATGTCCAAACTGGAATTGGTAGAAAAGCATCTCTATTCAAAAAGTGAAGAATGTTTCAACCGTATTCGAAAGAGGGGACTTGATTCTTGATTCTTCAACATTAAAACTGAAATAGCATGTTATTTTTGATAATATATTTTATCTTAACTTAAACATCCAATCTCATATCAATCAATCTTCGAATTAAATTTCAGAATTTGTATAATTTCTTGAAAAACAAAAACAAAACAAAGAAAACTTCAATTTATTTCAAAATATTGCCTTTAATTTATGTACTACAGACTCTATGGATCATATGTTCGCCTATCTCTGTTTTCGGAGCAAATAAATTTGAAAAATTAATAGCTCAACATAAATCATTAGTACATAAAACGTTACTTGCACATGGTTTTCAATCTCACTTCTCTCAGAATCACACCATGAGATTCCATTAGCTCCTTTATAGAACCCAGAAAAATATCATATTTTATCTTGTATTGGCGATGAAATGGAGGGGGGAAATGTAGATTGATTTGATAGTTGACCCAGAACTTGCAGGTTGAAAACTTCGGCCCACAGTCATCAAGAGGATTCTTTCTTTGAAGCAGCGGCAAATACCTCCGCTCTGCATTCGCTCCATTCGCATGTGTGTCCGCGAGCGCTCCGCGCGATCCCTGTGTACCTGCGGCGACCCGCGGCGGCGCGCGAGCGTAAACAACTCGTTTGGGCGGCTGCTCTTGGGCGCGCTGCCTTCGCCTTGCACTTGCGGCCAACGCGCGCCGCACCGCGCCGCGCCGCGCCGCTTATAGACCTCGGCGCTAGGGCTCGCCCGCCTCGCCCCAACCCGCCCCGCCGCGCACGGCCTCGCCCGGCCCCGCCCCGCCCCGCCCCGCTGCGTCCTGTTCCGACCCGCCCCACTGCACCCCGCCCAGCCCCGCTCGCCCAGCCCCGCTCGCCCAGCCCCGCTCGCCCAGCCCCGCTCGCCCAGCCCCGCTCGCCCGGCCCGGCCCGGCCCGCTCCGCTCCGCCCCGCCCCGCCCTGCCCTGCCCCGCCCAGCCCTGCCCCGCCCCGCCGTGATCGGGCCGTTCCAACCCCGTCGTCCTAACCCCGCCTAGACCCCACGCCACCCGCCCCGTTCCGTCCAACTCCCACATACCTCTGCCGCAAAGCGCCTGCCCACCCGTCCCTCCCCGCCACTCCATCCCGCTCTACCCCTCTCCACTCCGTCCTCAACTGGACCCGTCCTGCCCCGCCCCGCTCCGTCCCACTCTCCCATCCCGCCCCGCCCCGCCTCGCTCCGCCCCGCCAGGTGCCCGCCGTCATCAGGTGCGGTCGTGCGCTCCGCCCGCGCTATTCGCGACCGCCTCGCCGCAGGAACATTCCGGCTGCAGCCGAGGCGCGCTAAGTGTGCTTTTAAAGAACGTGGCTGCCACACAATCGAACAGCAGGTGTTAACGGGGAACAGATGCGCTGATCTCATACATCAGGATTCCACGAATAGCTGATTCCGATACAAAAGGCTTGTTTATCACTCCGTTCAGACGATAGTATCATAAATTCCATCAGTTTAGCCACACTCGAAAAAGTGCTCGCTGGCAGACTTCGTTCTACGTCCTTTAAAACACAAATTTGATTCAATATTTTCTGATAAGTAGAAGTTAAGAAAATATCGGGGAAGTATCAGGGCAAAATCTTAAGAGGAAGTTAAATATTCGCACATAATTTTTGTGGTCAGAAAAATTTCATTTCAAATCTTCAGAAATAGGACCTGACCTCGAACCTCAGAAAACAACTCTCTCCTCTGCATTTGACGTGTTGACCTCTCGTTCAGTTCTATTTTCGCCTAATCTATTCGCGCTAATGCCGGCTTCCGCAGTGGTCAGAATGTGTGGGCGTCTGTTTATTTACCCAAGAAAGACCTCGACCGAGAGCGCGCGAATAGAGTAACATTTGTTCGCCGTGTAAGTACGAAGGAAAGATGGAACGCCAAGGCAGATATGAAAGAAGTATTCTCTCACCTAGATCTTATTCCGCAGTGACATTCAATCACAAGGTTATTGTCTCAAATCTGTAAATTGATATTGTCGCTTCCACTTCGATTGGTGTCCTTTTACAAGTATCGTTCTTAGTCATTGTTCATTTGGAAAATTTATATTTCAGTCTGTCTTCTTCATTGACGCAAATTTTGCGGACGTGCCCCTCTATGTTTTATGACAATGTTCTTAGGACAGAAGTAAAAAGAAATTCACCATGATACGCACCATTGTCTTTTCATCAACGTGTATACTCAGTGTCTCTGTTTGCTACTACCTAACATCTTCAAGACGAAACTCACGTTCAAAAGTTTAGTTCACAAGCGCCGGGGAATTTTGAAAAAGCAAAGATATACCATCATGTCACACTATGATTGATAGCAAATATTTTATTTAAAATTAACTAAATGAAACATTATTTCTCTAACGCAATAAATCCTAGTAATATTAAAAAATAATGCGTTCCAAAATACGCAATTTTTCAGACATGTGAATTTTTACTAATTACATTTCGGTTCATTTTTCTACTCCTATTCTGTATCGTGCAGTCGTGAATTATCTGTTTTATTTTATATTTTAGTTTTTTTGTTTAATATTTTTTTGACTTTTCGCATCCCTCAGGCTTCTATTTACTCTTTTCCCGTATACTTCAATTTTTTTTATCTCTTTCGTCAATTCTTGGTTTAAATATCGCAATAATCGAGGCAAGATTAGAAGTGCAGCGGAGGCTGTATATGATACAGCAGCGCCTCCTGGAGGTCCAACATAACATGACTCTTCGCTCCCCTACTGAGTAGAATTTTTTGTAAACTTTTAACGTTTTATCATTTTTGTACGCCTTCATTTTCTCTTCTTATACATTTTATTTTAGATAGTTGTTAATCGTTATTGTTACAACATTGTTATTCGTTAAATGCAGTGTGTAGTAAGCGTTTTAGATAAATAAGAATTCCTCGTCAATTGAATTATTACGCGCGTTCCTTGCAGCGCAGAGTTATTCGCGTCCGCCGCTCAAGGGCGCCGTGCGGTGCTGCAGTGACGCAACTCTCATGCTCACGCGTGCCGCGCGCGTTTCGCGTGCCCCGCCCGCCTCGTCACTGCGTGCCGCGTCCCGCCCCGCCCCGCCCCGCCCCGCCCTGCCCCGCCCCGCCCCGCCCTGCTGCGCCATCCGCCGTCCCCTACCCGACCGGCTGGTGGCGTCTATCTCGACACGTCTGATCCCGCCTCGCCCTTTCCCTCTCTCCTCTCTCCGACCTACCTCATCATATCCCTTTCCCATTCCTTTCCGTTCCGTTCCACCCAGCCCCGTCCCCGTCCCATCTCCTTCCCGTCCCATCTCCTTCCCGTCCCATCTCCTTCCCGTCCCATCTCCTTCCCGTCCCATCTCCTTCCCGTCCCCATCCCGTCCCGTCCAGCCGTATTCCGCTCTAACCCCGTCCCTCATCCTCTGCCGGAAACAGCAGGCCCGCCCGCACGCGTCGTCGAGTGGGGTCGCGGACTTTTTCCGGCGCGTTCTTGCGCGGAGCGATGACGCCCGCGGCCGCGCTATCTAAGGCTCGGAGGGGGAGCGACTGCGGGAAAAAATGCGAGCACACACAAGACGTCGCCGCTAATAGTTGTGCGCAGGGGGCGGTTCTGTGGGAGCCAGAGGACCACCCAGCCGCGGGGCAGGGCGGCCCGCATTATAATGGATTTCCTAATGTCATGCGCAGTTTTATCAACAGACATCGATGTACTCATCCCTATTCTGATCACCCTCATCATCATCATCCTCATCCTCATCCTCATCCCCATGTGCAATGCACTTGAAATACTTTCTCTTTATTTCATTCCTTATCATCATGTTCCGTACCATCTTATTGTTCCTGCACTGTTTGATTCAAATTAAAGTTACTCTCAACCTTTTCTTCTCTCTCTTCCAAATATTGTTTTTCCTGATGGGTGTTGTATTCTTTTGAAATCTAAAATATCTTTGTAATATTTCTCGTAAATATTTTTCTCATTTGCATCTGTACTCTTCACGGTAAGGGTTCGAAGTTTTAATTATGCTCTTTTTTATCATTTCTGTAATTGTATGGGCTCGTGAGGGCAACTTCTGCATAGAAAATCTCACTTCCAAACATAAAATATTAGAGCTATGCTTTGCAGTTTATGTCCATTTTCAGAGCAGTGCATGTTGGTGGGTTGGATCGTAATGTTTTATTACATCTACATAAGGAATAAATGTGTGCAGAAAAAATGTTACTAGTCAATAGAACTTTAATTAACGTTATAAAATATTTTGAAGCATAATTTCAATCCTTAAATATCTGTAGGATATTTTTAAAATGAATGCCAGATATTTATACCTCATTCTCCCGAGTACACCCATCTTGTTCACTCACAAACACCAAACGCAGGAGTGGAAGCTTACAAGGCCAAATATGTAAAAATCTTCATTTACGAGTACCTCCTGTCAAATATGAATGGTGTTACGTAAGCTAGTCGAGAAGAGAATGATCTTCGCTTGGTGGTCCTGTATCTTGCGGAATGAAAGTGAGACGTCAAAAGCTCTTACGTTGGGGCTCGTTGAATGATGTTAATGGAAGGAATTGAGAAGCGGGGCGGAGACGGCTTTAAGTAGTAGCCAGCCCCGTCGTAGTATCGTCGCCGTTGCCCCAACTCAATTCATTTAAGTTCCGCTGCTTTCTTATGCGCTTCTTTCAACTGGGGGCATTTTTCTGCTTTACAGTGTAGTATCACACTTAAAAGTACTTAGTGTTAGTAAGCAGTTAGAGTACATATGAATTTTTTACTTATTAAAGTCGCTTTGTCAACTCCTAAGGTCAATGTAAGTTACATTGGGGGTAACGGTATACGGTCACACACAAACATCCATGTCCCGAGCAGGATTCGAACCCGCGATCCCTGACGTCACGAGGCAGCTCCGGCTCTTCAGCTCAAGCGGCTCAACTCGGCTATTCAGGCCGGCCATTACAACGGTTATTTCGGGTAAAATTCGGAAATATTTAAGTCCAGAAGCAACTGACATGAAAACGTAACATTGAATTAAACAGACAGATATATATGTCAAAATTAAAAGTAAACTCGTGATTTTCATCTCACATTCGGAAAGCTGAGTCCCAAAAACGTAATTTAATTTGTTACTGGAAATTGGGAATCTACCTTTTATGAGACGAAATTTTCCCGTATTAATTGTCTGCATCGTAGTGGCGAATTACTGCCGTCATTCTCGTCGCGTTCAAAATGTCTCGAGCCAAAGAAGTACTCCACGCCGACCCTTATGCAGATGAGAGATGAGGACAGGATATTGCCGGGCTGTTGCACCGTCTGCCGCTGCGTGAACCTACCGCTGCGCTGATGTCAGTCACGCGGGGGCCGCCAAAGAGCCAGAGACGAGCACGGGAAGTCACGCGCGAGCGGAGAGTGCATCGCGAGTGCGAGGAGTGCCAAGGACACACGCACCGCACCAGCGGCGTCGGAGGTCACGGCGCGCACAGAGCCAGGATTCAAAGCCTGGTACACGCTATACTTCAACGAGGCGGGAGGATTTTCCGACGTTACCAGGCGGTCCCACCCAGGTTGTGGTCTATTCAGTGTATCGCATTCCCGGGTAACCGGAAACGAGCTCAACGGCGTACGTGCGTGCTAGCGAGCGGTGGGGGTAAGAGCCATTGCACAGGTGTTCCTTCCCCTGGGAATGTAAACCCCACTGATTATGAACGAGTTATGCAGAATAGTTTTACATATGACTGATATTAGTTCAATAATTTGTTTTAATTTATTCGGTCCCTTGTTATATGTAAACAGATAATCTACAGCACACGACCATCTATACATACGTGAAGATTAACAACATCCTCCTTTGTGAAAATAATTTAGTGAAAGGCACTCCCGGTCATAAAGCCAGAAAAAGTGACAATGGGGGAAGCAGAATAAGCTAGGTAATGGTGCGAGGATACTTCTTTTTTAATGTTGAAAATCGTAATTCAAGTGTGGGGGAAAATAGTTTTTTCGACAGATTTAAATAAATTTATCCGAAGTATTTCCAACAACTACAAAAAACTCTTTTTAGCTCATCATACCAGTTTTTATTTTTTCGCCACTTTGTCTATGAATTTTGACATTAAATCATGTTTGCTATTTTCTATAGATGGTAGAGATGTTTGGAGTATTCTTACAGGCGTTTATATTCCGTTTTGACCCTAACAAGCAATACAAAGAAAGGAAAAGAGAAAAAATTGCTTTTTTCCTTCGTTTTTTAAAGAATATCTCGTGTTCTAACGCAGATCATAACAAGGGCTAAATACAAATTGTAACGCTTAAATTCTCTACATTCTCCCAAAATTTACTTTACATTAATATACTTAATTAATACTTTAAATTATAATTTGCATTCGACAGCTCAATATATATAAAACATTAATTTAATCATTTATTATCTTGAAAACAGGTTTTAACTTATTAATGTTGTTAATTTTTCTATTTTGTTTATTAGAAACGATAAATAATGGAAACCAAAACTGTAAGAAAAACATTTTAATCTACTGTCATTTGAGTACAAGGCGGTACAGGGTCGGCCGCCTATGTCGGATGACGACGCAGGATTCTCGCGGCTGGAATGGCAGCAATGCCACAGCAGATAACGATAACGCTCACGCTGATGCTAACATAGACGATGACGATGACGTTAACAGAGTGGAAGCTATGGAGATACGGCGTGGAAAATATGCTGACGTATGAATGAGGAACAAGAATGAAAGATACGGTGCTCTAAAATAGGAATGTGTCAACGTTCGGGGAAGCGTTTTAGCTGAGTAGGTGTAATATTTATTTTCGTATTGCATCAACTACAACAAAAAAATATTGGTATTTTACGGTTAACTGCTCTTAGGAACTTTACGTAGTCACGTTTATTTTCAGCGATTGCCAGAAGTTAAGGCTAATTGCATTAAGTGGCGGCCAATCTCTGTATATAATGTAAATATTCAATAAAAAGGTTTCTAGAGGTCGCTGTTATTTTCTTCACGAACGGCATACTACTCTTTTAGCTGCCTCATTAAACAGAATTTAACATTCTTTTGAGAAACTACTGAAAGAAAACAGATTACCAATTAATTTTGACCAGTTAATAGATGTTAATCGAACAAAGTGCTTTAGTCTCAAAACCCGTGTTTTCCCATGTTTACACGAAGCTTATTGATAAAAAACTACATATTGTCGAAGGAGGACTAAACAGAATATTAAAAATGTTTGAAATAAATGGTATGAGACATATATTGCATGTTTTGACACATTTGCTCCACCCAGTTAATATTCACCAAACTCGCTAAATTCAGAGCTTAAAGAATAGACAGAGTATTAATATGAAATCAAAAGAAAGGAAAATATCGCCCATCCTCGTATATTCTGGCAAATATCCCCCGTGGTGCTATGATGAGCTACGGATGATGAGGCTTGAAAAGGTAGGTAAACTTCGATTCATATAGAGCTTCATTTGACAGTTCATGAGCTGTCACTGTGTCATCCAACGTGGAGCCTAAACATTTCTACAAGAACGTCAATATAGTAAAGTTCCCCCTCCTGATTGAATGACACGACAACAGCTGATTTACGTGAACTGAATCCACGTTAAAATCCAAGTCTATGTGTAAATGTGAATTGTTTGTGGAAATTAGACTTACATGTAGCAACCTCGTTTCCTCACATTGAAACGATATCTGCAAATACATTCTGACGGCCCTAAAGTAGCGAGAAGCGAACGGCCAGTTGGAAATAAAGAAAGGAAATTAACCCAGAATCCTGTCAACAAGTGTCGCAATCCCCAGTGGGAGAAGCTGTGACACGTGTGGAGCAAGCCGTAAACACAAGGGTGGGGAGGCGGAGGGGAGGGGGAGGCAAAGGTCAGCGCGGCGGCGCTTTGATGCGGCGCCACAAGAAGCGCCCGCGGCGATGGGCAATGGGCGGTGGGCGGTGGGCGGCGCCCGAGGCGGAAGGGGCGTCTTCGGTTGGCCTCGCGCTGACCGTCGCACTCAACCCGCGGAAGTCAAAGGCAACGAAAACCTCCGAACTACAAACAGGCGATTTGACACCACTGCCACAAACAGGCTTAGGACAGCGGTTGACACCACTGCAGTGTCTCTCACCGGGGCCATAAGACAGTCCCGACGGAGGCAGGATTTTCGACACTAGCTGCGTCGAATTCAGTCGCTCTCTGGAGGAGAATTCGAGCGGTTGGCTGCTCTCATCGGTGCTTCTCCGTGTGTGTGTGTGTGTGTGTGTGTGTTTTGGATGAACACCAGGAGAATTTTGGAGCAGAACCCTAACGATCCGGCCCCGGACCGCGCGCGATCTTTCCTTCCTCTTCCTTGTCATATCCTCACTTTTTACACACACACACACACACACACACACACACACACACTTGCTCCGGCTGGAGCGATGTCTCTTGGGAGATACCTGGTTGGGGAAACCCCACTCTCTTACGGTAGGTCGGCGTCGGATCTCGCCATACAGCGGGGGAAGATCACCACCATCTCACAAAGAAAAAACATGCACTATACCTACGGGTCTAATAACCTTAGAAGTTGCCGGGGACGGAATCACTAATAAATCAATCGAAACTCCAAATTTAGCCAATAATATTTAAAATGAAAACTTTGGAGCTCCAAATTAACAGATTAATTTAATAGTATTATTATGAGAGAATGATGACATGGTATTAATGCACTATTATGAAGTGATATTACGATACAAGCGAGTATCATAACCTTCATACGGGTGTATTAATACCATCACATCAAGTTTCATACACTTACGTATTCTACGACTAATGATATTATTACAAGTTAAACTTTTCATTGAAGTGTTTCATGCCTGCTGGCATGCTATCTAGCTTACAGTCTCCTAGCTGAGCACCATTTAGGTGACAACCATGTACGTGGCTTAAAGTTTACCGCCACCTCCTCTCCCCATGGATTGTGTCGTTGCACTAGTATACGCAACACTCCGAAATATTAATATAACGAAGAGCAATTATTTATTACATCTCGTTTCTGAACTTCTCTGCTCATGCACCCTCCACTATACTGATGGTAGGTATAGGAACTAAGAAAGAACATGTATTATAAAAAAGGTTCGTGGTAATGACCATCATTACCCAACGAACTGCAGCTATCTAAGAAGAGAATTAGACATTGTTAATAGAAAAATACGCTAATAGTAAGCTACCTACAACACAGTTAAAATGACTCATTTTACGTATTTTATGTCTCATTTTACGTATTTTATTAACAAGTCTTTGTTTCTACTGTGAAATTTGGGAATAAAAAGTTTCATGACCTAGTGAAGATAGCGCGCCAGTGGGTGGGATTAGGATTACTGCCCCCAGAACCTATGAACTTGTTCCCACTCCAAGTCCTGGCGGAGAATTGGAAACCCCCATCCGGGTAGCCAGTTTCTCGACATCACTCTCGTCCTCTCAATGAGTAATCGGATGGACGAGGGAGGCTCGGTACACACGGGAGGCCCTCAAAGGGCTCCAGATTCCTCGTGGCAGTACCCCACACTCCTGGTTACTGTCTCCGCGCTGGCGCATGTACTGACTCCGAGCATGTACTGACTGAAGCCGAGAAAGCCGCTTAGCGTCCCACCCAGGCAGTGGGTAAATATTTATATCGCGTTCCGGCGTATCCGGTCACCCACCAGTCCAAAGGCGTAGTAGTGCGCCTGCTGGGGCGAGGATGGCTAGGAGCCCGCCCCGGGGGGATGGTAAATTTAAGCCAGCGTGGAAGTATACCGCCACAGAGATTTTGATGCAATAACTTCGCGATCCTCGCTAGAGGGATGCCTAGGATTAATTCCTGTGTAGGATTAGAAATGCCTTCCCCATTTCCTGAGTTTCTCGGAGGTACCATGCTGTTAGTGCCGAAGAGGGCGCGGTGGAGAGGCGGCAGGGAACACGAGCCCTCCCCCCTCCCCCCATTTCATCCGGTTTGGCCCCAGTTCGATTCACACTCACTGTGGTAGTGACCCCCCGTTCAAAACCAAACACACAGGGTTGCGTATATTGAACTGTTATTTAGTATTTCCGGGTGAGTCAATTGCAACACAAGTGTAGCGCATTTTATATTCCGAGATGTGGCAGGGTTCCTCTCCAATGAAATATGAATGAAATCCACACCAAGCTATAATTGAACTTTTTTGGTAAAATTGAGTTACGAGCATTATACCAAACTTTAAATATTCTTTGGTGTAGTATGTTATTTAAATCCAACATGAACTTATATGCAAATGTACTGTGCTTAAAAGTTTAAAAATACACTGAGTTATATGAGGGAAGTTTACTCGTAGGTAATTATCTGAAAACTATGTGTACGTGGGATATCCCCTTGTTCTACTGAGCCCTTCAATTCTCTTGCCGGTATTTTAAAGGGTTATTGAGAATAGGGCGCGAGTAGCGCTAATTTGCGGAACCACAGTACACGGAAGCCCGCCGCGAACGTGCGTCACGGAATTCCTTGCGCGTTTCGCGGCTGAAAGAGGCGCAGAGCAGCAGATAGCGATCAGCGGGGCTGAGTCTTCCGAAGGCCCCGGGGCGCAGCGGCAGCAGCTGCAAGGCCGCCTGTGACATGGCTCAATTGAAGCACGGCCTCCTGGCTGCACGCCGCGCCCGGCGCTGCCGCTCTTCATTGAAGACGAGGGCCGCGATGGGAAGCTAACGCCCCTTCCCAAACAAACGAACAGTTATTTATGCACAGAGAGCGTTGTAAGGGTTCTAATGATCGAGCGGCGACAAAAAGTCGAGGACCTTTGCCCCGAGACCATTAGAACCAGTTAACGTAGCCCCGAGACCATTAGAACCTGTCGTACATGTATAATTTTATTTTTACCTAATTTTTATCGATTCAGATTTACTTTATTTACTAATTAATTAGATGTTAAGTTGTCTTGGTTTGTCTTTCCATATTTCCCACTCATAATTTAATTTCATAATTCCCTCCATAAGAGAACGTATAGCATCATTCAATTGTTTTCCTGTTTTCCGTGTAACCACGATCTTCTCTTTCCAGGTAAGTTATGCAGTATATATGGACCTCCGCAGCGAAGGAAATAACAAGCAATAACGTGCCAGTAAAAAATAAATGTGATTGAATTTTTGTGGCCGACATGAAGAGCACTCGCGGGTGGCAGTTTTGCATTAGGGTGTGTGGTTCGAATCCTGGGTGAGAGCGTGCCACTCTTCATTGAAAACGCCCAGAGCGCCGGTCGCCTCTCTACAGAGGGCCACCCGCTGAGTTAGGTCGGGGCAACAGCTGTCGCCACAGAAGTCTCAAACCAGAAGAGGTTGCAGGTTTCGAGGCCCGACGTGTCGGATTAAAACATTTTTGAAAACTTACAATCGTTTTTATAAAGTTGATTTTAATGAAAAACATGTGCATTATCTTATTTAAAAATCTGTTTTTGAAGAACCGCGGCTAGTCAATACCCCATCCGAAACTCTTAAAGAAATAATATATTATGGTGTGGCCAACATCAAGAGCGCATATCTGCATCTGTGAATCCTCCGAAAGGGTTAGATTTCTTGCTTTGACATTGTAGCGGAGTAAGAGCAGACGGTTGCTTTGGAAATTTCTCGGAGTTTGTAGGTTTGAATCATGCGCAAATAGCAGCTATTCTCCTTTGATATAGGTCTTTTCCTTTTCAAACGGTCGCATTGCGGGAGCAACGACACATTCGAATATGTAGGGGGAGGAGTGGGAGGGGTTGCAGGCCAAATGCCACTCCCAAAATTTCGATGGACCACTAACTACGCGAATCTATAAAGAAATAAACCCGATATTTAAAGCTCTAAACATTAGTTTGTGGGTAAAGTTTTAAAAATTTCATGTTTGTCTCGCAATGTCCTGACGTTATAAAATATAAAAATTCATGAGTGTGTTTGATCGAGCTTCATTACACTCGCCAAGCTGTTTTTGTTTATGGGTGAGAAACTGGAACGAATGCCTCGTAGTGTACCTCAAAACCAAAACACACCTATAAATTTAAGTGACGAAGAGTAAGTTCCAGATACGTTGCTCGAGACCGAAATTCCCTCTGAGCAGCTGACTCACACCGACACTGCGGTGAGGATTCGCGAGCTCTGGGCGAACACACAAGCCCTATAAAGGATTATTGCCCCTCAAAGCAGGCGACGGATAATGTACAGCAGACCCATCTATTCGCGTTTAAATCGACTTCCGCGTGAATTCTTTTGGTCTCAGATCGTTAAGTGCAAGAATAAAATATTGCTGCAAAATATGTTGGCGAATAAAAACGAAGTGTTCATTATTTAAATGTTTAATAAAGCGTATAGATTTAACTAGTGGCCTGTAGTAGAAAAACACGCAAAATGTTTTTACAAAACATAGCGTGTAAATTTCTCAAGATAACTAATAAAATACCATTGTATAACACTTGAATAAATTAAATATTTTAACGAAAGCAATCTACATGACTACTAGAATAACATGGTTCATATACAATAGTTCTTTACATGCTAACAATGTCAAAAGTGTTGCTAAGCCAAACGCAACCCATGAATAGCAAATACGAGTATTTAATGGCGAGGGTCTCCTCCTTGGAGCATCGCTGCCGCGTCAAGTCAACAGTGGCGCAATGAGTATCAGAATACAGTCTTACGCGCAATATGAGAATACGAGGCGTAATCATAAATCTGCAGCTTCAGTCAAAATCGAAACTCATTATTTTTTTTTCGAGTTTCTAAATAACTAATGAAACCGCAGACACCTCCCACATCCCCAGGGGCTGTAAAGTTTTATTTCAATTCCTGCACGCATTGGAAAATAGTAATATAGCCTACAGAGTCTCGATTTTCGTTCAAGTGGAAACAATCCTAGATTGCGCATTTTGATTTTTTTCGTGGGAAAGCGAGGGCGCGGGCTTTGACACAGGTACCTAAGATTCAGCTCCATGAAGGGCGGGGCGCGCGAATGACGTGGTAACAGCGGCAACAATGTTATAAGTTAACTGTGAGACATTTTTCACACTTTGTATTTAGCGCCTCCCAAACTAAAAGTGTACAATTTATTTTTTACGCGAGAATGGTTTAAGATAATGAGTTGAAGTCCTTAATACATGCAGAAATTTTCATGCAATTGCCATTTTAAAAGTTGCATCTCTTGTAGCCACGATTATATTCCACTTTATTATCTCACCACTATTTTTTATTTTAATGGGATAAAGTTAAAAAGTAAAAAAAAACGGAACTTTGACAATATAACGGCCACCCCTTAAGGTTCGATTTATAATTATATTTCCTGTTTTTTCAGCTTCAGGAGATGTCGATTTCGGCAGTCCGCGCCGGGTACTCACTAAGTCTCTCATGGGGACACAAATTAACCTTTACACTAGACACACTAGTGTGCTCCTCGGTCTGTGGTAAGTAGACTTACTCACAAGGCCTTCCAAGACAACACACATACATGAAAGATCAGGGGCAAACAACTATGCCCTCGGAGAGACTCGAACCCGCGACCCTTCAGACCGAGGCGCAGAAGTCGGCACACACTCTAGTCACCTCGATAATCGAGGTCAGCTATATTCATACTTCCGTATATAATACTTGCAGTATATTTATACATTCATTTTCTACATAGATTTGCAACATATAAACAAAACAGTACTTTCATTCCTTCTCCGTCTAATAAGCATGCAAAATGAGTACTGAGGAGTGTGTCGCGCCATGCGAGGGCGCCGGCGCTTCGCCTGCTGCGTCCCGGCCTGGCCTTGCGGCGGGTTCACGAGGTCACTGGAGCTGCCAAGTCGCGCGCGCCGCAGACGCACGCGGGAAGTAAATATTGTTACGTGTGTTGGAAGCGCACCCACGGCGCGACGCGCCTCCGCTGGCACGAGCTGCGCCCCCTCCACTTGTGGTGGCGGCGGTGGCGGCGGTGGCGGTGAGGAGAGGAGAGAGAAAGGTTGTGGAGTTTCTGTTGAAATGAAGTGTTGAGTGGAAACATGTGTAGAGTAGACTGAGAAGGATACAACGTTGAACGTACGGTAGATGTGTAGATAACTAAACAAGGGGACCCGAGAAAAGATTATGTAAGAAAGTGGGGAGGAGGTAGTCGGGTGAAATGGAAACCGAAAACATTCTAATAAGCGAGAAGTTGGGGTGTAATCTAAGGAGAAATGATTTGAAATAGGATTGGGACGGAAGGAAAACATCTAAACAGTGGACGTCGAAGAAACAGCATACGCACAACAACAGCCAACGACACGGCTGGTAGAAATCAGATCTACTTGCAACTGAAGTAAATTACAATTCTTCTAACCCGATTTTTTTTATCTCGTCTTGAAATTCGTCTCTATTCCTTTGGTGCCCAAGAAAAGAAACATTTCAAATATCGTCCCTTTTTACTTCAATGATTTTAGTTTATTTAAATAATTGCTATTTTTGTTAACAAAGTTTCCATACAGTCGGCTTACAAAACAGTAACACTGTTTAACGCAAATGCTATGTTCCTCCAGTGAACTTAGAATTTTTATGTGTGTCCCTTTTCTTGTGCACCAGCGGCACGTGACAAACGTCCTCCATCCTCTTCTAAAACTTGTATACCACGCTCAACCACCGAACCTTCGGCTCGTTGCCCACACTGACCCTCAGTCCCCAAGAAATGCTCAAGCAGATTGATGTTGCTGGTTTACCAGCGACTAACGAATGGCTTCCTACGTTGATGCAAGTTGGCGTGACAGTGTGGCGACTAGTGCTGTAGGGATGGTTTGACTCTCATTTTGCTATTAAGGGTTCAATTCTGTCGAAATCAGGGAAATTTTTGAGGCACCGAAATCCACATCTAGCCGAGTCATGATTGCGGGGAGTTGTAGAATACTTGAATAGCATATAGGAATTCTCGGCAGTTTTAATTTTTTCTCTACAAGCGCCACATTTGAGAATGGTGGGATGCTTTTACCTACGAGCTGGGAACGCAACTGAGGCCGCACTATTTCAGCTCCCCCTCACACTCAATCGTCGGAAAAAAGGAATATCTCTCGAATTCACGACCCCCGAGGCAACGGTGACGTACGATGATGAAAAGAATACAGTGATTAGGATGATGAATGATTTCATCGCCGATTGCCCGGGCCGGATTAAAAGTTTTATTATTTGGGGCATTTGCCGCCATCTGAGCGTATTGGTCCGGCATGTCGGAAGTCGAGAGTCCAAAACGCAGTAGGTAGCGTACGAGGGGGCGAGGGGGGAAGAGAAATACGACTATGATAGCTCAGCTTCAACGTAGTTTCCTCTGGGGCATCTTTGGGGTTCGAGTTCCGATGGCGGAAGATTGTTGACACTAAGTAGATAACTAGTGTGAGGTCCCCTGTCTGGGGGAGAATTCTCACGGCCGACTGCTCTAATCGGAAGTTTTCTGCAGTTTCTAGGTGAATACCAAGCAAATGCCGGTACAGAAAGGCAACAATCGGGCCAAGCACCGCGCAAATCTTTCCTTCCTCGTTCTTGTCCCCTCAGCTTCTCTTGCAAATGTATACACTACCACACACGTCGGGACACCAGTCGAAAGCTTAGAGCCTGTGACGGCTGGGGCGGGGCCTGGGGAGAAGATACCTTGAGATGGAAAAGCCGGTATCCAATGGGTAGGTCGGCGCCGGCGTATTCATATAGAGAGATTACAACAAGAAGATACGGCTTTGAGTGCTTCGGCAATGTTGGCAACGTAACTGCGGTTTATGTTCATGCACTCATTTTGTCAGTGTCTTCAGTTAGCTATTCTGTAAGTGGCTTCATCTCTATCTCTTGCAATGTCTTCGCCCTCCACGACGTTCATTTGTTTCCCGACATGTCTAAGTGAACCCTATGAGAAGAAACACCGCCATGTCCGTCGATAGTCTTTACGGAAGGCATGTCAAGGTCGCGGGCAAGGTCATAGATGTTCTAGAGCTCGCGGGCACTGCGTCCACAGAAATTGGCGGGAAATTTAAAAGTAAAAGTTGAAAAAAATTCCTCCGCAGTG
Source organism: Gryllus longicercus (assembly GCA_038098605.1). Lineage (NCBI taxonomy): Eukaryota > Metazoa > Arthropoda > Insecta > Orthoptera > Gryllidae > Gryllus > Gryllus longicercus. The sequence continues at coordinate 22,427 of JAZDUA010000132.1, forward strand.
GCGGTACGTTACTGGATACCTGGGCCATTACAATCTTTGGAGAAAGTTACTTGAAAGTTATTGTCACAAATTTAACTATATTAACTCTCCTTTTCTCTTTAAAGCAAAGAAATTAACCGTTAAATGAAATAATATATCAGTCAAATTGCAAATGCTGAATTGGTAAATTTTAGAACAAAATCGAATAAAACGTATTTTAATTTTGTAATCCTGTTTACTTAACAGGGATATAAAAGCATGAACTTCGTACGTTCATGTTAGAAGGTTTAACAGCAAATATTTGTGTCTGTTAAAAGCGCTGTCCGTCGGTAAGCGAGAATTGTTAACTTATAGAGACATGTTAATTTATTTCACATTATTGCTAAATACGAGTACAATAAATAACTGAATAATTTAATAAAACGAAAACAAGGAAAGAATTCGCCATTCAAACATATTCGTGTCACTTAGCAAAGATGTTTATATAAGGGAGAATTTACTAAGAAAATAAACCTGAAATACTAATACGTAGTGAAAATATAAACATAACACAATTATCGATTGATAGAAATAATTTTTCAATCATATTTTCATAAGAAGCCACTATTCACCGCCCCGTGCCGCTCCAGCTTGCGCATGTACACCCCTTTCTGGATTTAGAGGGGAAATGAGTGCGGTGTCAGGGGAAGTTTCCCGTGACCGAAAGAGAATCGGGCTCCCCAGGCGGGCAAGGAGCTCGTGCGGACGCCGTTTTACGTGCTTGCTTTACGGTATACTTACGAGACAAAAGTCCCAATAAGTAAACGCGTCCGGAAGCAGCAAATACTCAACACTCGAGAGCGAGATTCCGCGAGAGGAATGTGTTGCCTGAAACGCTTTCGAGGCGTTACATAAAGGACACGAGGGCGACGCGCCCGATATTAAAAGCGACACGGAGGGGCGGTCCCCAGCTCCCACTTACCAGAATGTTTACTCGGACTGTCACCGACAAACGGCGGCGATGGGGCCATATAACCGCAAAGCAGCGATGAAGCAGTTCGGGCGGCGAGTTTACGAAACATCAGCAGAAAAACACGGAAGGGCGTTGCAAAACAGAACCAGAAACATCCCATACAGTTTCGGAGGCAATAAAGAAGGCAATTCAACATGGAAATAACAAGGAGAATTTTAAGAGTTACATCTCTAATATTGAGATTTGCGTTTGATGTCAAAATTAATAGAACGACAAGAGCTACAATTAAGTACACACGACTACCATGACGACGAAGATCTCGACATAAGCGTCAGCAGAAATATCAACAAGATGAACATACACATGAGCGGTCGTCGCTCCAATATTAGTAATGATCACTATCATAATTCTTTTCAATTAAGAAATTTTTCTTTGGACGAAAATTTCAAAAATGAGTTTCCTCTAGATACAATGTTTTGTAAATCTATCACAATGTAGAGTAAGTATACGAATTAATTTGCAAAGTTTTTTTTCCCGTTCGAATAGTAGCACTCTCACTTTTTAGGTTCACAGTATAATTAACATAAATAAACTCATCTCTTCTTGTTATGATAGATTTCCTTTTATAATATTACCCGTGAGAAACCTTTTAAAATAGCTACCCATCACTGTATTTTGAGGTGTTATTTGAGATGAGTTCCTGGAAAGTTTAATTATATTTATAATTTATGAAGTTCTAAATCAACAACATTTAACTAAATACAAGACGTTTTCATTTAATTTTATTTCAGAAACAAACGTATTGAAAAAAATAGATGAAATAATATAACATAATTATGTATGGTTCATTTCATGAAGTGTTCAAGAAAAAATAGTTCAGTCAAAAAAATTCAAATACAATAATTTAGCATCGGAGGTCACTTGATTATAACAGCGAAGAATACTACTGATCAATGTAAATTTTCCATAGCATTTCTGAAAGAAAATATTAAATACTACCTGCACGTATCAAATTAATAAAATGCTTAAAAAAGGAACGACAAAAACCCTGGAAAACAATAACTAACACAAAAATCCAAGAAGCTCAGTCACACAGCGCACACGCACCGGCATCAACAACACGAACACACCTCGGAGAGAAAACAACCGATCTTGTTTACTAGCCTCCACTGTTTACGCCCCGCTCCCACCGCGCAACCCACAAACGACATTCCGGATAATGCCGCAGGAGAGCGCTGCAGCCGAGCAGAACCGGCGCGCTTCAAAGCTCGCGGCGCGTGTTCATTTCCACGCCCGCGGCGCGGCGGCGCTTCCCACTTCGCGCGGGATTTATGGAGATATTTCGGGTGGGCGAAGGCCGAAGGGGCGGCGAGGAATCTGGGGCGGCGCGCGCGACGCCGACTTCACGCGCCGCGGCCAGCCACGTGGTCAGGACGGAGCCGGCGGGTGTTAAATGGGCTGTCGAACTGACTCACCACGCGGGCGTGACAAGCCAGTCTGCAGAGGAATTAGTCCACGAGTGTGGGATTATCGCTGTCGATGTTTTCGGCGAAGCTGACTCTCTCTTTCGAGTTTTTTTTTTTTTTGTGAAATCGTCCGACGGAGGAATTGCCAAATGCCACCGGACCACATGTCCTTACAATTTGCTACTGAATGCAAAAGCGAAGCGGGCTTGGCTGACATAAAGGGCGTGAAAGGCAATGCCAACATCTTTCCGCTTAGGGTGTGAATTTGAATACGGCCCATGGCATGGATGCTATCAGTTTTTAAGATAAAATGCTTCAACATTACCATTTCTGCAACCAACCACAGACGCCATCGTCACTGCCTTCATCTTCATTATCAGCATCATCACATCAACATTCATCAATCTATAATTATCTGGTAAAAGTATATATATATATATATATATATATATATATATATATATATATATATATATATATATATAAAAGCAGCATTCCGTGGCGAGTTACTAACATCCAATTAGAAATAAGAAATATGTACGATTTATTGCAATTCTAACGCGATTTGAAACTAGCATTATTGAGATATAATCATCACTTGACAGCAATCATATGGTAGTTGAATTGCCAATGCTTTTTGTGATGTCCACATCTGAAAAAGATGTGGCCATAACCAAATAAAATTTTTGTCGACGCTACAATATGACCTCTAAGTATGTACATACTTACTACGGGGGCTACGACTGTGGCCCATCTCAAAAAATCAGGTGTTGAGATAAACGAGTCTGAATGTTTCAACTTTGTATTGAAATACATCATTCTTGCATTCAATACAAACATTATTCACATTCATTGCATTTATGACTTCTGTCATTTGTTGGTGGAATACAATACTGTAAGATATGCTGTTGGAACGTAGACCAATCCGCCTTTCTAGAGAGTGCAATAACTCAAAATTCGTATTTTTTTTAATTTTTTTAGATTTGCCACTATTGCAGCCCAAGAGCGATACATCATGTTCTCTACAAAAAATGCTTACGAGGAAGACGTCACCCAGAACCCTACCGTGGAAGAGTCCCAAAAAAGTCATAACAATTCATTAAGCAGCCACGAAAGCCTATTATTTCTCCGGCGGGAGGGAGAAGGTCGGAGTTGGTGGAGGGGGCGGGGCGGAGGTGGCGCGTGGCGAGGCGAAGGGCGGCGCAGCGCCCGTAAATCAGCAGTGGGGACGGGAGGAGAGGGGAGCCGCCACAAAGCACGACGCCTCGGCAGGAGACAAGAGACAAATGCGCGTGCGGACACGCGCCCCGCCCCTCCCCTTCCCCCTCCTTTTCGCTTCGCGGCAGTCGCCGAATCTACACCAAGACGAACTGCACGAAAAGGCGCGCAGAACGAATCGCGAAATTGCAGCAAAATGGGTGAATTTTTAGATCAGCCAAAATGTAGTAATATAATGAGTTAAAAACTAGCTCGGTTCTTTACAATTTATTAGTACATTGTTCTAATAACAGCAAATCTTAAGCATCCGAAATAAAACGAAGAGATATCCACTGATTTGAACGATCCTTATATTGGCACATATATTGGCTCATGATCTAGAAATAGCTCTCCATCAATAATTAAAATAGTGTATTTTTAGAAATGTATGAGTAAAAGGCGTTAGAAGAGAGAACCAGATGGGGGAAATACTTTGAATGCATAAACAGAGGCGAATGAGAGGCCAGTCTCTGGAATGTGATGTCAACGCACGTGAACATATCTTGAAAATGAAATAAGAAATTTGAGAGTTCTTAATTACCGTAAACATCAAAATGGTATCATTCGTGGCGCTGGTAATAAAACATCGGGATTATATTTGAGAGATTCTCAGGTTGTGTGTAGCGATTGTAGATGCAATGATAAATAATAAACGTATTGTTTGTGAAATTAAAAAAAAAGAAATTCTTCAAAAATGAACTAAATATTCCGTTGTATTTATTATTACGTAAAAGCTTGTTTAAAGAAGTAATTCGGACGTCTCTCGCCATAGACATAGAATAAACGATGAAATTAAAGTAGTATATTTAAACAAACGGGACATCTGCATTTTATTTTGAATTATTTTTAATTGCGCATGTTTAACCTAATTTTGTTGGTGGAAAAGCTTGCATCGAAATCACTAGGAGTATGCTCCACAGCTATTTTGTAACCGTTTCGAAAGACTATGCGCCGTCTCCGCCGAAAGCTTCCGGGGCTCTATAGAGGTCGTTCGTGATGAATCCTCTGCGAATTATAGCGGCGCGATGCGTAACATTTTTTGGAACTCTTCCTTTCAATTAACCGACTTTCTTGAGAATATATTTGGATCGCAAACGAGGTACTGACAACCTTTTTTTCTTCGCTTTCGCTATAGTGTGAGTTTGCGATGTCGAGAGTGAATGGTTGTAAGAAGACGGTGATGATCGATGTCCGGAGTTGGCGTAGTAATCTTTAACATCTCTTCGTGACGATGGAAATTAACATGCAACTTTTGATTTCATTCAGTGAGGACACAGTTGCAACTCCTTGAAGTTTTCAGCTATTGACTGTTGTACGATAGTAATTTTATAATCTAGTTGCAGTGGAAAATAAATCAGGATTTTTATTCAATTTTTATTGAGCAGATTTGTAAAATTAAGGTTGAATTTTCTCATAATGGTTAAAAAAAATTTGTACAGCAATTTTTGCTAATGTCTAAAATTCTTCCACGATTATCAAAGCGTAAACAATGTTGGCGAGAAAAAGAGCCTGAAGAAGTTAACGTGACACATCGATAGCCTCAACATACTTTGCCATCATTATTTATGAATTAAGCAGAAGAGGAAAATGAAATAATATTGAGCTTTAAATATCTGCGAAGTTCTTTGGGAAAATACTTCCGTCATAAAGTGCATCTTACAAATCAAGGGCGACTCGTAGCGTTGTCACCAGACCGCTCTCAATCCACTTCCGGGTCCTGGAATTTAAATCCCGATCTACCCCTGAGGAATTTGTTGTGTGGTTATAGCGGGTTCGCGTCAGGTTTTTTACGGTTTCTGCCTTTCCCTCTGCCTCTGATTTCGCCATTGCTCCATGGCCATTCGTAATATAATCACCACATCATGAGAAGCTTTACTTCACTCCACGTGTGGCTCAGAGATTACATATAATGGCTCGTAATAAACAAGTGGGTCGTGGCTAGCTCTTGGTCAGCGTGCCCACTTTTCACTACGCGGCCCCGGTTTCGATTCCGGGTCGACTGAAGATTACAGTGTACGTTTTCCTTGCAATGTCCCAGTATATGTTGCTGTGTGACGATGAGAAAATTCACTTCTCAGGTTAAGAAGACCGGAATACGGCGTGGGGATGTCTACGTGCTAACCACACGTACTCCCTTAACCCGCGAGGCAGGGACGTCGCCGGTAGGTCTGAGCCCGTTCACGGACTGTCGCGCCAAGTACATACATACATGTGTCCTAACTAGCTAAAATAAGCGAAACTTCTATTATTTTGGGGCATGCTTCCAGTCGAAAGGCACGCAAAAGAGAAATGAATCGAGCGAACTAAAAACAACCGCGAGATAGTAGCAGAATCGTTTCCTGGCGAGCGGTCCCCTTGGAAACAGATGTGCACGTAAACAGCGGACAGCCCCTAAGTGGCGGGGACCACCGCTTGCCACGCCCCCTCCACACAGAGCTACGAGGGGGCGCCTACTTGTCGGCTCAGCCATGCCAAACCTCTGGCCACTTGCGGAGCAAGCCTTCTCGGAGAACGTCTAGCGCGACCTCCCTCAGGAACGCCACAGAACGAGAGGGCAGGCTGTACACGTACCAGGAATGTCGAGAACGGGCGGTTCAAATGGAGCCAAGTGCTGATAAATTTGAGGTTATTTCGAGTGCAATGCCAGAGGGACCTGTGCTATTGTGTAGGTTGGTTTCATTTAAATTGCAGATGGGCTTCGGAAATTAGTGCTAGATAGAAATGAATATGTCAATATTCTCATTTAGTCAAATATTTTGTGGCAACGACGTGTCTTGAATTTGAAAAACTAACATGAGATTTTTTTCATTACTTGTAGGAAGTATGAAGAAATTATGGCAGTACATAAAGAAGTAGCTACTTGTTAAAATCAAAAGAGCACATTAGTGAAGCTATCCTCTACTGCAAATCTAGTAAATCCCAGAAATTAACACGGCTTAAACTACCGCGATTGTAGATTTCCATTAGAAAGAGAAATTGAAAGTGGAAATGAAAAAGTGAAATTTGAAGTGAAAAGAGAAAAAGTTACAAGTTACATCTAAATATATATTCTACACTTGAAAGACCAAAGTGCCGCACAAGACGATAAAAAAATTGGGCTGGAATTTTATGCCCATCTACCACTACAAATTACTGTCAATCTTCTCTTTAAAAATAGATTTTACGATCCACTTCAAGCGTTTGGCAATTATTGCTCATGCGAATCTCACCCGCCACCAAAAAAATATTTATTACCAAGCGCAAAAGTTTGCGTTGAAGCCCGACTATTTTTGGGGAAGTAGTGTAACCGAAGGAGCGCGCGTATTTCGGGGCCAACCAAAACAAAGCTGAGGCGCGTGAACTAATATGCAGAGAGCCCGTTGAAGTCGGGCGGTGATAACTTGGGTTTCGCCGAATGCCATGGATTCGCACTTTTACTGCTCGCCGACTGAGATCCTTCGCGGCGCGCCGGGGGCTTAGAGGATGCGAGGCGCTCCAAATCGCAAATGGCACGCCCGAAGCCCTTGGAGAAAGGGGCCAGTGGCGCGGCCCATTGGACAATCCGATCCGCCCCTCCACACCGCACCAACACCCATCGGCCTCGTTTGCCATCCCTTCCTCCTTAACATTTCCTTCTCGCCATATGCTCCTCGCTATATGCCCCTCACCGTATTCTCCACGCCATATCTCCCCTCACGAAATACCCTTCGACACCTCTCCCGGCCCATCTCAAGATGTTGCAGATCAATTTGTGGAATTTGATTCAATCGTTAACTTATGATACTGATATTCCAGGAATGCCTGCAATTGTCTCTAGCGCTATTACATTGGCAACGGACTTTATTGAATGAACCTTAGTGTAGAGAAGGCTTTGATTCGATGTGTGTGCCAAGGTGTTGTGTGTGCATAATATATCCAATAACTTCAACTGCCTTTTGAAATAATTTTCAAAACATCAAAAGAATTGAGAATTGTGTTTTTTGTTTAGAATTTTAAGTGTTTTCAATGGTCAGATTTAAAACTTGTTTACTTTGGTTACGAAATTATTTTCAAATCGTATAGTTTTCTAAGTAAATGTATCAAAGTATAACACTGTACCTTGTATCAAAATTTAAAAACAAACAATATCGCGACCGATTTAGATCATTAACAATAGAATTGAAATGAGGGAGGTGGTCGTCAACCCTAAATCGTGCAGATATTGGCAAAGTGAGATTCATCTCAAGTACATGCATAAAATGTGCCAAAAGAAGGATATCATAAGTAAAGTCCGGAAAAAGTGTAGTTTGAAATGGCATAGTATAGAAATACTATGCCATATAAATATGTAAAGAAAACGCGAAAAATATGTAAAAAATATGTAACGTCAGATGTAACATGTAAAATCAAAATTTATTAACAGAAAAATATACTGTATATACATATAATCTATATATGTATATGTAGACATATTCTGCACATACAATACTATAAAATATTTTCAAATAAAAACAATATGTTTATAATTTGAAATACATTACAAACATTTATTACAACAATATATAAAATAAAAGTGACTTGGCTGATTGGATTTAAGTTGAGTTTCAAAATAACATTATTATCTTTGAAGCAATTGCACAAATGTTGCAATTTAATGACCAGCCGGCAATACGAGTGGAATTCTCTTCGAAGAGCTACATGTTTACAACCACCAATATATCTGGGAACTTGCGATTTTAGTCCAAAACACGTGACGTTGCTGATACTTTGCACACCTCAAGGTAATATTCTCAGCACTGTTACGCACTTCTCGAGGCATGAATACTTGTACTAGCGCAGTGCAGACTCGAACAGAGGACGCGTTCATCCGGTGGCGTGTTCGTGTGGGGCATCTCGCGCCGCCAGCAATTCTAAATTTATATACGAAAAAATATGTCGATTTAAAAAAATAAAAACTATTTTAAAAAACTAATCAAAATTGTATTGGAACCAATTTGATTATTTTTTTAATGTATTATATTAGCAAAATATGCAAATATTAGAAAATGTATAAAAATGTATCGAACATTTTGGATATTATGTTAGTATTGCAACTATTCGCCATGATCAGAATTTTGAGAACTGTACATAGATTAAAAAATGTTATTGAATTACATAATGTTGTTAAATTACATAAGAATCCGCACTCTAATCATAAGAGTATTTGGGGAGTGCCTGTGCTACTTCGCAGCACTCCTGTAGAGAGTGTCGATGTTTAAAATCATCGACACTCGCTCGCCGTAAGTCGATGTTTAAAACCCTGAAGTTTCAATTTTGAGCATCAACGTTTAGAAACGTGGATGTTTTGTTGGCGGCGGTGCCCAAGGGCGTGCGCAGCCGCAGGAACGCGCGTGCGCCAAGTGCCACGCTCCGCGCGTGCCTGCCTCGCCCCCCCCCTCCACCCCTCCCCCGCCCCGGAAGCCTTCGCACACCTGCCCCTCTGCGCCTCGGAATTGGGGCGCGATGGAACGCGCGATATTTCGGGGCCCGATGTGACGCGCAAGCGGATTTGTCATACTCTCGAGGCGAAGAATGGGCGTTTTTGCCTTGGGAGAGTCGTGTGAACGAATAGGTGCTATTTAAAAGTACCTGCGCGGTTATTTGTACGTCTAATTTTACTGCGTTTGTTAGACTAATGGAGATGTTACAAAGTATATTAGTTATTTATGCAAAGATCTTACGTTAAATGATTCACTACTACACCAAAGCAATGTAGATGCACTAATTAATACTATTAATATTATGTTATGTTATGTTATGTTATGTATGTATGTATGTATGTCGCATTTTATGGTCGTATTCAACCCTATTCCAACACACTTTAAGGTGACAATTCGACTTTTGTGATATAGCAGTGTTCTCAGGCCTAGGATATTTATGTACTAAAAATTAATATATTATGCATTACGGTTTATTATATAATTATCCGCGAATAAATATTACGCCTCGTTAAAATCTTACAGGGATGTCTCCAGAAGGGAACTTGACATCTTTCTGACAGCAAGGAATCGCAACATCGCAAGGAATGTGTTTAAACAATATAACTGTAATAAATAAAATGCAACGACCTTCACAATGCTGAAGGCATCGACGCCTATGAATTTAAATTGTAAAGTTCTGGCGGCGAATGTTTGCAACTTAGCTTGTTTAAAATGCACGTTTGTGTTTCCGCGGCTCTCTTGGGAAAGCCTCGACTTTCCCTGAGCCATTCTCGTGTCATTATCTAAAGAAGTCTCATCATTCAAGCATTCAAAACATTCATCGAACTAGCATTCAATGTTCTAACACCATAAAATTATGTAACTAACAAATTACGCTTATATGCCTTGTTTATTGCTTTTCAAGCTAATACTTGAGGAATTGTTAACAAAGTTGAGTATCTCTTACCACCAAGTCAAAGCAAAAGCGAATGATGCAATATAACGCGCCAAATTCCGTGTAAACTGTCATTTGAGACATCCGTTACGATTCACTTTGAATGATTTTATCAAACTTGATGAAATTAGTTATTAATAAAGCCTAGTTAGTAATATAAAAGTTGGCACAAATCATATAACTATTCTTTCCGAGGTAGTACGAGTAGCAACCATGCCTTTGATTTTCTTCCAACGTACGACATGAGATCTAGGTCCCCAAGCATTCCAGAGCTTCCGGATTTTTTTAGAACAGACTTTCTTGGAGCGTTAATTGAGGCCTATGCCTAACACTATCTCTCCCTTTTGTTCAAAATTTCACCACTATTGGGGGGTTCAAACTTTTTAAACTATCATTTGGCTTCTTAATTTGTGAGTTCTTACCCCGAGCCATGGTACGCGCCACTTCCTACTCCGCAGGGGGCCATTCGTTCACATCCACGACCATGCTAGGATTTTCTGTGTCAAACCCTCCCAAAAGGCATATCAAGAACATAAAAACAGGTATCTCTTAAAAGCACGTTCTCAACAAATGGAAATTTCAGTACGATACTTTGACTCATTCAATAATCTGCAAGTTTCTCATGTTGTCAGTAATTCCTGAAGCCACTTATAGTAATGGGTTCGATTTAGTATTTCAATTGGAACTTGGTTTTCAACACATAACTATCAATAGAGAGAGATATTCGTTATACTCAGAAATTAACTTCTTAATTACGTTTTGTAGCTTTTGCAATAAAAAATACGAGGTCAGTAATTGCAAATATTATTTGCATCTCCTTATGTATTCTTAGGATCATCTGAGAAGTGAAAATAATCATCATGACACATTCGCTGGCAAGCGTCCGTCAACACGTGCTCGAACACACAACCTTGCGCTCTACTCTCCTGTCACATACATCGCCCGTCGTGCCCTCTTGCACAATGTTGACGCACTTGAACAATGAGGTAACGCCCCAGTTTCGCATTTGCTCTCCTCTTAGCGACGCCGCGAGCGCAGGGCGGTTGCGGGGGTGGGCGCGAGGTCAGAGAGCAGATGACGGATCCCCTCGCGAGAAACGAGAGCGCTTTAGTGTTGACGAAACGCTCCCTGAAGGTGAAACCAAATACTTCGCCCGGAGCGAATGGTTGGCGTGGTTGCAGATGCGGCAGGCCGTGTACGAAGGTGACTGAGTGGCCTCCATACGGAAGTGCGATCGGAAATAGATATCGTTTGCTGGAATCCGAGTCCATTTTTAAATAGAGCAATAATTAAAAATTCTCATAAAAATTACTATTAAAATTAATTTCACGATCTACACTTTTGAAGAAGTACTAAAAGGTAAATTTTCTCAGATAACCGTGTCTAATAACTAATGATATAAACTGAAATTCATATCATATTCGATATTGAAATTTAATTCTTTCGATGTATTGTTTTGGTTAGTATTAATTTAACACACACGAGCTATTGTTAATGAATTCCCAGGTGTTCAGTTAGACTGTTCTTGAATATGTTATGTTCTTGAATATGTAAAAACAGTTTAACTGCATTATCTTCATTTTGTTTCAGGTAAGCCGACGATTCTGATGAAAGGATTAACTGTAAGTAATATGTATACAAACATTGTGAAAGAAGTTGAAGAACAATTTACTGTCAGTGCACAAGAAACGTGGCACGCCTCAAAAATGCCCATTTTCCACGTTTTCTTTACTGAGCAGAGCCGCTTGCGCGTATGGCTGCAGGCAAGGCGCTGTATTCCAAATACCGACAGTCTTGTGAACTACATTCATAGAACTATTTCCCAATAAAAAATGTACCGTTTTCAAAAACTATATCAATTATACGTATATTTCATACACGATGTCAAAAAACGCAAAAATGACCATTTTTTGGTTCTATTACTTTTTTCGAGCACAGACAATATTTCAACTACAATTGAATTTAAATTCAATTTCCCTGGTTGATATTCTAGAGATACATATACCCCCTTGGTTCAATGAATACACGTATATAAATAACCAAGACTCAATGAAAGATCTAATCGAGTTTTTCCCTTAAGCCATCATTTCAGCACCAAAAAAATCAGTGGGGTGGCATTCCCTAGAGGTCATAGGGTGACTATTTAATTGCAAATTCATACGCGAAATCTAGCCACACCCAGCGTCTCCGGGTGGCACAATACCCCCCGGCCGCGCACAATGAGCTCATAAACTACTATAGAGCCCTCGCCCGGCCCGAGACGTGAACAGAGCTCTGGCGTCCGCTCTCTGACACCGCCGCATTTGTCCTCGCTCGAGTTGCGACTGCAACCGGAAGGCCTTAGATTCGCGCTCTCCATGGGGTCGCGTTTTCGCCGTGGGCTAAGAACTCCTTCAGAGTGGAGTGTCGATCGAGCAAAGACAAGATGGAGGAGTGAACGAGAAACTGATTCTCTTGAACGGTAGACACACAATCGCCTGCCTCACACATTCGTCTTTGAATCATCTTTAGGTGACGTGTAATGGAAGCGAAAGGCTAAAACTTCTCGCTGGGGGCTACATTTAATCAGAGGTATTTCTGATATGACATAAGAGTTTGTAAACAGCTTCACAATCATGTTGCGTTAGTGAGGTTAGAACCCATTTAATTTTTAACTTCTGCACTTTCTTGCCATCGTTTCGGAGTATTGAATTTGACGTCTTCCGTTGGTCTTTTCCTCCATAAACTATACCGTAAACGGTTCTTTTGATACCGTTCTGGGTCCTGGAAATGTTCGCCAGACGGCCGTCGCGTCGGACGCAATGCAACTGGATCTGCGCTGGATTGATGGAGTGAAATATTAATGGGTCAACGTCCGTGTTTGCACAAAGGCAAATTCTGCCGAACACGGTTCTTCTCCTGGAACCATTCGCATCTGGTCTGGCACCTCTCGAACGTGTCCTTCCATCCTTTCCGAACAGACGTCGCAGCACAACCTGAGTCAAGGGAGTGCCCGCTTCCATCCTTCCTCACCTGGCTGTTCTCATCACGAGGGCCAGACGATCTCTCACTCGCATTAGGCAATTTCCTCGCCCCCCTCCATGATTCCGGCAATACTGCGAAGTGACCATGTGACTATGCAGAATATGTGTGTTTGTGCATGCATGGCAGAGTGAAAGAGAGAACGAGAGAGGAAGATACTGACTGAGCCCCGGCCCAGCCACAGCCCCGGGCGTGCCATCGGGCGAGGCGGGCACTCTCGCGCTCTCGCGTGTCCACGGAATGGCGCGCAGATCAAGACCACGCACGCCCCCGCCACCGACGCCGTCTTGCACGCGCGTGCGTAGTGCGTCCACTGCTGACCCCCCGCCATGCAACGACACACGAAACGCGCCACGACTACACGCGCCACGACGACACGACATGACACGCCACGCCACACGAAACGCGCCACGACACACGAAACGCGCCACGACGACGCACATGACACATGACTCATGACACACGGCACGACGACATGACACACAATACGCCACGCCCCGACAGTGCGACTAAACATGTCCTACGTTCAGAGGTTCTGATCTATAATATTCTGGCAATATTTCAACTGTTACAATCAATTAATGGAACTATGATATTTTCCAAGTTCCTAATCATTTAATATGTTGATCACTTTTCGCCACATCAGACCTGTTTAGCTGCTACAAGGCGGAAATGGCTACTAGGCATCACCTGTCATTATTATTCAGTGGCCGCAGTTCTCTTAAAATTCTAATTTCTCAAACCTTTGTGGATTCGAGGACCTTTCCGAATTCAGTTGTGTATTTTCGGGAGAATTTTTGGGGATCGCAACCCCTTGCACAAGAAAAGTGACACAATCCCTCTAACACAATGCTGAGGAAAGATACTGTACGATTTATAATGCAAGTTATCCACACACAAAAAAACTCAATGTTCTACTGCCGGATAATGAATTACACCCCGTATGGGCACATACAACACATTGTTGAAAGAATATATCCTTTTTTATTAGCGCAAATATTTACAGGCAATCGAAATGACAGATAACATTAAGAGTTGATAAAAGCCTGTTTCATATGCATTTATTCTATTTAAGTAACTGAAGATCATCAAAATTACAAACTATGACAAACCAAATTAAGTGTCAAAATACGAGCGAGTGATTCACTTTTTCAGTATTTGCTTGGGCAAAGAATCTAAATGCTTAAAGAGTCCTCCAGAGTACAGTTTTACGAGGGAGTTTGAAAACACTCTACACTGTGGTTTTAACGACGTGTTCAAAAAGACCTATAAAATGTTCTACAAGGCTACGTCGCCGAAGTTGGCATGAAGGTCGAGAGTTCAATAAAACCTGACATAAAAGTGGGTTTTCTCTCTGAACAATTCATGAAGCTGTACCAAAATACATTGGTAGGGAAGTATTACAGAATAATCTTACAAAATCTTTTATGACTTAAGAAGTATTTCGTGGTCATCTGTAGTTGTGCGTACGTAAGTATTCCACTTCAGAAATTTCAAGAGATATTTTTTTTTATGCTCTGAACATTGTAATTCCGACGCAATTCTACGCGACGTCGTTAAGTTTTCTTTTTATCATTTCACTATCAATTATGTTGCCACAAGTGAAAGCAGTCCCTTATTAAAGATTAAAATACATCAAACCCTAATACACGAGACATAAATAATATTTAGACGATAATAATCACATTCAAAGTTCCTCCTTTAATGTTACTTGCATTCCAAGATTATTTGTACGTGACACGACTAAAATCTCATTTCCTCTTGCTCATCCAGCAGAAATTGATGAGTTTTGTTTTCTTTCAAAGAGACCATTCTCACTCTTCTAGTCTTTTCTAGTATCAAAATATTCTTAAGACGCTCCTCCTTCATAATGCCAAATTTTGTACTAAAAATTGTGTTTCACCTATGTTAAGCAACATATGAAAACAGTTGAACGTTAAGGCTGTACTTGAAAACTTTTCCTTACTGAAAAATGTGGTTCATGGAGATACTACGTCCCTACGTTCCAAATACGCTCTTCAATACCCCAACCTTTCGCAGTGAGTTCCGCAGGAAGTCTGCGTGCGAACGCGTCTCGTAAATACCGAACCGGAAGCTGCGTTGATCCTGCGCATGCGCGGCTAAACCTCAGGGGAGAAGGGGAGGGGGAGGGGGAGGCGTGTGAACGCGCCGGTGCACAAACCTCCCATCCCCCTCCTCCTCGTCGCCCACGCGGCTGTTTGTCCCCGGCGATAGAGCGCTGGCGGGCGCCTCTTTATCGCTCGAGGGCACTCGCTGCAAGCCATGACACCGCGGGAGGGGGGGGGTTCGTCTCATTGGGAGTTTAGCTCACAGTCAGCATTGCCAAGGGGCCTGGAGCGGCTCCCAGTGGGAGGTCCTAGGGTCCGACATGAGCGACGAACAACACTAGCTTATTCATGTAGGTAGGTTGGACTCACTGGCTGACTGAATTCTAGCGGCCGGCTACTCCGATCAGTCGTTTTCCGTGTTTTTTTTGTTGTTTTTTTTTTCGATTCTGCAGATACAATACAAAAATTACAAGTTGTGCAAAATAAATGCCTTAGTTGGATACTCCAAGCCCCTTGGTTTGTACCAAATTCATAGAGAATTACAGGTAGATTACATTAGAAATCATATTTTGAAAATGTCTAAAAAATATTTTCATCACTTCACTTTTCTCCTCTAACTCAAAAATTTAATTTAAGCACGACACTATTAAATCGTACATTATCAAAGAGGCTATGGACCGCACGCAATTTTTCCTTTCGCTTCCTTCCCTAACCTTTCACCTAATTCACCCTATTTCTTATCCTTAGTCTAATGGAAGGAAATGGCACACGGGCCAATGCAGCTGGCGCTCGCCAGCAGTTTGTCGAGAAATCTTGGATTTAAGCACTCCTGCCTTAACGAACGGGCCACGGACCGATCATTCCTTCCCCATCTACCTCATATCCCCTCTCCTTCCCCTCTCCTCATATCTACTTACACACACTTGAATGCGTTACACTACCTCACGTGTCGAGAGACCAGTTGGCAGGTTTGAGCTTCTTCCGACTGGGGCGGTGCCCCTCTGAGGCATATGTCTGGTGGCCCCGCAGGCCGATGTGCAGGTCGGCGCTCGATCTCACCAACCAGGGGGGGGGGGAGATCATCGAGAGGCATAAAGACGTTCACTAGACTTATGGTACTTACGAGTTAGTATAGTTAAGTTGCCAGGAAACATCAATACAAGCTTAATTGAAGGGGGTCACTAACAATGACAGCCCAGTTTTTGGTAATTTTTGTGAGCAAGAGGAGAAACAAAGTTTGTACATATCCACATATTAGTTTATAAATTCGTTGGATCATAATTGTTTTTCAAGGAAATTTTAAGATTGTATGTTTTGTCATGTAAAATGTGTATTACCTTTATGATATGTCCCCTTCAGTTAATTTCGAGAACTATATCCTGAACACACATTTGTGGTGATCCACAGCCCCGCCTCCCCACAGGACGTCAATGCCACAAAAATGCGCGGAGGCAGGTTCGCGCGGTGATGGTTTTTTCATCCCATAAGCAAATATTTCTTCTTTGATAGGTACGGTATGCAAGTGCTTAGTTTTATCGTCTGGAATGAGTCTACAACAATAGCTCATTCAGAAGCATTTCTTGTCACAGTAGCAGTAAACTTCGTTTTAAGATTGTTTTTAATTGGTTTTAGATAAAGAGAAAAGAGTAAAATGGCTGTTTTATAAGAAATAGTTTGTTTTTGGAACGTTTTCATTTAAGCACACTTCATAGCTTTTCATTGCGTCTTGATTTTTTCATATTTCTCCATTTTTTGGTTAATCGCCCTATACTTTTTCTGAGCTTCTCTGTAAATTGCAGACACTGTCTTATCATTACAAAATGACAATGAGCATTCTAATGGAATGTTATAGTAAAATGATTGATAATTTTAATGCACAGAGGTCATCCAAAATATTATACTCTCTCGGGAAATGCAATAGTTTTTTTTTTTAATTTTGTGGATATAAAAAATATTTCTGACGAATGTTTTTACATTTTCTTTATTCTGTATATGTTATACATCACTTCTAACAATTTTTCAGAAATTAATATATTTCTTAAACCCCAATTTACTTTCAAATATTAATATTTTGCGAAATCACCCTTAGCAATAATAAGTTCAACAATCCTCCTTGGTGATCTTGAAATGCATTTTCTTGTTACGAAAGTAACGGCTTTTCCAAGAGTTATTTACTCTTCCTATAAGAATGTACTTACTGAAAATGTCTCCTCCTTTGAATATATCTTTCTTAAATGCATTTAAGATCCAGTTCTTCACACTTTCAAATATTTAGGACATACTAACCGCATACAATGTATTGTATATTTCTAAGAATAAACTGAAGAATGGTCAAGGGCAGGCAATGGATAGACGACTGTAATTTCCTTACATATTTTAGTAAATTATTAAATTGTTTCAAGATTCGCTAAAATGGAAGATACGCAAGAAATTACTTTGATTAGACTTTCTAACAACTTTCAATGTTTTCACACTAGGGTTGTAAACGAAAACAAATGAACGTATTCTTGAATGAATTTGCATCCATAAAACATGGTTAATGTATACATCAATATCAACAATAGAATAACAATGCTGCCTGTAGCAGCAAAAATGCTGCTCAACACAACCTCACAAAATGGATTTTCAAAACGTAGTACGCACAGTGTTTAAGAACCACAAATAAAATACTCGTATATCACTGCAATAAATTAAATATTTTATCAAAAACAGTCCTCACAAATGCTGCAGTAACATAGTAGTGTAGTACACACAGCGTATAAAAGTTCTTCCAAGAATATAAAAAAAGTTTGCTTTTCTATAATGCGACACGTATTAATAATAATAATAATAATAATAATAATAATAATAATATAATGTTATAAACATTTTTGCAAAAATAACCCTAAGTTACAAAAAAAATAATACACGGAGGGAGTAAAAGAAGTGGGAATACGAGTATTATGCTGAAGAAAAAGGGAAAAGACAGAACATTTTCACAAAGAAGTACAGTTCTATGAATGAAGTGAAATATAGTTACATAATGAAGTAAAATGGAATGAACTAAGAATTCCGGGAAGTAAATAAAACTAATGCTGTACGAAACATTGAAATTGACGTACTACGTCGTCAGAATTGATTCACACCCTAGGTCAACAAGAAGGCCAGACCTTTCATGCGCCTCGATACGCGCCCACTCCCGGGTTCTCGCTGGTGTTTGCGCGAGGCTGGCCGTGTTTGTGCAGCGGGCGCCCTCGGGAGAACGGAAGAATGCGGCGAGGGGCCATTCGCAGAACCGGGTACACTGCGGCGCAGCGGGGCGTCCAACGCAGACGAAGTCCAGAGGCCGAGCAGGGCGGCAGGCCAGGCCGACCGCCGCGCCGCAAAGGTCACCGCGCTCCTGTCTGCCTGGCCGAGCCTTCTCGGAAGGGAAGATCGCTCCAGCGAGGGCGGATTGCGATCGCAAGCAGCTCTGGGAATGGATGCGGGGCGCACCCCTCGTCTGAGTTTTGTTTCTTCGCTGTGGAGTAGATCAGAAGATAGAAGTGCAGAAGACAAGTTTTGTAATGCTGCGCGAGGACACGGCGAAGTTTTGACAAAAACTCTTATTACAGGGCCCTGGTAACTAAAAAGTGGGTAAATCCAGTTGCTAAAAAATCCTTTTATCACGTGGTGTAAAGATAATTCATGTTATATGTGTCCTTAATACCGAAAAGTGAATTGACGGCAAAACGTATACATGTCAGTTTGTGTGTCCGATTGTGAACTACTCTAGAAACTGTTACTGTCTAATACTGTTTTACCAATTTTCTCCAAAAAATTGATACTCTCCAATCGATCTGGCTGATGCCGCAACCCCTTGAATTTAAAACCGATATTTCAATTTTGGGGGGTACTTAACATGAAGCCCCTGAGACATTTTCAAAATAAAAAAATGGCTCCATCGTTTTTTATTAAATTTTGTTGTTGGATAGTGTGAAGGACACTTAAGAGAATGGTGAAGATCTCATGTTAGTTAAAAGCCTGAGTTTTCCAAAAATTGCAAGAGTTCAATTTTTTTTCAGTATGTTCCTACAATTACATTTTGAAGATAGTAGTTATTTTTCCTTAATGAAATCTGTACGTTAAGATAGCTTTTGAAATACAGTAATGTAACCATTTTTCGAAAATTTGAGTACTTTTCGCGAAATTTTGCGTGAAAATACGGGCGACAAAATAGTGCTGTTTTAGCATAACTAATTTTTTAACATAATTGCCTTCCCACGCCCACCGCCCGCTGCGTAACGCGAACTTCGCGCAGAGGCTCAAAAGTGGTGTACGCCAAGGTCCTTCACGTTGTGCGAAAGTGTCTAGCAGTACGTGTCGATTCTTCGTTCCATTTTTTAACAAACTGCCCCTCCCACGCCCTCTGAGTTGTCAGCGCCCGTCGAAGCGCGCGCCGCGCCGCCAGGCAGGCAGCACGGGCGCCGACCCACTTCGCCCGCCCCGCGCCGCCGCCGCCGCCGCCGCCCACGCTATCGCGCCGTCGTAAATTGCCCGCTTTATCGCTCCACGCGCGGGAGGTCGGAGGGGGCGCGGTCCCCACCCCCTCCACCTCTCCTCCCCCACCACGCCTCTCGCGCACCCCACGACAACGGAACCTCCCGCCGGAGAGGAAACTGCGCAGCGCCCTGGACCTTTGGGTAAACAATGCTGCAAAGACAACGGTGTGGTCGCGGAGCTATCTCAGCTGGTGCTTCGAAGAGGGTGGGTTCCAATGCCACCTGAAACTCATGGTTCCTAGGTGTCCTGGGCTCACAAGGATTTCTGAAGGACCCATGGGATCCTAATTCCAAGTCGAGTTTCTTACTCTCAGGCGGCACATCACAAGATGCTATCTAAGTCGTCAATAGTCTATGGTCTAGAGAATATGATTAGAAATGTTGGTCAGGACAATTATTTTTATGTAAGCTATAAAACGTATGTCCGAAAGAAATATTTGAGATTTATTTCTAAAAATATCTAGATGCACCCCAAATACAGTAACCTACCGTAATGTAATGTTGAAATTTGCGAAATTTGAAATTGAAATATCTCATTCTCTCCCGACCTTTCGCCTTTCTTGCCACTCCCCCTGTATAAATAAGACAATTTCGTACGAAGAGCAAATGACCTTCAGCAGTCATCTATTCTCTAAGAGTAATCACACTGAAATCACATGATGGTACGAGAAAAGGCCAGATAGAAAAAGCATGATACTCGAGGAATCTTCCACAGAGCTCCAGAAACCCCTTTCTTCTTGTCTGGAATTCCAAGAATCGTACTACCCTAGGAACTCGAAGCACTATCTGAAGGAGGGCATGGCACAACACACTATCATTCTCCATCCCACGGATCTTCACGGATTTGGAGAGCGTGTCGAAAAAGAGTTTCGCGCGTTTGAGTCGTATCAGTCCTCAGGCGCGTGTCCCAATTCTATTTGTTCCGCGTGTTTATTTTGCTTCTGCTTTCCCTCTCAGAATCAATCTACCGTAAAATATCCTGTCTTTCCTTTCGTGATCTCTTCGTCTATAATTTCTCAATATGAATATGATTGTGTTAGTTAATGACGTTTTTTGATTTCATGCTTCAATAATTGCAATACATATAACAGTTATATCTTATCTATGAATAAATATACTACAGAACAAAAATATGAATTTGGGATAAATATTGTAATTTCATTCATAAAAAGGTTTGTACATTCAAGTAAATACCTTATTTTCTAAATGTATGTTCATCGTAGTTTTCTACCATCCACCCAAATATTACCAAAAGAAATACTATGTCCATGGACATATTCATGCATGAATTTTGTATGCAGGTTTTTGATAAATGTTATGGGTAAGTCTATCTTGCTTATTGATTTTCATATTTACTAATTGTTACAATTTCCAATTTAATTTTTTGTTATTAGCAAAATATGCTGAAATTTTATTTTTTGAAGTTTCGATACGATTTGATTAGTACACATGAGAGAATATTTCTTGTTTACATTCTTAATGGCTGATTCACTGCACTCAGTGGACTCCCAATTAAGAAAATATTCTTAAGAGAGAAAAATGTATGAAATGTATGCGAAAGAGATTAACCGAGTTAACCATATACCAGAGTTGAAACGCGATATTTCACTCGGATAAACAGCAGCGAGCATTAATTAAGAGCGCTGATTGGTCGGTATCTGGTTCAAAGAGATCAAACGCTGGGGATTCTTTCTTTGAAGCGCGGCGAATGAAAGTGGTACACAGCGCGCACTCTCGCTTTCTTCTGACCTCATTCGTCCGTGACCTCGCGACGCTTTCCGAGGAGCGTAGGTCATAACTTTTGTTTGGGCTGCCTAATTAATTCCGCGTGGACCAGTTTGCACTCTCCGTCGTGACGCCGCGCCATTGCGACGGGGGCCCGATGGGGCCTTATGCAAACGCGACATTTTACGCGTCATGTGCATGACAGTTTCGGGTCGAGCGAAGGACACAAATCATAACTGCTGCAACAATAGAGACGTGCCTTTATCCTCGCTACATCAAAACGCCTCTAAATCTTTTTTTTTATTACGTTTTTTTATATTTTTTCACGAGGCAATGGCCACACTTCTATGCGTAAAGAGTTATTTTTAGCAATGTGTCATTGCAGGCTTCAAAGTGAAATGTTGTTGAAGTCAGTAAACGGAACTACGTTGGTTAATAGCAACGCAGGAAGTTATGTAAATATATGTAGAGGAAGTATTTGTGTTTAAACAGGGGTCATAGCACTCTTGTAGAGGATTACTTGCAGGTATGTTTTGAATGAGTCACAGGGAAACGAATTCGAATACATGGTAATGTTATAATCGAATCAAACAGTAACGATTGTTCACCTTGACAGATGAACAAACAGCTCACAAGACAGGTTTTCATTTTAAGAATTATTTTCCAACCATACAAAATATTCAATTACCATTCGTCCTTCACATCTGAAGTTCATCTTTGAATAAATATTTTTATTTTATTTTAACACTTAGTTATCACTAAAATTTTGCAAACTACACATGACCTACGGACATTGTAAGTTCAATCCTTTTTCCTGTCTTATGACATTTAAGATAATGATTCACGAAAGTTTGAGGCATTCATTAAGGAATCACGAAACAATGGGACATGAGACTGGGCGGCCGTGGTGACAAATCCCAAGAGACACGGCTTTACTTCACATTACAATACGTGCTCATGGTTTGAGATACAACCCACACATTGTGTCTCTCGTCCGTTTGTTACAAATGAATCATCCGTCAGGCTGCACAACTACCCACAACAAGGCTGCACAGGCGGGTAATTCTATAGGACAATTTGATAATGTTTTGTTTTATAATCTTCTAACAAATAAGTTTTTATTAAGTAGGCAAACGTATTAGAAACGGGTACGCGTGGCGGGCGTGGACGCAACCGTGTGGCCTGTCCCACTGTCCTGACCTGGCGTTCAGTGCCAAGAAGAGTTATGTCAACAGCCCTGTGCGCGTGAAAATATCGGCTGTGAAATGTCCGCCACCACGTCAGAGAGCGTTGACACGACGTGCTTCCCGCCTGCCCTCCTCCTTCGCCTTTGCCTCTTTCTCCTTTGCATTCGCCTCCTTCTTCGTTTCTCCTCTGTCTTCATTTCTCACCCTCTTCCCTTCGCCCCTTCCTCCGTTGCTTTCTCCTCCTTCATTGCTCTTCCTTCGCTTCCTTCTCCTCTTAATTCGCTTTCACCACCCTCTTCGTTTTTCCTCCGCCTTCATTTCGCACTCTCCCCTCCGCCTACTCCTCCGTTGCTTTCGCCTCCATTTCTCCTCCTCCTCTTTTGATTTCGTCTCCTCCTCCTCCTCCTCCTCCTCCTCCTCCTTTTTTGCCTCCATTCTCCCCCTTCGCCTCTTCCTTCTCCTTCGCCTCCTTCTCTCTAGCTTTGGCCTCCCTCGCCTTCGCCTTGCCTCGCTGAACTCGTTCTCTGCTTCGTGACGGACGACAGACAAGAACTTGAAGCAGATCGCCTGCAATCGTTTGCTGTTGTACAACGATGCAGTATTTTTTCTAATCTAATTTACTTAAGCCCGGTTGTGCGTGTGCGCGCACGCGCGCGAGCGTGCGTTTTATGGAGTTAAGAGAGTAAGTAGTAGGTTTATCAAATTCTAGCATCAACTGATATTACTGCCTCTGACCAGGATTTTCTACAATTCGAGTCCCTTTGTAGGATTTTCGAAACAAGCTATAAAGTTAATTCGAATTCAGTCGCAGACTGGAGGATAATTCTAGTGACCGACTGCTTTGATGGAAGTTTACCGTGGCTTCTACGATCAATATCAAGCGAATGCCGTAGCAGTTCCCTACCAAACGGGCAGTTCCCTACCCACCGACCGCGCGCGACCTTTCCTTCCTCTTCGTTGTCCTCTCCTCTCACCTTACACACACACACACACACACACACACACACTTACAAGCACTAATCTATCACACACGTTGCGAGCTTCGAGCGCGTCCCGGCTGGGACAGTGCTCCGCGGGTTTGATACACCTAGAGAGGGAAATCTAAGTAAGACGAATGTAGGACGGCGCCGGATCTCGCCATTCAATGGGGAAAGGACACCGCTCCGTGATAAAATTATGCATTGTACTTACGGGACTAACGACCATAGCAGTTGACGCGCCCGGTAACAATAATCAAAGTCGGAAATTCCATTGCTAGTTATTATGAAGCATTGCGAACGTTGTCCAATCGTCCCTCTTCCCCAGCAATGTTTCTCGAGAGAGATGCGTTTACGATTCGGACCAAGCGAATAAACGCCGACCGTGCCGCTTGCAGCGTTGTCGGCGCGTGGGCGGAAGAGAGGCTGTCGGGCGAAAGAGAGCTGTTTGTGTTGCTTTCGCCCGCGCCGCAGAAGCTCCGCGTCAACAACCACTCGCCCGCCCCGCCGCCCGACAGAGGCGTCGCACGCGCCGCCCGACGGGCAGATTGAGCGATCTCGACGGGCGGGCGCTGGGCCGGCGCCAACGTAAACGTGGCCACCGCAGCCGACGCTGCCGTGCGGCTTCAACGCCCGAACAAAAAACAAAAAAACTAACGCCTCGGACTTTGACCACTGTCGCTCTTTCCATTATCATTCCATACGATAAATAATGTAATGAATGCTATTATACTTCGATTAATTTATAACTGCATTTGACGGGTCGTCAGATGTTACGGTATCATTAAATCGGGAGCTTGCACGTCACTAGTGGCGTCACTATGATAACGTTCAACCTCCTGATTGGTAACAGCTGATTTACGTCAAATGCAGTTATGTCGCGGCTAGAACATGAGGGGGAGGGGGTAATTTTTATAGGTCCTCTTTTCCATTAAACTTTATTATTTACTTATGGCTGTATTTTACTACAAAATATATAAAACATACGAGGAAAAGGAAATATAGCTTGAGTTTTGTAATGAATAAATACTACTGATTTTGTGCTGAAACATTTAGAGGATTACCAGATGGCTTGCAGGGCACCTTACATAATTTTTAGAAGAATTTAGACTACACCCCCTGCCCCCTATGGACACCTCTATTGTACCCTTCATGCCAGAATCTTCATCAACAAGTCAATCCCCCCACCTACTGATATCCACCTCCATCATAATTATCACAGCGACGAACACCTCTATCAACACCAGATGTCCTATTATATCTATCACCACTTCACTCATTACATCACTACCACGAGAATCATCATCATTACCATCTCCGCCACCTCAATAATCTCAGTGAACATCATTATCTCACCCGCTAATACCTTGTCAACCCTCATTAATTATGCCTCAATCACTGCCATCGCATGTTCACCACCTCTTTGATCTCCATCGCTCAAAATCAACATCTCAACATTCATTTCCTGCACTTCAGACTCCACCTCTAAGCGCAAGCGCTTATATCAACGTATCAAAAAGATCCTGGGGCAATATCATCCGAACAAATATACATCTCGCGTGACTCAGATATATGTCTTCACTATTATTTCGTTCTTCCGATCAGATACGTATTTCAATTTCAGTTAACAGCGCTGTAGTTAGGGGTTTACAAACCAAACATCCTACATAGAAATGGTTCAGATATTAAAATGTTTGGGCAATGATATATTGATTAATCAGTGCGTACATCTCGATCTCTCCACCTTTCCTGAAATCTACTTCCGATACAGAGCATTCTACGTTCACCGAATACGCCTTACCTCAACCAAAATGCAGTGTTAAGTACTTCTTTCTTCAATAAATTAACTGAGATTATTTTCTAATATATTCGTCATCGGTTCCCTCTAGAGGTATATTTACAAGTCAAGTGGAGTTCAGTAACCAACTAACTTACACTCACCAATTTTGAGCATTAACTGCTCTTGACGCCCAAGTCACTCAATTCAGAACGACTATTCACTGTCCACGTGTTATAAATTTCATTCACTACGTGTACCTTCGTAAAATCTTGTCCACCCTAGAGTTCAACAAAATCAAGACAAAAAATCGAGTTGTTTTTCTCACCTCTAGCTGCCATGGTATGTTTCGTGATCATGACAGGGACCACTTGAAACAGAGGGAGGGCAGCTGGGTCAACTTGCCCAGGCTCCGAATTAATTAGGGTCCCGATTTTTTTTCATTCAAAATAAATAAAAAATGTATTCATCTGTAATCCATTAATTTAACCCTGTAAGTTATTACTGACGCATGGAGAAATGAATTGTTTATGATCTGTGGGAAGAGGAAATGTTTTGTTTGAACTGAGGGACCTCCGAGGATCAACTTCCTCAAGCCTCTTCTCAAGTTTTCTCTGGGCGCCTCTGAACATGATTACTTTTTAAATATACAACAAACACAAAATAACTAATCACAATTAGCTCTACAATTACTATTCAAACACAAAAATAGCTGACTGTCTAGGGATCGTAACTCCAGAGAAGGGGCTCCATAGGTACGTCGAATTCAGTGGCCGTCGGGAGGAGAATTCTAGCGGCCAGCTGCTCTCATCAGTAGTTTTCCGTGGTTTCTCTGATCTACACAAGGTGAAACAAATGAGCCACGGACTACTCGCGATCGTTCCTTCCTCTTCCTTATCCTATCCTCACCTCTTACACATACACTAACATGCACTACACTCTCACATATACCGGGGAGACCGGTTGGGAGCTTAGACGTTTGTCCCGGCTGGGGCGGAGCCCCGCTGCTGGGAGATACCTGGTTGGGGAAACCTCCGCTAGCCGACGTGAAGGTCGGCTCCGGATGTCGCTATTCAGCAAATCATCTCGATCTCCCGCGATGAAAACACTTGCGAGACTATTGACCTCAGTAGTTGACGCGTCCGGAATCACTAATCAACCAATGAATCCAGGCCACTAATCTGAGCCCCGGCCCCACCGCACTCGCTCCAGCGCCTCCCTCTCCGACGCCTCCACGCTGCCTCGGTAACCTGCATAAGTGCTTATTTTTAACCCAAATTGTTATGACTTGCAGAGCATACAAGTAGGTAGGGATAATATACTCGGGAAGTGGGATAAACCCAATTTGAAACTCACGAACCTTTTAATCGTTTCTTTCGCATGCTAGTGGGATGTTGGTCAGAATGCGTCTGATCACCATCCCATTAAAAACATACCAGATATCAACACGTGGCCATGAAATAAATCATATTTTAATTAATCGTTTTATTTGACAAGAAAACTTTATCGGACATCTCCCTACAGTGTCCATTTTTGCATTCCCCGGCTGTTCTTTATTGGTTTTATTAAAGTGGTCTGAATCGCTTTCTGCGGAATCTATTACCATTAAGGGAGAGTCAAATCGCTACTGTAACGGTTAGATTGACATTCAATTTTCATTCCTCCTGTGAAGGACAGTTTCGCAGTCATCGTGGGATTACCTTCAGTTTCCTATTCTGTAAACTGTGCGTTTGCATTGTCACACTTCTCGTTTTTTTTCAAGCATTTGAAGCATTCGATGAGATCGATTGCTGAAGGACAATTTCTTGTGATTATTATTATTATTATTATTATTATTATTATTATTATTATTATTATATTATTTTAAGTTTCGTAATTTAACAGTTGTATGAGAGCTTAATAATTAGAATTTCTATGATTTTGCATATTTTTTCCTTTGCTTCAGGACATGGTAGAGAAATTTCTTGACAATTGGTTAAAATCGGATTCTATGTAGATTAAAATGTTAGTGAATATATGGCCAACTGAATCTATTAGTGCATATTCGTATAATTTTAAGAGCATATTTTGCAGATTTCGTTAAAATAGAGACTTTCCTGAAAAAACGATTCAAGTTTTCAAATTTTTTTGTAAGCGTTCATTGTTTAGATGATAAAATGCTTGTGGCAAGATACGATATTTCTTGATATGAAATTTTTTAAACCAGACAGGAAAAATGAAACAAGACATACAATGTACTTCACCAAGGTGCATATTTCCTTCAATTATTTCTCCCGCAAAGTAAGCAATGTTATATTAAGTTAATTTATAAACATATTTTCATCATAAGCATGCTTCTCCTAAATTTGGCAAGAAAGGTTTACCCACGAAATGAAATATTGTTAATTTTAATTGGATATTGAAGTGCATATTTCAGAATTTGTAGGTTATAAATGCCTATTTTTAAAAGCATATTTTAAGATTTTTTAGAGAATATAAAGCCTTTCCCTATTGATAATGCATTAGTATGTACGAGTACTATGAATACTAAAATATTCTCTCAGACTTTTTGTTAGGGTACATCTCTCCAAAGAACAAGGCTTGTTCTCCACTCCTGTCCATCCGTTGAAGGGTCGTGTAACCGAAATTGGATTATTTGAATTATATCGCTGTTATTTGGTTATTAAGAAATGCTTAAACATGTACAAGTGATGATATATTCCGTTCAGTTATTTTGCGTAAAATGCGAAGCTATCAAAATCTCATATTGAAGAAGATAAAAGTTAAAAAACCGAAAGTGAAAGGTTACTGTAACATTCCACCATCGTTTCTGTGATATTTCATTAGAATCTTTCGTTCACATAACGCGTAAGAAACATTTGATTTTTTAACTTAACTTTCAGCAAAATAAAATTATTAAAACAATCGTACTTAATCTATCAATTCGAGTTCGCATTGCTCTTTTCTTGTAAATACTTCCCGTGGGATTACGCGAACTACTAACGACATGCAGAGTAAACAATACATTTGTCATTATCACAATTACTCGTACGATGTCACAACTACCGCGAACAGCTGTGAGCAACTGAGTTTCTGTCGCCACTGGCGAATTCACCTCTTCGCCAGCGTTGCCGCCCGCCGTCTCGCCAGCGCAGCGCCTGGGCTAATACAACGGCAGTTCCGCCCACTCGCCTCGGCACCCGCCCAGACGCCGCGACGCCTCGGACGGTTTGGCAGAACCGAGAAACCACCTCAGCGCCTGACAGCTCAATCGGGAGCCCCCGACATACGGAGAACGTGGCGACTAGAATTGGGGGATTCCAAGAAACACTTAGCGTAATTCCTGACATCATACCTATATTCAGCACGAGTTTCGTTGGCGATGGAAAAAGAAAGAAGCTGGTGTGTCTGCGTTAATGAAACCTTTTTAAGTCGGAAGAGTTTTACATCACTCGTTGGCATGTGGAGCGTGCAATTAAAAATTGGAGGCTCCAGTTTCTTCAGTGACATTTGGGCACATGAGAACATACTAGAGTTTTGAGATTGTGGAATGCCAACAAAATATAAAGTGAATAAGCAGAGAAAATATTAATTAAACTGTAGTGGCAACTATCCATAGCAGTGACTTAAAGCCTTCACTTACTCTTATTAGCTTCTCTTCGCCTTCCATTTTCGTAGCTCCTCCACTGAAACAAAATTGTCAAATTATGTTAAATCTTTCATTTCTTCGGCATCTCTATTAAAATCCCAAAACATGTATTTCAGTTAAAATTTCGAGAAAAAATTTTGCAGCATTACATAACTGCCTCTATACAGCTTATTCGAGAAAATAAAAACAGTTTATGGTTTTATTAATATCTTTAATCCACCACCCAAAAGACTAGCGAATAGACGGAGGAATGTCGTTTAGGGCGTAGCGCACTGACTTCGCATTCGGGAGGCTCGTGTTGAATCCCCGTGCCGGCCATCCTCACCGGGATTTTCGTGGTTTCCCCTTAGTCATCCAGGCGAATGCAGGGATGGTTCTACTGAAAAGGCCACAACCGCGAAGGAAGTTAGACCGTCGCTAGTCGAATTCGTTTCCTACGTGAAGTCGCGAAGATTAAGCGAATTCGAGACACCGCGTGTTCCTGGTTGGGTGACCGACTAGGAACCCCGGGATCTAACAGCTCAGACGGCAATTGCCCTTTACAGGGCAAATAATGGCTAAAAACATACAACTTTTGCTTAGCCACTTTTGCTTCTTCCAGCCAGCAGCTATTCTTGAAATACTCCTCGTCGCAGCCCACGTTGCATTCCAGCTGAGTGTAACCTCCTAGCGCGCAGACACTCGCCCCGGGCCCCCGCGGAGCTCTCCACGCTGCACCTCGCCGCGCCAGATGCACGCAGCGCCCCCGGCGGGCACGCGCCCAACTCTCGCCCCGGCGGCCGCTCAGCATGTGTGGACGCGCCGCGAGTGACTCACCGCAAGCGCAGTACCTGCTCTACTTTCCTAGCCCAATTCAAATCGGATTTAGAACGTTACTAACACTCGAGGCTTCCTAGAATGCGGGCTTGCTCAAGCCACTCGCGGTGAGCGGGAGGTGCGAGACAAATCGATTTGTTTTTCTGGGGGAGACGTGTTTGTCGTCTGGTGAACGTTACGCAACGCCTTCTTTCAAAGGGAGCAGATGAACTATAGAAAACACTGAATGGGATGCCAGGAAACAGACCCTGGTATTCGAATGTCGGTTAACTGCTGAAACAAATCTTCCCCGTCCTAGTGTATATAGTTCGCCGAGCCACGATAAATATATTTCCATTTGAAGTGTGCTGTTTGTGTGGAAGGCGCCACGAACACGTCAACGTGTAAACAAGACCGGTAAGACGGCATCTTGGCAAGGCGATCGGCCCACATCGCGAGCGATTATTCACAAGCGAAGAAACAAAATGTTCCGTACGAAAGCGTCCGCAGCCGGGCACAAAGAAGATTGCAAAGAAAGACGGACAGTGCGGAGGCGGAGGCGGGGGCTGACGGTCGAGGCGCAGGGGAAGGTGGGGGTGGGGACTTGAGTGGAGAGAGAGAGACGGGGGCGGGGCAGGGAGACGGGATGGAAGGGTGGAGGAGCCGGAGGAGGCGGCGGCGGCGACGGAGGTGGGGTGGGGGCGACGGGGCGGGGGCGGAGGTAGGGACGGAGACGGAGAAGGCGCGAGACTGACCTCGCACTAATTGGGCTTCGCGATCAAACAGCGGCGCATCGGCCGGCGCGGTGACGTCACGCCAATTAGCGACTGTTCTCACGGCCCGCGCCGCCCGCCGCGCCCGTCTGCCCGCCCCGCCCCGCCCCCACCCCCCAGGCCACACGCGCCGGGATGCACTCACGCCGTCTGCGTTGCAACGGGCCACAACAGGGGCGTCAAACTTATTTCAGCCCTTTATCTTTCAAACGAAGCTCAAGCAGTGCAGACAACAAAATATTCACATGGTTAGCATTCCGACATCACAATTTATACACATTTATTTGAAGAACGTCGATCTTTCAGCTCTTTCTACCTGGTTCCATTGTTCTGAAGCTGAGGCTAACATTACCGTAAAATCTTTTTTATAATACCACTACATAGCATATATTACATCCATGTCCCCCGCATTATTGCAAAATGGCTGGAATTGCAATGATGAAACAATTTTGAAAGATATATATCGTGGCACTTACTGCCAAACTGAGGCAAACACTAATATTCACAGCTTTAAGACAAAATTTATACATTTATTATTCGACTATTGACTCTTTCAATGGAAATGAAATGTTTTTAAGGCATAGGTTTACTGCCGGTTTTCGTTGCCCTTTCACGTGCGTTTGGTTATGGAAGTTCTCGCGCTCTTCTAACTTTAGACCCAAATAGCCCGTGATGTTTAGTCTATTAATTGACTCGCGATACATTCATATTTAACCAGGAGAAGGTTATGAAAACAAATATTCATACTAATATTGTGAAGTATTGTCCCATAGCCTTATTGTAATGTGAAATATTTGGCATTTCAAATACAGTTCATTTACTTTGATTAAATTTAAGATTAAATGTTTGTGGCATCGGAATATGCCCAAATTTATTACATTTTCTGTAGAACTAAATAATCCTATAGAATCCTCTGGGGATTGAAAAGGACAGGACACCACAAACATTTGGTCGTAGATAAACTAGCAAATTTATATGCTAGTTATAAATAGCAAAGAAACAACACTAAGGCAGCATCTAATATGATGTCACATTGATGAACAATGTTGAAGAGAGTCCAAGTTCGTTTATCATTTCTTTATTTTTTTTATGTAATGCATTATCGTTCAGGAAACGTACAGCCCTAGAAACGTACCCCCCTTCAAAAGAATTAGTCAATTGCTCTGGCATATGACCAAAAGCAACCAAATAAATGAATGAAAGTAGTGTTAAATTCTTTAGGATCAAAACGTTTATATCCTGCGAGACAATCTCATTCATTTAAGAATTGCTTCAACTATTAACACATATTTATGAATCCAATGAATTTTATGACATAGACACGGAACGATAGCAGGCAGTCAGAAAGATCCCTAAATCCACACGACGATAAAAACGGACTCATTTCTCAGCGTCAGAAAGCAGCAATCTCCTGCGCCATCAGGTTGTGGAACGTCACGATGTAACTCAAAACGGGGACTCGCAAGCCAGCGCAGATAACGATGCCGCAGATGTTCGCCTCTTCTCTTTCGACGTGCGTGAAGATCGACGGCGAGCGATTAATCTTTTCGCGCCGACAAGAAAACGCATCGGGCGAGCCGCGCTCGCGCCAAATTATCACCAAGAGCAATTTGTTCGTCGGGAAATAGTTCCGAGGAGGGCAGAGCCTCTTGGCGATTAATTTGCTCGATTTTTCGACTCTCTTCCGCCGTCACGGTTCGTCGCAAGCAGAAACAGGCCGATAAATCTCCCGCGTTATGTATCCGCTCAGTAAGTGGAACTCAAAAGTTGCAACAAAATGCATAACAAGCAAGTACATGAAATCATTTTGTGTAAGTTCCTACTATTCAGAAACAATATATGAAATATTAATGACTGTTCTTAAACTGGTATTAAATCGGTCCCTTCTGATGCATTTTTATAAATCTATTTTTATACAAATATTTAACAACTATTGGTCTTATTTTGTTCAATAATCATAACCAATGAACAGCATAAAAGTATTCAGGGCAAATCATCCATTGCCAAAAACGCTCTTGCTACCTGTACTCGTAATTCAACTTAATATATGTGTGAGTTATAACAGACATAAACACATAAACAAATAAAATATAAATAAAATGAATTAAATAAATAAAATAAATTAAATACATTAAATAAACTAAATAAACTAAATACATTAAATAAACTAAATAAACTAAATAAACTAAATAAATTAAATAAATTAAATTAAATAAATAATAAAATACAATAAATAAAATAAAAAATTTCTGGCAATTATTACTCGCGGCACAAGACCTATGCGATCGCCAGTCCCTATGAGAGTAGACTGCTGCGCGATTAATCTGCTCGATTTCCCGCGGCCCCTCAGTCGCCGTCTGTTTCTTCGCGGCGAGAAGTACCAGGGCGATAAATCTCCCGCGCAATGTATCCGCTCGGGAAGTGGATGGCTGGTCGTACGCCGCGCTGTTGCTAGTATTTCCCTGCGGTGGCTGCGTGCAGTGCGAGCGCTCGTTACGGAGGCCGCGATGACGAGGCGCCAATAACGACGCGGCGCTCGCTCGCGCTTTATGTTGGCTGCTTAACGACGCGCCCGTCCGGGCAGGATATGGGGAATAGGGGGAGGGGGATAGGGGCGGAACGGGGCAGCTCAACAGGCGATCCTCGACGCTTCGCACCACGAGCGTTTGGTAATCAGGCGAAGGATCAACATTTTAGCGGGAAACGGTAGGTGTTAAAGTCGTGAGTATGAAGGAATGACAATAGTTGAAAAACAAACACAGGAAGAAGACAATAATTGAAAGTGAAACATGAAGATGAGGAATGACTACGAAAAGTAGTTCTTCTCCGAGCTAGAGACGACAAGAAACGAACGGGAAAATTTAGCACCTTTAATGGAAATTAAGAATAAAACGTCATGAACAAAAACGGAGTAGAATTTGAAAGATAAGACTGGGGAGCGGAGATCTTGAGAGTTTGTATCAAGTATTAAAGAACCTCTGCAGAACTGTGACACGTTATAATCGTGGACCTTCATCAAACAAGTATTACTTATGGGAGCTGTATTAGAAGCATTAACATTTGTTACAGGAAAAATTGAAGGTTTTTATAAAAACCAATAGACGAGTTGTACATAATAGAACTGCTAATATTAAAAATTGATGGTTAAAAAGGAAAATATGGTTTAACTTCGCCAGGTTTTAGCTCACCCAGTAAATTCTATTGTGAACTTCCCCACCAGATAGTGAGAAGCTTTTTCCCAGAGTATGAATAATAGCTTAAATAATAATAACAATAATAATAACAACAATAATAATGACATTTGCTACCCACCCCTTTTCTTATTAGAAGGGCGCGTACAAACAATACGCATTTTCTGATAATTATTTTAAAAGTAAAAAAAGTTTGATTTTCGAACCCTATTTTGAAAACCCATACCCTGAACTGCGAATTACATCAGTGTGATCTCATAGACACGTTACTGTGCATGAGTATATTTTCTGATATTGCTAAATATTTTCTAACCAGCATAAATCGTAATGTGATTCGATTGTGATGTAATGTGATTCGTAATGTGGTACGATTAAATTAGGCAGAATATCAAGCAGTCAAATTTAATTTTACATATATTTGGATGTTCCGCAAGATCCTCATTACTTGTGATGTAGAGAATAGTTATTCAGAAGCTCTAAATATTAAAAAAGTGTACTAATAGAATATCCAAGAATGTCCATGTTGT
This sequence comes from Gryllus longicercus, assembly GCA_038098605.1. Classification (NCBI taxonomy): domain Eukaryota; kingdom Metazoa; phylum Arthropoda; class Insecta; order Orthoptera; family Gryllidae; genus Gryllus; species Gryllus longicercus. Next base: position 56,643 of record JAZDUA010000132.1, read on the forward strand.
AGATCACGGCGTAATTAAATGTAACTCGTGTTCCGTTGGGGACATGAAAAGTGGATTGAGTCTGCGACGCATTGTCGGGAGAGAAACGTCAGTTCCAGTGTAACATGCGTTATTGGGTAGTATGTGCCCCTGCTGTTTTTCTTCAATTATAATCCGCAATATTATTAATTTTCCGTCTTAAATATGTTTGATGCAATCCTGGGAGGTATCACTAACTCGGAGTTCAGTCTCGATTACTCATAAATCGCACAACCATCGTAATCCTACCATCATTCCTTGGCGTATCAAACAAAGAAAGGACAACTAATTCGGTAGTAAAAAAACGCAGCAATAATGTAGTTTCAGCTTTGATAATTTATCCTTGACGGTCCTATTGCTAATACTTTGATAATTGCGTCAACGATTATTCAGAATTTGTAATCGTATTGCTACTGATGAATTGTTGACCCCCCCCCCGAGAATATGTTTATTATTTTTAGAGAAAATATTGTATTTATGTCGTTTTATTTTTTCTGCTTTATATTTTTTCTACTCCTATGACTCCTCCTATAATTATGGTTGGCTGAACGGTTTATTGTAAGTCTTTTCGAATCACATTAGCAAACGTTTACATTTGACACCCCAGTTTGGCGTGTCTGTCCCTGCTCTGTATTTCCAGAGAGCGGGTAGACAATAGAACAGAGAGACCGCCTTCGTATCCCGACACGTCATCACCAGCGGCATTCCATTTCTGTTCCCGTCTCTTCTCTCGGTCGCCGTTTCCTGCTCGAACTCGCGAGCTGGGCCGGACGACGCGACGCGACGCCACGCGACGCGGCCGCTGGCAGCCGAGGTCACTTCCTGCCGCCCCCAGCTCCGCCCCCGCCCCCCGCCCCCGCGCCCGCGCGCGGAAGCAGCGCGAGCCAGCTCGGTGCCGCCGGACGGCAGACGGCCTTGCTCTCACTTCGAGCGTGTCTTCGCGTCGGCGTGGATGACAGCGACATGGACGATCGGAGGCATGTCTCGTAGTAGGAAGGCTGTCCGGCTCCAGTGTGTTGTTGAGAGGTGGCTCAGGGCGTCACTGATGTTACTGCAGTGCCTCTGACTGGGAGATCATAGTATTCCACTCCGGACGGTGGCAGGATTTTCGACACGAGACACTTAAGTAGTTCAGTCGCTGTCTGAAGGAGAAATCTAGCTGCCGGCTGCTGTGATCGGTAGTTTTCAGTGGTTTCTCCGATCAACATCACGCGAATGTTGCGGCACTACTCTAACAAACCTGCCACGGACAGCACGCGATCTTTCCTTCATCTTTCTTGCCCCATTTTTAACCCCGAACAGTTACACCAACATGCACTGCACACATGACGGGAGACTTAGAACTTGTCCCGGCTGGGGCGGTTCCCCGCTTGTGTGAGATACCTGGTTGTGGAAAACCCGGCTAATCGACGGTTGATCGGCGCCGGGTCTTACCATCAAGCGGGGGGGACCATCGCCATCTCCTGGGGAAAAAACATGTACTACACTGACGGGTCTAATGGCCTCAGTAGTTGACGCACCCGGGATCACTAAGAATGAATCAACCAACCCACCCGGAGTGTCGAAATCGTCTCCACATCGGGGGCGTGACGCTGCTCGCCTGAGTGCCTGCGGCAACTGCAGGCGCAGTGGCCGCCTTCCGGGGGACCGCTCGCTCCGCGTGCGCCGCCCCCGCGCACACTGTCCTTCGCGCTGGACACGCCCAGCCGCATCACGATCTCCCCCGCGCCCCAATGTCATCGTAGAGTCCTGTCGTTGTATGAACTCGAAAGATTTCTTTACAATTTGCAAGGTCTCACTTTGAGCCCGATCGAATGGAAAACAACTGGAGGTCTATGTACTTTGTGTACAACAAACATGTATGGTTTGGAACAGGGTTGTCCAACTGGCGGCCCGCGGGCCGCATACAGCCCGCGGTGCTATTAATTGTGGCCTACAAAAAGTTATTAGTCAAAAGCGAGAGTCCTTAGCATCCATGTCGGGCCAGAACATTGTGCACATAGCGCACGCGCCCTGCCGCGGTCTACACCCTCTTAATGTAAAAGATTAAGGATTTTAGATTAGATTTAAGCGTTTCTTCTAGTTAATTTAGAAATTCAAAATCGTCGCAATGTGTTTCTCTGCGTTATGCGTGGTACAGCCTGATATCATGCATGGTTCCAATTCCCCCTCTCCCGTTTCAGAGCAGCCGGGCAAACTGTCGATATCCACAATACGGAGAAGTCAGGCGTCGATCGCCGAAGTAATGAAAATATGTCCCACAGATTAAATGTTTTATTTGTGACCCTTGAGCCATTTCAAGTCGGTTACCCCTGGTTTAGGAGCTGGTGTCCACACTCAGAGACAGATGAGCAGAAACGGGAAAGAAGCGATGGGCAGACGGACACACGGATAAAGAAGAGGCGAGGAGATAGACGGGTATAGGTTGGATGGGCGAACTCACGTTTTAGTATCAGTGACCCCCAAAAATATGCATTTCCGAGCACAATTTGCAGCCATGCTTTAATTTTCCTCTGTAAGAAATAGGTATCTTCATGTCATAACATTTCTCCTCAACATCACCACTATCCCACGAAACCGTCCCATTCATTCATGGGCCTTCCAGAAGCCGATCAGAGAGCTCTGAACGGCGGAGGGCGTCTGGAGAAGCGCCGCAGGCGGGCGGCGAGAGCGGGAAATTCGAGCAGCCGACGCGGGCGATGAAGTCACGGGCGAAAGAAGCTCCCAAAGAAAAGCGCCAATTCCGCGACCGCGCGTTCCGCGGACATCAAAGGCCTCCAAGGCGGAGGAGGGGCCTGCGGAGGGGCTCAGCGCCTCCGACGGCGGCATTTGCCACTCACCTTCCACGTCATCGCCGGCGCTGGAAGGTTTCACAACCGCGCGATCGTTAACGATGCTTTTGCTGTTTCTGTCACCGTTACAGTAATTGTTAGTATCGCCGGTACCGTTAATGTTAATGTTACAACTGTTCTTGTTCCCGATGTCAGTTTCCTTACGTTACGACGTTGTTTTTGGTGTCGTTGCCGTTCAGTGTACAGGTGCTGTTCTTGTCGTTTTCACCGTTGTATACTTTTTTCTGCATCTATATAACACTTACCCTGAATAATACTTGTTTCCGTAAATTTTCAATTACTTAATGTTTTATCTCATATTTTCCAACGACGAATATTATTATTATTATTATTATTATTATTATTATTGCTATTATTACTAAAATATTTTTTCTTGTAGTATCTAGAAAGTTGCATTATAATATGCAATTTATATATATATATATATATATATATATATATATATATATATATATATATATATATATATATATATATTGTAATATTTATAAGTGATTGCTGTTGCACTCAACTAACCCCACGTTGGGACCAGCCAAATGTAATATTTATAAGACTGCTCGGGGGAGGGCGCCAGGTTCTGCTCCTGAAATGTAACTGAGTGGAAGAGTTGGGAGGTCAAGAATGAGCAATTGAGTCATTTGTGACAAACAACTGTTTATTCCTGGCACCAAAAGCTACCAGGTAAATTACAATGTCGCAATTGGCGACGCAAGTTCTTTTAATACTAAAACTACTCTGTGAATGAATTACAAGAGGTTACTCTGATGGGCCTGAGCGCGGCCACTCGCAGTTTTTCGCTGTTGTAATTGTTCAGTGAGACGGCATCGTCTCATAGTTTCACCAATGGCTGCTGGTCTTCGTGGGCGGGCCGAGGCGGCGGCCTCAAACAGAGGCGGCGGCGGCTGTCCCAGGTCGCTGAACTCCAGCGGTGCGTCTCCTTCTCTGCAGGACGCCGGATCGAACAGGCTCAGAGGGGCGAGTGTCCACGGGCGCTGACGTAACGGAGAGGGCTGTCACTTAGCCCGGGACGAGAGGCGGCAAGGCTGGCGGGCCGAAGCGAAAACGGCGCGGGATTCGGTAGTTTCCCGTCCGAGTTTCCTCCGCAACAGTTTACAAGTCGCGTCCCGATCGTGAATGACTGAATAATTAGGCACGTTTAGCTACCAGGGAGTATCTTGGAACTCTCCCGTAGCAACACAAATTTACAAGTCTCTCTCGAAGAAATCTTACAAGTCTCCTTCGGAGAAATTTAACAAAGTGCGTCTCTCGAAGAAATTTTGAAGTAGTCGTGTCAGAAAAATCTCAGAAGTAGTGCCGAAGTAATTTTACAAAGTCAGTCTGAAGAAATTTTAACAAGTACCCCATTCCTACTCTGCATCGCGTTTATAAGAGAATTTCCTTTCCCCTTCCCAAATTGTTCCTAACACCAAATTTCCCCCCTCCCTCATGGCGAAGCTTCCCATTGGCCGAGGGTGACTGCGTCGCAGGATTCTGATTAACCAATCTCGTGTCGATTTTTCTGTAGTTTTCCGTAAAAGCTTTCTGTCTGTCGCTGGCTTCGCTCTCTCTCTTGCTTCCCTTTTGTTAGTTATTCCGGGAGCTGATCGCAGCTGTGTGGACACTTGCGCGCGAAAAAAGCGCATTTCACGGATTCCCGACGGCCGGCAGGGGCTACTTGACTGCCTACTGTATTTAATTTGTTAATGGCCCGTGCAGGGATTCGGGTGTCTACCCAGGCGCGTGTCGAGGCGCGTGCCAGAACGAATGTGAGTGGTTAGCATTGTTCGAAAAAGGTTCTCGCTTACTACGTGTCGTAAATGCGTCGTTGTCTTTAATTGACACTCGGCCTATCCTTTCTTTGGGGTTCGCACCCTCCGGTCGCGCGGCCGGAGAAGGGATGCGGGGGCGCGCTCTGTCCCAGGAGAGGGCCGGAGAACGGCTCGAAAACAAGAATGGCTTTTATGACTGCAGTAAGCCAGCTGCCTTCTGGACAAAAGACCTATGCGCGGTCGGGGGGTGGGCGGCATGACGAAAGGAACCCTCCGCGGCGGTGGCCGAGTCCTCTCTGACCCACTTACTTCTGTGCCGCGGCGCGAGCTATTTCAAGCTGTAGGAATTATTGATTATTGGCGATGCCATAATAAAATTATATTTAATTAATCGGTGACGCCACAATATATATATATATATATATATATATATATATATATATATATATATATATATATATATATATATATATATATATACATATTAAAAGGCGCAAAACCGCCAAATGTAACGAAACATGCAAAAAATCTAGTTGCAGTTAAAGTAAATAACTATACCAAAATACGGTTTTAATTCATTCGTTATATCTTAAAAGCTCTAAAAAAGTCATTGAATGTCCCTATAAATGTATGTATTTACATAAAATTTCGTTCCCTACTCATACTAAACAGCTCGCTCGTGGTTCAACAGAGACCCGATTCCTCACAATAGAAGGCCACCTCCAGAATCGATGGCAACCCCAATGCGATAGTCGTCACTTTCCATCATCATAGCGATCCCTGTCACATGAATTAGGCATCCTTATCGTCACCTTCGCGGGTACGGTTCGTCGCTTTCGGGATTTCTTGACGCCCCGCCCCCGCACTCTTACCCCCTGTTGCCGTTATGTCTCAATACGGAGAGATACGGCCCATGACGTTGCCGTTATGGCTCAATACGGAGTACGGACTGCCACCACGTCCCTGTCATATACCATTTCTCAGCCTGTTCCGCTGTATCATTTTGCACTTGCATTATTCCCTGCCCCCGTCCCCGCTGCCGTTTCCAGCACTCGCACGCCCCCCGCCGCTGCAGCCGCCAGACCCCAAGAGGCGAAGCCCCGCGCGATTATTTTTAGCAGCTGACCTCCGCCGCCCGTTCGACGTCAGCGGTCTCACTCGCCGCCACTCGCGCCCCGCCCTCGCCACAACCGCCGCCACATCCTCAGGAAGGGTCCGCTGCCGCGCTCCTCCTCACACTCACGCTGAGGAGGGTAGCTGCAACATAGCTTTACTTCCACTTATTTAGTGTCATTTCAGCAGCTGGTACCGTGTCATCCAATCGCATGATTGCTTCATGTGGTGTACAAATGGTGTTCGCCTGACCCCTTGCGGGGTCTCTTCGAACGGTGGGTGTTTTGGCGGGTTGTTGTTTAGGGGTTTTCGACTCCTCTCCCTCGTACAGGACGGGGACCGGGAGTCTTGGTTCTTTGTGGGGGGTTAGTTGTCTTTTGGAGAGATGGGTTATTTTATTAGGGGTGCGGATGACGGGGGGATGGGAGGGGGAGGACTGGGATGGGATGGGATAAGGTGGGGAGGGGTGGGGGGGATGATTGATCATAGTGTCGTTACTGTAGTGACGTTTAAGTTAACTATTGGATGACACCGTAACGGCTCGTGATCTGTCCAAGGACACTGTAATTAAATCGAAGTACAGTGCCAAATACTACCTTCAAATTAGTGAAAGATGAGAGGGTTTGAGTCCCTTATAAGACGGATTTTCGACACCACCTAGCCAGCTGGGTAGAATTCAGCCGCTGTCAGGAGAAGACTTCTAGCGGCCGGCTGCTCTGATGAATGAGCATAGCATTGATGTACCCGGAAACATTTTGCAACCTTAAGGCGACGCGTGATGAGATACTTCTAAAAATCAATTTCGTCCTTCTTACATGAGATTTCCTCGATGTAGAATTTTTATGTATTGTAGCAGTCAATGATAAAAATATTGTATTGTAGGAAAAAATAAAACGTAAGAAAAAGGAATAAAAATGAAATATACAAAAGAGGGAATGAGGCTAATTGAGACATGTATTCATGTCTATTTTATCACTTGTATTTTACGAGATTTTGCGATACCTTTCTTTTTTTCTTTCTCAAAAGGAATAATACACATTTTAGTCTATTATGACAAGCGTAAAAAGACGAATACAATAATATATACATTGACTTATATTAGATTCTTATTTGTTCGGGTAATTGTGATTTTTTGCGACTAGTGATTAAAGGATATTTTGAATGAAATAGTCCGTCAAACAAGGTCACACAGCGCTCCCCCTGCTAACGCGCGCTAGCTACCATATTACAATATAACATACCTTACATATACCATTATATTTATCTTTTCACCGTCATCATGATAGACCCAAAAATGTGTACAGTTCCACTGCAGGAGGCGCCAGTTACGTTACATAAAACAATTTAATTCAAACAACACAAACACTGAAGTAAATCACCACGTTACTCAATGCTCTCGATACTGAAATTTAGTTTTAAAATTTCAACCAGCCGCCTACTTACATTTAATGAGACAAAAATGTCCACACAACAGGACACAGTGGAACCGAATCCCACTGCAAAACGTGCATCCGACCTTCGCACCCACAAGGGAGGAACATTCGTCACTCGGTAATGTGATCTCGCGTCATACGAGAGCAATGGTCTCATTTTGGACCCTCTCCAATGACATGATTCACGTTTGGCGGCATTTCCACTACTTATCATGCGCTTTAGGGAGAGGTGGTCTGCTCCACTGCGACATATTCGAGGCCACTGCGACATTCATACTTAGTATCTCTTCCGGTTGGACCGATACATCATGGAAAAGGTGCGAGCGTAATGAAGCATGATTTACATCATCAAGCATCATCAACAGTACAGTAGGAAGAGATAAATAATGTGTCTCATTTGCAGGAATCTATTACTGTTTGCTAAACTGCAGAAATTAAATTCTAAAACCTGATTTTTTTTTCACTCCAAAGTATATGCTTTCACTTTTTTATCCATTTATTACTAGTGGTGCTAAAACAGTACGTACTTTCTCGCTGGTATTTTAATGCAACATTACGCGAAATAGTACTCAAATTTTCGAAAAAAGTGTACATGATCTTATTTCAAAATCTGACTTTAAGAAAGATATTTCATTAAGAGTAAACTCTCTATCTTTAATATTTCTTATATTTCATCTCTTAATATTTCAGTTGTAGGATGACACGGAAAAACATTTTAACTTCTGCAATTTTCGAAAAATAAGGGTGTTTTAACGAAATGAGACCTGCACTATTCCCTTAAACGTCTTTTACACAATTCAACAAAAAAATCAAAAACGATGGAGCCATTTTTTTTAAATTTTGAAAATGTCCCAGGGGCTTTAAGCCCCCAAAATTAAAATATCGCATTCAAGTTCAAGGCGCAGTGACATCAGCCAGATCGATTGGGGAATATCAATTTTGGAGAAACTCGGCTGACCGGTTTAACCGCTAGCGTTGTTCACAGACGGACAGACGGGCAGACATTTTTGCTGCCATTAGGTTTTTTCAGTATCAAGATTCTACAAAACTGATTCTTGCTACACCACGGGTTGTATTTCCCCCCCCCCCTAAATTTAGCAACTGAATTAACCACTTTTTCTTATCAGGGCCCTGTAATATGCGTTTTCTATCGAAAACGTTTTGTTTTTGCGCTCCATTTCATAACTGTTTCTCTACTCCGTACCGAGAAAGTAAAAAGTATCTATTCAGACTGCTAACGTTAATTTCAAACTATTACTAAAAAATTAATATAATACGATCTGTAAATATTGGTTACTCACCGCATATTCGAAGCTTTGATCGTTCTACGTTTGTTATAGCTACTATTTAAAACGACATTTTTATAATCTAATTTTTTGTCCATTAAATGCATTTGACCACCGACTTGAAGTATGTTGTTGGATTCGAAGCGAATTCCGTCAATATATTCATAGCTGCATCCTGAAACGAAAGGATTTGAATAGATTGTAACGATGGCTTATAGTCGTTTTGAAAATGCTACTTTCATGGCAGAAAAACGTGCGTCTCCGATTCAAATGAAACACTATTGAGATACCAGAGACGTCGACTTCGTTGACAAAGGACCGTAACATACGCGAATAGAGGAGAATCAGTAAAAGAGATAAAGAATTTACATTCTTGCCGTACTGCGTAGCAAAACAATCGTAGTTCTTGAAATTCATGATATGATCAGAATGCAACGGGGATGTAACATAGCAATATAATTTCAGACGTTCGGATGTAAATAGCCTTGTGGCTTATATTTAACTCACAATGCGCTTTGTTGTTTTGATAATAAAAAAATTCTACAGTTCCTCGAATTTTGGGTGTGTCTGGGTTTATACTGAATAGTGGGTTTACACTTTACGGTTCTAAGGTTCTCTATTCTTGTGATTCAAAGAATCTGAACGAACAATGATAAAATTCGTTTGGTTTTAAGTCCATGAACGAGTGAGCGAAATTTGTTTACATTCCTCAAACATATAACGTAAGCATCAGAAACATATAACGTAAGCATCAGAGACAAAATTAATCAATCACAAGCATTATGAAGACTAGTGGCATGCAGCAGAAAAATATTGTGAAAAAACAAACAAAAAACAACAACAAAAAACAAAAAAAACAGAATGGTTTTCCGAAACATAGCACGCACATTGCTCAACTACAACAAATGCAACGCTTTCACATAATACTGACGCAAATAATTTTTTAGAACTAAGACAATCTTTCCGAATACTGCATTTAATTAACACAGTACAATGTCTCTTTCTTTCTCTCTCTCTCTCTCTCTCTCTCTCTATATATATATATATATATATATATATAGCCGACATAATTGGACAGCGAGAATTAGGAGATATAATTTGTTCCAAAACGCAGCACGTGATTAGCAAATAGCAGGTAGAATCTGCCTGGGAGTCTCGCTGTCGAATGATGTCACCTGTATTATGAGCACTAACGCAATGGTAATTGAGTCGGTTCTCGCAGACTGATGATAGGCGGAATAACACTCTCAAATATTCGCATTTTTCAGTCAAAATAGAAATAGTTTAATTGTTTTTGTATTTCTCCTGAGTTGCTGGGTATCTAACGAATCAGACACATATTGCATGGCCGGAAGCAGCATAGTATTCTTTTAATTTCTGGGCGCGTTGAAAATTATCATTTACAAGATTACAAGGTCATTTCAATCAAATTTAAAGAATCAGAAAATTTTGCATGTAAAATATTCATTCATGATCGAAAATGAAAAACAGATTTAAATGTTCAGACTTTTACTTCCTTAAACCAGAAAGTTTCTTCAAATATCACACTTAAAGGCATGTTAGAAATTTCTGAAGAAATACTATTTGCTCTTGCAAATCACGTCAAAGCAAAGTTCGATGCACTGTAAATTAAACTTATGATTCACTATCGTCAGTTCCGCAACTCCAACTTACTGTAATTAGGAGATGGAGCTGTTTGATAATATGCCAAGCATATCGCTGCTCTAAAAAACTAATATTTGAATTGACAATGTTTTAATTTCAAAGTGTAATTTTCGAGACTCAGAACTACCGAAGCGCCTTCTCGTTAACATTTTCCAATTCTTCATTTATTGATATAAGTGTCATTGAAAAGTAAATTTTATGAATATCTCTTATCCCATGTCATTCCCCGAAGAGTTTCTTCTGCGCAAGATTTCAGGTGTCGATGTTCCTTCCCAGTTTCAACGTGTGATCCAGCGCCACTCTACTCGTCGGCTTGCGACATTCCTTCCTATGTCTCTCCTCACCCCGAACGGGGCTTCGCCCCAGACGAGGCACGTTCTAAGCCCTTGATTGGTCTCCCGACATATGTGGAAATGGAGTGCTTGGAGGATAGGATAGGATCGGGGAGAGGATAGCACAAGGGAGAGAAAATATCGCCCGTGGTTCATGGCCCATTTGTTAGGATACTGCTCCAGCATTCGCCTGGTCTTCATCAAAGAAACCAAGTAAAACTGCATATCATAGTAGACGTCCGCTAGAACTCTCCTCCAGACAACGAACGCCTTAATGCGACGCTACAATGTATGCAGCTAGTGTCGAAAATCCGCTACCGGAATTGTAGCGACAACAGACATTACAGAGCGATTGCATCCGGTTGAATTCTCTGCGTACCGTATTATTTACCGTAATCATTTCCTATCTTCCAGAAGAAAAATAAGTTCCGGATACTCTTGCTCGCAGTGGCAGACGTGGCCACGCCCATCGCCCTCCACCTCCCGGGCGCCCACTCCACAAGCGCTGCATATGCATGGCCGCCCCCGGGAGGACTCGTAGTGCTTCATTTACACGTCGCGGTCGCCCGGGACTAAACGGAGCCAGGATGTGAAAATGGGAGCTCGTCACACAACGCCTGCCTTCACGGAAAATCACATATTAATACAAGCAGATACAGTTCCTGAATATATACAAGTGAAAAATTAAAGATGAATAGCACACGTCAAATTTGAAATAGTAAACACGTAGTATCATACATGTATTGTAACACAGATAATTCAAAAGATTTTCAATAATTCAAATCCATTTCACCATGCAACAGTATAATCATACGTAAACGAAAGCTTAATCATAGGTTGGAAACCTACGTTTTAGATTAAAAAAATGTATAGCTTTGTGTATCAATTACAGGCATACCTATTAAAATAGATTTTATCTGCTAAAGATACAATAGATCATCACATATCATCGCCATCGTATTTGTGGCCCTCTCGTTTGTTTGTTTTTTAGCTTAGAACTTTGATGTTATCTATCAATTAAATCAACAGACAAAAAAGTCATAATTTTGGTAATAATTCAAGCGGTGTTCTCATTAAGTTATCCATTCAGAATATCCACAGATTGTCCAGGTATGATCGCACCATGGATCATGCGGAGACCATTCGGACCATTAGTTGTATCTCCGCGTTCCGAAGAGAGCGCGCCTCATGCTGTGTGGATGGGTTGAATCACTTGGCCCGCCTTGCGTTGGAATAACTCCTTCCAAATAAACGGCCTTTTGCAGCCAGCGGAGTCTCCTCGTTCAGTCGCTCGAGCAGCTCAGAGACCGAGTGGCGCGGGAGGCCCTGGTGACGGTTCAGCGAACTACAGAAAGCGGATAGAGCGGCGATCGCTGCAGCTGCTGCTGGAGAGGAACAAACAGCTGAAGGCGCTGCCGCATGTTTCGATGCCGGCCCCCCCACTCTGGTAGTTTCTTGCACGTGACCAGCCAATAAATCACGGATGTCGTGCAATAACTGATCAGTTTTGTATAACCAAAGCCGTCAATTTCGTTGCGCTTTCATCAAGGAAATACTTAATTGGATTTTGTTCAGGAATAAATGTAGCGAAATTATTGCATCATTTAACAATGCTAAATTATTCGTTACTTTATTTCAGTTATCTTGTTTCATGAATAAAATTCTGCGAGTATTTTCTTCCAACAAAACATTTGCTTGACTTTTTTTGAAGGGATTTGCGGGAGTATTCTTCGATTTCGTTTCTATCATTTCATGCAATACTCTCATAAAACACAATTTCTCATTTTTTATTTCTCATTTTTTATTTGTGTTCTTATATGATATTGGTCGCTTTCATATCCACCGCCACATTAAATGCAATTAAACAATGAAATTATTGCGTTCAGCTGTGGTGTCATACGTGGGTGGGAAACGTAAATTGTTACACGAATTTCACCCCACCCCCCCGCGCCACCGGTTTCTTCGAGGATTGAAATTTTCAGGCACAGAGTATGTTGCGTCATTGCCGCTAACAACTCAATTCATTTTCGCTTCCACTTCCAGAAGTCCAGAATACTGTATTCCTTCTATTTTTGGGAAAGTGGGTCTTTCAAAAAGGTTAAGTGTGAAAATTGGTCTTAGGTGTTGGGCGGAGGTGTGGAAATGAGTGTTCTGTTAACAGAGAACGATTCACACGCAATGTATGGGTTTCAGTGTTCGAGCCCAAGAAAAATCAGTTTATAAGACGGGTGGTCGATTAAAAGGGGTGATTTTTCACAGAGGTTTCGCTCTATTTCTTATTTGAGTGAAAGTAATTCTTAATCTTCCAGTACATCTTATGTAAAACGACGATTTTCGTCTTATTCCTTACATTAAGATAACACGATTATTCCGTAGAATCTTATCGCGATGGTTAGAGAGATGATTACACTTTAACTCTATGGTATTCCGAAAGTAAAATCAGTAAGATACGAGGAAACACATAATATGTACGATGCCCACAGATAATATCAGTAGGTACCATAAACATTTTTTTTTTTACTTGTAATGGAAAGAAGTTTATAGTTAAAATATAGTTATTCTTAAAATATAATTAAGTTATTCCGTCTAGTAGTGAAAGTAGAGCTGCTTTACTGTTCTGAATCATTTGTCACAACTACCAACAATGTCTTTAAAAGTTCATTTCAGAGAGAAATTTCTGTAGAAGCTCGTTAATGAGATATAGCACATCAGTGATTGCACATGAGTGATTTTAAGTGCCTGATTAAATGTTGATTGCACCTGATCAATCAACGTTTAAGTGTTATTCCAGTTATTGCTGGAATTATGACATCAAAATGCACTGGATTACTTTTTATAAGTTTTAAATTTCCAGCTTCAATTGCTGACTCAAAAAAATCAAAAATCACTAGTAGAGACAAGTCTGGTCATACCGTCAGCAATTTCTTTCAATATGACCACAGCATGTAAATGTGAAGTCAATTGTGCACTGCAAGGGCCAATCCCATACTTACATTAATTGGAGTATAGCGTCATCGTCCGGATTAGAAATGAAAGCATAGGAGAGAGATTTCAGTATGCGTGTGCTTTCGGCCAGAACATATTCACTAGGTGACTTTTCGATCAGATTAGATTTATTTAAACGTTCGTGTGGTTCACCTTTGCTTGGAATCAAGTCGACGGAGAGGTGACATAAGCAATGAAAGACTTGTCGGGTAAAAGGGCGAAGCGTAGCAACAGTTGCAAACAAACTCATTTTGCTGTAAACAAACCATCTTTCTTTTAATACAACTAGAACTATTGGCTGTTCCAAGAGTCAGCAACTCATGCTTGAAGATCTGTGACTGAACTTTCCAAAGCTACAATTTTTTATGAAATCACCACCCAGAGTAAAGAGTATCATCATAGTCTGAAACAACGCCCAAATCGTATTGCAATGACTTACTTGCTACAACAGCCAAACCATAAGCCGAGTATGTCACTATCATCCACTGGATGTTGCAGATACATTTTAATTCACTGAATAATCTCACCTTTCTGTTAATGGAGTATATGAGTGTTAATTATTTAGTTATAATACACTTTAATGCAAACTTTGAAGAAAATGTCACCGCATTGACACACTTTTGATAATGTATTTGCTTTGTATAAGAAAAATTGGTTAATATTCTAAGAAAAGATCTAATTGTAAATGAGATGTTGAACAAAAATCTCTCTATTCACTACTTTCTACGCCTCCTCGCCTCTCTGGTGGTGGTTCAGAATAAATGCTGCAAACGTCTATCCCATGTAGTGGCAATCGAAAACGATTACTTTAGTCAAAGAGCATGTGGTGGGAAATCTTAGACTTTATCTAGGGAACGAATTATAATGAAATGTCATTTTTTCTTTTCACTTTAAAACATTTGCCTTTTAGTATAAATAACTATTTCATATTTTTACAAAAGAAAATGACCCGTTTTCACATGTCCGTTTTTTCATTTTTCTTCGGTTTCCCCTAACAATCCATTTTTTACATTTTCCGTCATTTTAAAACATTCTTCGCACGGAAATTGTAATGTCATCAGTTGTATGTAATCTAGGATTCCTGTGACGCCTTCATCATCATTGTCGGTTCGACTACGTTGACGATACTCAAAAACAATGTTATCTTAGCAAAGAATTGTCCACACAAAAAAATTGCAGTCTGAGTTCACTTGAACGAAAGGAAGAAACCGCAATAAGATCAGTAACATATCCAACAGCTTTATTTCTGAACAGGTTTTGATAAAAAAATTACGTTATTTTTCTTTGCTTTTAGAGCATTTTATAAACATTTTAAGAGCATTTTATTGATATTTTTGATAATGTTTTAGGTCATCAAAAACCGCCCCTTAACTATAACGAATTTAGACATGTGAAACTTTTGAGATCGCGCTTCTGATTGGCCCCCAACTGCGAGCTTTCACCGCGTCAGAACGTCCAACGCCTTAACCACGTCTACACCAAAATCATGGCCATGGAGCATCTATTATTGTCAACGTTGAACAACAAAGACAAAAAACTCAATATTATCATCATCATCATCATCATCATCAGAGCACGTCGTCCCCCTGAGCGTTCGCATACCTGCCAAACACCACTGAAATATGTGTTGCCTACTCACTAGGGGTGCCAAATGAGAAGTGTCAGGCACCTTCGTTATATGAGATTTTTCACCCCATGCTAATTTACAAAAAGTGATATTCTATTCTCTATGTGCCCTAAATGTTTGTAAAATAATGTCCTTCACATAAGTGATATTATATTCTCTATGTAACCTAAATGTTTAGTCTTCTTAAAATTTAACAAGACAGAGTATATGGTTGTAGGGGGAGTAATAAAGGTCAGAAACTGGATGATACTTCGGAAGAAAAACCCTCCCAAAAATTCACATACCTAAGTACAAAAATAAATGTCAAAGTAGGCAGCATTCAAGCTATTAAAAACGGACTTGCGAAAGCCAGCAAACCATCGAAGAAGAGGAAGACCTAGACTAACTCGAGGAGTGGATGAGGCAATGGTGAAAAGAGGATTGAGTAATGAAGACGACACCTATAGACAGAAACGGGGGTTGGATGCGAGAGGCACCCTAGACCCTAAGGTGTAATGTAACTCGCACCACCACCTTAACTACTGCCATGTTTAGTCTCCACCTGTCCAACTACTCCGGTTGACTTCTGTTGGTATTTCTTTCTACATTTCCCTGACATTCACATAAGCAGCAACACTTTGTTTTGCGTCGTAAAAAGTTAACTTTCTCCACGAGCTGGTGGTGGGGCTGAGACAGGCTGGGGTAGCCTGCGGGCGCCACATCCTCCGATGCGACAACGCGTGGAGGCGCCCGCTGCGGGCGCTGACCGCACGTGCTGCAGATCGACTGGGCGTCGGGTGCTACGGCGCAAAGCCACTGCCCAGAAGCTCGCTTAACAGAGAGCTTCCTTGAAGCTTCAGTTGTTAAGGCGAACAATTGGGGAACAGAATCAAAGGAATACTCCCAAAATGTGTTATTTTTATTGATGTACCACTGACTAAACCACCCATAAGGCAGAACTTCTTCTCTTATATCGAGAACGAGGGAAGCGTACTCGATTAACTATTCGGAGGTGGCTTCTTAGCTATGCGACAAAACAACTGATTACACGCGATTCGTGAATTAATTCGTGGCGGTTGTGAATCACCTTTTCCAATAGTAAGGAGTTTTAGACGTTCGGTAGGTAGAAGGCTTTTCGTCAAAAGGAAACGACTCGTATTTTAAGTAATAACTGCGCAATGGAGGAGGATCAGGGAGAAAAAAAATCTTGATATCCCTACAGTGCGTGAGGCACATTCACGCTAGAAGCACATCAAGAGCCAACAATGCCGACCGCGTGATGACATCACAATGAAAAATTGAGGGGAAGTTGAAGCCGTCACGGATGGTTGTAAAGGTAGTATACCTGTTGATCAAAGTTTTAGCGCATGCAGAGTGGGAAGGTGTACTGAACCTTGTTCAGCTGTAGTTTATTCAACGTTACAGCGGCACTCAGCAACCATTTTGCTGTAGAGTTGCGAGTTCGAATCTGGTGTAAGGCAAATTGTTCTTCACATCCGACAAAATGTTGTCAACTGTATATATCAAGGCGAAGTTTTACTTTCTTGTGTACGAGTATTACGTTCTTGAGAACGAGTGTCGTAGAATTCATGGTTCAAATTAATTACACTGAATTGAACAAAAATCTGACGAGTGAAATAAAAAAAGAAAGAAAATTAAAAGGAAAATAATCGAAGAATCAAAGGATCTTTGAGACATTTTGAATTTGAATTTACTTATTAGAAGAGTTTTGACTTATTTCTACTAGCCTAGGCAAATAACGGATACGGAGTCAGAATAAACCTGAACGTCATCTTTGAAGATACATTATTCTAGAAAATGACAACCCCGGATGCCATAGGCTTTTAAGCCAGAAACCTTCCGAAGAGACAAACAACGCAAACCGACTTCCTAGTTCAAAGGTCTCCCCACACCATCGCGAACGGATACATGAATGAATCCATCGACAATCGCAGCGGACTTCCAGCACTCATTCACCTCCTTTGACGGGGCGGTTGCTCAGTGTGAGGCTATGCCCCTGTGACCACATCCGGGGCGTCGGCGGCAGGGGTATGATAGTGGCACATTGGACATGACGCGTGCGAAATGCGCCTCTTACATACAATTATGTGAGAGACGTATTATTACGAGCAGAACAAAACAACAAGAATATGAGGTTTCAACACAGATCAATTTACTTGAGTACACAATCGTATTGAAACATGATCGATTCAAATACGATGCTGTACGAGTGAAAGTTCATATATTCTCATATTTCATCCACTTCCCCTTGAACTACAAAAGAACGCTCAGATGAAACTCATAAGCGTAAGCTACAAATGGTCCAAGACGTGCAGAATATATATAGAGGATCAAATTCTGGAAATAGTAATGAACAGTTGCGATCAATTCATCAGAATATTAACTACTAATTACAATTTTGCCCTCGCGGTTTAACTCATTAATCAGCATGCTCGCTTTCCATGACGCGAACCCGGATTCGATTCCCGATCGGGCAAGAATATAGAGTGCTTTTCCTTGCAATGTCCCAGTATATGTTGCATTGTGACGATCAGAAAACTCACTTCTCAGGTTGAGAATATCATTACACGGCATAGGGATGTCTAGGTGCTAACCACACGTACCCCTTAAAACCCATTGCTGCGAGGCCGGGACGGCCTGTAGTACCTGACCCGTTTGCAGGCTGGCGCGCCGAGTAAAAAAATACAATTTTGCTTAAATTTCTTTATTTTAAGGATTTTATTTTTATGGCGGTACATTTTAGAACGTTCATTAAATTTATCCAATTGTACTTTAACCAATTCCACATTTGAACAATTTATTTCAAATGCAAATACACGTTATTTGCTCATAAAAATTCACCTATTTTTTGATTATTAGATGTACGAAAAAAAATATTTAATAAATGGCCTTGGGCGCCTTCTTGGAAATTCTGTGCGCATTGTCGGGAGAAATTCCGAAAATAAACGCGAGAGAAAACTCTCGAGTGAAGCAGCAAACATCCTCAAGAGTCATCAGCTAGATCCGTGCGCTGACATTGCATGAGCTAATTCTGAACGCATTCCTGCTTCCTTATCTCTTCCTTCCTCATGGCAGTATATGCACGCCGGGTGCCGAACGATCCCGTCAATATTGAACCGGGAAAAGTGTTGACGTTATTGAAGCTGAAATTACAATTTCACACCCGTGTAGACACTAGAGTAGAAGCTGCAATGCAAGAAGTTTAAGAATCGTTTGCAGTTCAATAAATACTTCAAGAATACTGATTTTACATTACAAATAAGCAAGGTTCAGAAAAGTGTGCATAGAAGTAAGAGGACAGTGCCCGAGCATACTTTCTTGCGTAATTGGTGAAACTGTGTATTTGAATGGACGTGTGTACGGTGCTCTTGGTGATTTGTTCCATTATCTACAGACTTAACTTCGACACGGTTATTGTGTGTTTAGGATGCATAAGTTTTATTCCTATGAACCGATAGCAATATTGAAAGGATTGAAAATAGTTACGTAATCCTTGAAACATTTACATACAAATTACTTACAAATTAAACGTACACTCTTATATTTTTTAACTTACGAGCTTAACAATTTTCAGAAGTCTCTTGATAATTGGTATAATCATTACTGAAATAAGTCATAATTGGCCTAGTGTAATATTGGATTACGACCTTGTTGCCCATGGAATTTACGAATGAACGTGTGAAAACATGAATACTATATATACTATTAACAATGGACTACAAATCATCTTCAGTTGAGATACTTCAACTTCAAAGGTACCAACACTTATTTTATAGGCGTGGTACTAATTTGTTGGCTGCACTTATTTTGTTGGCGACTGAGAATGCCTTACACCCAGGATCTGGGTTAGGACCCTGCATAAGACATGGAATGTTTCTGTGGGTTGTGGCACGTTATGCATTCACAGTACACCGTATATCCTTTGGAATCCGATTTCTTCCACTAATTCCTTTCCCCAACCGGATAACGATTTGGGAGTGGAATATGTCTGGTGTTGCGGCGCCTTGGGCTTAGGGACCACAGCAGCCTGGACTCTAACCCGGTTCAAGCGCTGATGGTAACTCACCACCAAGATGGCCGATTGATTGAGTAGCGTTTCAACTAATATGTTCGTTATTTCCGTAAGCGTAGTGCATATTCACAATCGCAGGAAGTGGCGGTGATCTTCCACGTTAGATGGTGAGATCCCGTGCCAACCTACGTCGACTGGGTGGCCTAACAGGGTTCCTAACAAGGTATCTCCCACAAGCGCAGCCGGGACAATCTCTAAGCTCCCGACTCATCTCCCGATATGTATGGTAGTGTAGTGCATGTTAGTAAAGGGTGAGGATAGGACAAGGAAGAGGAAGGAAAGATTGCGCGCGACTCGTGGCCCGTTTATTAGGGAACTGCTCCGACATTCGCCGGGTGTTGATCAGAGCAGTCGGCCGCTAGAATTCTCTTCCAGACCGAAGCTGAACTCGACCTAGCTATATAGCTAGTGTCAAAACTCCTGCGGCCGTCGGGACCCGAACTCCAGGACCTTCTGGATAGAGGCACATCAATGACGTTAACTGATACCCTGAGCCATAAAGTCTTTACTAGGTGACGGAGACGGACTTACAAGCCAGATCAGCACGATACTTAAAGTCAAAGTATCTACATGGTTGTCCCAGGAGGAAAGATTTATCCCGGGGAATCCTTCTATACACACCGAAAGCTGAAAAAGAAGGAAAATAGGATTAACATAACATACCACCACCCACAGATACTAAGAAGATAAGATGAGGAGAAGATGTGAAATTCCACTTCCTCGACGGCTGCCAACGCCGCTTCCCGCGCGTCACAGACAAGAGGAAGTCGCACCCCGTGGTCGAATCAGCGCTTATCCGGTCACTCACATCCCGGGTCCAGCGGGCGGCGCCGGCGCCGGCGCTGCCACCACAACCACAACCACAACCACAACCACAACCGCCGTCGCGCCCACATCCCGCATCCGCCGCTCTCGCGAGCGAGAGAGTGCGTGCAGTCTCCTTCCGGACCGCGCGTCGCTCGAAGCACCGCCGCAGAGCGGGCGATGCGCTGAGATGGAAGTGAACGCCGGAGGACGAAGGAAATTCAAACGGCGTGCGGTTCAACATACTGTGTGCGCGAAATCCTCTCCATCTAACATGCGATTCATAAATACAGAGTGTCCACAGGGGAAACTTGGAATGTAAGGTCTTAAGACAATGTTAAACATATTTTGTCTAATAAACTACTTGAATATTCTGAATGACAGAGCTGCCATAAGCACTCAAAAGTTGGTTGAAAAGAAGCTTTCTAGGGGAAAATGTACATTGCAGAAGAGTATAAACACGCTAGAAACATGCAGATTGTTTATTTTTTATAAAATAAATTAATATATTTGTTCAAAAAGAAAAAAAAATCACACAAAAAAAAACACACAATTTATATAATTCGGCACTTTTCTTTATTTCTGGACTAATTTTTCAATTTACATATTTCTGGAGTGTTTAAAAGTTAGTTTGAAAAAATACGGTCTTTGCAAAAATTTGCATTGCAGAAGCATTTAATCACTTCTGCAATGCAAATTTTTGCCAAGACCGCATTTTTTCAAACCAACTTTTCAGTGCCTATGGCGACTCAACCATTCCTACTATACAAGTAGTTTATAAGACAAAATATGTTTTAAATTGCCTTAAGAACGTATTTTCGAAGTTTCGACGTTACTTCCCTGAACACACTCCTCTCCGTATGTCAAAATATACACAAACATTTTGTTACTTTTCATACCATTTCATGCCCTTTCATTGCCAAATAAATCTCAGATCAAGTGTTGAGTAAAATAAGTGCTAAGTGCACTCGCCATTCTTCCAGTAAATCTCAACTCAAACATTTAACAATGACAGTTCTTAAAATCCAGCAGCAGGACTAGTACGAAGGGGAAGAAATCGATTCGAAGAGAGAGAATGCAAGGAAAGGTTAAGCAGAACATTTCGCGCAAGCTGCAGAATATGGAGCATTCATTGAACGAAGTAAAATCAAACTAGTGGTGTTACAGAATGCCACATAATTTTTCTTACTAGTTAGTTTCGTATTCTCTTCGGCAACTAAAAGAATAAAAGGGCCTTTCTTGGTACATACTGCACCTCTGGGACGTAGTGAAGAACTCATTCGCATATACCTACACTATACTACGTATTGATCTATCTCGGTCCTGCAGCGTTAAGTATTTACCCCGAAGTATTCCTTGGCCCTGCCTCGAAAGTTGAACCATTGTTATGGTCGTAGGACCCATTTCCTCAGTTAAACACTAAGATTGCACGAAAAGATGCCATTCGAGCCAAGAGAGAGTGAAAGGATTATGATGTAGATTTGTAATGCCCCACCCCTCAAAGACAACTGAAAACATTCGTGTCTTACGTGGGTTTCGAACCCACAGTCTTAGTGTCCACGTCCTTTGGTCCACCTCTCCAAATCCCTGGCTCAAGAGACTGAATCACGTGACTAACTGCACACGTATTTAGAACAAAATAATTTGTAAGTCAATATAACAACAATTGACCTTTTTAGGCATTCGCGACCTTTAAATGTGTTTTTGTATCATTGAATTTATATATTTGATTAACTTCGTTTTCGTAGAAACAATGGTAAAAAGTTACTTTCGCATCAAAGTCTTTCAATAACGCACTCAGTAATGAACAATATTCTCAAAATCAACTAGTTATATAGAAAATCTTGTGGAACATAATATTTACTGCACGTGTCAGTTAACACAATTGTTTAGTTTCAAGTAATATTATTTTGAAAAAATAGTTCTTATCAGAACTCTGTACATTTTTTCACATTCTCACAATTTTTCGGTCCCCTAATAGTACAATGGAAATACAAATTTAAGAATATTTAAACCCGGCAGCTCTACTCGTATTAGTATCGATGGCCTGTGCTCCGCCATACATCACATACAGTTTTATTGTTTTTGACGAAAATAAATCTAATACGAACATGATATATAACTATTGGCGGAGGGAAACATAACTTGAAAGGGAACATTATAAGGCGATAAAAACTGACAAGAATGAACTTTTTTACTGAATTAGAACAAGGACTCCGCCGCCACTCGCAGCGTCATCGCTCATTCATGGCCGATAGGGCCTGGCAAGGCGCCCGCCTCTCTCATTGCGGCCCGGGGATTCGAGGGCAATCGCTGCACTCGGAGCATGGGCTGACTGAAACTTTATGGTTCCTGTTGTCGTTAACTGGGGCATTGTGATTACACCACGAGAGAACAGGAATTGTGCGGTTTCTTTTCCGGCCTACAATTTAAGGCTGTGTGTGTGTGTGTGTGATCATAGGCATGTTTCGCTACTGTTGGCACTGTCAGTGCTAACTGCCACGTACTGACCTCTGAAATTATCAGTAAATATTTAAAATGTCAGTAGGTGACGAAATATTAGCCGTAGACTAGAAGAAAAGATACTGATGGAACTGAGACGAAAAATTTGTCCAATGTGGAGATCTGGAGAGTCTGATCAATAAAGACTGTGGCGTTACTATTATATAATAATTGTAATATTGTTAAAGAAAAATCTTAAAGCAATTATGTCTTTATATTTTTATAACATTTTCTTTATTTCTACAATCTTTTGTTAAAATGTCCCGAACAAGATATCACCCACTAGCACAGATTCTCTAGATTGGACAAAACCTATTATAAGCAAAGGAATTTGGGCTTTTATGACAGAGATAAAATATGCACCTACTCATTGTATCAGGCGAGAGATACCGCCGGTTTGAGCAAGCTAGTCTTTGTTTTTCCTTTGTTTAAAGTGTCTGTGGTTCTCGTGGCCTCAGAACCGAGTATCGCTCAAGTATGTTGGGGAATAATATGTGTTTCGAGTCACACCTCTTAGGGGCGTGGAAAGTAATTGGCTTCGGTTAGAAAAAGCCTCGAGAAAATAAAGTAACCACCGCAGAATGAGTGCTTTGCCGCTTACGGCTGAGGTTGTTCTTTCCATCGAAAGAGCTGACGTTTCCACAGGCCGTATGCTACGCATATTATGTTTTGATTGTTACTTGACCCGAAGCGCCTGGGGGTACACAAGAGAAGGTCGCGTTGCGAGTACAGCAGAGCACATGAGCACTTCAGACTATGTGCGCGTCGCGGCACTGCAAGTCTAGTGCGGGTAACAGAGACGTTCTAGGTCCGTGGTTATTGGAGGACCCTCCTTTTACGTGACAATAAGAATGGAAACGTATTAATACCTATTTTACGTTTCTCGGGCTAAAGGCCCCTCCGTCTTTTGGTCACTGTTCGATCATTAAAACCCTTATAACGCATTAATAATATTATTCACAATTCCAGAACTAAAGAGTTTTTTTCTTATTATAAGATAACGTTTGATTTTTCTATTACCTCCATACCACTATTTCTATTATGTTATAAACGTTATTTCTGTTTTATGCATTCAACTTTCGTTTTTTGTTGTTTTTTTGATAAATTTTTAAATTGTCAATATGTAAAGGAACACAACAGGATAATTTCAAATCATTCTTTTAAATACTGGCTATTTTGAGTATCTTGCAATTTTTCATAAACGAACCATATTATTCTTCTCCCAAGTGCTTCACTTACAAAACTATAGCCTAATTGAAATTATTTCGCTCATTCCAATTCGAAGTTTTAATCACATCGAAGTGATGTAGTTGGTACATCGCGCATCAAGTAAAAATTCGTTCACAAAATTGAAGTTTCATCTAAAAAAATGTTCTTTAGTGATACAATTACATTATATCGTAATACTCCTTCTGATCAGTTTTAAAATTTAAAGATCAAGCCTAAAAACCTCCTAGCACAGTTTTCAAGACCGTTGCAGAAAAGAATATCGAGGTAAAGATGATTGAAAATTTCAACATGGACAGGCGATGTCCGATTGCCGACAAATCATGTAAATAGCTAATTGGCGTTAAGCAATGGCAGATAAGACGAAGTTAGATTGACTTCGTTATGGGCACAAGCTGATGAGGCACGAACGATTGACCATCGACAATAGACGGATGTTGTTTTATTATAGTATACCTTTCGAGCAATGTGTGCGTACTGTGAGTTCTTGCACGAGTAAAAGAAAAAATATGACGTCACTGGCACGTTGCCATTCAGAAAAGAAAACGGTTTATGGAAGGTACCGAATCAGTAAAAACAAGAAAAGTGCTAAGAAGGAAATGCCAGTGTTACGATACTAACAATTTTAATGCGCGCGCACAAAGATGGTTTAGTGTTATTTGGTTTTTAATTTATTTCTTCATTAACCTGTTTGATACTCCGCCCTTCATTTATTTAATCATTTGTTCGATTGTAATAAATATTGGAGTTGTAATGAAATATTAATACATTCATCCTTCATTGATTCATTCCTCATTCATTCCTTCATCATTCATTAAAACTTCTTTCAATGTTCGCCACTCATTCATTTGCTCATCATTTTTTAATTCTTCCATTATATTTTTGCTTACTAGTTTCATAAATTTATGCATTTACTTTTCTATTAATAATTTAACAAAACGCGTTGAAATTGATAGAAATCAATGCAACATACAGTCATACATATGAGAGTTGTCTATCGTTTCGTTAGATACCTGCAGGAACTTGAGAAATCCAAAAATAATGAAACAGTTTCTATATTGACTGAAAAAAAATGCAAATATTTGGTTGTGGTATTCCGTCAATTCTCTACCGAGTATACCGACTGAATTTTGATACTCAGTGCCCCCACTGCTTACCACAAGACTGACGTCATGCTACTCACGTATTGCGATAAAAAACAGCAGCTTCTTTGACCTTTTTGATATGTTCAGCACTTATACTGTACCATGTTATTGCAGTTCTCTTGAAGACTGTTTTTGTTCAAATATTTAATCTATTGTAGTTAAAGGCGAGTATTTTATTTGTTGACTGACAAAAAATTGAAAGGGACGTACGGGCGCCTACAGTGTTTGATTAAACCCTGAGTAAGCAAACTCGGATGGTTAAAATTGGACACCTGTTGGTGCCTTCGGGGTACGGTTAAACCCGAGGTTAGCAAACTCGGAAGAATAAAACTGCCCTGGATCCCGGAGGTGTCTGTACCTCCTTGCCTTCTGGGAAAGCCAAGGGTGTGAGCGGTGGGTGTAGTTACAGGGGAAGGGGAACGGGAGGGGTGGGGCGGAAAGGGAGGGAGGGGGAGGGGACGCGGAAGTGACGCGCTCTGATTTACGCGGAGGCGGCGCACGTAAAGCTGTCGCGTGGGCGTGGCGGAGAGCTAGTCGCCTCTTAACCTGCGCACAGTGCACCCCAACACACACTCCCGCTTGGACTAGGGTGGATGGGGCTCCCAACATTTTTCGCAACAAAATTAGTTCCTTTAATCATTCCTACGTACGAAAGGTTGCTTAATTTTTGTTACTGACGCCCAAATTTAACAAATTTATAACAGATTTAATAATTCACAACGCATTTGTTTTGCAAAAATTAGGGTAAATATACATGGCAGTTATTTTAAAATACTTTGTATATAAGCATTTTATTTATTACTTCGATATTAAATGTGTATATTAACACTTCCACAATTACACTGTATTTTTTGTCTTCGGTGTCCGAGACCCAAACTCAAAAGTTTGTAAATTTCACTGTGGTTTTTCGCGATTTGTAAAAAAACTGGAGAACGCAATTCTGGATTTGGATTCACCGCATTGGCATACATAAGCATCGGTCAAGCCTTTGGATCTGACATTTTTTAAAAATTTTGTGTGTCTGTTATTGGCTGCAATATCTCTATTTTCGGAGAATTTAAATAAACAACATTAAAATTAATTAAAAATCATAGAAAAGAAATAAAAAAAAATAGAATCATTGTAGCCTAAAATGTCTTGTAGAACATCCTATTGAAGTTGGAATCTTTGAAGAAAATCTTCAGAGAGGTGTTAGAGAATAGTACTCTAATTTTAACTATTTATTGCGAAAGAAAATTTGATTCTTCCGAAAGTGAAAAAACTTGCGATAACAAAACCTAACAGTCAACTGAACATTGAGAGTATATTGGAACTGTGAGAACTTTTTTATTCTTTTTTCATTCAATTGTTAATTTTTTTTACATTTATCTCCACGAAGTCACCTTTCTGTCAAAAATGGGTAACATTATTACGCATATCTAATGAGATATGACAAGAAATACCCTTGAGAACAAAAATAGTTTCCTGAAGGAACTAGTTCAGATAAACTATGCTTTAAGTTGCGACAAAACATTTTTTTCACAAATATCATTATTATCGTTTATACTGAAAAGTAATAAATGGTAAAGTTGATCCGCTTTAACAGAAATCACTCTTGCTGTACTAGTTAACATTGCAGCTAAGCAATACAACCCGTATCTCCCGTTAACCACGACAGAACCCATAAATCATATGACTTCAAATGTGAATCCAATTTTGAAAACGACTTACTGAGAAGTCATCTGTTACATTTAATACTTTTGTGTCTACGTTCTTTGTAATTTCTCATTAATCGGTAAACCGAGGCTAATGAATTCATAGCTGTCACATTATACGTCCAGAACGTATTTAAAAATGTATCAGGTGTTCAAGACTCCGTAAACATGGGGTCGTAAAATGTTTTAAAGCAAATCACTTCATACCAGTCTTTGCATATTAGAACCGGAGATTTTCTCTCGTTTCATTTTCTCATAAAAAATATATTTTTATTCATTTCCAACATAGTGGTTGTGATTTCATAACATAAGTTATTAAGAAGGTTTTGCACAAGCGAAGGCGATATATATTCATTTCAGAGTAAAAGTAACTTGCTTAAAATTGTATTGATTTCACACGTAGAACGAAGTACTGTTTGCAAACCGAGTGCAAAATATTACAACACAAGAGAACAAAGTTCAGGGAAACTGGATTGATAATTTCACGGACACTGCTGACGAACCAAAACTAGCAATAAACACAACTGGGATTCCCGATTCTTGATTTTTATATATGCTTTACCGAATTGATGACGCGTGGTAATAATCTAATGATACATTTCACTTAGTTTTAGTATTAGCTCTATGATGAGCGTTTACACAGACAAATATTGCAGAACAGCATATTACCATTGACAACTAGTAGAAGCGTAACCTTCATAGCCTTTTTTACTATTTTTTTCTACGTTCAACTTGGGAAAGCGTGATATCAAAACGCGTAAACGTTTCATAACAAATATTCTTATTGACTTAGTGTCATGGGTCTCATTATTATGGTGTTCTAATCGTTTACAAATATCGTTGCAAAAACAATTAAATATGTAGAAATTCTGGCTGAAATTAAGCACCTATCTTTTCCGTGTTTATTTAAAACGTCCTTTCCTTCAAATTTCAATTTTTTTAGTTGAAACATCCTCTTTGTTTTCATTCGTTTCAGAAGTTACACTAGTGTTAGTAAGTCTTATCCTCTTAGACATATTTAAAACGCATGCATCATTACATTATTCTTTCTTGGGAAGGATGAAACATCAATTATATGTAATTAAGGGATTTAATATTTTAAGCTTCAACACGCACCTTGCCTTTTCTCTGGGAAGTATTGGGGTACTTCTGTTCGCGAACTTAAACCAATTACTGTGCACATTCCGCAAGGAGCTCAGTAATATCCCAGAACGGCGTGGTTGATTACAACGTGACTAAAACGTAAGAACGTGTTCACATTCAATAATTATGGTGTAGCCATTTTGACTTCCACTCTACGGAGCAGAAAGAAAGTTAAGAAATGTCGGCCGAAAAACTCTTATTACAGGGCTCTGGTAACGAAAAAGTGGATAAATCTACTTGTTAAATTTAGAAACAAAAATCCTGTAAACGCGTTGTAGAATCCACGTCTTGTGTCCTTGATACCGAAAAATCCAATGACTGCGAAGCGTCTGTATGTCCGTCCGTCTGAACAAGGCTAACAATTAAACCGTTCAGCAAATTGTCTTCCAAATTAATATTCCCCAGTCGATCTGACTGATGTTGTGGCCTCTTGAATTTTGAAACCAATATTTTAAATTTGAGGGGTACTTTACGTGAAGCCTTTAGGACATTTTTTAAATTTTCAAACACAAGGTACCATCGTTTCTGATTAAATTTTGTTGTAGGACTCATGTTCGTTAAAAACCCTGACTTTTTAAAACTTTCAAAAGTTCAAAATGTTTTCGGAGTGTTCATACAACTAAAGATCAGATCTATTTTTCGTTCATGAAATCAGTTTCTTAAAGACGTATTTTGAAATAAGGTACAATTTTTTAAATATCTGAGTGCTTTTGCGAGCAAGAAATGCGGACATGAGAGCACGTGCTGTTTTATCACCACTAGTTATAATAATTGCCCGAGGCCGTGGAACCGTTTCCGCAAAGCTTCGTTGCAGGCCATCAGTGCTCTCGGAAAAATCCCCAGTGCAGCGCCGTCTGTCGATTGTTGACTGGAGAAGAATACTCGGTAGCAGAGTGAGATATCTGCGACTGGCGAAGACAGAGGCGTAACTGGGGGGGGGGAGGGTGCAAGGGTCGGCAAGGAAAGCAGTCCCCCCCTCAAAAATATTTCTAGCGTTATTGAATTTTCACAATCATTTAAAATGTTTAAAGAAATTTCTATAGAAAGTATTGAAATATTTTCAAATTTAGTATTACTAAAAAATAATCACAAATAAATAGAAAAGTGTCTAGTCACAATCGTATAATTAAGAGTACCGAAAAGGTCCCTTTCCCAAAGCATAAAACTATCTTCAACTCGGAGGCGCACTGCCTGGCGGCGCCGTTGCACAGGCTCCTTCCACATTCGCCTTTCGACCCTCGAGAATCGACTCATGTGCTTTGGGGCTTGACAGCGTCTGTTGGACTTATTGTATTTTATTCGGTGGTTTTGATAAAGATTTTAAATGCATCATCATCATCATCATCATCATCATCATCATTACTATTATTATTATTACTATTATTATTACTATTATTATTACTATTATTATTACTATTATTATTACTATTATTATTACTATTATTATTACTATTATTATTAAGTAGAAGAAGAATTACCGACTTCTCCACCCCGGAACAAACTCTTTCAATGGCGCATCCAATCGGCGACTTATAAAGGTGTCCACCTTATGAAAATCTATCGAGTTAGTGAACATCATCTCGTTATATACAAATCGTCGATGAAAATATAACGTAGCCTTTCAGAAGATGTGTGAGGTGTGCAGAGAGGGGGGGGAGGGCGAAAGCGTTCATTGGCAGCCTGGCGCCGGCGCGGCCCTGGCACCTGCGGCCGGCCGCAACCTCGGTCTGCAGGAGAAGGTCGCGAGGCGCGGCGCGGCGCGGCACGGCGCGGCCGCCTCGGGCAGGCGGTGTCAACGGCGCGCGCCGGCGCCCTGACTCAGCGCTATTTCAGCGACGTGGGCCACCCGCCCGCCACTGGCCCGCTGCCGTACCCATGTGCACCGCCCTCGGTGGCGGCACTGCCGTGCCCTCAGCAGCAGCGCTGGCCACGAGGGCCTAGGGTTCCCGACGGTGGTGGTGGGTTTTCGACACTAGCTGCTTCGCGAGGGCCAATTCAGCCGCTCGAAGTCTGGAAGGGAATTCTAGCTTCCGGCTAATCGGTAACTTTCAGTGGTTTCTTCGATAGATAACAGGAGAATGGCGGAACAGTACCCTAACATACCACGGGGCCACGGACCGCGTGCGATCTTTCCTTCCTTATCCTTCTCCTATACTCGCCCCTTAGTTACACACACACACACACACACACACACACACACACACACACACACACTGACGTGCACTACAACAGCACACTTGTCGGGAGACTATTTGGGAGCTTATAGTTTGTCCCGGCAGGGGCGGTGCCCCGCTGGGAGAGCTACCTGGAAGAGTAAGCATCGCAAGCAGACTTGTAAGTTGGTGCCGGATTTCAAGTTCAATCGGGGGAGGAAAACCGCTTCATTCCTAAGAATATCACGCACTATACTCGCGGGAGGAATAACCAAAGACGTTGACGTGCCCGCAAACACTAAATCATCAATTCAAAGCAACTGCTTCCCAGGACAATATCTAGCGTGGTGACAGAGGGTATGTCCCCTACACGTTTTGAAGAACATCGTTGTTTTATTCTAATTAATTTTTAATTCACACTCTTTCAGTGAAACATTAAAACGAGACTTATAGGTTATAGGTCACACCGTGAAACGCTAACATGTACACAAAATGTTTTACTGTCTTCCATTACTGAAGCTAAAAGCTAAGGGAAAGGAATATTACAAAGTTTCCAAATTGGCGGACAGATTTAGAGCTACGCCGGCGAGCGTGAATTTTCATATCTAACGAAGAGGATCAATATGCAAATTTCTTTGAACAGCTACTAGACAAACCGTAGGCATCATCTCCATGCCCTCCGTTGTTTTCTAAGTCAATTATCAGAATATTTTTAAATTCATTACTTGCTGCGTCATAACGTGAGCTTCCTTAATCAACCACGAACAGCTTGGTAAATTCATATAATGAATAAAAACTATCGATCTTAAAACTATAATTCTGTTGAGGAACTGTGCATGTAATAAAAAATGTACTTCAAGATACACCCACACCTCTCCCAACCCTTTTCACACGTTTTTATAATAACCAAACCAGTATATAATTGGCTAAAACTCAGTCAATATATTTGGAATTGCCATCAATTTCTTTAGGTGGTAGTATTCTATCTTCGAAATATTTTATGTACACTTTCTGACCTCTGCCTCAAGAATCTTTTCCGAGGTAAAATAAAAGAAACATTTATATCGACATTGATATTAAAAACTCATAAAACATTTCAGTGCATGTTCCTATATTGTCAATGTCTAACACTATTGCATGTCGACAATACTTACATCATCTTGTCCTTTA
Organism: Gryllus longicercus; assembly: GCA_038098605.1. Lineage (NCBI taxonomy): Eukaryota > Metazoa > Arthropoda > Insecta > Orthoptera > Gryllidae > Gryllus > Gryllus longicercus. Next base: position 87,633 of record JAZDUA010000132.1, read on the forward strand.
GATTCTAACAATTTCTTGTCTCAAACGTGATGAGAATATGATTATTTTCTACCTTTTGTAATTGCCAAATCAAATCATTTGCATTCAATTCACCACTAAGGAAAGAAATTTCAGAAAAGTGACGAGTCGTTCTCACGAATCGGTCGTGCAGGCAGGCGCTTACAATGACATCGGCGTATTCTTGGGTGCGCATCACCCAAAGCGCTGCCAAATCGTGGAATTTCCCACCTCCCCACTCCCGCAGCCCACTACACTGCACTAACTTTCTCGCTGAAGACAACACTGTGTTACTTACGTTTGTTTTGTACACAGGATTTTCTTACATCTGCAATCAAAAAACAAAACGGAAAAACACAAGCATTGTATTTTTTTCTTTCCAAAAGAATTTTGAGATTAATTGATCATCTGAAACGTGTGTTTCTCATTATTACTTTCATTACCATATACACTTTTGCCATGGACTTAATTCGGCTCTCATACTTTATGCCTCCCAAATACCTATGCGTTTTTCGAACATCTTTCTCTCAATTTGAAGCACAAGACCTACGGAGTCTGAAAACACGAAGAATATTCTGATCCGAAGCTTATACCAATTTGGATTCTGGCCTCGGATCCTACAGCTTAAATTAAACAAGTCTGTCTCCTGAGGTAAACATTCGCTTCTGCACAATAGAATGACTCTTACGATCTTAGGAACAACATTTTAATGACTATTTAATCTGCCAGAATGGTTATGATTAGTCATAAGCCAGCATACATATATAGACTTTTAAAATTTCATTTGTATTTATGTGTTTTTGTGAAGATGATCTGATTTTACGTCTAATTGTCTGAAACATCTGAAGATTCCTTTAAATATCTTCATTGTATAAATACTAATACTAATCACGTAATTAAAGGATGAAAACTGGTCAAGAAATATTTTATCTATGAATGATGACTTCATTTGTCGAGCCGTGGGTATACAACTTTAGATTTTCAGTTTCACTATGATGTTGGTAATCAGCTCGAATATTCACATCTCCGACTAATCTTCCAGTAAAATGCCGATCTGCCGATTCAATCGCAATAATTCGGCCGACATAATATCACCGTCGAATGTTGGCGTATTATCGTATGTTCACGAAGAACAGATCTCTAAACGAGAACTGTGCATCGGTAACTACATCAGAATACATTTCCGACGTTTTTGTCCCCTCGGTAGGTTTTTGCATTTCAGTTACAGTCGTCCATTTCCTTGGCTGAAATGTTTCTCAGCAAGTTTCTCTAGATAGGTTTGGTTTTACTTTTTCCAGGTGTGAGTACACGTCAATTTTTGACGTTTCAATACAGAATTACATAAACAGGTCTTTCATTACATACCCGCTGCCATCACGATAATCAAATATCTACCCAGGTTGGTACTTTTTGACTTAAGGAAGTATTTCATTAATGTAACAAAGTGGCGATCGAAAGGTATTGTAAATGTCGAATAACCGCAATATGCCTGTCGGTTTTTCGTAGCGGTAACACTCATCGACTCTGGAAGGGTTTGAGCCCACAACTAGAGACTAGTATCCCAATGTGAAGTCCACTGCGCATCATAACTAAAACACAGTACTTTAAATGTACAATTTGTTTTTCACGTGATTTATTCATACACAAACGCCAAATAAAAATTGAACTCCTGAAAATGCAACCCGCACGACGGCGGTGTTCTGCGGAACGACTATGCAGGCGCGCTAGGTGGAGGTCCACGAGTCTGTACAAGTGCTTCCTTTGCACACGCCACGCCAAGACGAAGGCAACTATTAGTTTTTTATTATAATTTAAATGAATGTATTTGTAATTATTTTAGCGCATATTGCCGCAGGGTTAACTTTAATCGTGCCGACGGTCGGTAAACGACGGTCGACGAATAGTCGGCAAAGACTCTCTTGAGGGTTCGGAATCCGCGGCAGCGTTTTAGTCCTCACCTGATGATTGTGATCTAAGGACCGTCTGGACAGATTGTGATCTAAGGTACCGTCAGTACCAGCAGGGTATAAGCGACTCTGACAGTTCTCTCGTCACGTGCTGTGGCACGTCATTTGACCTGCCCTGGAGCAATCAGCTTGCGATGATTTGTTTACTGTCGCACAGCCAGCGTTCAGTGTTGGCGCTCATCTGTCTCACAAGACGTGTCGTCGCCAGTCAGTAAGCGATAATGTTTTGAGATTTATCTATCATGTAGGTCGTGCCGTAAGCGTATTAATTTGTGGCAATAGCGCATCAAACTGTCAGAGTCGCTTATACGCTGCCGGTACTGTAGTCACTGAAATGAGTTCGTAATTTATTCAAATACAAATGCTAGAAATTACGTAACTAATTATTAAATAACTGCCAACGCTAATCAGCTAATCAAAGTTAGTGTTTCTTTCATTAGGGACAATGCAGTAGTGAGCGTATCGGATTTTTGTGCCGATGATAGCATTGCGTTGCATGTAGACTTGTTAATTAATAACGTAATTGAATATTCCCGGAGAGAGATTATGCAGAGGGGTGTGTCAATGGTGATTCAATATTCCCAACAGATAAGAGAGTCTCATGGAACCATAACCTTGATGCAAATGTTCGTTTTACTAATGAGTGTCAGTGGTGACATTGTTCTGTCGAATTTTAGATTTTTCAACTGAATGATATTAGTGCAAGCGAGTGCCTGTGGTGACAGATGTTTATACGCATTGCCTGTTTCTCAATTGAACGACAGTTGTCAGAGAATAATGACTTAAGAAGCTAATTTTTTAAGAGATGCTACTCCATCTCCGCTTTTTTCTAAGTTTGTGTATCAATATATTCATAAGATTCTTCTCTATTATGCTACGAAATATGTTTCAAATTGTATTCACCCCATGTTAAACGATATTTGAAAACCGTTGAATCCCAGCTTGAATGGTTAGCCTGAATACATTCCCCTCGTAAAAATTGTATTAATTTTTTACTGATGCATAATTGCTTGTTATTGCCTTCGATACGAAGCTTGATACTGCATAACTTAGGTGGATCGAAAAGATCGTGGCTGCGAGGGAAACATGAAAACAGTTAAATGGTGCTACGTGTTCTCTTATGGAGGTAATTATGGGAGAGAAACAATCTGAGTCAAGTTAACACCTACGTAATTCGTAAATAGGTAATCCTTATTCATTATAATCAGGTAAAAAATATCGTGAACTGGTTCTAATGGTCGGGGGCTGACGGCCTCGAACGTTTTGTCGCCGCTCGACCATTAGAATCCATTCCTGAAGACAGTGCTGTGTGTGTGTGGCAGGGGGGCGTGGCTGGCGCTGGGCGCGGTGCTGCTGGCGCTGGCCGCCGTGGCGCTGGTGGAGGGCGCCGACTACTCCGACCTGCGCGGGGACTACTGCGCGCGCTCGCGCGGGGACCGTAAGTGCTGCAGGGACCGCCGCGACGACTGCTCCGTCCCCATCCTCGGCACGCTCTGCTACTGCGACGAGTTCTGCAACCGCACGCGCAACGAGGACTGCTGCCCCGACTACTGGGCGCACTGCCTGGGCATGGAGCCCCCGCCGCAGCTCGTCTTCGGTGAGCGCCCCCTCGCCCCCTCCTCCCCCGGCCCTCTATCCTCCCCTCGCCCCCTCCTCCCCTCGCCCCCTCCTCCCCTCGCCCCCTCCTCCCCTCGCCCCCTCCTCCCCTCGCCCCCTCCTCCCCTCGCCCCCCTCCTCCCCTCGCCCCCTCCTTCCCTCGTCCCCTCCTCCCCCCACCCTATCCAACCCCCGCTCCTTCTCCGGCCCCTCCCACTCGCTCTCTCCGCCCCTCGCCCCCACTCTCTCGCCTTCATGTTTACAAAACTATTCTATGCCCAATCGCTTCGTGCAAACTCCACCTGCTCTTACAGCCAGGTCTCCCCATAAACACGACGGTTTCGTATTTTACTACCTGTCGATGCAGAAAAGGCCCGCAACAGAGAGATGTGTTGCGAGAAATGTGCGACGAAAAACGAGCAAAGAGACCGGCGAGGCTGCGTCCACACACTAGAAATAGGCTATTCGATGTGTCGCAATGTCTTCTTGTGCCAGAAGCCGAGAGTGGTGACAGCAATTAGCTATGAGATCAGCTGCGAGACCCTTTTCTGGTTTTATTAAATGCTTTTCGATATTTTTAACCCGTGAAATCCTTTTTTTTATTACCATAATCGAAAACCATCTGTTTAATAAGTTCGAATTACCTAAAGAGAAAGTCATTACAGCATTGCATACAAATTATTACATAAAAAACATACATTATTTAATTTAAAAAAGGTCAGGAACTTTTGTGACGCATACGGAAGAAGTACAATCTCTGTATATTTTGCCGTATTCCCTCTGGTTTACCATATGTTGTTTATATTATGAATAAATGGGGAATGATCAAATTTATAATAAAACGCACAATTAATGAATTCATTCATAAATAATAAATACGAATTAAGGAAAATATTAAATTAATTCAATTCTCTCAAAATACCCCTTGAAGTTCCGTATCTCTCATTATGAACGAGTTTCATTCAAATCAGATTGTCTTCCACACAAGATTTTTCTTGCTTATTTCAGTTTGAAGATAATTTAAATAAACAATTAAGAACTTTGTTTATCACATCTTTTATTGCTAAATAGTATAACCTCACTCAGTTCTACGCACTGTTTAGTGTTTTCCTGCGGCAAGTGAAGGAGAAGAAATGTGTCAGAGAAAACTCACTGTCTGACCGACTCGAACGAAAACTCTTTCACCTCCACACAGGCGAAGGAGAAAACTATTTCAAGTATGTGCGGATCGATAAGTGCCCCTTGTTTGCCACATTTATCGACGCAAATTTCTCGCAACGCATTTCTCGGTGTAGTCTGTTGCTGTCCTAACAGTTGTGCAACCGGAATAATATAGGGGAATTTGAATCAGTTCTTCAAAAAAATCTTTTTTGTGATCATCCTCCCGGAAAGGACCGCAAGAATAGTAATTGCTCCAAATACTTATGCCCTTATCATAGTTCAAAAACTCAAAATTGCATAAAATAATTGTATTATATTGTTAGATGTAAGTCGTATTACATGTACAATTACAATTTCTCATTTATTTGTATCTATTTATTACGTACTTCGTACGTAATAAGTACGTCACGTAATGAGTGCGGGACCGACCGCAAAGCTTTTATCTGGGCCCTCTTTATAAACGTATATAGCAAACACAAGTAGTGAATGAATGAATGAATGATTGGATTTTATTTTCAACTTTGTAAAAATACAATTGAATAATACAAATACACAATATACACGAAATAAAAAGGCATATTTAAAATCCATTCATAAAATTCATTTACAAGTAGCGTTAGTACCTTAATAGAAATATTCCCTAAATGGGCCTTCCTTTACCTGGATCCGCCCGCATTGCGGGCCTTGCGCGCCCAAACGCTACCCCACTGTGTAATTCCCTCATTAATTTATATTTAGTGTTTAATATTTAATTTACGCGTCATCTTCCTCATTACTGTTAGGCAATAAATTTTCTAAATTGCCTGCTGCGGTATTCTTGAAGATTTTTTCAATTTATTACTACGCCCTCTTTTTCAGGTTGTCGCCATGAAGGTCGAGATTTAAGAGTTGGACAATCTTTTAAGATCAACTGTAACTTGTGGTGAGTATACACTTCAATGCGTATTCCTGTTTTGTTTATCCACGAAAACATCGAGAAAAACTATGAAATTTGATTTTCAATTAACCAAACATAACGTATCATTGGTCATATTTCCTTTTACCAAAAATATTAACCAAAACGCAAAAGACCTGTGTTTCTAATGTCAATGTTACAAGTTAAAAAAAAAGTTTACAAAACAAAAATATTTTGAAGAACAATACATGATTTATTCAAGATTCCTGACGAGATTTTCATGTACCCAGTTCTGACGCTTGACGGATTGCCGTCCCAATAAGCGAAAACATCTCACAATGAAACAGGAAATGACCTAAAACACACATTACAATTCTTTCCATTGTGAAATTTTGATTTAAGAAGTATAAAATGTGAATGGCAACAAAAGAAAATGGCCCAGTAATAATGTTAGCAATATTATTCCATCATACGGCCTCTTCGCCTCACTTTATTGAACTCGTTTTGAACTATCAAACTTAGAACAAGAACGAAACCATGCCAGCCAATTACTGAAGGTGAGTTTCAATAGAAGTGCATACGAAATGGGTTACGCGACGACGAAGCATTTTGCGACCTGCAGAAACTGTGCCGCAATGTTCCCTCGCAGGAGACGCGCCAACTACTTTCTTCAAATACATTCAAACACCGGATCACCACATTGGCCCAGCAATCAGACGCACACATGCATTCCAATGTACTAACAGTCAGCTATTCAAAGGTAAATGCAGAGCTGTAACCAGTGCGTGCGAGGCGGTTTGCAGCGCAGCGACGCACATTAGCCCTACAATCAGCGCGTGTGCAGCCCTGGAGGAGCAAACGCAGAGGCGCAAGCGGTGCGTGGGAGGATGGATGACGAAGCCTTCCTCAGGCGGACCCGGCGCTCTGCGAGGCGTCTGGCCGCCGCACGATCTGTGACGTCACGTCACGCCCTCACACGCCGGGGGTCATGACATGGATCTGGGGAAGTTAGGATATTTTTACAAAGGGGAAAAATGTTTGAGTCAATTATGTGACGTACCGAAATATTTATTTTGTTTATGTTTTCTTTTCAAAAGCAACTTCATGTTTAAATGTAATGTTTCCTTTTAAGGAAATAAATAGTATTTGACTTGTGGGCAGAAAGCTTAATAACGTCTACTGATAGGGCTATAGTTCAGTGCAGAAGAGAAATCTGTCCAATGGGCCCCGTCGTCAAACACGTTTGAAATCGTGTTTGAGTCAACAGTGTTTCACGCTACACAAACATCTTCGCTCAGAGTCGGACTAATGTCGTAAGCACAAATAAGCTGTGACGAGCCCTAAACCTTTTGAAATATTAAACAAACGAAAGCCAAATCAATATGACGAAACGTTCCAATTTACAAGTCTAATATTCAAGTAAAAACACACTACAAATTAATGTATTAGTACTTTTTGTAACTAATTTAATAACGTTTTTGTACATTTGAGCGCCAATTTTTAAGTGTACTTTTTATATTGAAAAAATCTGATAGGTAGATAAATAGGTAATAAAATACCCAGATAATTATTTTTAAATCATTGTACATCGTATTTTTAAACTCATTTTGTTGAAAAAATTGTTTTGAGGACCCTAACCCTACACCTTGTTTGCTTGTATATGTTAATCTCTTGAAGGAAAACAACCCCCTTATGTGCGCGTGTGTGTGTGCGCAGCACGTGCTCGGTGGCGGGCGGCGCGGGGCCCGAGGTGCTGTGCGAGACGGCCGCGTGCCTGGTGGAGCCCGAGGTGATCCGCGGCGTGAACGCGCGCCACGACGCGGGCGCCATCGGCTGGCGCGCCGCCAACCACAGCGCCTTCTGGGGGCGGCGTCTCGACGAGGGGCTCTCGCTGCGCCTCGGCACGCTCCAGCCGCAGCGCACGGTGAGCCACGTTGGGAGGCATTCGGACGAAGCCAGCTTGTTGTCTGCTCACTTCTCAATGCTCCCTCTTTTTTGTTCATGTCTGATTATCTTTTCGCTATCCCCTTTCGCTATCCCCTTTCGCTATCCCCTTTCGCTATCCCCTTTCGCTATCCCCTTTCGCTATCCCCTTTCGCTATCCCCTTTCGCTATCCCCTTTCGCTATCACTTTTCGCTATCACTTTTCGCTATCAAATTATAAATAGTTAAATTAAACGATAAATCGTCATATTAAATGATAAACGATGAATCGTTATTGGTTAAATTTGTTGTTACATTGTAAGTTAAAAGTAATTTTCTAGACGTGTCCTGCCACCAGTGGACAGTGGCAGTTGCACAGCTTGCTCTTGAAACCTTGCAAAACGCTGTTCCATACATCTTAATTAGGTAGTCTTACAAAGTGAATAGTGTGCCTAGTACAAGCTGCAATCACGTTTAACTAATATAGCAAGCTTCCTCGAAATTAGAAGTGCGTACTTTGTTCAGTACAATTTAATGCACTGCGAAATTCATTCCCACATGTTCATTATTTGTCGTTCTTTATTGTAAGGCTTCCCTTACTTTTACGCTTTTGATGTTCTATATCGATTGTCAAGCGTTGGTGTATTTATCCTTACAGTGATTGAAAATATATTTTTTGGTTTGGCATTAAATTGCGTCTTACTATAAAACAGATACAAATCAAGATATTTATTAATGCTTTCACAAGTCTGTGTTCAGCTTCAAAATATATATTGTCATTTGGAATTTGAATCTGCTCAAATCTATAGAGTACAATGCTAATGGATCACATTCCTACTGAACCTGAGCAACTGCAAATATTTTTCACAAAGCAAGGTTTAATGAACCCAAAATCCTTCCTGTTCCGTTTCCCTCGGCGCACATTCAGAATCGCGAGGACTTTATTGAAGGAAGTAGTGTAACAGTCACCGATATCCTGAATAGCCTCGTACTTCTCACATACCCTCTTTTTCTCGTTTGACGTATTTGGGTGGACGTCAAAACTTATGCCAGGCGGTACACCCGCAATAATTCAACGCGTTTGTAACTGCACCGGAAACGGCTCTCCCTTGACAGAGGGATACACAATGCCAGTTTTCAAACGGCATGTGATGAGGCGAGATCGAATGTGATTGTACGGAAACTGGCGCGATCCAAATCTGCATTCTTCGGTGCTTTGCTTTTTTATTACTTTCAATACAAAAACGAGAGCTTGACTTGTCATATCCCTGGAAACTCGCGTTCCTTTTTCATTCAACAGTTAACATTTTGAAAACGTTCTCATAAGACAAGTGCCTTATGATTGCCAGTGAAGGCAGTTATTGGCTCCGGAAATTATTTTTTTTTTTTTTTTGAGGAACGAAACAGTATCATTAGTTTCTCGTTGTCCTTTTGGGTGTAGCAATTACATTCTTAAAGCAGTTTTCGCTGAATAAACGAGTTGTGAATCACTCTTTCCGGATGACCATGATGAAAGTAATAATTATTTCCATGCAGTTAACGAAGGCATTTCACCTGATAGATCTATTTGCAAACAATTTATGTTTCATCAGAGTACGTAAGCTCTTTATGGAAATGAAACTTTGTACATTACTATATTTACGGAACCTATTTAATTCATTTTAGTATGAATTTCGACAACACCTTCAGTCACGTTCGGCAGCTGTTCGTAATTTTCCACTCACGTACTCAGAAACGTGAATGTTTCGACCCTGAAATAGTAGTTGTCATCCTCCTTCAGAATTATCAGATTGTAATTTTCTCGAAACAAGTTTCCAGAAATCATGCATTGCGCTGATCGCTAATACTAACTGAGAAACAAGAACAAAACAGCGATATTTTTTTCCTGTAACTCATTTTGAATGGTATTCTAGAATTCTTATTTTTAATTTTGATGCGCTAGAGTACTCAATTCTGACCTGAAGGACGTATTTATTGAGAGATGGAAATGTTCCTGATAAAGAACCCGCTTGTAACAAACAGCAACAAATTTGTGAAGGTTTTTCAGTACACATTTACTAAGCAAAATATGCTTGTCTTAAGAGATGTACAAATTTAAAATCTCTCTGATTCTTGGTCGTAATTGTGAAGGAATGTTAAACATTAATTGAAAGTTTAGTGAAAATGGCATTGGGATTAATCAGATTCATCTACAAAACTATCATTTATTTCCTACTATTATTTCCTTGTTATTTCACACATGTATTTTTTTAATCCGTTTAAATATAGCACCATGTCGGTACTTTAATATATGTCACCAAATTCATGGATCGATATGTACATATCCAATCTGATAGAGATACCTACTGAATAATGAAGAGTTATATCATTAATTTTAAGATTCGTTTCGGCTGCTTAAGACCCACTTAGAGCTGGGCAAACTTCTGGATTTCCAGTACTTTCATTTTAGCTAAAAGGCGGCTTCTCTCCCTCCATTCCACGTGACAGCTGTTCATTTTCTTGTTTTTTTTCGGATTATCTTTTAGTTCACGTTCCCTGATCCTGATTTTTTTTTAATTTCTTCTCTTCTGTCTTTTCTTCTTTCTTTCCTCTTTTTTCTTTAATTTCTTTGCTTTCTTCCAAAATTATTCAAACGTTCTGACGGTTTATTTTTACACCATTTACCCACGGGATAGTATGTTTCCGAGGCAAATGAGGGTAACAATTTTGCGAGACATTGTGAGGGTGGTAAGATGGCCCCAAAAAAATGTTAAATGTAAACCGGATTGCGACTAGATTCATAGGGAGCAGACGTGGGTGCTTCCACATTACTTCGCACAAAATACGACCTGTTCCCAATAGCGCTGTCTTGCACTTCCTTGTATTTTCAATGACTAGGGAGCTTGAACAAGTTTGATAAATTTTCCGGAAGTAAAAGCCAGAACTACAATGACTACCGAGCTGTGGTTTTACATTTCACATTCAACGTATCTCCAGTTTCAAACTCTTGTATTGAAAAGGTTTCTCTGTATCCTTGGTTACGATGTTCCGACCGCATGGCACAGCAATATCTACAAGTAGATAGATTGTTACTTGGACAATAATATCCGATGTATTGTAGGATCAGTATAAATGTGTTGGCCGCACAACATTGTACACAGTCCAACTGTCGTCACCGGCTTAGCGAGAGTTCGTACCACTTGCAGCATGCGTTTGAAACTTTGAAGGCGTTACAGATGCGACCTATAAATTCTTTTTAGTAATTTTGACTTTGCTAGAATTGGAGAAGCAGAGATGTGTTTATTGTTTTCTACTTCCTGACATTATCACGACTTGTTTATCATCATTATAATTATTATCACTACAATTATTATTATTATTATTATTATTATTATTATTATTATTATTATTATCATTATCATAATACCACGAGTGCGTCGAAAATTGTCGATAAATCCTCGACTCGCAAAGCGTGGAGGGATTTATCTGACAATTTCCAAAGCACGAGTAGTATACGACTATTCCACGAGTGAAATTATGTCCAACAGTTCCAAAATGCGCCAAATATTGAAAATAACTGAAAGCTATGTTAAAATCAAAAAGGTTATGTTATAGTACATACGCTGTTTATTAGAAATCAATACAGCGATCGATGTATAACGTCTCCTAAGATAGATGAGTCAGAGTTTACAATTGGCTAGTAAGGAGCAGCGGTAAGGAAAGTCGAAGTTTTTAAGACACACCGCCCTGATAACGGCATTTTCTACGTATAGTTGAACACTGTTGGTTTTAATTTGACGTGTGACAGCGCGCAGTGGTTGAGGCGAGCGTGCGTTTGTGCGTGGGCAGGTGCGGCGCATGCGGCCGATCCGGCGCTGGGAGAACCACGGCTCGCGCATCCCGTCCCACTTCGACGCGCGCCGGCGCTGGCAGGGCCGCATCACGCCCGTGCGCGACCAGGGCTGGTGCGGCGCATCGTGGGCGCTCAGCACGGCCGCCGTCGCGTCCGACCGCTTCGCCATCATGAGCGTGGGCGAGGAGCACCCGGCGCTGGCGCCCATGCACCTGCTCGCCTGCAACACGCGCGGCCAGCGCGGCTGCGGCGGCGGCTACCTCGACCGCGCATGGTTCTTCACCAGGAAGTACGGGTGAGTGGCCGAACAGATTCCCGTCTTTGTGGATCGAGGGCGCAGTTGTGAAATACATACACGGAAGCTTCCGCGGCTCCGCTTCAAGACTTCTTGGCTGTCCGGGTGACGCCGCGACTTTGGCTGAGGCCGACGTTTCTGTCATATCGTAGGCTTCTTCAGGGTAGTGAACAATCTGCCATTGATGTCACTACCTGATTTGTCACTACCTGATTTGTCTCTACCTGATTTGTCACTACTCTGAGGAAGCCTGCGATATGACAGGTGAAACGTCGGCCTGTCAGCCAACGACGCGATGACACCCGGACAGCCAAGAAGTCAGTTGTGAAATAATCGTCATCGACGCTACAGCTCACTGAAAACATGCTTGGGCTTTTTAGCGCTTAACATACATGAATCTGCTGGCAGCAAACAAGTATTTTTCTCAGAGAGTATTTTTCTCACACATTCAAATAATACGTTCGCCCAATTAAGATTTTTCTAAATCATTTTTCCTACCCCCATTTGTAACAAGTCCAGCTCTTATACACATACACAACTCGATACGGATATTCCACTTCGAACCATTTCACTATGTACGTTATGTTTATGAAGTTTTATCAATCATGTGTTCGTTCTTCTACTAAACTGATGTATTTTTTCTTTGTTTCACTTTTTTTTGTTATTTAAAGTCGCATCAACTTCTAGGCCATTAGCGATCACTGTTGCGTGTAACGGTATGGTAACTGTGTTCGTGATACGATATGATGATAGGGGGCGAAAGGACGAACACAATACAAAGATGCCCGAGGCGGGACTCGAGCCCGCAATCCTTCGGTACGGCACTACTGCCTTAGCGATCTCGGCCATCCGGACCAGCATTGTTTCACGTTTCAAAATGGTCTACTCTGCGAATATTATACGTCAAACGTAAACAAAGCATTGCTGTGCACAGTGTTACTCGTACATAAAAATACTTTGAGAACTGCATCTCAATTCAGCAATATCAGCACTTCCTTGCACTCACATCCCTGAATCTGCGTATTTTTTGACGGCACCTCAAGAAGTACGAATCTCACTCGTGGGTACGTGGTTCCCTCTTTCTGGAAATGTGGACGTTAAAAATTGGGTTGAAGTACCGCACACCGAGGAAGTGGCTGGTCAAATCACTGAATTAAAGAATTGCAATGAGATACCCTCCACAGCACCGAATATCTTTCGCTGAGATAGCCCTAAGGTAAGGCCCTCGGCAATTCCATGTTCTAAAGTCTCTGAGAAGCTCTGCTTCGGGCCCACGAAGGGGAGGGTCCCACGCCGACATTTAGTAATAGGAACAAGAGAATGGAATGGAAATAACGGGCGATGAGGTGGATTAGGCGGGTCGCTGAGGCAGTAACGGTAACAAACGCGACATGTTCACAAATAAATATTGAGAAAAACTTTCAGTGAAAAGGAATAAAATCTATGTAATATAATCGCTTTCGAAAACTTATTTGTCAAGGGGACAGTTCTCAAGCATCACGTCAGTAACCCAAAAATGAAGTCTAAATTTAATACCCAAAAATGAAGTCTAAATTTAATACCCAAATTCAATTTTTTGACACGAAAAATCACGTGGAAATTTAAATAATATTGGCTGAATAATTTGGTGATTATTATAATTTCTCGGCTTATAGATTCACTTACAAAATGCTCGTTTACTTATATTTATACAATTTTTTACATCAAAAGAAAATTGTAGAAATATTCTAATCGAATCTATTGTTTTCTTTACTTACCGAGGTAACACGTCCCTGCCGTCTTCTCCGAAAATATTATTTTCTACATAGTAAAACATTGCTTTTTATATCGTTTTTCACTTTCGATAATACTGTCTCTCAGTAAATGGTATGTACAGAAAATTGCTGCAGCTGGAATGAATCCACATGAAGAATGTTCGTAAAGTAACATCGCAATAAATTGAAGAGAGATTATCCCAGTAACTTGTTCAAAAACAAGTCCAATCAACTTCTCCGAACTCGATCTGGTAGACGTTTCCTAAACTAGAAGATACAGTAGGCGTCCTGTTACTCGCTCTACTAGCGCGATTCGGTTTTATTATTCAAAATATGTTTCAAAATACTTTATCTGAACTGAATTATATTTATTGATGTGTTTAAAGAAGACGCATTTGCTGTCAAATAACCGAATTAATTTTTAATTTATTGTCCGCCTACCTAAAACGGAGGAATGAGATGCTGTCGGCAAGAGAAACGAAGTTTAAAAAATAGATATTACTTTCAGAACAAATTTGATTTTAAAGCAGAATATATTGCAATAAGATCATTTTCACATCCTGACGGCACGACAATAATTTCTATTTTAATAAACAACATTGTTTACAGGTCAAAATGTGTTTTAAAATTTCATTGTGGCTATATTGTATTTGTAAACTCTATTTCGAAAACAAACTCGGTAATATTTTAGCTACCCGACAGCAAATATTACAAAGAATTATTGGATTCAGATACAAGACACAAGATATGTACACTGAAATCAATCATTGACGTTCAAGATGTGTGAAATCCAACTTGGCGTGAGTAATCTATACTAATATAATGACATGTAACCGACAGCGATACCACAAAAAATAGTGAATAAATAGATACGCAATTTTTACAGGATCTTCTTCAGGATTGTCGCATTATTCTTGCAGTTTGGTACATATTAACACAACACAAATACGGAAAATAAACCATTTAAATATGCTGTTAGATGCAACATTATTCTTCGCCTGTTGCTAGGAGCAAATTGGTTTTTAATATATTCCGCCAGAGGCCAGTAGCAGAGCAGCAGAACTGGTACTAATAAAGGCCAGTGGCAGTTTGTAAGATATTTTCTTATCTAATAACAATGTACTGTAAAATACGATGCAGGAAAATTATAGTATTTTATTCAAATCTGAACCAATTACATTAAAAATAATTATTTTAATCCCCATGATTTTTATAAAATTGATATTTTTCCACATTCAAAATGATTGGATATTACGAAAGCCCGGGCAACGTCGGATATTTTGCTAGTCGACCAATAGACGACAGAAAATGCCACGTGTCAACCTCACTGCAAGCACATTCCATCCAAAATGTGAACTGACTTCAGAATATAGGTCACGGGCATACGACCATACCATCCACCTGCGTCGCACCGAGGAGGTGAACAATGCTCCATAAAGTAGTTGGGCCGCTGGCCGCGAGGCGGCGCCAGCCTTTCAACTGCCGAGCGTCGCACATGCTCCATCGACTAGGAACACTTTTAGAGTGACCTCAAAAGTAAATAAATGTAATTATAGGCAAATTAGACACAACATATTAACATATTACTGTTCATTTTTTTGAACTCTAGATAGAATAAAAAACAATTTGGAACAACATTCGAAAAACAACGAATGATATATATAATAAAGAAAATCTTGTGTTAGAAGACCAAAGACTAATTTCATAATAGTTTGTTCGAAAAAAAGTCAACCTTGTGTTCTCGTTCCAACCAATCCAAAAATGTATTTGTACTTCTGATTTTAAAATACATTTCATTATCTCAGAGCCACCAATAGTATTGTTTGTGCAGCGACTCTCATCGTGACGGTCTAGGGTTCGAGTACCGACGCGTCAGTGGTGGATTTTCATCACTATGAAGTTTCGTTGAATTAAGCCGCCGTGAGGAGAAGTCTACCGTCAGGCTGCTTTGATCGGAATGTTTGCGTGCTTTTTATCAATACAGGGCGAATTCTGGAGTAATACCTTGGAAAACGGCTCACAGATCGCGTGCGGTCTTTCCTACCGCATCCTTGTCATATACTCACGCACACTAACATGCACTACGCTACCACACATGACGGAAAACCGGTCGAGAGTTCAAAGTTTGTCCCGGCGGGGGCGGTGCCCCGTTAAGGGAGATACGGCGAGTGAAGAAAGACCCACAAACCGCCGCGGGGGTTGACGCCATATCTCAAAATCCGGAGGAGAAAGACCGCCACTTCTCGAGAAACATCGTTCGCTGAATTAATTGGACGACTGACCATAGCAGTTGCCATGTTGAATGTGATGCGCAGGGGGGGGGACGGATTTTGATGACCTAAAACATCGCCAGAAATGATCAATAATATGCTCTTAAAATATTTTTAAATATCATAAAAGACAAGAAAAATTACGTAAAAAATGTTATCAAAACCAGTTCGGATGAACAACTTAAACTGTTGTTACTGATGAAATCGAGGCTTCTATTCGTTCAAGTGCACTCAGCTTGCAAACCCTACTGTTCTTTACGAGGAATTCTCTGTGTGTAGTTATCCCGAAATCGGCTGAACCGACTATGGCGCTGATAGGTGTCACAAGAACCCTCTGATGACGTCCAAAGGTTGACATTAGGGAGTTTTTGCACTCATAGCGGACATCATTTCGCATGCGTAGTTCAGGTTCATCATTTTTGTGCATCTGCGCATGCGCAGAAGATCGATAATGATGTCCGCTACGGCATCCAAAACCCCTATTACAATTTCTGAGCAAAGAAATCGAATACGCTACGCAGGAATTCTGTGAAGAACATTGTTGCATTTCGTGAATATTATTTGAAGCAAGAATGTTAAAATCGATTAATGAAATATAAAATCGATTAAATCAGCTAAAAATATTAAAAATGACGTGAAAAGGTAAAAAATGACTTATTAGTCGACATCCATGAAAAAAAGGCGTATAAAAATGGGCCATTTCCTTTAGTGATAATATAAAATGAATGTCTGTGCTAGCCGGCATTGTTCTAAAGCGAATGGCGCGCGTGCCCAGGCTGGTGGACGACGACTGCTACCCGTACTCGGCGCAGCAGGGCCACGTGGGCGCGTGCCGCCTGCCGCTGCACACCACGCTCCAGGCGGCCGGCTGCCGCGCGCCGCAGCAGCGCGTGGGCGCATCGCCGCGCTCGGCGCTCTTCCACACCGGCCCGCCCTACCGCCTGGGCTCCGAGGCCGACATCCAGGCCGAGATCATGGCGTCGGGACCCGTGCAAGGTCAGCTGCGCGGCGACAATTGAGAGTGCGCTAGCTTGTGTGTGTGCGCGCGCCATGAGCGTGTGTGTGTGCGCGCGCCATGAGCGTGTGCGTGCGTGCGCGCGCGTGCGTGTGCGCGTGCGTGTGTGTGCGCGCGCGCCATTTGTGTGTGTGTGCGCGCGCGCGCCATTTGTGTGTGTGTGCGCGCGCGCGCCATTTGTGTGTGTGTGCGCGCGCGCGCCATTTGTGTGTGTGTGCGCGCGCGCGCCATTTGTGTGTGTGTGCGCGCGCGCGCCATTTGTGTGTGTGTGCGCGCGCGCGCCATTTGTGTGTGTGTGCGCGCGCGCGCCATTTGTGTGTGTGTGCGCGCGCGCGCCATTTGTGTGTGTGTGCGCGCGCGCGCCATTTGTGTGTGTGTGCGCGCGCGCGCCATTTGTGTGTGTGTGCGCGCGCGCGCCATTTGTGTGTGTGTGCGCGCGCGCGCCATTTGTGTGTGTGTGCGCGAGCGCGCCATTTGTGTGTGTGTGCGCGCGCGCGCCATTTGTGTGTGTGTGCGCGCGCGCGCCATTTGTGTGTGTGTGCGCGCGCGCGCCATTTGTGTGTGTGTTCACGCGCGCGCCATTTGTGTGTGTGTTCACGCGCGCGCCATTTGTGTGTGTGTGTGCGTGCGTGTGTGCGTGCGTGCGCGCGTGCGTGTGCGCGTGCGTGTGTGCGCGCGCGCGTGTGCGTGTGTGTGTGCGTGTGCGTGCGTGTGTGCGTGCGTGTGCGTGTGTGTGCGCGCGTGTGTGCGCGCGCCATTTGTGTGTGTGTGAGCGAGCGCGCGCTTTGTGTGTGTGTGTGTGTGTGAGCGAGCGAGCGCTTTGTGTGTGTGTGTGTGTGTGTGTGAGCGAGCGAGCGCTTTGTGTGTGTGTGTGAGCGAGCGCGCGCTTTGTGTGTGTGTGTGTGTGTGAGCGAGCGCGCGCTTTGTGTGTGTCCATCTTTAATTTTGCTCATTTATTTTGTTGCATCATCTCTCTCATCGCCTTCATGTCTTCACAATGATTCCCCTACAGTCAGAATGTCATTTTCCCATTTTTTCTCTTTACTTTACCCCTATTGCCATCAGTCTTTCCGTCTAATTATCACATTTTGTGTACGTATCCGCAGGGCCCATGCATTTGTATAGGTAAGACATTCGTTTCTTTTCAATTCCTTTAAAGAAACAGAAATAAGAAGTAAGCTTATTCATGTGTATTTGTCCGCAGCCACCATGAAGGTGTACCACGACTTCTTCGTGTACAAGGGCGGCGTCTACCAGCAGACGGCGCAGGGCGCGGGCGAGCGCGCGGGCTACCACTCCGTGCGCATCCTGGGCTGGGGAGAGGAGAACACTCGCGCTGGCCCACTCAAATACTGGGTAAGAAGCGGCAACCGGGCTTGCACAGTGACCGGGTCTTACACACGAATTCAGCCCCTGTCTGGAGGAGAGTTCTAGCGACTCATCGGTAGTTTTCCGTAGTTTCTCCGATCTGGACCCCACGGATCGCGTGAGATCTTTCCTTCCTCTTCCGCGCCCTGACCTCACCCCTTACACACAAAATTCTTACACAGCGTAAAGCACCTTCGCGTATAGCACTTTTGATCCTCTGCGCATGCGCCAACTCAACTCCAAGTTAGAGGGGCCAGCTAATCCTCAGGTACTAGCGGGTGACTTACATCAATGTGCTAATACATCACTCGGTCATGTTTTAAGGAATTTGTCCCGGTTTAGGATGAATGGCATGAGATTGAACCCGGGCCTCCTGAATGCGAAGTCAGCGCGCTAAACCCTGAACCACTTCGCTCGGTATCTTGAGAATAAAGATTGCAAAAAGTCATGCATAGTTTTCGAAGGTTCAACACTTAAATTTGTAAGTAGTACTATTTACATCAGATAAAAATTCAAACAGCATAAATTACATTTATTTTCGGACAAACATCCCCCAAGTGTTAATGAAACAAAATCTCAAGATTACAAAGGTTTTTATTGAAAATCTTTTCTGACTGTTAAATTTAGCTGCTAAACGCTTGAAGCCTTGTCAGGTTGCCTTAAATAGATAATAAAGTTTTAGTTCACACGCATTTAGTTAAATTCACTTCGGTTGCAAATGTACAATTCATTTTGCACCATTCTGATGGGCCCTGGTCTTCACCTACGTCGGCCTCACAATCAGTGCGGCTTGAAAGCCACAGGCTATTACTCTTGCAAATTTCAGTGGATCTTACACAACTCAGGATAAACAGATAATTATGTAATATTATGCAAGCGGTTATTTCCATTTTTAGAGAAAAATTCGTGCCTTTATTTAGCAATTTAATGTGGCAGTATTAAACAATAAAGTTCATTAAATCTACTCATATACAGCGTCCCGTTGTAACTAAAGTACACTTAACTCTGAACTTGTGCAACTTCCTTTTCTAGCCTCCTACAAAGGTCTAAAGCATTTAGCAGCCAAATTTGATACCCAAATTTGAATTTGAAAGTCTGTGAAAGTCTTTGTAATTTGAATTGTTTTGTGATGTTTTATTAACAGTGAGGCGATATTTGCATTTGTAAATAAATCTAATTTTTGCTACTCAACTTTTTTCAGTTATGAATACTACTTAAAAATGAAAATATTCAATATTTTAAAAATACTAATAGTTCTTTCCTTTTCCTACTCTTAAGATAGTGACTCTTCGCATTCTGGTTGCTGATAACCCCAGACCTATGGTGATTTTATCAGAACCGTCGACGCCAAGAAAGAAATAGTGAATTTCCTTACAATTAAAAACATTCTCAAACTAATTACAGATCCGTAATTTTAGATGGAAAAAATGTCTATATAATGTATTTTGTATCGCCCTCACAACCTTCAATGGAAACGAGTTAAAACAGCCAATTTCTTAATAGTTGTTTACGAAATAAAACAATGTGAGATTAAAACCTTCTAGAACTAGATCGTCAAGTCAAGTTTGATTACCAATTGAGTATTGTAATAAGGTATTACGATACAAATAACGTAAGTTTTCTGCGTTACGCAACTCTTCTCTTATTAGAAACTGATCGCAGCGTCGTAAAGTTTGACTTAAAACAATCTAAGTGGACACAAATATATTATAAGATATTAAGCCTTCAAAAATACTAAACTGAATAATTCTCGTTGCTCTTTCAGCTGGTGGCCAATTCGTGGGGCGAACAGTGGGGCGAGCAAGGCCTCTTCCGCATCAGGCGCGGCTCCAACGAGTGCGAGATCGAAGACTTCGTGCTGGCGTCCTGGGCGGACACCGTCATGCCCCCGGTGGAGAAAATGAAGCACAACGGAAACGCTCACAGCAACGTCATCTGATCTCCCTGGCCGACCTACCCGCATCACCGAGTCTGTGATCTTCACAAACGGACGAAATCCTAGTGCCTATGGCGGCGTATCGTATGAAGACGATCAATGTAATCTTCAGCACTGCCATTATTCATCTGCATTTTAAAAAACTCTACTTGAAAGCGCTTGAGAACGAAAAATCTGGTGTGCTTTGATTTTTATATAACACTCGCGAGACCACAACGATGTGGAATATTTTTTCAAATGTTGAAGTGTTCATTAAATTATAAGATGAAGACACATCAATGCGGCGTTCCTGACTACAAAGGGCCCTTGTGTGTTCATACGGCTAATGTCTTGTACGAACAGTAAAGACGTGAATAACAGAACTGATGAAGTGATGCCTTTTTGTTTTACGAAGGACTTCTAGAAATTAAGCTCAAATTATTTATGTCGCTGTAAGTGTTGCTTTCTTTAAGTGTCAAGTATATACTCAGCACGTGTGTATCTTAGTTGGTAGATCTCATATGTTTTCATGACTTACTCAAATTTAATTTTAATAATTAATTATAAGGCAATTACAACTTTGTAAAAATTTATCTAAATTTCAAATGGCAGTATTACTTGACTATTGTAATGTTAATAACCGAAAGTTTTGCTTTGTGGAATCTAACAAAGAACAGCATGGAAATAAGATTAAGTTCCTTATAAAGTGATTTTTGTATTATAAAGTTAGGGAAAGTACTTTTACAGTGAATAATTATATTGTAAATAGTTAAATATTATTCTCCACAATTATATGTTAAGTTTTGTAATATTAATGCGTATAAAGCTAATAAAATTTCCATTATTACTACGTTTTTAATGCATTTTCCCTTCATCCCAAACACATGTTTACCACTAGGATGATGAAATAGGTTAAAACCATAAAGGGAGTAAATCTCAACTGAGAGTAGTTTCTATCATCAATAGACACCGTCAAGAGATGATTACAGTATTTAGAAAGAATTTAGACGAGGAAAAATGGCACGATACCCAAAAAAGGATATTACGTTGCACCTATTTTATCTGTTCAAAGAAACAAATAAATGAGCCCTCGTAAGTTCTCGTAGAGAGAGGAAAGTGATCAAGCAAAGATTTCTGCAGATGGAATTATGTTCAATCGCTGACCGCCGTGTTTCGCAGCTGCCAATGTGTTACCGCAGCTCAAGCCCAAATAGGACGTGCTTTCCAGTCACTGCACGCTCACCCTACAGAAGGCACACCTACATACGTAGTATAGAAAACGTTATGTAATGCTGCAGCGAAAAATATAAATTTTTTCGACAGTGAAATTGTACAGTGACTCCGATATCGAAAAAGGGATAATTCTAGTCCCAATATGTTCCAAATTTGTTCTAAAGAACTACACGTTGTGTGGTCAGAAATAGTTTTGTGGGTCCTTGATACCAATAAATCCGTTAACAGCAAAACGTCCGACCGTCCGACCGTAAACACCACTAGCGCCTAAACCATACGTACGATTTTTTCCAAAATGTATATTCCTCAGTCGATCTGGCTACACTTGAGGCGCTGAGATTTGGAAAACTTTCTTTAACTTTTGGGGGTATTTTACATGAAGCCCCCCCAGACCTTTTAAACATTTTCTAAAAAACTGCTCCAAATGTTTTCTTTAAATTTCTTGAAAGAATATAGTAAAATGCACTGATAAAAGTGGCATAGGTCCGATTTTCACGGTCAACTCTGAATTTTCGAAAATTGCAAAAGTTTGAATTATTTTCAATGTGTTCCTACAACTATAAAATTGAAGGCGAGATTTTCCTTTTCAGCAAAATTTGTTCTCATTATTTCAATAAGATCATATACATTTTTAAAAAGTAGTTTTCGTATAATATTGCGTGCAATATGAGCAATTTAAAAAAATAAAAACTAGAATTTCTCAAAAACGACTCTAATTTTTTTCTTTAAACTATTGGTAGGGATAGTGCTAAATGTACGCTATGAGATGACAAACATTTAGCTCAATTCTCTTGTTTTTTTCAAAAATTACATTAATTTTTTTTTACTTGTATCTACGTCATTTTTTTTCATTAGCGGCGATTTTTTTAACTATTGCATTTGCATCTCTTGAACTCTGTCTCAAAAACTCAAATTTCAGCTTTTGTATGAAAACGAGCTCAAATTTCCGCCATTTTCAGAAACCTTCAAATGTCGTGTTCTTAAAAAACGCCTCCACACATTTTCTTCAAAGTTTTTGAACGGATTGTGCTAATTGCACTATTGAAGTTGACATAAAATGAAATTTTCTGTATTCTTTCGTTTGTTTTTGAAATACAAATTTTTAATCTCTCACGCCGTTAATAAGCAAATTTCCAGCGATTTGTATAAATTATAGAACTTGTGAGTGGAAGTGCTTTAAATGTCTTTAAATAAAGTTGATCGAAAACTCCAACAATTTCTGTGAAAAAGAGCTTGAAATTTCGCATTTACAATAACGCTTACACGTATTTTTTTAAAAAACGACTCTAAATTTTTCAATGAAAATTGCCATTTAGGATGAGGTTTCACTGATCTTTCATATTCTTATAGTAACATTTCAGTTCTGCTACTCGGAAACCGGAAAATTCAGATTTTTTTAAACGTACTTTGGTGACGTTAGATGGCATCCGGCAAGAGTATGTGACAAATCAGAATAGCTAGCCGAGGCAAAAGATAATATACAACTAATACGAGAAAGTATGTGCCATTCAATAGCACCACTAGTTGTTAATGTTTCATGGCTTACTGAATATACCTTGACCACGCCTGTGTTATGGTGTCTTAATCATACAATTTTGATTAATTGCATGCGTGGTATTAACAGAGATAAACAACGATATTTCATGAAATTAATGAGCATATTACGTTAACTAAACGAAAAAATATTTTTAAACAATTTTTTTTTTCAAAAACGGATCCATTTTTCTTTAAATATTCCTCCCGTATGTATCCAAAGACGATAAAAAATTGTGCTATTAACTTCATTTTTTTATCAAAGACTCACAGAACATGCATACTGACTACACAACGTGTTGGAGAAAGTAATTCGCTGTACATAAGAACAAGATTTATCCACTTTTTCTTTACTAGGCCCCAGCAATAAAAAAAAATTGTCAAAAAGTCACCGTTTTTCGACACATGGTTACTTACCTTTCTTCTCCAGTAGTAAGCAAGAGAAAGTAGAATGGAAAAGTTTGTTTAGGGAATCAATAAAATGCTAACCCTTGAGTTTGAAATGTAGACTTTTCAGTTTTTATTATTATATTACTTCATGAGAATAATCTAATAGTTGTTAAATGAATTCAAGATTTAATGCTAATTGCTGCTAATTTAATGCTAAACACTACAAATATTCATTGTCTACATGTCCAGTAAATTTATAAATAAATTAAATGCTAACGCAACCAATTAGATGTTACATTAATTAATGAAATACTAACCTGTACTTACATTGTTTTCATCATCCATTGATTTAACTGGTAAATAAATTGGATCATCATAACTGTCATCCATTTGTTGATCAATTTCGGTGTCAACATTAAAAAATTGTTCTCTTTTAACACTTCACTTGTTATTGCCGCCATCACCCATGTTGAAAAGCCAAAGAACACCAAAAGAATGCAGGGTTAGCACTGTTTTGTTTTGAAACAGAAGACAAAAACACTGCTGGTCAAGAAAAAGAATATATCGCCTAGAGATTTCTAGCGGGTGTAGAGATAACTAAATGCAGCACTTCACTCTAAAAGCAATAGACAGCGCAGTCAGTCTGGTTTAGACGAAAGTAAAGTTTAACACCATCTTCCGCTGTCATAATCTAGTACAGACGTGGCTCGCAATTTATCATTTTCAAAATTCGATGTCAAGGAATGTTGTATGTTTCTTCGTCTTCTTTTTCTTCTTCACCTCACGTTGTACGGCCTGTGGCGGAGTGGTTACACGACAGTAACATTCCTGTAATGGACTGGCCTGCACAGAATTCTGACTTGAATCCCATCGAACACCTTCGGGATATTTTGGAACGCCGACTTCGTGCCAAGCCTTACCAACCAACATCGATACCTCTCCTCAGTGCAAAACTCCGTGAAGAATGGGCAGCCATTCCCCAAGAAACCTCCCATCACCTGATTGAAAGTATGCCTGCGAGTGTGGAAGCTGTCATCAAGGCTAAGGGTGGGCCAACTACCTATTGAATTCCAGCATTACCGATGAAGGGCGCCACGAACTGGTAAGTCATTTTCAGCCAGGTATCCGGATACTTTTGATCAAAAATGCATTTCCAAATCCTCCCATGAAAATGCTTCCGTAGCATCAGAAAAACTTGAAGAATACCTCACTCTGCTGCAGGAATGGTTCAAAAAGTGGCGCCTAAAAACAAACGAAAGCCAATCTCTCCACGCGACGTTTGCACTCTGACCAATTGAAGTTCAAATCCATAACAAGGAAATAACACAGACAGATTGCGTAAAATACCTAGGACTACATCATGATCAAAAAATGACCTGGAAGACACGTATCAAAAAGTAAAGAAAAGCACTCCACAAACCAAAATGAAGCAAAACTATTGGCTTCTAGGCAAAAATTTGCATCTTTCATTGGTTAATAAAAACTTTATTTATAAATCAATATTGAAACCACCTTGAACCTACGGAATACAACTTTGGAGTACTGAGGCCAACTCAAACCTAGAAATACTGCAGCGATTTCAATAAAAAACTTTAAAATTGCTTGCCAATGTCCTGTAGTTTGTTTCAAATAAAACATTGCACAATTACTTCATTGTACAATAAGTCCAATTCAGTTGACATAAATATTACAAACGTCTAGAAAATCATCTAAATTACCTAGCGTTACAAGACAATAGCCAAAATTTAAGAAGATTGTGCAGATTTCTGGATCTCTTAAATAGATTCAATCATTAAATGCAAGATGTATAACCGTACCAGAAAATTATCATATTTGTCTTGTGATACTACATTAATAGCGAATACTTTTTGTGTGTACTATAGAAAATGAATATACGAATGACCAGTTCCTTCATTTGCCATTGCAAAACTTTGCCAAAGATTTGCCTATTGTTACGATGTAACAGATTTCAAATAAAAATAAATAAAATTAAAAATATCTTACACAGCCCCCTTCACTTTTCTCCTCAAAAAACTGCTATAAATTTGTTTTTTAAATGTTTTCCTCAATAATATCAAATATACTTAAAATATGACGCATGTCTCATTTTCGTTGAAGTCTCTGAATTTTCGAAAATTGCAAACATTACGAATAATGCGAGAATGTACCTACACGCTCTTGCAGCACCACTAGTTTTCAATGTCATGCTCTAATCGAATTTCTACTGTAACGCACACTACTTGCGTAGAATAGAGAAAGTATATATACTGTATATATGCAACTGTATATATACAGTTGCATCGAAAAGCAGATATTTTGACGACAGAAAAAATATTGTAGGTCCTTGATATCGGAAAAATGGATAATTCTTCTTCCTATGTGTGATAAGTGACCTTCTCAACCCGAAGTCAGAATCCAGTTCTTCGTTGATTCGTTACACCGAAAAATTGGTTTTAGGGATAACCCCTGCCTGCGAACAACGCTAGCAGCTAAACCATAGGTAAGATTTTCACCAAGATTGATATTCCCCGACCGATCTAACTGATGTCGTGGGCCCGTGAATTTCAAACATATTTTAAGATACATCAGACGATATTTTCAATATTCCCAAAAATGGCACCACATTTTTCTAAAGTCTTTTTAGAAAGAACAAAGAACGCTTAAAATATTGCGGAAGTTTGGTTTTCACTAAACGCTCAAAAAATGCAAAAGTTAAAAATTTTCGGCTTCTTCCTGGAATGACAAAATAGAGGATAAATATTTTATCAATGATATCAGTACTTCAAAAATAAATCATTAAATAATGTAATTTACAATTTTTCCAAAATGTGAATATTTTTCGCCCAATTGTGTGTGAAATAAAGGCAATTTTAAAAACAAAATTTTCTGAAAATAGCACCGAATTCTTTCATTAAACTTTTTTCTCGTATAGAATAAAAACCTGTTTTTTATTAAACTCTGAATTTTCGAATATTGCAAATGTTTAAAACATTTTGGCGCCTTCGTACTACTACAAATTCCAAAGGATTTTATTTCGTAATTTCAAACTAAGTATAAGCAACCTAAATTGCTTTTCTAATGCATTTTAAAAACAAATCTCATGCAAAAATCGGCAAAATTTATCCACCACATAGTTTGCTTCTTTCTCGCTCCAATGCGAGACGCGCGGCAATTCTTTCCGCGGCAATGCGAGACGCGCGGAACTACGTCATTTCCTACCTGATTAGATATTTTATGAAGTGTTCTGGCCCAGCAAAATGTAATCGTTTTTCTTTTTTCAATTATATTAATTTTATTAGCTTTTGCCCGATCACAAATTTTATTTAAATCGTCCTGTTGTTGTATTATAACGTACTGTTCTGCAATTTCCCTATATAATATCCAGTCATCTGTGAAGAGTGGAATTTTTGACGTTATATTTCGCGACTTGTAAATCATTGACGATGATAAGAAACAACAGAAGGCTTATGACACTGCCCTGAGGGAATCCAGAAGTAAGCTTACCCTTCTCAGATAAATGCTGTCCACTTCGAACGTTTTGTGTTATGTCGCGCAGAAACTCTCTTATCCTTGCTATTACCATCCTATGAAATTTAGCATAGATGAGTGCTAATGTCAGTATTCAGAACTACATCAAACGCTTTAGCTATATCAATTATTGCGTCCATTCTTCCACATTAATGAATTACTACAGACAAGTCTTGCGTAAGAGAAAACATGTCTCACAAAAAAGCCATTGCTGAAGCCGTGCAGCTCATGAAAAAAAAACAATGTATCTTTAATCTAAATTATTTTTAATGCAATTAGGTAATAATTTCTCAAACAGTTTAAACAGGGCTGACGTAAGACTAACTGCTACAATTTTGCATTTGATGGTCTTTAACATGCATATTGTTATCTAGTAATATTACCCCAAGGTCTGAAGTATTTCACCACGAACGTCATTTGGATTAAAATGGTGAAATTTTTTTAAAGCCTATTATTATTATTATTATTATTATTATTATTATTATTGAAAAATGCAAATTCCCAAAATAAAACAAATTCATTATAATACATTTTTATTATAAAAGTATATCTTCATCAATAGCAAATATTGTTTTTTTTTAATTTGTTCTTTCGGCATTAACAGAAAGATTATGCGCGTGTTCGACATCCGGAAAACACGCAACCCAATTTTGTTTCATTAGAGTTGACTTCTTTCAACAGTGATGAAGGAAAAATCCATCATTTACTCTCTCTGTCTTCCAAGATACTGATTTGCGCACGTGACTGTGGTAGTGAAATTGGTAGCACTGTTTCAATCATAGTTTTCATAATCGTAAGTTAACTGCCTGTAATGTTATTTGCTTTAAACCAGAATTAAGTTACGTATTTTAAAATAAGTATAAATAATTGACAATGTTAAGAAAAATAAAATTGTTTAGGAAAGAGCCCTGAATTACATATCACTGACTCAAGATAACGCGTTTATTTGTAAAACATATCGACTTGCTGTGACCTCAACCTCACTGAGATAAAACGACTAGTATTCCAGTGAAGGCCAGTGACCCGGGTGTCGCACACTATAGTGAAGCGAACCTTACTTCAACATCTGTTTTTCTGGTCACACAAAAGACATGCATGCTTATCTGCAGGATCAACTTTGTGATCACTAGTTCCTAGTGAGTTCGCTTGAACTGTTCAACATTACAAGCAGAAGAATAAAAAAGGTACGTTAGTGAAAAAAATGCATTTTTGAACCCATTCGGTGATATGATTTGATTTGATTTTAGTCAAAGAACAGTAAAAACGTCATGTGACGTATAGGGGAGAAGTACCATGCGCACGTTTTCCCGAGCTCCAGATTTTCTTCCCAACATTTTAACTATAAATAGTTGAAAGATGAACCAAAGTTAAAATAATAATAATAATAATGATAACAATAATAATAACAATAATAATAATAATAATATTAATAATAATATTAATAATAATAATAATAATAATAATAATAATAATAATAATAATAATAATAATAATAATAATAATAATAATAATAATAATAATAATAATAATAATAATAATAATAATAATAATAATATAAAAATAGCGCGAGATCAGCAACATTGAGACCAATGCTAGACATTTACGTTCGCGAGTTTTAGAAAATTTATTTGCATCGGTAAGGCTTTGTGCATTGCTAGCAAATTGTAACACAGCCCCAACTCTACTCCTACCACTACTAGCAACAAGAGAGCTCAACAAAACGTGCGCATAGTGAAGCTACATGTATGTCAAGAAGCAAAACAATGGGGCATCTCAGCATTTGCCGAATAGGTCAGGGAACTGGACAAAAACTTGATCGAGATAGGCGGTGATTGAAGGTGAGACATCCTGAAGGAGAAATACATTGTGAAAATATTACTGAAAAAATAGAAAAGAAATATAGAACGGTTACGCGTAACAATGTGTAAGCACATTAAAACACCTAAGATTTGCGATTGTGAAGACTGGCGTTGATTTTTAAGATATCATTATTTGTATTTTTTTCTATCAAAGTTTTTGAACGGTACATTACTAACAGAATTATTTATAATACGGTACGTTTCAGGGTTAACCCCTGGAAATGACCTCTTAATATTGTTACCTTCGCTGTGAAAATGTCTGAGTTTTCAATCAAACAAAAATGTTTTGTATTAAAAACTGATGTTTAAGAAGATTAGGAGAAGGTGATTAAGGAGGGGGTAGCGAGCCCCTTAGAATAACGTTAGTGGATTGGACATTTTTTATTTATATTTTCGAATACAAGATATCTAGTTACTACAATATTCATCATTAATACCAAACCAAACATCTGGTAATTGTAATTTATCTTCGAAACGTATTTAATGATATATACACTTTCAAGAAATAAATTTTATTGATTTGATTCCCGATTATTATCGTAAAAGTAACTTCATCTAAATTTTAATCACAGAATTTGGTGCAGCTCATTTGCCGTTGCAAATAGTTATTAAACGGAAGAGAACGTCTTATCAAAATTTGCCTCGAATTTGAGACAATTGTTCGTCGTTACCTGTATTTATAATTCTACTTAATATATTATAAGAGGTAGGTACGGCAGAGCTCAAGAAATCGTGCACTAATTGCACTTTCTTCTACCAAGAATGTAACACACATTTTTAGTTTAAATGAAGATAACTTTAAAAATATTACATTAAAAATAACCTTTGTGTC
The DNA here is from genome assembly GCA_038098605.1 of Gryllus longicercus. Classification (NCBI taxonomy): domain Eukaryota; kingdom Metazoa; phylum Arthropoda; class Insecta; order Orthoptera; family Gryllidae; genus Gryllus; species Gryllus longicercus. The sequence continues at coordinate 116,996 of JAZDUA010000132.1, forward strand.
GGGTTCTACATGACACTAAATATATTCAATCGAACTATCAAATGTATAGGGCGTATATAAAATATATTGGATATATAACTATCCAGTATATTTATTCCTAAACAAATCATGCTTTCAGCTGCGAGAGCGAGAATATGTTTGACAATGAGATTTTGATCAAATTTGTGATGAAATTTATCTTAAAACGTGCGTCTTTCTTCTATTATCAAATGATAATGAACTTCTTAAACATTTTTTTAAAAATTGTATAAACTTTTTGAAACAGTTGCGTTCCTCATTTTTTGAAACCGTTCCGCACTCATAATTTCTCGCAAACATTATTGTACTTGTGAGAAAAAAATGGAGAATCTGAAAATGTATTATTACCGCTACTGACCATCAAAATATCTAAAATTTAGGTGCAATTAAATTCATTGCATCTAATAAATTTGAACAATAATTATTTTTATTCATTATCAGAACAGTGTCAGACTCACAGGCAATACTTCAATAAATACTGATGTAATAGAATCGGCTATAAAACTGAAAATGTCAAGTCCAGCTGACCCTCAAATACTACTACCTACGATAATTCGTGTTATGCTAGTGATTCATATTTGAGGGATGTTATCTCGAGTTCTGAGCTGTGTAGTGGAGGAAGGAGGCGGGAAGCGCAGAGTATGTCATTCCAGTCGTTCTAAAAGCATGTAATACTAGCATTTTCGTTCTTCAAATTGATGGTAAAACATTATTTGACAAAATCGTAAGTCAGAAAGTTACGTAAGGAGTTAAATTTCACGTACTACATTTCAATAAGCATAATGACAGTAGGCGAATAAAATACCTTATATATTTTTATAGAATGCTTTAAATTTTGTGTTTGATTATATTTATTGAATATAATTTGAGTAAAGGAATGCGGCAACTTATTTTTGTTTAAGTGTGATGTTTGGTTGAGTGGTCGAATATCATGGAATTGAAATGAAGCTTTGTGAGGGAGAACAAGATTTTTTAGATCATTCATATCAGTAAAAGAAATTTCGACCTCTAAGAAGCTTACATAACATGTCATACTGGCATCCTCAACCGCTACTTACCTGTACTAGTTGTACAGACGCGTCATCATACGAACTCTTCATCAAAAACATTTAATACGCCGTACGCGAAAAATTGTTTCTCGTTTCTGTGTGCAAAATACCTAATTTTTTCACAGTGTGCACAGTCTGTAACGATTCGCAATTGTCTTTCGTCTTGACGTGTTTATTATTTACAAACAATAGTGTTACGACACTGACTGGAATCCATTTACTTTTGTACAAGAAAGGTACATCTAGTTATTTGATATTAAACTTACATTCCTTTACATGACGCACTGCGTTTCGCTCACGACGTTTTAAAAATATGTACACAACACGGGCGCGAGGTGATTCCCTCACTTGTCTCTTTGTCATCCCCGCTACGTTCGGACGACTCGTACGTAAAATATGTTTCGCGCCCTTGTTACGTAAACTACTATTCCGTTTAAACCTGCGAAATTAAACATGTCCGAATTCAGATTCCTGAATCTAGTGAATTTTACGCCTCCGTATATTCCAATAACTAGTTCCAATGCACGCACTTTGTTTTATCTTGATCATACGGCATCCATGTTGAGCAACATCCTCGAATTTTCATGATAGAAGGCTGATACGAAGCCCTTGTATATTTAGTATGATGCACGAAAACACAGTCTAATGAAACAGTCCTAAGGTTAACTCTCATATCTCGTATTTAACTCGAAATGAATATTTAAATACCTTCTTTATAAAATACTCCTAGGAGATGGTGCAGCAATATTTGTAGTATCTAACATGAGACGCGTGATCATTTTGTTACATTACACACCAAATGCGACGAACAGAGAAAATGTAAAGAAATCTTAAGTATGTGTATTGGCAGGGACGTCTTAGTTTCCTCGGTTTTAATATTATATTACTAGCTTAAGCAACCCGGCGTGCCCTGGAATTTATCTCAATGTCTTAGACAGGAAATGAGTAAATTATACTTTGATTTTTCTATAGTGATCGATGACATTAGGCCATTGTTACACCTCCTGCCTTATAAAATGAATGCTTTTAAACACTTCGCGACAACGGGGCTTGTGGTCTCAGAAATGTGCTTACCACTGTTAAAAGGATTCATGTTATAAGGTAGGAGGTGTAACAATGACCTAATGTCATCGACCACTATAGAAAAATCGAAGTATATATCCAAAGTATAAAATGGAAATAATTTTATTTACAATCAGGCCCCGCTTCGCCTCACGCCCAGGCCGGCGCCGTCAACCTCCGCCCAGAAGCGCCGTCCTCGTCCGTGCCCCAGAAACCAATTTTCAACATTGACCTTGAATTACTCGCAGCCTAACACCACCAATGGAATGAATAAAACGCATGCATTTAGTGGACATTTTATGAGTTTCCAGACATCAAAATTCATATTTGGCTAATTTGTCTCACTTTTCAATTTTCGCAAATAATGCTAGCCTGGTACTAAGTGTTCTATGGTACGAATCACAATCTGACTTAGACCACTTGCTATTTGACTAACATTAAAACCATCTGCCAATATTAAAGCGGTGCTTTTATTATGCGGCACCTACAACGAAAAATCACACATAGATCACTTTAGAATGTATAAATGCTCACCTGTTCAGATTCAATTTACCATAACCTGGATTTTGGTCAAAATGTTTCACAGACCGCTTTAGTTCTAGACCAGCCAAATATGAAAACGTATGCACGTTAATTCTACTCCAAGGAACTTCATTTAGAAAGTGGCTTTCCTTTTATTTTTAAAGGCCAAGGGAGCAAATTTTCAACAAGATCAAAATGAAAATGTGAATTTCTTTTAAAAAAGTAATCTTTATGTGCACACAGATGACCATTGACAGTGGAAATACATGAGGAATCTAAATATCTCGTAAGTTGTCAAAAGTCTCTGCGTCTTTGCAGGGCATTTTAGGCGTGAAAAGGTTTATAAAAGTAACATTAGAAAACTCATACGTGTAATATTTATGAAAAAAATGGATAAAGTAGGGTGCACGGTAACCTTCAGAGAAGTAGGGTGGCGGGGTGGGGGGATGGGTCTCCTTAAGCCCTCCCTCAAATAACGCTTCGCGCTCTGATAGAAATTAATAAAATTTACGGAGAGACGATTTTCATGGCTCGTCCTTCGCCGCATTGTAATGACAATTTGCTTTAAACGGCAAGTTTTCTCGCTTCACTCGCCCAAATCCAAGTCACGGCGAGGCTCGGGCCTTCGACCCCCGCGTTCACTATAAACATTCTTGAGTCTATCCACCACATAATTACCAATTCATCTTTATAAGAAAGCACTTTTGAAGAAAGCCTCCAGAATTCAAACTACGCAGTTACCGCCGGAGCGGCATCTTGTAATAGTATTAATAACAATATAGTAATAATGATAATAATAATAATAATAATAATAATAATAATAATAATAATAATAATAATAAACTCAGAATAGGAAGCAGTGGCAATAGCTGCCCAAGATCAGGCATTGAGAATTCGATGACGAATGGCGCATTTTTCAGGAATAGGTAAAAACCTTTGATCATATCGTCCGAGCTTGTTCAAATCCGAATGAAAAAGTACGATAGGGTCTGTAGTTACCTCTCCCCGACAGATCTGTAATGCCATCTCATCCAAGTTAGAACACACCCACTCCAAGTGAAACGAACACAGCAAAATCAGTAACTTCTGTTGGAATTCTCACAATATTATATAACCAACAATCCACACTGTTTGTTGGATTAATATAAGCAAACCGAGTATTGTTATCCGATATTTCGACAGAAATTCATCTCTACTTTATGTTTCTGTTCCATACTAACAAAGTCGTTACCATAAAAGTCAAACAAGAATGTGGAAATCGAAATCATACGGATGTATGGCCAAGAAATACGGTATGAACCAGTGTATGTATGTATGTAAATTAAATTATTTCTTCAAATGTTATGACTTTCTAAGTCATATTTTGTTCCACTGAGTGTCCGGTACTCGTCACTCCATATATTTGGTTACCAGGTTGATCGAACCTGGAATAATAAACGTTCTGCTGTCTCGTGAAATACTAATAAAACATATTGGTATGTATCGTTTTTCATTTGAGGGAGCAACAAAAAATGAAAAAGAAATAATTAAGAGAATAATTCATTTAACAACTATTTACAATCCATGCTTTTGAAGTTATTTAACAATGGAATGGATTATTTAAACAAATGTTAAGAAAATATTTATATCAGAATACCAACTATTTACAAATTTGTTAGGTTTCGACTTTTCCAAGACTCAAATTCAGTATCAGAAGTCGAAACGTTGAAACAAATTTGTAAGTAATTGTCATTTCAATGAAAACAGTGTACATATTTTTAGCACTTTATTTTGGTAATCAGTTTGATTGTTGAATCTAACTTAAAAATACTGGATTATGCATGGTCAATAAATGAATAATACTGTAAATTAACCCCGAACAACTTTCACTGAATAAGAAAGTTTAAACGCAAAGAAAACCCTAAATTTTTGCTTTGTAAAATTCATAATAATCCAGGGCCCCGAATGCTCAAGATTTATGCCCGAGAGATTCATCAGATTTGACGTGGAAATAGAGTTCTGATTTTAATAGTGTTCGGAACTTGAAATGGATTATATTAAATATCTCTCGATTAAAAACGATTTTTTATAAATTGAAATATAATGAAACAATTTTCCGTTATCAACCTATCTGTGTATGTAAAGAAAAAATTTGGTACAATGTTGCTATCCTTATCAGTCGCCCGTTTTAGGTGGATAGTTTTACAATTTACAGCACATGATTTCTCTCGCGGAACGTTCCAACCTTCAATGAACTGCTGTAGGTTTAAGAGCAAAAGCTTTCGTGGGAACTCTTCTAGATATTACTTGTCAATTGATAAAAAAAAAAGAGTGCAGATGTAAAGGCATTCCCGTTATGGCCAAATGGAAAACTTGTAGCAGCAACAAAGTTAACAAACATTGAATCAATCAAGTGTTTAATTTCTTCTTAAGCAATAGGCTAAGCGGCTGAGCTTCAAATAAAGAAGTTGGTATTGATAAATAATAATAGTTCTTGACTTCGAAAACAAACGAAACACACTGAGTTAGTAGTACATAAACAAGACAGTGCGCTCAATACATTGTCTAATAATTATTGCTTTTTACAACATCACATTATTTCGAAAATTTATTCGAATTACTGAGCAATGCTATGAATGGAATACTAATATTTTTCCTGCAATATACTAGTATTTTACTTCATTACAATTAAAGTTCTTAATTTTGTCATCTTAAATAATTTATGTAGTTATTGCGATATTACATCATCCTCAAACCGGAGAAAACTTAATATTATTACGTTTTTTACTTACTCTGTCCTCAGTTAATATTGGTGCTTTCAGTTTATTTTTAAAATATAACCTTTATTCCAAAATGACGGCCCAAGACTAATTTAAGAAAATGCAAAGATTCGAAGGTATTTTAACACCCCTTTCGAAATTGAATTTAATGTAATAGTTTGGTTTGGGGATTTCGATTATAATGATATGCATCTCGAAATACGAAGAAAAACATTACACAGAAAAATGTAATTACCTGCTGCCTGCTGATCTGATAAAAACCACAGTGGAGGTCCAGAAGTAAATCACTTTTTTTCTCGTTCATTTTGTTTTCTAGTTTATGTTAGGCTTGATATTTCACACAAGAATATAATGTTTATAAACTGAATACTCTTACACATGAGAATATGAGAAAAATCATATTTTCTTCTGTTATTGTCATTTATATTTAGAATTTCTCACTTTTACTGAGGATTGTTTGTTAAATTCTCACTCATCATTTAGCATTTTCTCTACATCTCCATCTAATATCCACTTTTCGTGAAAAATAAAAAAAAATCAGCCTTAAAAGACACGCGCAGATCAATTTCAAATTTTGGGTATCATTAACACAAATAAAAAGACAAAGGCACAAAAGAATGTGATCCTATATACTGTCAACAAGCACTTCGAAAATAAATTAATTCGCTGAAAGGAAACTGCAAGCGTTCTCTACAACACGCCACCTCTCACTGACAGCTAGATGTCACGACAAGTTAGGCCTCTGTGACGTCATCACAAAAATAGTCCACAAATAACTGTGCAACTTATTAAAAGTGTGTCTGAAAAAGTATTTCAAACAATTTCTTAATTTTCTCCTTTTTCAACAAAAAAAATAAAAAAATTATCAAGAAGATAATTCAGATATAATTCACGTTGAAACAAGTAACTTTGACTTGACGTTCACAATATGAAAGATCACTCCTCGTCCTGACGTTTTAACTGTTAGCAGCATTCTTTATGATATAGTCTTAATACATGGCGTTCAGCTATCGTTTTATTCATAGAACATTAATTTAAAATAGATCTATTCTGTATTTTGAGCATTTGAGATTATCGAACGGTAGGGGTTCGATTTTGGCCCTTCCCCCTCCACCCCACCCCCCACTCCCCGTTAGCGGGCGCGCCGCCCCTGCGCCGCAAGCCTTCATAAAGACTGCGCGCCCTGTATCCACTCTCTTCCTTCCTGCACAGGTTGCTCCGGACTGTGGACGGTCTTTCTAGTGTGAGCCTTTGCACGGCGGAATCGTGGAGTTTTCGAGTAGACGGGTAGAGTGTTTTTTTATGTTTAAAATTTAAGTTTCTCAAGATTTTTTTTTCGATCTAGAAATTTATAATTGTGGAAATTGTCATAGTGCAAAGAGTAATTAGTATTTTTATTTTGGTTTATTTCATAAATAGCATCTGAAATGGTTAGATTCGTTTGCATTAACTTTTTACAACTACTGAAGGGTTTAAATGTTCACATTACTTGTAGGTTTTCAATAAGTAAAAAAAAACTTCAGATTACGGTACTCTCACGTGTTAACTACAAAAAAGGAATAGGGAGAGTTGGTATTTTTTTCCAAAATCAAATCTTAAGTAAAAACTGTGTGAGGAGTTCGCCTTAAGAGCTGTTCTATTCGCTTTACAAAAATTGCTTGCTTCGCGTATTCACTGTACTCGAGGCACCGAGGTCCTCCGCACCCTCGAGAGCTAGCTGAAATAAGGCAAACAGATTCCGCCGCGATTTCTAGAGGGCCAGCAAAACTGATTGTGGCCTCGCTATAAACAGAACGAAAAGGTGTGGAGCCTTGCGGCAAACTTAGTCAAAGATAACTGTAGTCTTATTTCTGAGAAACGTTGGCTCTGATACTGCAGACGGGTTTTAAAGCGTGAAGGTAACTAGATATCGACATACGAAATGTATGGAATGCTCTTGCAACGATCGTACAATGCTAAATATTCTACCTCGTTGCGACTCTTCTAGCATAGTTGCATAGAAGGAAGGGGAAGGAGGGGCCTCGTTCGTTTAATCTTATTATAACTTTAATTTAAAATCCGAATTTGAAAACTGCTAAATTCTCGGTCACCTTTTGGAGAGGGCATTCGAAAAACGAACTGGGGAAACTAAACTTCGCAAACTTGTCTCGTCTTGGGATTAAGTTGTAAATTCACTTCGCTGGTTTGCTTCGCGATTGTCGGCACGGTTTTGTTTTGCAATCCTGTACAGTTACGCCCACTAATGCATCTGGAGTAATGGTAATTCACGCAACGGCTGGCGTCCGTATAGTAGTTATAAACGGTCGAAACTAGGTGTAGCGGGAGTGTAGAGTGCTTGTAATGAACTTTTTATTCTGTCATATTACGAAAAAGTATAAAACGAGACTTTATGTATAACTCACTTCGTGAGTTATAAGCGGTTGGAATGAAATACATACTCAAACAGCGTGTATACTAGGCTCCCTATCCGCGTAACAGCAGCAAAAATTGACTCGTTAGAATACGGGCCTCACACATTCATATTTCTGAAATGTGAAAGTTCCCGTAAAACCTTCAATCTTTTAAAAATTTAAAACTCGGTACATTTCCACATGTTGATACTGGATTGGAATAACGTGCTACACTACAATAACTTTCGAAGTTTCATTTAATGCTAACTAAATTTCACGATGCGGGGAAGAGGGCTTGTTTCTGGAGGCTGACTGCTGCAGGTGCTCGGGACCATGAGACGGGGCCTGGGCGGCGATCAGGCCGCAGCAAAGACTGTGGCGATGCTGGGATTGCAGCTGCTACTGCTCCTGGTGGTGATCGACGCGAATCACGGTAAGCAGAGGCGCATCTAACGCAGCCCCGTTGGAAACTTAAGGGTGAACTTGCGAGTTTTTTTTTTTTCACCGCTTATAAAAATACACCGCTTATAAAAATTTGTGGAGATGGCTCAGGAGGGCCGAAATGACTGAAGCTAAAATTCATCGAAGTGCAGTCGTAAATTTCATAAACCTTTCAACTAATTTATGAAGTTAAAATTCATAGGTAGTACTTAAAATGTCTTGCATGGATTTGACAGGTTTAGATGTAAAATTTTTCTGTATCTAAAGTTAAACGATTCAACGTAAAGTAATAAATGCTAATGATTCTTGGTTTTTATTTGCGTTTTTCTTTAAATTTTTTTCTTCTCGCAGTGAATACTTCGGCGGGAATAATAAATTTTATTCGGGTACCCTACCTTCTTAATTAAGAATGTCAAACATTCAACAAATTTTGAATTTGGCCATCTAAAATTGTAGGGGCATTTTTAGTGTAGGGCCAGTTTTTTTCAAAAGTTTCGTGGCAATGATTAAAAAATACTTCTAATTTTCTAGATTTAGACCACCCCAATGTGTACCCTGATTTGAATATCTGGCTGTACTAATTGACATCTGATGGGATTGACTCCGCGTGTGCAACCGACCTGTTACAGGAGTGAGCGCGCAGGTGCATTGTCCTCCGGGGTTCCTGTCCTGCTACGACGGAGAATGCTTGCGGCAGGCAAAATTCTGCGATGGCCACCACGACTGCAAGGACGGGAGCGACGAGCAAGACTGCGGTGAGTCCCCCTCGGGGCAAAATGACAACGCTTCATCCTAGGTCATTCGAGAAAGTAAACTCCCGGGACGCTTTTAACTCGCCCCACCTCCCCTTAAAAGCTAAAATCTTTATTAGAATGTACTTTCCATACTCGTACAAGAACGCACACTCGCAGAATCGCAAAATAAGCGAGGAAAGCTTTTGCGTCCCTTAAACGTGCATTATTTTCCTCTAATAGGAAAATGTTCCCACTCTGTTCGTGAAATAATGCGCAAACTTAAATTCTTTTAGTTCAATCTCTTGATTAGGACTGGGACTTCATAAGAACCTCGTCAAAAATCTATCGTAACATGCACGGCGGAGAGGACTTCACATTCATTCGCATTAATTTCACCAGACTTACATATTTCAAAAGTTCTCAAATATACAGTGGATGAAAATAAACGCATCTTTTCGTAGATGCACCGTGTCACCCACCAGACTACTTTCGCTGCAGAAATGGCAAATGTTTGTCTCACCTCTTCGTTTGCGATGGCGAGGATGAATGCGGCGACGGTTCTGACGAGATCGACTGTACACAGGTAAGCTAGGTTTCAGAACTTTCCCTTAACGGATCTTGCCTAAATATTTTGTCATAAGTTTTTTAAGTAGAGAATCTTGAGGATACCGCGGTAAGTTTGATTTTGGAACCAATGCTTTCCCCTACGTTCTGGAGTAAACTTAAAACAAAAAACTCCATTTTCCTATGCGAAAATAGGAATGGTTCATACCTTCGTAAATGTGTATATAAAAATTTTTTTAAAAAAATAACTTTTATTCTTTACATTATCTTACAGAAGCCTCCCATCACCCCCTGCAAAGAAGAAGAATTCCGTTGTGCAGACAACCTCTGCGTACCAGCCCATTGGAGATGCGATGGTCAAAATGATTGCTTAGATGGTTCCGATGAAACCGTAGGATGCACGGCTCAGGTAGCGTCGTTCTATAAAATTTCGCAGCGTCACCTGCAATTGGATTCAAATATGAAGGGGTCGAAGTCTTCAGAATTGTAGATTTGGAAATTGACAAATATAAAATTTCCAAACTTTCTACTTTTTAAAATATTTTCGTGAAATTAATAAAATTCAAACATTTCATTCAAAATTCATTACAAAATTTGACCTAAATTAGCAATTTAACTTTTATAATTGAAGTTTGGTTCGCACTACTCTCCAATATTTGGACGTCAGACACCACTTCGGCACTCTTTGGTCTACCAGGCTCTTTTTCAGAAATTACCCGGCAAGAAATTTGCATGGACTCGTACCGCACGTTAGCTAGTAAAATTTCTCGAATGGATTTTGAAAAACTAAATACTCCATTTTATGGTCTTCTAGTTAAAATGCACTGAGGAGCATCTGTTCCTTTGCGCCAATCATCACTGCATCCCCAGGGAATGGCGTTGCGACGGCACTGACGACTGTTTGGACGGAAGCGACGAATTGCGCTGTCGTAAGTTGGATGCATTTTATCCATTTAATTTTCCGTGCTTCTGGGAAAATCTTCATGCAAGATTTCCGCCCAATAACATAATTTCTTAAATTTGAAACGGGCGTGTTTTACCGATCTTGTCGGGCCAATGGTTTTTCAAATTTCCATAATTTAGCTGGCGATAATTTAGCTGGCGCTGTGATTTAATTTAAAACTTCCCCCAAAAATTGAGCGACCCGTTACGTCATTCACTGCTTTCGAATTTAGTAATGAAATGCTCCTAATTCCAACGTAGGTTTAACAACCTACGCATTTGAATCTAGTAAACAATATTCTCTAAGCTATGTAGAAGCTACTCAAATTTTAGAACAGCCTGCCTGAGTAATTCTCCATTACTTTCAAGATGTACTTCTTAAGACAGACCATTAAAATTATTTTAAATACTCTTCCCAGCAACTCGTCCGTAACGTTAAAGCCCACCTAAATTACGTAAAGCTTGCGAAGACTCTTCTCCATTAAAAGTAAATATTTTACCACTGTAAAATCAAATTGGTTTTGTATATTAAAAAGGCTGTTGGCTATCCTTATTACTTTTTTTAGGTTTATAGCAAATTTGTGTATAAACTCGTAAAGAACTTGTACCAAGTCGTGCACAAATCTTAAATACCACATGGACGAGGGCCCACTGCGTCAGTTTCATTACATTCTAAAATATACTATAAATCTGTTTCATGCATTTTCTTCATATCTAACAAACTCGATTAATTTACTGTTAAAAGTAAATTCTAATGTAATAATTTCCATAACTTTTTTTTCATAAGGATTTCAATATAATTTCTTCTTCATAAGTATAAGGACACGTAATTAAATTCAGTTTCATATTACTACACCCCCGTACGTAGCTCGACAAATCTGCTTCAAATTCCTTCCCCTCGTTAATTTTGGTTGTAAAATGCAAAGATCTTCTTTCAGGCGATACGGCCATCAACTCACCTGCCACCGAAAGGTGCCCCACTGAAAGGGGACTCTATCCTTGTAGAGACGGCAAAACTTGTTCAGAACTGTCTGAATTGTGCAACGGAGTGAAAGATTGTCCTGATGGATCAGACGAGGGATCTCTATGTTCCTTCAGTAAGTACTTACACGCTCTCGGCTTACCCGTCACGCGTGCATTTTACTTTAAACATTTAATAGCGTTAATTCTAATTTTCAACAATGTATAAATGGGAAGATCAAAACTTGATAAATTATCAAATGACATATTCCTTCAAATTTGTCAACTTTTGGTACTCGACAGCAAACTTAACAACTTTCTATTTTTCGAAAATGTTTTAAACGATCACCTTTATCATAGGACTTTATTTCAAACTAGACCGCATAAGTAGGCAAAATTTCATTAACTCTAGTCATTAGCAACTAGTTTCTACGTCCTGCTTCGACAAAACTTTCCAGCTGCACTACCCTGACTCATTATTCCGGTTTAAAGTTCCTCCTCGGTTTCCTGTCGGAATCACATTGTATGGCACTTCTCGTCTCGTTTCTACCATCTTTTACATGCTTTGTCAATCCGCGTGCGCACAAAAAATCAAGACTGGTAGCGACGGGTGGTTGGGCAATCCCTCTTCAGACGTGAACGGATACATGGTAAACTATTAAAATGTGGGTGCTCTAATTGCTAACCATATCGCCCTGGTTTCCTCTTCTTTCATAAATCCTAACTTCCGTACAGGGGTTGATCCAGTCCCCCACTGTAAAGGGGGGCATCTTCCATTGTTCAACATTACATAGATTATTTTTGTGTACGTAATACTATTTTAAATTAAAGGATTTTAACACATTCAATTTTTTGCCAAATAAAGGTATACGAAAACTCGGCTTTTTTGGGGGACATCTGTGCATGGAGGCTGGTGGGTACAAAATAGTACTTCAAAGAATTCAGTAAAAGCAAGTCTAGACAGAGGAATAACCTTCACTCATACTTTCTTACAATTTGAATTCTCCAGTTCTATAAATTCTTGGACTTAAAAGCCTGATTCACTGTGCCAAATACCACACTAAACGGTACTGTACTAAATTGTTACACTAAAACCTTACTGTAACAATTCAAAAAATAGGATTGGATCTAAAGATTGCCTACAATAACAATATTGTAATGCTCCTTGTTTTAAATTGCAAAAGCAGTCAAGACTTAAAACTATTGAAGTTCCAAACACATTCTCAAAAGATTGAACTTCGAAGATAAAATGTGTTACTATTTATATTGCCTCAATTTTCTTCAGGCAAACTGAATTGTACCACATTTGGATGTGGTCATCGCTGTGTACCAACTCCTGATGGGCCTATGTGCGTCTGCCCAAAAGGTTACACAATCTCAAGAGGCAAATTCTGCAAAGGTGAATTTTATTTTTTCCTGGGAATTAACTCAAGCCACATTGTAAAGAGATTAATACCATTCCTAATCTTTTTTTCCCTTCAATATTGCTTTAAATTTAGATGTAAATGAATGCGATGAATATGGAATATGCTCACAAAAATGCAAAAACACACCTGGCAGTTATCAATGCCAATGTGATTTCTGGTACAACTTACAACTGGACAACAAAACCTGCAAAGTAACAGGTAAATACTGTTAATTACATAAAACTATTTTTCTAAATGTAATTCTTGCATATAATATTCCAAAGCTAAATCACTATACCTTGAATTCCGTTACTACATAGTGTTACTTAACTTTCAAATCTGTTAAAAGTTCAATGAAATACTGCAACTATCTTCCTTCTACTAAAGTTCATAAATTTCAAAATTGCCCATTTATAAACTAATTTTTTTTATGTAGTTGAAAATGTGATTTTCAGATTGTTCTTGTCAATACCAAAGATTTAACTATAAATTATTAAATATTCAACTAATTCTATTATTAGAAGTTACTGTAACAGCTTCCTAATAAATTACATGCTTAAATTAGAAGACTCCATTAAATTTAGCTGCAAAATATACTTGAAGTACAAAAATTAAAAAAAGATTCGGTACTATGGTACCCCTTTCAATACTGAAGTTCAATTAGTGAAACACTCAATTTGCTCAGTTAAAAATCCCTCCTGTCCCTCTTTCCTATGCCCATTATCAATTTTTCTATTCAATTTTTTTCAGACCCGGAGCCTCTTCTACTTTTTTCTATAAAATCTGAAATTAGAGCCATGCAACTAAAATCACAAACCTACTTCTCAATTGCTAAAGATCAAGAACATATTGCAGGTGTAGATTATGATGGTTTGCATGTGTATTGGACAAGTATTGAACATGGAGAAGAATCGATTATACGCAGTGATGAACATGGATCAAACAAGGAAGTGGTGGTTTCTTCGGGTAATATTTTCTAGCCCTTATGACACTTTTTACATCAAAGGAAAAGAGAAATTAATAAACTTTTATTCCAGGACTGAGTCTGCCAGAAGATTTGGCAGTTGATTGGTTGGCACAGAATGTGTACTTCACGGATTCAGAAGTAAAGCATATAGGAGTTTGTACTACTAATGGCAAATTATGCACTAGTTTAGTCAATGAAGATATTGACTCACCACGGTCAATTGCCTTGTATATTGCAAAAGGGTAAGTGCAGTTTTATACTTAATATTCTGAACTTTGCAGTTGTAAAACTAGATACTTATTTTCCAGTCTAATGTTCTGGACTGACTGGGGTCGTGTTCCAATGTTGGCTTCGGCTGGTATGGATGGATCATCACCTTATGCTTTTGTTTCACAAAACATTCACTGGCCAAGTGGCTTGGCTTTGGATATTCCTAACGAAAGGGTCTACTGGGTGGATGCAAAACTTGCTGTAATCGAATCCATTAAATTCGATGGTACTGATAGACGTGTAAGTATGGACCTTATTGACGTTTAATTTAATATTGCTTTCAAAAAATTAGTCTTTAACTTATTGTACAGACGGTGTTAAACGAGGTTATAAAGCATCCCTTTGGTTTGGCTGTGTTTGAAGAAGATCTATACTGGTCAGACTTCAAAACTAGTGAGATTCAGGCATGCAACAAGTTCACTGGCAAAAATATCAGAAAAATTGTTCACAGTAGAAATAATTACTTCTATTGGCTGAGTATATATCATCCTGCCTTGCATTCTCAGGTATGGATTCTAACAAATTTTTACTTTTTCCCCTCCCATTTCAATAAATTGAACTTAATTATCAATATAACTGTTTCAGAATCTAACAAACCCTTGTCAAGATGATCAGTGTTCAGATATATGCCTACTTGCACCAAACAACTCCTATTCCTGTGCATGCCCAGAAAACAAGATGCTAAATGAAGACCATCATTCATGCAGTGGTAAGTATTAATTTATGTTTTCAAAGATTTTCCCTTTTAAAAATTTGTAATTCCTTGTGATACTAAAATTTCTTAATCCTAGTTAAAAATTTGGCAACCTCACAGGTGTAGATGATCCCTATTCAGTTTTACACAATGTTCCCAAAGATAAAAGGGCATCTACGGAATGTAATGAGCTGTTCATATTTTAAAACACTCTAACGTATAATTTAATAGCATAATCGTCATTTGATGAATTTCAGAAATGCTGCTACAACTTTAATGTTCTCATGCCTAGATTTTATTATGCAGTTTGGAAAAAATATAGCTCATTAAGGTCTTCACATGTGACATGAACTGCTGACATAACCATTGTTCCACCTTTGTTACTCTTCAGTAGTCCTACAAAACATTTATCAGCTGCCCCCCCCCCCCCCCCCCTTTATGGAACTAGTGTCTTGACTATCCTTGAACTCTTACCTGGGCCTAAAAATTGTGCTTACTAACTATATCTTCACAACAAAGGCCTTCTTGCAAACTTCACTTTCAGAAATCAAAAAGTCTGAAGGACTTGCCATTGGAAGTGGCAACAAATTGCTCCTCCTCACTCATCAAGCATTTGGAAAGCAAGACATTGTCCAGTCATCTTTAAGATCTGTTTCGAAAATAGGAGCTCTTGCTTATGACAAAATAAAAGGTAAGGACTTGTAGTATTATATAGGAATATTTATACAATGCGAATGCCTAAACTATCATTCTTTTCTCCAGATATGCTTTTCATTAGCGACACTGAAAAGAAACAAATTTTTACTCTGGATGTACAAGAGAAAGAGCTTACACCCATAGTAACTCATGAACTTGGTGAAGTTGTTTCAATGGACATTGGTATGACTGCACTTAAAATGATTCTTCACTCTAACTTAAATTTATTTTGTTCCTGCAAATTTTCATAACTTTTCTCCTTTTTAATATAACGGGCTTATTATACTTTGGGTTTCAATTTGATTTTGGTAGATTACCTCACTGACAATCTCTACTGGTGTGACGTTGAAAGAGAAGTCATTGAAGTAATGAGCATGGCCACAAGGCAACGAAAGACCCTCTTCAGGACTTCAGGAAGAGAGATTCCTTCAGCTTTGGTACTTGTACCAGAAAGTGGGTAAGTAACATTTATGTTAAACTAATCCACCTTCTCATTTTCCATTACATACTCATTACTTGAAGATGTGATCACCTTTCATGGGAATCCATTACATTGCATGTATAATTTCAAGAAAGCTCCCCCCCCCCCACACACACACACACACACACTTTGTTAATTTTTTTTTTTTTTTTTCCCCTCAGCATCATGTTTGTGGCTTTCAAGAAACCAACTGGAGATAAATGCCACATCGACAAAATGAACATGGATGGTACTGCGGGTGTAATACATTTATTGGAAACAAACATCTTGGGTCCGATAGCCCTTGCTTTTGACCAACAACTGAAAGAATTATTCATAGCAGATGCCAGCAAAGGGTCAATTGAATCATGTGAAATGGACGGTAGGATTTTCCTTTCCGAGCAAAAGGGTTATATTATTAAACTTAGTTACGCTTCAAAATATTTCAGAAATTACATAAATATTAAAATATTCAAATTTTTCTATTAAAAAACCTCTAAATTTTTGATTTCCAATTACATTTTGCCCCTTTTTCTTCCACAGGTTCCCATCGTCGTGGTCTTCAAACACTGTCAAATAACCCAAGTTCGGTTGCGACTCTAGCGAATGATGTCTTCTGGACAAGCTTCCAAAGTTTGAATCTGTATTGGAGCAGTAAAACCCAACCATTCACTAAAGTAAAACACATTCCACTAGGCAAGTGAAATCCTCTTACCCCCCCCCCCCCCCCTTTTTTTTTTTTTTTTTTTTTTTTTTTTTTTTTTTTTTTTTTTTTTTTTTTTTTTTTTTTTTTTTTTTTTTTGCTTCATTTTCAGTTATACCTGAAATTCATTGAAATTTCAATTTTCTAGAAATGTTCAACAAAGAGGATAAAATTTTATTAACATCACGGAGAGGAACTGTTAGGCCACCAGACCATAAATGTAGAACTGATAATGGTGGTTGCAGTGATCTATGCTTCACATCTCTCAATTCAGCGGTACGTTTAAGACTGCGATTCATTTGGGTGTACCTTTTGTGGAAATAAAAATTTCATGGAATTTATTAAAATTCACAGGTTTGTGCATGTGCTGATGGTCTTGTTTTGCAATCAAATAACAAAACTTGTTCTACTCCTGCACATTGTGACAATGGTAAATACAGATGTCAAATGGACAACATCTGCATATCAGCAGAACAAAGGTGAGTTTTACTAAAAAAAAAAGTTGGCCTGGTTTTAGATCTACAGATTCCTGTGTAAAACTAGTTAAATCTTGCAAATCGCAAAATCTTTATGGATTTAGTCATTTTTTTAATAAAGGCTCCTCACTACCAAAACGCTTCACAATTTTAGGGACATGGAAACTGAAGTTATTTTCTTATACAATTTGTGAATATTCCAGGTGTGATGGTCACACAGATTGTCCTTCTGGAGAAGATGAGAATGACTGTCCTAAACAGTGTCGACCAGAATATTTCCGATGTGCAAATGGTCATTGTATTCCATCTCGTCAACAATGCGATGATGAAGAACAATGTACAGATGGTTCTGATGAATACAATTGCAAAACTGAAGAATGTAATAAAGGTAAAAAATTCTCCTATGCATATTGAAAAGGGATATCCCTATTAAGTTCTGTATTATAAAGATTTTTATCTGGTCTTCCAGATGAGTTCAAATGTACTTCAGGAGAATGCATCTTAAAGGTATGGCTGTGTGACTTCCAAGAAGATTGCAAAGATGGCTCAGATGAACAAAATTGTTTTGAAGGTGGGTGGTTTTATTCTTTCTGAACTCAAAAGTCTAGTAGATATCTATAGTTACGTAAGTTTAATTTCTGTTTTTCTTGACAGAAACTTGCCAGCCAGGAAAGTTCAGATGTAAATCTGGAAACTGCATTCCAGCATCTTGGGAATGTGATCATGAATTAAATTGTCCAGATGGGTCTGATGAACATGAAAATTGTCGTAAGTTTAACTTTATTAATCTATAGTTCAATAATTAAAGATGGGGTATATAAATTTTTCAAACCTTTCTAACTTTATAGCAAAGCCTAAATGTGCTCCGGAAGATTTCGCTTGTGGAAACCTACGGTGCATAGACATGCATTTCAAATGCAATGGACAAGATGACTGTGGTGATGAATCTGATGAAATGAATTGCATAGATACTGAACCAAATGCCCCTCAAAAATGCAAAGATAGTGAATTCAGATGCCCGAAAGAGCGAAATTTGTGCCTTCCACTAGAAGCAAGGTAAAAATTCCTTCATCCAGTATTTTACTTTAAAAAAAAAATTCCATGTGAACATCACATTCCAAATTACACGAGACTTAATTTTCAGGTGCAATGGTTCTTCAGAATGTCCGAAAGGAGAAGATGAACTGAACTGCGGTGGTTGTTCCAAACATGAATTTTTGTGCGATATCAATAGATGTATTGATGAACTCTGGGTCTGTGATGGAATGAAAGATTGTGATGATGGTTCAGATGAAGAACAAAGACTTTGTGGTCGGATCACAGGCAGCCCAGGTATACACTTAAGAAAATTTTGAACCATTAGAGGTTCTTTTTTTCTCCTCCAATAATATTAAAACTAAACTACTTTTCAGGGCCTTGTAATGGGTTTCGTTGTGACTCTGGAGAATGTATTGAGCTGTCAAAGGCATGTGATAACATTCCACAGTGCGCAGATCATTCAGACGAAAGAGGGCAATGTGGTATGTATTTCAAAATTAAAAATTATACTTTCTTAATTTTCAAACTTTCTCACTCCTGCAAAATTTTTCTCAGGTACTGCATGCAACCATGGAAACCCTTGTGAAGACATTTGTAATCCCACACCCAGTGGACCAGTTTGTTCTTGTCATAAAGGTTTTTCCATGAGAGCAGAGTCAACAATATGTATTGATGATGATGAATGTTTACAAAATGTATGTTCCCAACTATGTAAAAATTCTCCTGGAAGTTTCCAGTGTTACTGTGCTGAAGGCTACTCTCTGAGGCTGGACAGGTTATCTTGCAAAGCTGAAGGTAGGAATTTTGTGCAACATTTGTTGAAAAATTTTCTAAGTTTTCTTTTAAAACTAAAAATATTAACAGGTGAATTGGCAAAAGTCCTTTTTGTGGCCAATGGTAACGAAATTAGGATGGCTCCTTACTCCTTGAAGAACATTCACATACTCCACCATTACTCTGGGATTAACATTCTAGACATTAGTGTCAATCTGCCCAATAAAACAGTATATTGGACCTCGGGTAGAGGAGATATTTTCATTACATCTTTATCTGATAAAGTTACAACATCGATTTCCAAACTTGGTAACCCAGAAAAGATAGCAGCAGACTGGATTACAAACAATGTCTATTTTTCTGATAGAAATGGTGATGAAACATGGATTAAGGTAAGGAATCTAATTGTCTAATTATAATAAACATAGATATTTAATCTTCTCCTGCATTCTTACCTTTAAAAAGGTTTGCAACTTAAAGTCAACAAAATGTGCAAAAGTTCTTGATGCACAACAAGGATCTCAAATTGGAAATCTTGTAGTGGATCCACTTGCTGGGTAAGTACTAAAATGTTTGCAAATTTTCAAAATTGCTCTAAATACACTGCTTAAAGGTCCCACAACTTATTCACACTAAACTCTATAAATAACTATGTAGGTACATATTTTGGACTGAAAGGACATTGGAGTTTGACACACCACGTGAAATTATAAAAAGGGCAGAAACTTCTGGTGAAAATTCAGTCACCTTGGTGGAAGGTTCTTCTGTTATAGAGGGTCTGACTTCAGATCCAGTACATAGGTGGATTTTCTGGTTGGACACCAAAGAAGGCATTGTGGGTGCTGTAGGTTACCATGGTGAAGGAAGACATATAGTCTTCAATAAGGAAGTAAATTAATCACTTCTATTATTGATTCTACCAATTTTTCCTGTTACAAAATTAACCTTAAATGTATTATTTTGTAGGCAAGATATGCTTCAGGTTTAGCATTCTTTGAAGATAGTTTGTACTGGATTTCAACGGAACTGGGAAGACTGACAAAATGCAAAGTATTTGGCCAACCTAAGCTCTGTGATTGGGTACAGCTAAATTCATATAATATACAAAACTTCCTTCTCATGCAAGAACAGATACAAAAATTAGGTATTCAAATTTACAATTCTCATCTTTCCAACAGATGCAAAATGCTCAATTACACTACTTCAAAAATTACTTTATTTTTTTTTCCAGGAAACAATCTTTGTAGTGAAACATCTTGCTCCCATATCTGCATATCTGGTGCAACTGATCCTAAATGTCTCTGCCCTGATGGATCCCTTGTTGCAGAAAACTCACCGTGCATGGTAAGGATACGACTAGTGTAAAAATTGCTCTAAAATGTTTTCCTAATGGTCAAATCTTAACAAAGATTTCTCCCACAGGTTGATGATACATCAACTCTTGTAGTCTCTCCAACTGCTCAAGCAAGCAATGAAACAGCAGCTTTCCCTGTAATAGGAATCATCTTCATCATTTTAGTAATGGGAGCACTTCTTCTAATATTATACATTTTCAGAAAAAGAATTCACTTCACTCCTCCTGACATTACTACAGGGTAAGAACTGGTTCCTTCTTAAACCACGTGGATGAAATGCATGCTTCCTGTTCTTAAATTCTAAGTTTTCCATTTTCCAAAAACCCTAATTTTTAATTTCTTCTTCAGGGTAAGATACATCACCAGTACCTACAGTGCTTTTAGGAAAGGACCTCTTGATACAGATGCTGTTCCACAAAAGGAACTGGAGGTAGTTGCACATTCGCCTCGCTTTTATTTAAACATTTTTAAGTGATTCAAAACTTTAAGAAAATGTTCCTCTAAATTTTGGTCTGAAATGAATTTCTTTAAATTTCAGGTGGTGTCTTCTCAGTCACGGAAGGTACCACAACTTCACACAACTGGTCCAGACTCCACTGACCCTCTACAGTTCCATCTCTCAGATACAAGTGATGGAGAGGAAGCAGACTTTCCTGTGAAGGACACCAGCAGACTAATTCCTTAAATTCTTGTAACTTGTGCAAATTAAATTATACAAATGTCAATTTTGTAAATTATCAAATAAACTTGTTAATTCAATTTTGTTTATATTCTTAAAGGAATGATTTATAGTAACTAAGGGGATACAAGCATCCAATCAGATGTGCCAAACCAAATTAAGCTTTGGCTTAAGCTATATTACCCTTGTATTTGAGGTAGGGGCAAAGGTATCGTGGTCAGTATTTCTAATTCATCAGTTAATCTCTTGGACAGCAATGGAACAGCATTTTATCACTACTCCAGGGTGGCATTGACAATTTTCCCCAGAGGGGATGAATTGGTACACTGGAATGTTTTAAGGTCATATTTTCTTGATTTAAACTGTGGAAATAAAGACTCCTGTTGTGGATTCATTGAATCCTTGGCAAAAAAATTGATGCTTCCAGCAGGGCATTGTGCTCTAGGAGGTAATGATCTCTAGTAACCCTTTCCAGTCAATTTTCAGTCACTTGCCTGTGAATCAGCCCACTGTAAGCTCAGGATGCTTGACCATGCAACATTCATGCAAGAAACAAGCAAATACATTTTGCATCACTTCCTTCTGAATGAGAATTACCAAAAATATTTGCTTTCAAATTTGATTGGAAAAAGTTTGTAGTGAGAATGTTTCCTCCAGTCAAGTTTGAAACTAAAAGCACTTTTTCCAGCCGACATCTGGCTACCCTTTTTGTCCCAACATATTCAACCAAACATTAGACACCAACACACTTGCAGGTTCCTCCCATCTGGGGTCAGCAGAATGTGAGGCCCTCTGCAACACATACATGAAAGACAAGGGACAACCAACCATTCCCAAGCCAGAATTCAAACCTGTGACACTTTCACCCCCAACAGTCGATATGCTCTTAACCACCTTGACCATCCAGGTCAGCTTAAAAGCACTTTTGAATGATTCAAATAAAAATTGAAATTGCTCTGAGGAACTTTCACCCTTTCATGTGTTGCAAATAGCCTCCACCTGTCCACTACTCGCTTCAGCAGCCAGAAGAATCATTTTTAATGGTCTACAGCCTGAAGAGGAATCTCCTCTTTTGAACCATCTACAGGCATCCCTTTCAAATACATTGTGTCACTTAGGGCCCCTGCACACAAGCATTGTGTTAACCCTTGTCATAGAATAACACTGTAGCTTATGGGAAACAGCTCATGAGCACTTTGGCCATTTTGCAGAGGATACAGTGTTAAACTATGATGCATCTCAATGTAACGCTTGTGACACAGGTCCTAGGCTGGAAGTCCGGGAGCTCCAACTTCACTGCTGAATATGCTGATATGCTGAAATGCCAGTAGTAAGATAGTGTCTACAGTAGATGATCTCACTGATCTCAATAAGTGGGTGAAAATCAGCATAAAGGAGTAAATCAAACAGAGATATTTCTCTATTATCCCCTTGGAAGTCAATGGACTTTAATTTGTTGCATGTTTCATACAAAATAGTGTATGTAATGGACTTCTTGCCTCTTAAGGGAAGTGCATGGGCTGCTACTGTAACATTTCCTCAAATACATTCTCAGTAAAGTATGATGTACCTGAGAGAACAATGAATATCTGTCAGGGGCAGTATCTCTTCAGTTAAATCTCAAGTTGGAACTACAAAGCATTAAAAAAATTATTAAAAAATGATGGAAAAGAAGTGATGAGTTTTTGGAGGACACTTCTTAAACTGCATATATAGAATATGCATCTTGTTTGAAGGATAACACTGAAGAAAACAATTTATACCCATAATTAAATAACTTTAATGCAGCTTCAGTAAATACATTTTCCCATACTAGTATGCATACACATTGAAGAATGCCCACAGAAAATATGGGAGGCACAAATTTTATAAAAGATTTTATATACCACACAAATAAATAATGAACTGAATTTTATGTCACCTAAACTATCAAGTCTCAAATAATAATAGTAAATATTTATTCCAAATATTCCACAAAAAATTATCAATATACTGTAACATGATCTGGGTTTGTTTCATATGCTAATTGCAAATTTGTAATAAGGTAAAAAAATAACAAAGTTTTTCTCAGAATTAGAGCTTGCAAGAACTGCAAGTTTTCAGACTATTTCTGAATTTAGCAAACTGGTAAGAGTTAAAACTTGGAACTACTTAATCACAGACAAGTAAATTCCAAGATTAATCCCAAAGCAAGAGCTCAAGAATCATGATACAACAAATCTATAGGTACTTAGTATCTTATAGAATAGCAGATATGGTTTCTGAGCCCAAATTCAAACAAAATCTCCTCTTTGCTCTTAAACAAACATTTTTGGTTTGTTCATTCATTCTAATTCATCTCCCTATGTAATAATACTTTAAAGATCTTCCTACCCTCTTTATCAAGGATAAATTATTTACAGATGGAAGAAAAAAATTAAAGAAAAAAATCATTAAAGATTTTATAAAAGAAAACTTGTACAATTGATACAAATTATGTTATATTTATGACCGCCTGTTAAATATATAGGATTAAAATACCTATTAATTATAGACAGTCAATTTCAAATAAAATGTTTTATTGCTTGACACAATGTTTTATAGATGGATTGGTCTACTTCTTCAGGTGCATCACTAAATAATAACAATAAATATTGAATAATACTAAAATTACATAAATTTTGTACAAGATATAATAAATGAAAATTCAGACTCATCATATCATTGTTGAAGTTTTTAATTTTTATTAATTTAGCATCATAAACTGTGGTAAAAATATTGCATTCTACATTGGAATTTACTATTTTGTTATTTTTTTGTAAATTATGATTCTTGCTCTTTTTCTACTTTCTTGATCAACAATTTAAGGATTTTTAAAATCAACATTATATGATATTTCTGTTCTGTTTGGAATCAAAATTCAAATTCTTAACATAGAACAGAATGATCACACTATTTAATTTTAAAAATCCTAAAATTGTTGATCGAGAAAGTAGAAAAGGAGCAAGAACCATTTCAGAATCATTATTTATAAAAATTAACAAAACAATAAATTCCAACGTGGAATGCAATATTTTTACCACAGTTTATGATGCTTTATTGATATAAATAAAAATTCTCAACGATGATAAGATAAGACGAGTCTGAATTTCCATTTATTAAATCTTGAACAAAATGTATGCAATTTTAGGATTATTTATTGTTATTATTTAATGCTGCACCTGAAGCAGGGGACAAATTTATCTGTGAAACATTGTGCCAAGCTATAAAACATTTTATTTGAAATTGACTGTCTATAATCAATAGATATTTTAATCCAATACAAAATTGATACAAATTTATAAAATAAAAATTGAAATTATAAATCTACATGTATTTTTTAAAAATTAAAATGAAATGCTTCTAAAATTAAAATAAAACCACTAATACTGCTATCCATTTTTTTGAGGCACAAATAAAATTTATTGACAAATTACATTCATAAATTTTCATTACATATCAAGAAATTTCTTAAACAGCTAATGCAATTTCAAATAATGAACTTGAATGTCATACAAACTGTTTAATTTTTAGCACTTGTATGTCTTTAGAAAACCTTTTCTATAAAAAAGATTGATTAGTCATAAGGATACATTTATAAACAGGTTTTTTATCAAGTCAATTTCCTGTTTAAATTAATAAAATAAGAAACCTAAAAAACAAAATGAAGATTATAATAAGACTACAATTAGAAGTCTTCATTTCATGAACTAATATTTCAAAACCATCTCTTTTCAAGGCAAAATTTTACCTCAGGCAGTAAGGTAAATTGGGTCTTAAAAGTCCCAAACCCAGATTTTCTTCATCACAGAAAAACTTCACAAAACTTCCAACCTGAGAGAATTGAAAATGAACACAGCCATCATTGTCACGTTCCTTGGCGTGTAAAAGTCATATACACAAAGACAGTTGTGTAACTGCGAATAAGGTCATCATCATCTTCATTTGGAGGTTTTTTACCCTTCTGACGCTCTTGTAAACATGTTTCTGTTCATAAAAAAGAAAGAAAAAGGTATTATCCAGAGGTCAAAATTCACCCAATACAAATTATTCTTTCATGCAGATTCCTGTAAACATGCATCCCCTTCTGATAAGAAACACCACAAACATAACGTAAATCCATTTCCTAAACCAATGTATAGTTTTTTGCCTTATCTTTTATTATCAGTATAGAGCCTTTTCAAGTAAAAACACTTTTTACTTGTAGTGTCCCTTTATAACTTTTCCATTATCCTACCTTTCTCCAATGCACAATTTAGGAGTGAACTCAAACGAAGTGTACACAACTGCTAACACTCACAATTAAATGGTGTTGTTAGTGAGTAAGTGATTCTGGGCAGGGCAACCACTGAGATCCATAAGTTGAGTACAAGTTACATGCCAGGTACTGGGAGCTTCCTTCCCTAATGGAACAACAGATGCAACAGGGCCAATCAGCAGTGCAGAGATTTCTTTCCGCCACATGTCTCTCTCAGAGGGCCACTACTCCAGCCAGGAAAGCTGTAGGCTCCTGACTAGTCTCCCAAAATGTGTGGTAGTGTAGTGCATGTAAGTATGTGTGTGTGCGCATGCATGGATGTGTGTTTGAGTATAAACTAGCATGCGGATGTAAGTCTGTCTGTGTGTGTAGAGGGAAGGGAGGAGGCAAGGAGAAAAAAAACAAACTATTGTATGGAGTCTGTGGTTTGTTTGGTAGGGAATTAAACTGTATTTTTCAGAGAAATCACAGGAAACTACTGATGAGAGCAACTGGCCATTAGAATTCTCTTCTAGTCAGATGTTGAATTCAACCCAGCTATTAAGCAAGTGCCAAAAATCTGTCATCACGGAGACTCAAGCACTAGAACTTCCCAGACAACACTGCAGGAGAAGTAAAAAAATTGCTGCTGCGCTATCATAACCAGACTGTCCAACAAATTTGGAGAATACCTAGAAACCCTTTGATTTTATTTTGTTTCCAGAAGAGTGTGCTAATGGAAATGGTACAAGCTGTAAATAACAGTTGGTGCAGTTGTTTTATCAGCTATTATTAATTCATGCCTATTGATTAGCAGCATTAGCTTGATGGATCCAGCTTCATGGTATAAGCCTACCAGTCCAACAAGTCAGACACCACAATCCTCAAAATTGAAAATGAAATTAAAAACATGCTTCGCTCTATGTTGAAGGAAGTTTTCATCTCAATTTTCACACCTCACACCTCAAGAAACTCGATTATTCTGCAGAATGGATCATTTATATTAACTTTCAAAAACATTAGTGACATTAGTTCTTCAGAAAATGGATTTCTGCACTGAACGATTGTAACACATTACTAAGGTTATTCACATTCAGTTGTATTTAATGAGTACTGCATTCTGTGCATTTGTTTGCAAGAACCGCCTCAAGAAATAATATTTAAAAACTACATAGAAAACCTTCAAAGGAACTCGGTGACTGCAATATCTGGTATTTACCTACCAGGAAAAAATTTATGTCCAATTTCTCCAGCACCAAAATAACCAACAAGAGGTGTTGTTGGGAAAAGGTGGCGGAAGCAGGCTGACTCAACATTATCTTCCATGTACCAACCACGACCTCGCCCACAGCAAGCAAACATGAATGCTGCAGAATCCTGCCCTGGTAGCTGACAGGAGCGGAGCTACGAAAAGTCAAAGACATACATTCAAACACACAGAACAGAAAATTTGTTTATTTTGTTATTTATTTAATTAATTAAGGTTGCAGCAACAAGGTGATGTATGCCACACACATTTCATTTTACGAGTTGGCATAGAAAAAATGTTCATACAAATTACTAAAATATAATTGTAATAATAATAATAATAATAATAATAATAATAATAATAATAATAATAATAATTTATTATTATTGTTAAATAAACAAATGATAAATAACAGCAGTCAGATCTCAATTTCCTTCTTGAAGATATAGTTAATTTTTATCACAGATTTTAAGAAAGCTTTTACACACCAATAATAAAAAAAACTGCTTCAAGTGATTCTGAACTTACCTCTTCCATGACTTCAATAACTTTAGCCTGATCAGTAATTTCATCTCTTAAAACTGTTGAGGCAGCATGTATTCCCTCTCCTGAGAGAGCAATGCCCAACAAACAAACATGGCGCCTCTCATTCATGGGAGCCAATGAACCAACATTGATGGAGTCAAAAAATCCACCACCAACAGCAAATTTACTTCCTTGGCTAAAAAAAATAAAAAAAATGTAATATTCAATAAACACAACACAAGAAAATGAAAAGACAGGAATGTAAGAAAGTAAATAAGGACAAGAATGTGCAAACTGTTAGTTCAAAATTCTTGAAACTGACTTCCTTGAAATATGATCACTACCACTTAGATTGGGAATCTCTTTAGACCATCTTCCTACAAAAAATGTGTGAGCAAGATTCTGACAATGATTGGACAACACTAGTTCTAGAATTTAGAAGGGAAGGAGGGCCATCAAGCTCTTTCTGATTAGTTTAATTTTGTTTTATAATGAGTATCTTCTTCAAAGGTTCAGAGAAATTAAGAAATGTTACGAAAGGCTCAGTCTTTTGTTTCCTCAAAAAGACACGAATATTAACAAATCATTGGAAAATAGTTTGACTCCTTGCCACACTAAAATTGAAATGACAATAAAACATTGAAAGTTAATCCAGTTCATATTCTATTGCTCAATACTACCCATTTATGGATTTGTTTTTCATTTAAAATTTTATCATGTTAATAACAATTAATCCAATAAAAAATGTGAATGATCTGCAAAAGAATTTCATACAACTTTACTTTCAATTGCAAACAACTTTTGCTGAAGTTTTAAAGGATGTTTATGCTAATAAGAATTTTAAAATTTACTCTTAACAATGCTATGCTAAATTTTGAAATGAAACTTGACAAAGAACACTTCACTTAATAGAAAAAGAACGTAAGAGAAAAAAAGTATTGAATTGAAGGATAATTGAATAAAACTGTAAAAATAAAATTGTATAATGTTGACATGTAAGAAATTTGCATGAAAGTATGAAACTGACTATTAGTGTTTAAAGTGTTCATATGCTTTTCAAAACTTTTATGAAGTTTAATCATTTTTGTTCTATAAAAATGTTTAATCAACTTTATTATGCAGAAAAAACAAAAAATAATTCAAATATGAAGAAAACAACATCAACAGCAAGTGCGCATTAAACACCACTCCTTTGAAGTTTATTCAAATTTTAGAAGGAGGAAATTTTCAAGGAGATTTTAAATAAAAAATCTATAAATACAAGAGCTGTGGAAATTATGAGGCAGTATTGTTAATGTAATTACATGAAAATTAAAAGAAATTAGAGAGGTCATTTCTGTCTACTTAATATATTTACATAAAAAGATGACTTACGAAGACTTTGCCGTCATCAGACATGCTGTGTGCGGCAAAATTCCGGAGACCATACATTGGCCCCACAGCGAGTCTGATGATGATAGTAAAGCCGTCAAAAGCCAAGACCCTAAATAAATATATTAAAATACAAGAGTCTCATTAGGAATTTAAAACTTAAAGCTTACCTAGCCTCAATAGCAGGAACAAGTTTCTCAACAGTATGCGAATAGTTCTCCCTGCAGAACAACAACAGGCAACGAATGGGCTCTGTAGAGGGTGATAATTTTGTGAAACACTTTATCTCTTCATTGCTTACAGTTTCCTAAAACAAATAAATCATGCCAATTTTATTTCCGTAAGTCACTTGCTCAGTCAATTTCACTTCTGTAATATATGTGCAAGTAAGAGTCAAAAAGTAAAATTTTCTCAAAAATGTCACAAAACTTTTTCTTCAGATTTTTGTTTGAAAAGAGGACTCTGTAGTTACATATCTATTAAAAATATAATTTTTATTACAACCTCTGACTTTTCTACAATTGCAAAAGTCCAACAATATTCAAAGTTGCACAATCATTATTGAAGATAGAGATTTCTCTCTCAGTGTAATTTATTCTCCAATATTAGGTTAATTAATATTTAATTACTATTCATGAACAGTTTTTTTCAGAATATGAGTAATATTATTTACAGATCAACTCTATCAACACAACTGTTTAGGTTTTGCTCCAGTAATATTTTATTTATTTATAGTTAAAGGTATATGCAAGGGAGGGGGGTATAAAAATGCAAAATAACTTAATATCATTAATAAAGATAAGCAACAGTAGTGGCTGTAAGTAAGAATCCTGCAGAAGACTTGAGGTCACCACAAAACCAGCAGATATAAAAGATTTAAATGTGACACTTTGAGTTCTACCAATAAGAAAATCACTTAGCCATTTCAAAACAGAACTCTGAATACCAACTTTAATTAATTTATCTATCAGTAATTTACAGTTAACAGTGTCAAATGCTTTTGAAGTCTGTAAAAATTGCACCAACTTGTAAAAGTCAATTCATTTTATTTATGAAAAAATTCTCAAAAAGAACAAAATAATTAGTGATTTAGTGCTTTTTTTTCTGAAACCACATTGTTCTTCAATTAGAATTTGGTTTAAATAGGAAGAAAGACAAAGTGATAACTTTTTCAAAAAGTTGAGTAAAACTTTATCATTGTTAACTTTACACTTCTCTTTCAGTAAAAACTTCACTGTGGATCTGATGATAAGATGTAGAGAAGATAATTCTTTCAGGCACATGCGTAGCTAATATTTTATACAATTCACCATAAAAAATCATAAACGTATATGAAGTGAATTTTTAGAAAAAAACTGTCATTCCATCATCAGAATTGGACTTTTCTTCTACTGGTTGAAATTTCAAGGCATTGATTTCAAGCACCACAACACAGTCAGTTTGTTGGACCTTGCATGACTGCAGATGAGCATTGCTGTTAATGGGGGACAAGTGTATGTAAGTTAATAATTTATTTACATATATTTACTCTGTTTCTCTATAGTTATCTATATTTTATTTTATATTTCTAAATTAATATTGATTTAATTAATCAAAGTTATTTTCTTCAATATTTCAAATTTTGTTTTGTTTTCTCTATTGGTAACAGAAATAATAGATGTCTGCCAATCTATGACCTCATAAATTATCTTCAGAGATTATATTGGAAATCTTCAAACATCTTTTTTACTTGAAACGTTTTAAAATGCTATCTTGATCCCACAGGCATTGAGCTTGATTCTTGATAAGGTTGAAAGGCCCTTTATTATCTTCCCCATGATACCAACTTCATATATCATTCTTTTCAATGATCAATGTTTTGGAATTTCAATTAGTGGAAGAAAGGTTGAATTATGATGAACAAATGAAAAATTTCTCTCATTCTGTTCATTATTATTAATTTTTGTTCATGTGTCCTGTGTTCCTTTATCATGACCATAGATATCTTTAGTTACACCTCTAACCTTCACTTCCACCCCTCTGAGATCCCCCCTCAGCCCATTACACTCTCAGCACTGCAAAGACCAGCTTACCCAAAGGCAAATTCCCCAACAAAGGAAATATTGTCCATTTTTAAAATAACACATCAGAGTATAATTTTATACTCAAATTACTACCAACCATTAACAAATGATACATCACAGTACTTTTCTTTTTATAATCTATCCACTAGTGAGAACCAGTGAAGCTAAAGCACATACTTTCGCACATTATTTCTAAATTTGCAATTTTCAAAAGTTTAGAGTTCAATGCAAATAGAACTTGTTCCATTCTTTTAAGCATCCTTTGTTCTATCTGTGGAAATAAAATGGGACAGTTTATGGAAATAAGTTTTTTTAAATACAATTTGCTATAATAACTTCAAGCAGAAATTACACAAAAACTTGTCATGGTTTCAAAAAATTGCACTCAACCTTTTTTAAAGATCTGATTTTTTAGAATAGATTCCATTGAAAACTAATATCTCTAATTCAATTTTGTTCTTTTGCAACAGTAAATTTTTGCAATTTTCGAAAATACAGAGTTCACTGAAAATGAACCCATCACCCTTTTTTTGTACTATCCTTTACCATACGAGGAGAAATTTGAAGAACAAATTAGGGCATTATTTGAGAAAATAATTGTTTAAAAATTGTCTATATTTCACGCAAAATTGCACAAAAACTAATCACATTTTCAAAAACTTGTGCATGAGCTTATTTTACAATCTTTCTTTAAAGAACAGATTTTGTTTTCAAAAAAAATTTTATCTTCAATTTAATCTATTATTATAGGAAGACCCCGAGCATTGACCACATACACACACAAATGATCAGAGACGTTTTGGTGTCAATTGATTTTTTAGTATCAAGGGCCCACAAAACATGGATTCAGACTATGTGTGTTAAAGGAAGTAATATACTATAAATAGGAACAAGATTTATTCACTTTCTCAATACCAGCGCCTATAAGTTTTTTTTCTGTTGAAAATTCATTGGTTTTCAGCGCACAATTACAATACTTCCTCGTCTACTAAGTAAGGATGTGAGAGTAAAAATATACAGTACAATTTCAATAATCAAAGATGACTTAATTTCTAGAAAACTAGAAATATTATAAACAGTATCTTTGCAGCATGTTACTTTTCCCAAGATTCTACATTGTTGAGCAAAAACTGCATTTCAATATCATAAACCGATCAGAAGTAATGGAAGTGGCCCGTAGTTGGTGGAACATATACACACACACAGTTATACGTTAATACACAGAATCCCCCATGTTCACATAAGTTCTGTAAATAAAAATATGAAAATATGAAAGAAAAAAATACTGAGCACAAAAATTTTACTTTTTCTATACAATAAATAATAATAATAATAATAATAATAATAATAATAACAATAATAATAATAATAAAAATATTCTAGACACTGAAGGCCATTTTACTAGGCAACCTATTTTTAGGGGCAATGAATACATGAAAAACTTACCAAAAGATTAAAACGGATACATTTCTCCTTTGTGAAGTGGAAGACATTAACGGAAATACTTGGTGTTTTGGGCAAAAGAAGTCCTGAATATGCATTATATCCCTCAATTTCAGCAGTAAAGGAGAGGTCATTAGATGTACCCACTACTCCAAATCCTTCCACAAGGACACATGGGCAGTTGCTGAGTTCTGCACGCATGTAGTGTAGGACTAAAAAACACAGAGAGTCACTTTAGCTCCTGAAATAGAGGGAAATATTTACAATAGAACACACACACTAGATCTAAATCAGGTATTGCCACATCCTTAAGACCTTCAAGCCATGTGAACTCAGGATAAAATAACTACCCTTGTACTCTAAAAGAGAAAATTATCATACCAAACCGTTAAAATTTTAGGTTCTAAAATTCTGTAGGATAGACCTACAGGCCTCATCTTTTTATCATATTTTACTTGAATCTTTTTTGTAAAGAATAATTCAACTCCAGGAATATACCATGATTTAACTAAGTTTTATTGTATTCACATTTATAGATACACTGTGTGCTATCACACAAAGAGTGTTCAGAATAATAAGATGTTTCAACATACAACAATTCCAGATTCCCTTTTCTCATTGACTAAGCTCAAACCTTTTTCTTTGCATATTATTGAGGCTGAAAAATTGTTTCTTTCCCAAATCAATGAGAGTCACATCCCAATGTTGGTGAAATCAGTGTGTGGTCACTAAACTGACAGTCTGATAATAAGTTCTACAATGCAAACCTTTAATTTTAAATTTCTTATTAAGATTTACAGTAATCTTATTACAGATTTACATTAATCTCATTTTTGTGGGAAACATACATTTTGTAGCAAACATACAGAAATCAAAGAGACACGACAATGTGCTGTTTGTTCTTGACCTTAGAACAAATTTCCTATTGGTTGGAAAAATTTCTGACTGTGGCTTTGATGTTTGCATCTGGAAAGATGGTGCAGCAATTCATGATTTGAAGGAAATGTACTTAGGTCTGATTTTCATTAAAACCCCAGAATCTTCAACCATGACAAAAGTTCATGTTTTTTCAACATTCGTAGAACTAAATTTTTGCAGCTACTTAATTTTTATTTAATGAGATTTATTGCTCAAAATTAAATATTTAAAAATATCATGTGAACTTTTTTCAATATATGAGTAGTTTTCATATAACATTGAGTCAAATGTACACAATATTTTCTTAAGAACAGTTGCAAATATTTTGTTTTAACATTTTATATCAATGAGGATACTTGAATCATTTTGATACACTTTTGAACTTTCAAAAATTAAACACAAATAATGTTTTTGGAACATCTTGCTTGGTAATATTTACATTCAAAATGTATTATGCATGCACAGTTTCTTTCAACCTCTTACGTTTTCCTGCATATATTTTCTTTCTTCTTTGTATTCATCATGGGTGGACACTTTTGTGGTGTGGTATACCTTAGTGTTTGCGACAAGATTTAAGTATTCTAATGTGAAAATAAAGATTCAAATCCCATGACAGGTAATTTTGTTTTCTTCACATTGCTTGCTTGATTAGAGAAAAGTGCACTAATAAATATGGATTACAACTGTTTTTCATTAAAACCTCGGAAGTTTGATAATTAGAAATCTCTGTAAATTGCGAATCCTTTGTAGCACCACTAGTTTGTTTAAACTCTTCATCTGAACAGACCAAAGTGCACTGAATCACCATCCCATTACTTATGTGCCATTTTGATCAAAACTTTTGAATTGTCAAAAATTACATTTGCCTAGACAATGTTTCTGGAATATCTTAAATGTTAATACTCAAATTATATTTATTCTATAATTTCATGCATTTGAAAACCCAGATGCTTCAATTGATCTTCTTATGAAGTTTCTCAAAAATGTGTAACTATTACCAACCTGCTTTGAATTCATAATAAAGAGAACTCCCTATTGCATTGTCTGTAACAGTGATGGTAATGTGCTGGTCTCCTAATAAGAAGGGCAGGAGTTCAAGCATCAGGATGAGCAAACTTTTTTCTTTCACATTCATTTTTAACATAATAGGGAAAGTGTCAAGAAAGCATAGCAAGAAATATTATAGCATGTGAGATTTTTCTTGCGTGGATTGTTAGTGCGCCCAGTTCATGAAGCCATGAGCTGCTACTGATTTTACACAAGCACAAATACAAATACAACATACAAATAATATGAGAAAGTTGTATTATGCTGTACCACCACAACACTAGTATTCTTTAGTCAAACTTTCTCTCATCTTTTTTTTGATACTCTTCAATATCCTTTACAATACTTGTTGTTTAGTCCTTTCCGTGATCTCATTCCTTAAACCATCTCTTCCTGATACGTGGGTCTTTGGTTTCTCCTTTGGGTCACAAGGCTGACTTGATGAGTACGTTGAGGAGTCTCATTTTTCTTGAATTTCCAACTGACCTGGTGGTGTTCTCTTCGCTTTGTCACCACATCATTCTCTCTCAGGAATATCATACTTATCCTAATGCATAAAACTTGCTATATGCTTTATTTATTCAGCCCTCTTCTAATATTTTACTCACTCCATATTAATAATTAAGTATCATTGGTGGATGTAAACTTAGGGGGCAGAAGAGGGTGGCAGGATACCAATTCTTCTAGATCCAACAATGAGAAGTTGGTCATAGACAAATATGTAAAATTTCCCAAATAATACTTATTTATTTTTTACAAGTCTAATTTGTGGTCTCTGGTATGTATTTTCATGTTAATCATTTTATTTGTGCTACGCAAGTTCATAATAAAATGACATTTTAAAAACAATCCTGTAGCCTAACTCATCCATCCTCATGAAAACATGAAGTATTGATAACATTTTTTTTTTTTAAATGTACATGCCTATTTACAAAATTAGGTTGAACTAATGCCAACATCATTAATCAAGTCACAATGATTCATATTATGCCAGAAAGGCAGAAGTAACTCACTACTGTTCTTGAAACCACCAAATATCACTTTTTCTAGAAATATTTTAGAACATTCTCCAAGAATCTGACTAAAAATCAATACATCTTGTTGATAGAAATCATAAAAGCTATTTAGAATAAGAATTCTATTACAGGTTATTTCCTCAATAGTAGACCAATGACTCTCCTCATACGCCTCTGGCCTCTGTTAGTTTTGTGTAGTGTGAGGTAGAAAGGAAGAAGAATCAAGAACCCTCAATATTTTCTAGATAGCCACTAAAAAGGACTTTGCTTCAAACTAAAATCACTGCTATGAATAGAAAAGCTACAAAACATGATGCACGTGTATCCCTGGCCCATAGGCTTTTACTGTCATTATAGATACACAAATGAATGATTCAAGTCCCACAATCCAGTAATTTTCCATGGTATGGAAAATACATATTATGTTCACACTTACTTCGATGCTTCATGTTGCAGTTATGTTTGCCTTCACTGCCACAAGGACACGGTGCTTTAGCACGTCTACAATTGATCTCAGTTGTTGTAAGTTTGTGTGTCATAAACATAAGGCACAGCTGAGGCTCGCTAAAGAAATGACGAGAGAACAAGTGATGAGGTAGCTCCTCAGAACCAATTTCCTTTTGACGACTATGCCAGAATAACCACTGAGGTCGAGCATGGCGAGAACGCTTGATGACATCCACAGCTGACTGCCAAGTTCTGCACAAAAAGATAAACACAATATTATACTTCATCACGTACTCCAATGTCCTTAAAGTGTCATCGAGTTTTCTTTATTAATGTCCTTAAGTACTTTTTAATAATGCTGTGACCTGGGTGGATAAACAGAAAAATAGGTCCAAAATGGAAGATTTCCTTCTTTCAAAAAATTTTGTCTTAGCACATTTTCAACTTAGAGGAAGCAGTCAAATAACATTACAATACTTAAATACATTATTTTCAATGTCATTTTGTAAATGTTAAGGAAACGAGAGCTTCATCAATATCATGAAAACACTCAAAATAAGAAAAGAAAAGACTTAACTAAACAATTTGAAATAATTTGCATTGGGCCCAAGTATAAAAATATTAACAGAAAAAGTTTACAAAATAAACTCGAAATATTAATTTAAGATATGTTTAAAACAGTTTTAGTTATTAGAAAATGAATTATACAAATCTGAACACACAATAATAGAACAAAAAACTAATAATTCTGAAAAAGTGTACAGTGAGAACCAAAGAACTAGCATACATGTCATTAGTGCAGCCCATATTATAAAATGGTGCAATATGTTGTGATCCACATATAATTTTGCAATAAGGGAATCTAGAAAAGGACCAATGTAGATCATCAAAATTTAAATATGGTAAATTAAAGGTGTTGTCTGATATCAAAAATTTATTTTGCTAATGATCGTTTTGATCGTGTAGCAATCATCCTCAGAACTTGCAGCTTCCGGGCCGAAAACAAAGTTCTGCTGCAAGCTCTGAGGATGATCGCAACGCGATCGAAACGATCGTTAGCAAAATAAATTTTTAATACCAGACAACACCTTTAATTTACCATATTTAATTATTAGAAGGTATCTACCTCACCAGCTATTAAATTAATATATTATTAACAAAATATTATTAATTAATCATCAAAATTTACTTTCTGGACTGCCAAGAATAAAAGAGTATGAGAGTCACTCAAAAGAAGCAGAATAAAGTCATTCTTTGTTATATATGAAGCATACATAGGCTTTCGAGCACGGAAAGACACCTACTATTAGGGAAACCTACATATTTCGGCATAGTGGATAACAAGAACAAAATTCAGACAAGAATTCAGAAAATGAACGTTGGGAAATATTAATTTGCGAACCGAACAATTAGAGTCTGGAATGGTTTGCCTGTGACAATCTTAAGCCCTAAAGCTGGATTGGGGGTCTCCCAATACCGTTTTAAAACAAAATTTTATATATTTTCATGTATATGTAAAAGTAATTATACCCCCTTCGCGCTTGAAATCTATTTACTACCATTGTGCCCTACAGCTCAAAAGACATTTGTAGGATGAAAGAACCAATACTTGGGTGCTTCACTCCTAATTTTGTCAGTGAATGTGAAAAGCATCTGCAGATTGGCATGGTTATTAATGTAATTCAAAAATTAATAAAATTTATTCACATTTTAAATCCTACATTAGGCACAATAAAATAACAGCACTAGAATTTAGACAAACATTATTTTAAATTGTATTTGTAAGCAATACATATTGTACTTATTCCAGTAACAATTCTTCAAATTGCACAAGTTATACTAGTTTTATTTTCACACTTCTTCGAATACTTAGTGTGTATGTTTGATGAATTCTCACTGTTTGGTTATACTCACAACCCTTTAAGATATTAATCTGGCCCTGATGTGGACTCTTTTTTTTCCATTGTGAACTCAGAATGAAAACATATCTGAATTTGAGCTGGTAAAATTAGTTTCATGAATAGGGAATGCAATAATAAGGCTACATTATTACACCTAATTTTTAAAATAGCTTTTCATACAGGTTTTGTTTTCTGACCATACACTCACTGACAGCAAGAAAGGTTTCCAATTTACAATTTTTTTAACTTCAAGATAAAAATGCAAATTTGAACACGCTCCTAGAAGAAGGCTTTACAAGGGCTATAAATAAAACCGATCCCAGTTATATTTCCTAACTCACATGTAAATGATGTCTCTCAGAAAAAGTTTAAATAGATGTGCAAAAGCTAATAGAAAATAAAGAAAATACATGCATGCATAGAATATTATTTCAAGATGAAAACTGAAATGTTAACATACTTGCAAACTTGTGCTGCAGCATTCAAATCTCGTAGTGGCAAATAGCTTAATACCAATCGAAGAAGTTCATATTCCTTGGTTATGTAATGCCCCAACATGCTGATATTTTCACTGTCTTCTTTATATGCTTCTTCCTATTGGTCATAAGAATAAAAATAATTTCATTCACATTAAATTTTCAGGGCTCAAAATAACCTCTAATTACATTGATTAAAAACAAAATAAGGTTATTCCATAAAGGGACTCAGAGACTCATAAAACAAACTTCTTTAAAGAGGTTTGTACATACCTCTCCATTGAGTTGTTCTTTTGCATTTTGTGCAGAAATGGTTTCTTCTCCCTCATTTGAGATTGATTTCCTGCGGAAGAAGGAAATTAACATTATTTTGGTACACATTAAGATCACAATAATATGCCTGACATTTTCTATACCTCACCTTGTGCGCTTTGTTCTCTTTCTTGGCATTCTCAAGGTCTTCCAGGAGCATACCAAAAAGCAATCTAATTGAGTAGCAGGATAAAAGGTGGTCACTTTCCCATGCAGTTCAAAAAAATTTGTTCCAAGAAGACAATTATTTACGATTATTACTTATTCCTCCCTACAACAAAAGTGCAGTTTAATTAAAATTCACAGTATTGTAAACAGATAGATTATCATGAAAGACAACCTGAATACAACATACATGAATTATTGGGAAAAGAAAAAGCGTTCAGTGCATGACATACGGGAAATACGGTGTAAACGACCATATATTTATATTTCATCCCACTTCTTCAAACAAAAAAATAGCGTATTATTTCTGCCTTTGCCAAAGAGGCACTTATGGCAAAGATTCATCTGAGAATTTACCTTGGTTGAGAACTTCACACAAATAGAAATAATCTTATTTTATGAATTCAACTTAAAGTTGCAAGCAATCTGCGTTCAGGCCGGCACAGTAAATCAATTGAAGATGGTGAGTCTCTGGATTTTCGAAAGCACGCTTAAATCTATTATTTTATTTATGCATATTTTTATTACTGTAATTATCCTATGCTCTCGGGATATAACACTGCTCTGGTTTACACAAATCGCTCTGCTAAAAGGCTAATATAATACCTTAGCCCATAATGCCTTAGCCTGACAGTTCACACCATGCCGTAGCCAGGAATCCACCTGGCAAATCTCACACCCATCAACTGGTTGTCGCTGTTGCTATAATATAGTTGCAAAAGAGCAGATTGTTAGTTATAGAGGAAGTATATAGAGAGTGTCATAAAAACAAACAATCGCTCGAAGCTTGATGAGCCTTCGCGTGGCCTTTGCTTCGTTGGCTCTGCATCGGTTCTCTGCATGTGTATAAAGAAAAACAACTGCCACAAATTGTTTACTTACCTCTTTATATATAAATAGTATATGAAGTATTTATGAGACTATTGCTTCTATATCTCTTTATACTCTCTGGTCCCA
The DNA here is from genome assembly GCA_038098605.1 of Gryllus longicercus. Taxonomy (NCBI): domain Eukaryota; kingdom Metazoa; phylum Arthropoda; class Insecta; order Orthoptera; family Gryllidae; genus Gryllus; species Gryllus longicercus. The sequence continues at coordinate 156,100 of JAZDUA010000132.1, forward strand.
GTACAGCGTTCCATTGCATCGGCAGCAACAGCGCTGTGGCGACCAGGCGGCCTGAATCATTCTGTCAAACGTCATAAACTGGCCGTGCCGCAAAGAGACGATTGCACACATTGCACAAGTGCAAAAGCCTCAAAAGTGTGTTATTTTAGTACTTTGATGAAGTGTTCAGACAGTGTGAATATAAAAAGTGTTTTAATTAACTCATAATTACGTCAGTTACTTCAAATATTGAATAACTGTTCTAAATAAAAGCGTGTCTCAATCATTCATGAATTTCATTAGGCTGATCACGTATTGACCTAGGGGATGGTGGTCGTTTTAACCTGCTTTTTCTTATTCATTGGGATTATAAAAAAAACATTGACTTGGTGAACAATCTCGAAGTGAATTTTCTAATGAAAACACTTATTGTCATCTACAAGTGAAATTAGTAAAATGGGAGGACCCAAAAAATACAAGAAAGACGGTATGTTATTGTGACAGTTGAGAAAAAAATCTAGTGCATTTTTTTGCACAAACGAGTATCTAGTTAATTTATAGTCATATTTTCAGAAAACTCCAAGAAATGGAAAAAACGAAAAAGGGATGATGATGAGTATGCATATGAAGACGATGGAGATATTGGAGAAGCAGGTTATGTTTGTTTCTTGTTGATTGTATTCTGAGTTTGCTTTCTTAAAGTGCTTCCACAATTCCTTCAAATTTCCCCTTTGGTGTGGTATTTGAACATTATTGCATTGCCGTTTCAATTGACTGTTCAATTTAAAGTGGTTGTGTACTTTTCACAGAAGGAGTTCCTGATGCTGCTAAAAAGAATGTAGAAGAAGAGCAAGCTGCTCTTGAAGATGAGTATGGAGCCAAAGATTATCGATCTCAAATGAACTTAAAATTAGACCATTCTTCAAGACCCTTGTGGGTGGTGAGTTCTGAATTTCATTGAATTCAGAAAGAAATTTACCTTGTAGCTTTTCTTCAAATACTTGGGCCACATATACAATTAAAGCAAATGATTGAAAATTTTATTTGCAATTATGATGGGTGTGTTTTATTTCTTACTGTATGTAGAGACTGCTCCAGACTGTGTCCTACTACAATCCCCGGGAATGGATTGTTATCATTAATTACACACGCTTGACCCCAAGTTTACCCACTTTTTTCATATTTAAGCATTGGGGAAACATTTGCAAAATAGTGTTTGTGAGGTTCACCACATTCGATTTTTTGTTTAAATTGTGTTGGCAGAGATAAGTTTGCTCAGTTTGAGTTAAGAGCTTTATTTGGGTTTGTTTGAATAATTTCCTAGAGGAATTTTGTTTCCAGTTCATTATTTATCCTAGTATTACTCAACAGGAGATAGTATAGTGTTTCTTTTCAGTGCCAATATTTTGACCATTAATTTGGCCTTCAAGGCTACAAATATACAATAATATACGAGATAAATATACATGTAGTGCAATTGGTTAACACGTTCACTGTTCTGTGTTCCATATGTGGTTCACAAAACATAACACTTGATCATTTTACTACATCCATGAACCACATGTGGGTCTCAGACGTTAACAACTTCTCCAGTTTATATTTCCATGGAACTCTCTGGAACTACACAGATTTTGGCATGGATTTGCTAGGTCGGTCATAGAACTTAGAAATACACCGGAACATGGAGAAAAACATTTTTATTTTTGAGAATATTACAGTAAAATTTTCAGACAGTCAGGAATGTTGGATTTTAATGTTTTCATGGGGGCAGGGAACGAGTTAACTTGATTTATTATTACATAAGAAAGCCAACATGTTCAAAATACAATTTGCTATACTCCAAGATAAGAGACAACACAACTAATTATCTATAGTTAAAAGTAGGTCAAGTGTAAGAGTGGTATGATTTAAATCGAATGATTTTTTTTTAAATCAATAATTTAAATCAATTTTTAATATTTGTTATATTTGGAAAAAAAAAAAATATATATATATATATATATATATATATATATATATATATATATATATATATATATATATATATATATACACACACACACACACACACACACACATATACAAATATAGATACAGATATAATATAAAGTAATTTTTTAATATAAAAATTACTCAGATAACAATGTCTTAAATTAATCACAAAGTTGATGTTAAGTATATAATATATTTCTTATAAACTTTTTCATATAATTGAACAATTTTGAGAAAATGAAATATAATAAAATGAACAAACTTATGAAAAGAACAAAATACATTTTGTAGTAGAGTTATATACTGATAGACTTAGATGATCTATTAGTTTTTACCCATTGTCTGAAGATAAAAATTAATTTAGCCTCAATACTGCCCTAACCCCAACCGAGCTTGTTTCAAGGCATTCAAGCATTAAAAATTGTGGTGTCCACAATTCTAGATTTGTATTAAAATGTTTGCTAAAGCCACTTAAAATCAATCATAAAGATAAGTATTAATAATGGTATTAATAATTAAATGGAATTTTATTTATGTAACTTTGTAAAATTTGTTAAATATGTAAACACTTCTTTAAGTATGTAACTTTGTTGCTTCTGCAACTGGGAACAGTGGTGCAGGATTGTGAACTATATGATTCTAAAAACACTGTTTCATGTGGTAATGTTAAAAAACCACAGTACAAAAAACATTCAGAGAACCACCAAGGGGGATTGCACTACTAAACTTAACTGGTATTTTTATAAAAGTAACTGGTATTTTTAATGAATAAAATGTTTATTAGTTAAGATAATTATTGATAGTATGAGGATTGTCTTTTTACTTGGTTATTTTGCTCCAGCTTATATTTTGAAAGTATTTCAAATGAAATTTCTAAGGGTAATGTGATATGGTTGAATAAGTGTTATCTTGCAAACCTAATTTTATGCTTTCATTAATGAAAGTGAAACCTTTTTTTCTTTTTGTAGTCATTTTATCTTTTAATAAACAATTTTAAATCCATTTGTAAATTTGAAAACACAGTTAGGTACATGTTTTTGAAAATGTGTTTTGTTTTAGGCACCAAATGGCCATATTTTTTTGGAGTCGTTTTCTCCTGTGTACAAACATGCTCATGACTTTCTTATAGCCATATCAGAACCGGTGTGTAGACCAGAGTTCATCCATGAAGTAAGTTTCAATATTTGATTTGTTTTCTTTGCAATTCCAGTATCATACATACGTACTAATAATTCATTTATTTTCAGTACAAGCTTACTGCTTATTCACTTTATGCTGCAGTGAGTGTTGGTCTCCAAACACATGACATTGTTGAGTATTTGAAACGCCTTAGTAAAACCACCATTCCTGATGGAATCATAGAATTTATTCAACTATGCACTCTGTCTTATGGAAAGGTAATGTTCTTATCTATAAAATCAAGAGGTAAAAATTGGTTGCTTTGTTGAAAGGATCCAAAAAATCAGCTTACGTCTCAGGTCCCCTCTTCAAGGAAATGATATGTGCATTTGTAATCTCTTATATATTTAATATTCTTTAGAAATAATTGTTAATTTAGTTTAATGTTATTTATGTTTTTTTCTATGTGCAGGTTAAACTTGTATTAAAGCATAATCGTTATTTTGTTGAATCACCACACCCAGAAGTTCTGCAAAAGTTATTGAAAGATCCTGTCATACAGGAATGTAGGCTTCGCAGAACTGAAGAAGGTACAGAAAATGCTGATGAATTGATTACACAAGTTCAGGACAAGAAAGGCATTCCTCAGGTGATCATTTTTTCTGTGTGATCTTTATACATCTGGAGAAAATAGTCCTATAAACTTTTTACTCAAATTTTATATTTAGATCACAGTACATTTTTATCTCTGTCATCATTTGTGATGTAAGAAAACAGTCTGATTTGAAATCAATTATCTGTGATGCTATTGGTAATTTTATTTTCAGTTTGGTAGTAAGGCAAGTTCAAGTGCCAATGCGCAGAGTGCAACAGCTCCGGGAGCAACAAATGGGACTGCTGAGGGCCAGGACAACCAGCAGCCGGCAGTACCAGAAGACATTACTAATTTTTATGACAAAATAGATAAAGAAGATGAAGATGATGAAGAAGAAGCTGTTTTGAAGACTGTCTCATTTGAAGTCAATCAAGTAAGTTGTTATTAACAGTGATAACAACACTATTACTGATGATGAGAAACAAAAAGTGCTACAGCATTAGACAATTTTGCTTCTTATTTGAAAATAATATCTGCAATTGCAAAACTTAGGAAAAAAATTAGGTTTTTGAAGTAACATTTTTTATGGTGCATTTCACACATTCCAAAAAGGATTTTGTCATCAATAAACATTAATTAATGAAGTTTAGCATGCATTGTTAATTCTTCACATACTTAAAGAATCATTCCTGAAGAAAACATTTAGTTTCACTGCCTAACTAGTCGTATTTGTAGACTTGTTGCGCTTTCTTTCAAGAATTCCTACATTCAAGGTCTATTTTGAAGCAAGTTTTACTAATGCTAAATTAGAAATCTTAAAACTTTTCAGGAAAAAATTGAAATCATTCAGAAGAGATGTATAGAATTGGAGCATCCTTTATTAGCTGAGTATGATTTCAGAAATGACACTGTAAATCCAGATATCAAGTAAGTACTTAAGAGATTTCTCTGAGAATATTTCCGGTTTCATTGCGTAATATATTTTCGTAATAGAAATATATTGTGTGTTGCAGCATTGATTTAAAACCTTCAGCGGTGCTTCGACCCTATCAAGAAAAGAGTTTAAGGAAGATGTTTGGGAATGGTCGTGCTCGATCAGGAGTTATTGTTTTACCTTGTGGTAAGTTATGATTTTAAAATATTATTAATTTCTCTTTGAGATATAATATTTGAGAAAATATTGATAATTTTTATGGTGTGAAAATTCTCCTTCAAATCAGTGTAATATCCAAATTGTGCATTTCACATTATATTACCCCCTCATTTGAAGTGTTCTGTTACCTAGAAATTCTTCCATATTATACACAAATACGGAAGGTGGTACTGTATTTGTCTTGAATTTCACTTCTCTGTGCAATTACTATTTGTATTTCCTTTTTTTCATGGTTCCAGGAGCTGGAAAAAGTTTGGTTGGCGTCACTGCTTGCTGTACAGTACGGAAAAGAGCCTTAGTTTTATGCAATTCTGGTGTGTCTGTTGAACAGTGGAAACAGCAATTCAAAATGTGGTCAACAGGTATTAAATACATCTGACTCAAAGCTTTTCCTAGGAAGTTAGTTTTTAATTCTAATGCTTAACAGTGCATAAAACTATTTATCTCTCAATGTACAATAATGTTCTTAATGTGTGATTGGTCTGTGTGCATTGAGTGATCCATAGCACATCATGACTGAAGCCTTTTCTATTTTTACCTTTCAGTAATTATATGAATCGTATAGAATCTAATGTTAATTGTGCAAAGAATATTTAGAGCTTTTTTTTGATAGTATAGATATTATATAGTATGAAGCTGTGGTGTTTGCAACAGATTGGTATATTTAAGCACCATTTTTCATTGTTGGCCTTTTTCATTTCTAGCTGATGATAGTATGATTTGTAGATTCACTTCTGAAGCCAAAGATAAACCAATGGGTTGTGGCATACTTGTGACTACATATTCAATGATTACACACACACAGAAACGATCTTGGGAAGCAGAGCAAACTATGAAGTGGCTCCAGGAGCAGGAGTGGGGTATTATGGTTCTTGATGGTGAGAATGAATTTTTTTTATTTAAGTAAATACTTCTATTATTCTTTGTGTGCATTTCATTATCACTATAAACACATTTACAGAGGTACACACAATTCCTGCAAAGATGTTCCGGCGTGTACTAACAATTGTGCAGTCTCACTGCAAACTTGGATTAACTGCAACATTGTTGCGTGAAGATGATAAGATAGCTGATCTGAATTTTCTAATTGGTCCCAAGCTTTATGAAGCTAACTGGTTGGAACTTCAGAAAAGAGGTTTTATTGCTCGGGTACAGTGTGCTGAAGTTTGGTGCCCAATGACCCCTGAATTTTATCGTGAATATCTCAATTGTAAGACCAGTAAAAAACTGGTAAGAAATTTTATAATTTTTTTCTTTTTATTACAATTTTTGATATATATGTGTGGGACATTTTTCAGTGAAATAATTGAAATTCAATTTTTGTTCATAGTTGCTGTATGTAATGAATCCTCAAAAATTTCGGTGTACACAATATCTCATACGATATCACGAGAGAAGAGGTGATAAAATAATTGTTTTCTCTGATAATGTTTTTGCTTTGAAACATTATGCAATAAAAATGAATAAACCATACATTTATGGTCCCACATCACAAAGTGAACGTATTCAGATTCTTCAGAACTTCAAATTCAATCCCAAAGTAAATACTATCTTTGTAAGTAAAGTTGCAGACACATCATTTGATTTACCAGAAGCTAATGTTCTTATCCAAATTTCATCACATGGAGGCTCAAGACGTCAAGAAGCTCAGCGTCTGGGACGAATCTTACGAGCTAAAAAGGGTAAGCGTGTTAGAAAAAATACCATGCCCCAAAAAATGGTATTACTCAGGCAACTTTTCTTGAATGATCTTGTTTCCCCATCTCTGGCACAATAAACAGTTGAAGGCAAAAGTTTGCAGCAAGCACTGATAACAGCATTCCAAACACACCTGTTCTGACGCAAAATAGAGACAATTTGCTTTTTAATGCGAGAACTTCTATCCGTAATTTTCTCCAAAAAATCTAAACAAATGACCGAAGCAGGTAAAGATCTATAACAGGCGATATCTCTAACTCCTGAGAAAGTTAGAACGCAAATTATTGAGAACGTTGCGTAGGCATGACATTCTTCAGAGATTAGCATTGCTTGATAAAATCTTGTAGCCGATTTCATAATTAATACCCCCACTCTACCCGCATTTCTTCAATCCATTGTTCAAGAAAAGTTGCGTGAGTAATACCAGTCAGTTGTGCTAAGAATATTAATGATGGAGGTGAACAGTTCAGATTCTGGGTAATGAATCACAGTATTAAGAGAAACTGCAAATAGACATGGTAATTATGTTGGTAAAAAGGGGAGCCTTACTAAACATCAACATGTAAATTTTGAGGGTCTGATCAGAATCGTTTAATTGTAAATAAATACAATTAGAGACAAGCACAAACATTTTCGAACATGACTGAAAGACCTTTCAAAATTTGTTCTTATTTGGTTGTCACAGTAATTGTAGACTATTTGATCATATCCAAAGTTGCCAAATTTTAAAGTATAAAATCTTTTTAGCAGCAGTTGAATTAATTTTACAATCACCCAAGATGATAATGTCCATGGCACACTCGAAGGGCAACAAGTTCTGGGCTTGCATATTAGCAAGGTGCGAATTAGCCTCTCCTGGGGATGTTCAAAACCTAGAAATAGATTATTTGTTCGTAGCCAGCTCTTCCAACAGGGGATATAACACTTTAGGGGGGAAGATTCATGGGATCTTAATGAATTTGCACTCTGCATATTAATGTGGTAAAACAGATTATATTTGCATAAAGCAGCTTTTTTTGTTCAGGTGCTATTGCTGAAGAATACAATGCTTTCTTCTACACACTGGTTTCACAAGACACTATGGAAATGAGCTATTCAAGGAAGAGACAGAGATTCCTTGTAAATCAGGGTTATAGTTACAAGGTGATCACTAAGTTGGCTGGAATGGAGGAGGTAAGCTTGTTTTTGGCTCATATCACTCTTCTATATCTACATTCATGCTGCATTTATTCTTCTGAACTTTTTGTTTGTAGCAGTTTCGTTTATTTGTCAAGTGACTGAAGCAGGGACCCTTTGGGGATCAGTGAAGATTAAGGAGGCGACTGGGAGGCAATAGCCAAATACAAACAGGCGACTGAGCAGTGAAATCAAGATAAACATTGCATTGATTACAAAAAATTAATGAATTTGATAATTGATTTCTGGGATAAAGTTATGGAGTAACTAAAATTCAGTAGTTATTTCTCATTGTTTATATAAATCACAATAAAATATTTGCGTATTACATTATTATACATTTGATCGAAAACCTTATCGTGCTACAAGGCAGAGCAAGGATTAAATAAAAATTTCGAATAAATATACATTACAAATTTGCTCTTCCTTCATATTCATAGTTCTATGTTAGGACGTTTAGAAAACTCAAGAAATTACGATTTTTTTTTCCCCAACTCCGTGGAAATGTAATTGCAGTTATTAAAAACCGCTCAAGGTAGGCTGTATTTTGCACAAGAATGAACATTAGAAACCAAGCTTTTCAGAAGCAGGAGTCTCCTATTATTGGAAATTGAGATACTTATAAAACTACTGGTATGCAGAATTGTGGCAAGTCATTTTTGTGCATTGTATGATTATGTCTTCTGCTGAATATCATGTGAATTTTCAGGTATTTTTTCCTTGAATTTGAAGTGAAAAAGCCGAGGAGTTTATGAAGCATACAATTCTTTTAAAAGGGGTTGACACAAGCAAAAGATTGAGAATCCCTGGACTAAAAGTTATATAAAAGTTTTGAGGGATCTTAAGCATAATCAAATTATGGGGAAGCTATTAATCAAAATTAATAGTTTATTTTCATATTATCTTTGAAATTTTAAATTTTAATGCGAAGATATTTTTATACATAAAAAAGTATAAAATGTATTAAAATATAAAATGTTGGAAAAATAATTGAGGGTCTTAAGCAAGTGCTTAGTCCACTTGTGCATTAATGTAATTCTGAAAATGTTTCAATTATAGAAAATAAAATACAAGTTTTCTTATGGAAGAAAAAAATTATTAATTGAAGACAACCAAAAATATTTTTAAAAAGAAAATAGTTATTGCAGATTTACCTTTATGATAATGATGAAGAAATGACTGTTCATATACACCGTAACACATTAATTTTTTAAAGAAATATTGTTTAATTAGCTAATTTTATAGTTTTTTAAAAATATTTTAAGAATACTATGTCATCACTTTAAGCAAGGTAACCAACAAAGGCAGTGCTCACTCTGTGGAAAGGCATGGGAGTAGCCAAATTTTAGCTCAGTGTATCATATATATTCATAAATGTCAGCAGCATCTATAATTTAAATGGCACAAAATGATTATTTCTCTGTAGCATATTATTTTAGGCAATTCACTATGACAAGTTTAAAGGCAGACTAAATCCCATATGTCGAAATAAAATTATATTAAAAGAACTAATAAAAGAAGCAAGTGGACAAAATTCTAAGACACGTTTTAAAATTTTTTTGCAGTGGTATTATGAGGTTTCAAAAACTGACTGTAACATTTGTGTCAATGAAATGTGATTTTCTGACCAGGAGCCTGATTTGCAATATAAAACTCGAGAGGAGCAAGCTCAGCTCCTACAGCAAGTGTTGGCAGCGAGTGACATGGATGCGGATGAAGAACGCATTCCAGGTGAAGGACCTCGTTCTGGACCTATGGTGAGAGTTTTACAAATTGCATTCATAGAGCATGCTCTTCATCATCTTAAAAGCTCTGTAGTATATACTAAATTAACTGTCCCTAAAAGGGTGTGTGAACTATGGTAATTTATGCTTCTAAAATGTGAACTTTAAATTAGTGATCCTATCTAAAGTTAGAGTAAGCGTAGAATTTTACTTTGGAAAAGTTACTTTTAAGTCTGTGAAAGTAATTTTTCTGCCTTCTATAAAACAAAAGAACCAGTTGGAGAATTCCAACAATGTTTCTGCAGGGTTAAGGAAGTTTTTAATAATGAAAAGCCTTATCTGAACAAAGACAAAAGGAAAGGAAAGAAAGAAACAGAACAAACTACCCTGGGGCCTATTCTTGGAATCTCCTTGTTGATATGCAACTGTTAAAGGGCAAATTACATATGTTGGTAATTTTAAAGATCAGAAAGAAAAATAAACCAAGTTAATATTGTGTTAAATTAGTTTGTGAAATGGAAAACGCATGCTGAAAGTTGTCAGAAAGTGTACTAAGGTGAAATGTAAGATGTACAATTATTGATCTAAACATTTTGTGTTCAAGGTACATCGGAGAGTTGGACACATGAGTTCTTTATCTGGAGCCGATGATGCTGTGTATTTGGAGTACAGAAAGTCTGCACACAGTGGTGTGAAACATCCATTATTTAAGAAGTTTAGAGCTTAATACTATTTTTTGTATTGTAACAATAAACATGTTAGAATTGAATTTAATTTTAATACTTTTATTTCACCTGACCAGATTACTAGCTTACACCTGTGGATCAAGTTTACTGCAATTCTCCTTACAAATTTCACCAGTTTCAAATAAACATGATAATTTAAAAAATAACAAGAAATATGTAGGCATGCATTAGATTCATCAAATTTAGAAATAACGTATTTTCTAAAAGAAAGTTTGAATTAAGAGGCAAAGAATTCAGAAGAAACAATAATCTCACAATTTATTCCCATTGAAGAAATACATTCACATTGAAATTTTCAAAAAGTTATACAATTCAAACCAATTAATTTCTCTCCTTAAAAATAGCTGTCAACTTTCTGCATGAATTCAGATGTATTAAGACATGCAAAAAAAAAAAATCTAGATTGATTTTCATAATTGATTTTGCAATGAAACAGTAATGTGCTACATCTTTAATCACAGACAATCGTGAACTGTCAGTTCCACTACAATGCCATAACATGAACATAGCATCTGCACATAATAAACAACTTTAAGACCCAATTTATATGTTTCCTTTCAGTGAACGATTTTGGGGAGTTTTAGTGAATAGCACATGTGCACAACAGCTTCTGGTGCAGCAGATCCGCTCTGCACGTGGAGCAGATGTTTTCGGACTTAGGGGAACCTTCTACCCACAAATAGAAGCAGTCAATAGTTATGGAAGGACAGCTCTCAATCAAAATTTCAGCTGTGGTGGAGTAGTTTTTACCACCAAACCTTAGGTGCACTCAACAATACCTTATGAAGCATTTCATCACAAGCCAGAAATTGAAGATTACAATACCACCCGTTCAAGAAGACTTTTTACCTCAACAATTTCCCTCTGATGCTTTCCTTTCAACTGTTACTCTTTGAACATCTTCATTCAGTGGTCACCCAGTTGCACCTTCCCTTCCAAAATGCACACACGAAATTATATAAGCAAAAAGCTTGACTGCATGCATATGACATGAAAACGCTATCTTTTGCAATGAACTTCAAGTCTACCTGAGGAGATGGCATTCCTGGGCAGCAGGATAGAAGCCACTGATCACAATAGCCCAACTTCACTGATCCCTCCTCTCTCTCTCTCTCTCTCTCTCTAATTAGGCACTTGTATGAACAAATAGCACTTATATAAACTTGTGTTTATACAATGTCACTCACCATACCTCTCCTTCCAAGATAAAGTAAAAGTCAAGTTGCGCAGTACTAACAAGTGATGTGCCGCCCCGGGAATATGCTATTTCAGTAAGCTTCTGAAAGATGATCATCGCAAACAAAATGTTTCATGAATGGCATGGTAGTGCACAAATTACATTCTACACATTACTTTGCACACATACCAAATTAACACATATTAACAGATTATATCAATCTCGAAAAGAGAAACAAAATGACAATTATTAACAAAATGATCATTAGAATCAAAATGGAATGTAGCAACAATTATTTTTAAAGTAATTTAAAAACTCAACAGAAGATTCATAAAATTGTTTGAAAGCAAAGCAACAAATCTTTGGTCACTATTAAGATGAGTTTCAATTACATAATAAGACATCTTCTGTAAGGAAGAAAATGCAAAAATAAAATGAGTCCTTTAGTTAATTCCAGTGAAATCTGTCTTATGCAGCCACTGATGGTTGCAAAGAAAAATGGCTGTTGGTAAAATTGTGGTAATGAGATTATGGATTAGTGTAATTTTGTTTCCAAGGAAGTGAAGTACGCTTTCTTCCTTATCACATTTTTAATTACATTTAAATGTGCAAAATACTGGAAGCATGTTTGCACCAGTGCACTTAAGCAACAAAATATTTAAATTCCAAACATTTGCATTACTTTCTTTTCTAGTGGCTGGCGGTCTCTCTTCTATTGTGGATTTGATTCTCATCTGATTTGAAGCTGATATACATCAATAGGAAACCTCAAAGCATGAATGAAAATCATTTATCGATATGTTAAACCGAAATTAATAACACCTACGTAAAAAGCAACTCTAGATATCAAACCTAATTACTCTGTCGATTAATTCCAAGGTAGGAAGGTACTGAATCTGAAGTAAACTCTGCCAGTATTACTTTTCTTATAGCGTAACAAATGAAAATTGTAAATTCATTAAGAAATTTTTATCATTGAATACAGATTAATACATCAATACAGGTTACATTATACTTAAAAAAAGGGAATAATTAAATGTTCCAATGGGAAAATCAATTCATTTCATGAAAAAATTGATGTTAATAGAGGTAAGTGTTTATTCGGGATTCAACAGATTTCACTGCAATTGAAATAAACATAAATTTATTCAGTTATTTTTTTATGTAATGATTATAAAAATCTTTCTTAAAGATCTCAAATCTATGTGATTTTACACCAATGACCAAAAACTTATCATTTGTTCACACTGGGTAGAATAACACTGAGCCTTAATAACAATTGCTAATTTCAATAAAATTGAAAAACTGCCTCATTTAACAAATTAAAATTCACAGTTTATTGTGAACAATACAATTTCATAGAAAGAATAAAAATGTTGGAATATTAATGGTTTTCCAAGGACAAATTTCATTCAAAGAGTATCATTTAAAATATAAACAATGATGTATAAATACTTGATTTAGCTACCTAGAAAGGACGGAGAATATGTGCATTAAACACTATAGCAGGTAACGTCACTTCTGTATAAAAATACTTTCTCTTAATTGTATAAAACAAATCTACATTTTTTATATATTTATATCAAAAGTCATCTGTGAAGAAGATGAAATTTTTGTTTTACATTATAAAACTGGACGGAAAGAAGTAAAAAATACATTATCACACACAACTTAAGAATAATAGAAACTTTTCAATACAGGATGGAATATCAACTTCAATGTTGCTGGCAAAGATTGTTCCATTGTCACATCCAATTTTCTAAAAGTGTTCGTCTGACTATGCTTAGGGTTACTATGGCCTTAATAATACACGTAACAAACATTTTGCCTTCTTTTCCAGGGTCTTTTACATGTGAAATAAAATACTTTCAACTCACTCAAATCCCTCACAACAAAAATGATTTACGTACAAACTCATAATGTACAAACCGTTACAAATTCTGTTTTAAACATTTATGAATAAAATTAATTACCAAATTAAATTGAACTTTGAAGCAATTTCAATTTCTCAAATCATTATTACTCTATTTTCTTTGCACAGCAGTAAGCTCTGAACACGTCACAAAATTAGTGAATACAAAATACCGCTAATCTGAATTAATCAATGCCATCTTTTGCACATTTTACTAACACACTCAGAAAATAACACACTATACAAACTTAATATTTTGATTACTAAATAAATTGTGTAAAAATCCTTCAAATAAAATATTTCTGCAATTATAACCTTACATCATGCTTATATTACCCTAAGATAAATAAAAATGGAAGTCTTATCAGTGTTTCAGGTGTTTCATCCACTGAGGGCAATTTGGATTGAAATTTGTAATCTTAAGCCTAGAAATCTATGAAGAATTCTACAGATTTCATGGATCTACACAATTTCTGCAGATCCATGAAAATCTGAAGAATACACAAGAACAAAATAAATGCATATCCACACATAATATCCCTGAAATTAGCTCCTCAGAACTCTTAGTACTAAAGAGGAGAATCTGAACAGAAACACACAAGTACTATTACTGAATGATTAATACATCTTGTATTCAATTATAAAACACTAAAATCCAGTACAAATTTACTTTCTTAAACTTTATATTTACATCTCTCCACCTATATTTGACACAATGCCGGGAAGTCACTCTTGATAAGAGATTCTGCTAAAAAGTAAATTGATAGTTACAACCAACATACTGATGAATACTGATGCTAACAATGGACTCGAGCCTGCATGACAATCCACAATACGTTTTGCTCTCATGAAATCAGGACCCAAATATTGACTGTATTCTCGTTGGGAAGGATCAATCACATGTAGTCGCCTTGTAGCATCTTGGAATATAAGGTCACTGTATGGTGGATTTGAATAAAACATACTAAAACTGGAAAAAAGAAAAAAAAAATTATTGCTGGTGAGACAGGAAGAATCAACAAAGGATACATCCTTAATAAAACGAAATATTCTTTCTTGATCATTCTTCAATAATGTTATAACAGACTAATCAGGGAACAACCAAAGACCAGCAAGGATGAAATACACCAGCTACGCTGGGTGCCCTGACCGGCAGCACAAAGCTGCTCCTGTACGTGATTCTTCACAGGAAACCAATGCCAAGAGAGTAATTGGCAATAGAAATTGTTTTCAGATGCCAAGAGAAAGGGTAGATGACCAACCTCATAGTTTTGTTGAAAGTTGTTAGGAATACAACACAAAACTTTGCAGAAGAGGAGAGAAATGTTGGTGAAGGATTCTTTCAAGGGCAACTCACCCAAAAAATGATAGAATAACCTTAGGACAGAACCCTGTACATGATATATGAAGTGGCCCTTCTCAGTGGTGGCTGTTACACAAGTGAAAAATAACAAAAACAGTAATTGTATTTTCACATACATGATTCCAGGATTCAAAGGGAAGTCCACCTTACCATTTCATAGAATCAGCATCATGAGTGGAACAAATTTATAGTCATCACATTGAAATTTAAAGTGCCACTAAGAACAATTTTTAGCAGTGAAACAGAAAAATAATCTTTGTGATATATATGAGTAATATAAAATTTGGTGGTCATGTGCAATCAAGATTGAAACAACATTGTTTGCAAAGACTTATGTGCTGCTGTAAATTTTGGAAACACACACGCACGCACGCAAACATGCACGCACGCACACCCACCCACCCACCCACACCCACCCCCCACACACACCCACACCCACACTTTACTTTGATTTACACAAATTACTATACACAAATTACTTTGATTAATTTACAAAACAATCACAAATTCATTTGGATTACCATTTTCGAGATCTAAACTATCTCAAAATGCCCCAATTGTTCATATGTGTTATCAACAAAATATGCTAAAAATTGATCTGTCTGTGAACTGCATGTGTATTCAAATCGCAAGCAAATTCAAACATTAATTTAATAATTTGTATACATTTTATATTTTTATTTGTAAAATGGCCATTGCCTATAAATTACGAAATAAAATAAAACTGTTTTAATAATTAACTAGCTGAATCTCTAATTACATCACACAAATGGGAGAACTGTAGAAAAGATAGAATCAAAAAGTAATACATATGCACTCTATGGAAAATCAAAAACCTCAAAAATATAGTTTTATGTCTTTTTAATTCTCCAAAATTGAGGATGTTAGAGAAATGTACAATTTCTGGAACTTTTTAATCTCTATTCTTTGTAAACACAGAGATAAGCATGTTTCTGAAAATGAAATTGAAATGTGTATCTACCTCAATGCAGACTTCTATGTTGTAATGGACCATTGCAAGATATTCTGTTTTCCATGTTAACTTAAAAATACAATGCATCACTTACAATTATTATCACTGAAAAGTTTTTGTAAAGGGATACAAGTGTCAAAGGAAGGGATACAAGTGTCAAGTGTCAGTTGGATGTTAATTATAATTGTTTAGTAACGTTTCTATTTATCTTTAAAAAGTCACCCTTTGAACTGAAGACACTCTCTTTCCTTCCTTCAGCAATTACAACCTCATGAAGCAAATATCCTTGTATTATATTGTAGTAGTTGGTTTTGAAAATGGCGTAATGAGCAAATGATGGCAGATAAGCATTCATTCTATTAATTTTAAAATAATACAATTTAGTGTTGTAACTATTAAAGTTTAAAAAAGCAATTGGTCACCTAGATCGCACTACCTTCCAATCAAAAACAAAAATCATGAAATTTAGTTCATTAGAAAGTTCAAATTTCTTTCTCAATGACAACTAGTATTTTCAATATTTAAACTTAAACAATAATTCTTTTTATGTGGATTTTTCACTGTTCCCATGCCTTTTTACCACTTAATATTAGCAATGCCTTTTTGATTGTCTATTTTAGGAAAAATAAATGCCTGAACTTCCTGGTCTAAAATCCACAAATTGTCCACTTAACTAGAAAATTGTTTTGTTAGCAGATATTTTAAAACAGTTTAAAATAATTTCCTCTGAAACAAAAGGTATTTCATGTGTACTATTTTCACTAAAGATCAAAAAGAAAAGATATCTTTGATAGAAATACACATTCTACATTTAACCACAGACACAAAATGATTGTTTTAAATAATTCAGCAAAAAATTCCCTTGCTCTCTCCTGCTGAGGTTAAATCTTTTTATCTGAGCTATCAATGTTTTCTTGTTCCTTAAAATCATCAACAAAATAATCAATTTTGAGGCTACCATTACATCTCCAAATGTATCATTGTTTCTTTCTATGGTCATCCTCCCATACTAGGTCCTTCTGAATTTTTAGACCTTATAATTTTGGGCATTATATTTACATTCTTTCATCTGGCACAACTAAGATTCCCTTCTGTGCCATCCAATTTTCTTCCCACGGTGTACTAGTTCATGATCTCTGATTGTCTGGAGCAGGAGAGAGCAAGGGAATTTTTTGCTGATTTATTTAAAACAATCATTTTGTGTCTGTGGTTAAATGTAGAATGTGTATTTCTATCAAAGATATCTTTTCTTTTTGATCTTTAGTAAAAATAGTACACATGAAATACCTTTTGTTTCAGAGGAAATTATTTTAAACTGTTTTAAAAATCTGCTAACTGACTTTAGGTGATTCATAGTTGCGTCTCATCATTATATCTATTTATTTTCATTTTGGTAACAATGGATTCAAAAGTTAAAAAATGTAACTTTTGTACTATACATTAATTGGGTGACTGCCAGTGAAATAAATAAATTAATAAAATTTAGAAGTGCATGTGGCAAGTGTCAAAAGTAGAATCTTCGTAGCCTCATCAATTTGCACATTATTTTTATTTACACTGCTTTCTATTTACTACAATGTCCTTTGTTGAAGATTGCCTCTTTACTGGCTCTTCAAAACTACCATATATACTCCAATAATCCTTGAGTATTTGTTTCAAAAGTTGGTAGCTAAAAATTGGGATGCAAGTATTATTCGAGTCATGGTTGGCATTATACGTGCATTTTTTCTTGAGCCCTGAAACTCCCACTTCTTTACAAACATTAGTTAAATTCAGAATATATGATAGCAACAAACATTTTTGACAAAATCTGGTGACCAGAAATGTTTGCTTTCATGTAATACAAACTATGCATCGAAAAATGAGCTACAGATTTGATATAAAATACATTAAAACCCCCCAACCCTCATGCATCTAATGTAATGAGGGCTCAGGAAAACCTGCACGGATAACACTGCGAGCATGAAGCTTGATCTTTCACCATGAAAGAAAAATTACGCGTGATAGAAGAAGCAGAACAAATTGGTAACACGCATTAGGAAGGAAGAGTGATGTGGATGAAAGGTGTATTTGAGATTGGCATACGAACAAAACGCGACATGAAGAAACTAATGTTAATTTGCTGGCAAAAACCCAATCTTGATTTTTTTTTTTTTTTTTTTTTTTACTGGAGGTGCGGGATAGTGTGACAACAATAAAAATTAATAGAACTATTTTTCTTGGCAATAAAAGTGAAACAAGTTTATTTTTTTCCAGATTCCTTACCATAAAATTAAGGTGCAGGTAGTATTTAAGGGTGAAGATTATTTGAGTATATACAGTATTAATCTGAATAGCCCAGAAAATACATTTTGGGAGCCAAGAATACACCCACAAATATAACTGAATTAGGTATTGTACATGTACATTGTATTTATCTCCTTTGCAGCTTACTGTTATATCAGCATTCAAGGGTCCTGACATGGAAAGGCAATGTTAAAACAGATTCTCAATGACTAGGCATAATCTACTAATATAAGATGACCTCATATTATTCTAATGAGATATTTAGGAAAAAACCTCATTCTAATATATAATACAATACTTCTTGGAGGGATGACATCTGAACAACAAGTAATGGATGTTCTTGCAAACAACCCATTAAATAATCATCTGTGACAATTTCAGAATGACTGGCTTCTTTAAGAAAACCCTGTCTTGACTCTGGGAGAGAAAGTAAAGAAGCCTTTAGCAACCGTGCTCAAAGAATGGACTTCTACAACTTAGGAAAGCATCTTGAGTGAAACTATTGTGAAAGAGCACCATATCCACTACACTAGATGGCTCAGAAGATGATCTGCTGTTGAAAACGATCATATAAGTAAAACAGATTGTAACAATAATGAGGATGAAGAAGCAGAAGAAGAATACGAAAAAGAAGATGAAAAGGGAAAAGAATAAGAAGAATGATAACCTAGGCAAGACCTAAATTTTTCATCAAAAAATAATTTTCTAGTCAATGAAGCCTGTTTGTGATTGTAAACAGTTAAAAATAGTTAAAAACAAAAAACATTCTCAGAAAGCCTCTTCAAAATTGGGATTTCTCTGATATTCCAATAAATATGGTGTAATGGATCATAAATCATGTGTTTTTTGTAGAATTTTATTACAAACAAAAAATAACAGAATTGACAGGTTAACTATCACTTCAAAAGATGGGGGAAAAAAAAAAAAAATTAAACCAACCTGAAGTCATCTTGATCTGTCCTTCCATAAAACTGTTGAGCATAGATGAATAAATTAATAAAAGCACTGATCTCAGTTTCATTGTAACCATCTCCTCCTCTAGTAACAATGGCATTGGCCTTTGCCTTTCCCATATTGCATGACTTAAATTCATGAATTGTACGGCGGGTTCCTGAAAATGGAGTAACTCCATAGTATTAAAAAGATAAACCCTTCAAGAGAACTCAAGAAGAATATCTATCACAAAGAGTAGAGTAACTGTCACAAAGATATCAAATTTAACATCAAAAAAAAATTTTTTTTTCAATGTCTCACTCATAATTATGCATAGAACCGTTGAACAACATTAATACACTCACCATCAGGACAAAGTAGTTCAAAGTCATCATTAAGTGTGTTGCGTGCCCACCATTCACGCCGCTTGCCACCTGTTGACTCCATGACAGTGGTGTGTTTGACAAATGCTACTTGGCCTCCTCCTTCTACAAGGCAGCGAAAAGCACCTGCAAGGCAAAGACTTCACTATTTCAAAAGATAAAAATTAAGAGAACACAAAAATCCCAGAGCCTTCCTTAACTGACCAACTGCGTAAAAAACATAAGTAAAACAACAAAAATGGAATATTCTTTCACATGTTTCTTCCACTTCGTTATTCAAATTGTCAACGTCAATACATTTTTCTTCTTCTTCTTCTTCTTCTTCTTCTTCTTCTTCTTCTTCTTCTTCTCCTTTTATGACCGCATAGGATCACTTTAGTCAGTTCATCGTTTAGGTCTCCTTGAAGGGATTGTTCGGGCTTTGTGTTCTTCCCAGTACTTCTTCATACACTTCGATCTTCTTTCCCTTTCTTCAGTTGAAAATATGCGAGTTGTGGGTTTGTTTCTTGTAAGAGTGAAGCAGGTGGTTGTATCTTTGAGTTTTGAATTCAATTTTAGATACATTTTTCTACAATACATTTACAGATTTTTCTGAAGGAGTGCCCAATATAGTTTTGTGCTTGAAAGCCTACATTATCTAAATCCGCCCATGGGCAAATTCAATAATTACATTTGTAATTAAGAATTACATTTTATTGAAATTGTAAGAGGAATGATATATTTAGACTTTGGTAGTTTTAGTATTTTAATAGAAACCCCTTTTCTCTTCAGCACAATATTTTATCTAATTGTTTGCATTTCCTGAACAGTAGTAATGTATTTTGAATGGTTCTCAGGTCTTATTTTCAAAACATTTAAATCTCTTTTCATTCAGAGTGCAACATCACAACAAATTATTACAAAAGACTATGCCACTAGGAAATCTCTTTAGAAGATTGTATCTCCAACAATGTTATAATTTTATTATTGAAGGACTCAATAATACAACTCTGAGAATTATCTGATGCAGTATTTTCATTTTATCACCTGTAGCTTGATATGTACTTTACACAATAATCTGCATCTAAATCAATATCATACCATGATATAAAATTATACTGAAAGCCAGCAAATAGTTTCTATGAGTTATATAACCGCACCACTCAAAATAATATGGCACATTGCAATTGTAAAAATTGTTTTAAAACTTCAATAAAACTATTGAAAAATTAAAAATTGAGCATGCAGTTTAATTAACTAAGCAAAAATAAAATAGGGGAATAACAGAAAAAAAATATTGTAATAAGAAAGAGAAGGATCAGTAAGAATCAATGATTACGATTTCTGTCAAATTAAATGTAAAGCTTTATACAGTGTTGGAGAGAACCAAACTGTTGAGCTTGTTGTTAAGCAATCGGATAATCTAAGGTCTGTCCTACCATTGGCTCAGGTAATTCAAGAATTAAAAATTAGAGAGAAACAAACTTTGAAAAAATATTTGAAAACTTTTAATTATGTTACTGTTCTCGTGATATTCGGGGAATTATTTCGTTCTCTCTCAAATTCCGCTTTGGAAATAAACCTTCCACCAATTCACTCAGATTGAGATATTTACCGCGTGTCGATCAGGCAACAAACCGTTTTCAAAGGGATTCAAAACAAAAAAACTTTGAAGAACTATGAGCACTGAGCAGCATGCCAATCTCAAGGACATTACAGCGTTGCCCATTTTACTAAAGACTTTTCGCCTCACTCAAATATGGAAATTTTTGCCATTATTAGCGATCACTGTGCAAAAATATATAGATATGTGTCTATAATGTTACTTTTTATAATTTTGCTCGTACACATCGTGTAATAGTGCTTTTTTATGCTCAATCTTATCCTTTAAGTCTTCATTCCGTGGCCATGTGATCTGTTGGTACTAGTTAAGAAACTAGTCACAGTAGCTCTTTATGTGGTATTAAAATATTTTTATTTTACATATTATGAAACTAAATTCATTCGAATAATTAAATAAAAGTCAGTATAAAAGTCCCTATTTTGTTTATGTCGATCTCACAATACCCACTTAACTCGCACATAATTATTTTTGAACCTAATATGGACTCTCAATCTACAAGGGAATATCTCACTCTAACCACATTAAAAATTACATTTAACTACTAGATAAACATAAAAAATACATTTAAGTATGCAGAGCTTGTTCAAGTAAAAACAAGAGCCAGTAATGCAATTACTATTGTGAGACATTAAATAGCCAGAATCTTGCTTTTTCATTCCCTGCACATGGTGTATGTGTGTGTGATACACATGATGTGTGTGATACACATGATGTATGTGTGTTGTGATCTGTGTGGTGTAGTAATTGTGTGTTGTGGTGTGTAGTATGTGTGTGGTGAGGTATGTGTGTCATGGGTGTGGTTAGCTGTGGTGTAGTGGTGTGTGTAGTGAGCTATGATGAGATGTAGTGTGTATATTGAGGTGTGGAGAGATGTGGTGTGTGTACAGATTGTAGTATGTAGAGTGGTGTGTGCATGTGGGATGGTATGAGGTGTGTGGGGTGCGAGTGTGAGGTGCAAGTGTGGAGTGAGTGTAGGGTGTGAGTGTGGGATGCGAGCGTGGAGTGAGTGTAGGGTGTGAGTGTGGGGTGCGAGCCATGAAGTGTGTATTGTGTGTGAGGGGGGGGAGGCGTGAGGGTGGAGTGTGTGTTGTGTGTGAGGGGGGGGCGCGAGGGTGGAGTGTGTGTTGTGAGTGTGGGGTGGGGCACGAGCGTGGAATGTGTGGTGTGAGTGTAGGGTGGGGTGGGGCACGAGCGTGGAATGTGTGGTGTGAGTGTAGGGTGGGGTGCGAGTGTGGGGTGGGGTGTCAGTGTTGATTGGGGGGTGCGAGTGTAGGATGCAAGTGTGGAGTGTGGAGTTGAAGTGTGGGGTTGAAGTGTGGGGTTGGAGTGACGTGTGTGGGTATGCAGTATGTATATTTAATTTCTGAATTTCTTCACTGTCAAATCACTTCAAGATTTCAAATTAAAATCTTATATGATTTCGATTAGAAAATGAGATTCACTGAAACCATAACTGCAGATCCTTTGTCAGGGATTAAAAAATACCCCACAAGATTGATGTGCTTGCTACTAATCTAACCAGAGGCAATCTAAGAATCACAAAGAAATACAATTTTTTTAAAGATTTATCATACCTGTATATCCATAATAGTCCTCTGATGCATCTCTGCGGCAGTATCGAAAACTGGCTCCATGACATAGGTCACACAAATTATCATATGGGAGTCCTGTGTTGTATTCAGTGCTAATAGCACCTGGCACACAGGACTTAGTGAAATATTCTGCTGCAGCTCTCACTGAATTGCAGCCATAGCTTCGAATCCAGCCATTGGAAATGAGGTATGCCAAAGGAATAATCCAGCCAGCAGCTGTATTGATACCAGGATGACATGTGCGCTTTCCTGCAAGTTAATGCAATTTACATGAAGACTTCATGTCCCAGTCACTATACATTAGAACACAATATTCCACATATTCTCATCCTAGTTAAAATTGTTATTTTTTCTTCTGTGATATGTGAGTTTATGCAAGGATGAAATATCGAAAGGAACTTGATTTTGTGTAGCCAGTATTCTTGATTCACTTAAAAGAAAATTGTAGTATTTACAATGATTTTAGAAAGGCGTTTAACTCTGTTAATCACAATTTACTCATCTGAAAACTTATTTTTTTTGGAATGATTAAATGATTTCTTGCAAAACAGATTTCAATTATTAAATGCAAAAATTTCATATCCTGAGAGGGCAAAAAATTGTAGATTTGTTAGACACAAATGTTAAAAAATTGAAAAAAGGGGAAGGATGAACAATAGGAAATTTTTTTATCAACATGTGAGAGAATTATGTCCAAAAATTACAGAATTAGAGAATTGATATATTTTAGATATTTATGATATTATAATTTTATTAACAGAATTATCTTACTGGCTCTACTATATCACCACTTATTTCAATTTTAACTCCTCTTTGTTCCTTTCTTGCATTGCCTTGTACTTTTCTTTGCATATTGATATTCTCATGGAATATTTCTGTGCAACTTTTGATAGTTCGAAAATTGCTCTCAGTAAGTTGTCTTTAGACTACTACTACCTACTATTACTTGGCCATCTGTGTACAGTGTTGTGTCTTTCTATCTCATTTGATTAAAATTCTCTGGTTAATCCCATTCTACCAATTCCTTATTAAGTGGTTAATATAGATGTTGAAGAGCCATTGCTCATTAATATTGATGTCGAGTTTCTTACCTATCCTAGCTGTACTTTTACCCTAGATTTCTAATAAAGGCTTTGTACTGCTTTATTTACCTTTAGTCTGGAAAACTATACTCATTATATTCTTGAAGTTATGGATAATAAAGTTAGGGTTGACTGTGTTTACACTGATTTTAATAATGCCCTGGATTCAGTCAATCATTCAATACCTATTTCGATAATTAAAATATTTTGACAGGTTAGACTGCTTCAATCTTAAGTTATAGACACCACACTTCATACATCTCATATAGAAAACATATTCTTTTATTTACACTCTTGAAAGCAATTGTTACACAACGTTTCAAAGTATATTTGACCTCATCATCACTCCACATAGTCAATTATATCATATCAGGATACAAATACATTCTTGGTACAAAGGTACACAGGTCTTTTATGTAAACTTCATTAACCATTAAAATCCATCACTTATCACATCAAAACAATAACTGCCTATATACAACATACCTGTTACTTCATTGTAATGCACTAGACACAAGAGCAACGTGGCCAACACTCTAAAGAGTTTTAATTTGAATTTAAAAGAATTTCAGAGTTGCTGTGGAAAGGGAACTGGAGACCGTAGATAAATTTAATTTTCAAAAAACCTATATTTTTTTTACATTTTTAAAAATTTCAATCACACATTGCAATTTAAATAAGTTTTAAATAGAAACATAATATATAAATCTATAGTTTATTTTAAGACTTCAGAGATAAATTTATAAAGATTTTAAGACTAACACATAATCATGGAATATGTTTCATGCATTATGACACCCTATAATTGTAATATTAAACACACTAAGATAATAGACTTTTTCCATTAGTAATTTTTTAAACTGCATACTGATTTCATTGAGTGGGGTGGGGTGGGGGTGGGGGGTAATATCTTTTCTAACACAATGGCGGTATTAAAATATTGAGTTTTTATTTTGGTCATAATATTCGATTTCAGTTATGCATTTTTCTCATTTATACATTGTTTCCCCTTCAGTCCCCTTAAAAACATATAAGGGAAGTTTTACTGTATCTTCATTTAATAAAATATGACATTTGATATTTATACCGATTGAATCATAATCAGTTATCCTGCTGCCTATAAAATAAATAAATTAATAAATAAATAAACAATCCACTTACCTTTCAAAAATGTAAGCTCTGTGGTAGGATCGTCCTCTTTAGCCACAGCCACAACATAGTACTCAGGCTGTCCTAGGTTGTACACTTCAGAAATAATAGGCACAAGCTGGTACCGCAAACCAGCAGTGTAAACATCACCTGCATCCAATACAGCAACATCTGCAACTCTACAAAAGCATTCTATTAATATAATGATAAAGTATTCATATTATTGCAAACAGAAATTTATCAAGAATTTATGGCCACAAGTCAAAAGAGAAGTTGAAAGTGAACTGATTAATGGTTTCATGTGATTAGTATTTGTAAATCATTTTCCATTTACATATAAATAACTCTGATAGCTGACACAAATCATCATGCCTAATATATTAAAAAATTCTCTAACAAAGGCAGAAAATATCAAATCGGCTTGTTATAATCTGTACATTGGAAAATTATGAAGAGATAAATAATGAATAAAGAACTCGTAAACAAAACAAAATGCTCAATATACAGGGAACTTGATCAAGATTCATTAAATGAGATGGTACACCCTTCTAGTATGTCCATAAGTCCTTTACATCTTGCTTTCAAAGCTCATTTGATACTGAATTCATTGTCTAGTCATCAAATTGAAATGCATTTAACATTCATATATTGTGGATGTGAATTTTTCCATGATGAAACTTAAGAAATTTTAAAGTAAATGAGACATGTCTCAGTTGCAACTGTTACCGCTGTAGAGTCTATGACTAGGAGGTCCTACTGTCCAAGCCCCAATGATGGTACAGTTTTGATACTAACTGTATAGCTAGGTTGATTTCAGCCACTGCCCGAATCTTAGTAACCAATTGGTCTGATCAGTAGTTTTCCATGGTTTCTGCTTTCAATACCTGGTGAATGCTCAAGCACAACTAACAAATAGGTTGTGAACCTTGTGTCATCTTCCCCCCCTCATCCTTTTCCCTTCACCCCCCCCCCCCACACACCCACACACACACACACGCACACCACACACACACTTGCACGAGCCCACAAACAGATGGAATGGTGCTTCACTGAAGCAGATATCTACTGGAAGGGGGAAAAAGTGTAGCTTGGCACCTATTTTCACATTCTAGCAAGGGCAGAACACCGCCACTTCCTGGATGCAACATTCATTACACTCGTGGGACTTATGACCAAAATAGTCAATACTCCTAGAAACACTAAAAACTCACTCACTCACAAAAATTATTCAACTTTGTGTTGTTTCTAACAATTTTACAAATTGTTAAAATTAAAAGTCTTGAATTAATGACTTTTTTTGCTAGACAAGAGTAACACCAAGTCACTGATGAAAGTGATTACAATTATATTTTTAATATAGTAAAACCCCATTTTTATGTTCCCGTCTTTTACATTTTCCTTCATTGTATGTAATTTTTCATTTGTCCTGTCTTAAAGCCTATATTTACAATGCATTTTCTTCCTGCTTCCTTCACTTTTTTGTCTATTTTTTACTTTCTCGTAAACTTATTTATTAGATGGAGATATATATGTAGTTCAGAGAAAGGTATGTAATGCTGTGACAACAAAACTGGAATTTTTCAACAGAAAAACTCATACTGATACAGAAAAAGTAGATAAATCCTCCTCCAATACATAGTAAATTAATATTATATGCTACATATGAATGTAGCAAATTTGCAGTGTCATGCTCGTTCAGATCAATTGGAGATTATCAATTTTGGACAAAATTAGATCAATGGTTTTGGCGCTAACATTGACCATAGAGGGGGGAATCATGTTCTGCCGTCAATAGATTTTTTAGTATCAAGGACCCACAAAACACGAATTCAGGCTACACCACATGTTAGAGGTGGTAATTTATAATGTCCAGGAACATGATTTATCGAATTGTTCATTACCAGTGCTCGACAATAAGAGTTTTGATGAAAATTCACCCTTTTTTGGCACACAATTATAAAACTTTCTCTTGTGTTAAGTAAGGGTGAGAAAGTAAAAGCAGAGCCACCTTTGCAGTAAATAATGTAAATACTCAACTGGCCTGTTGTTTTTTAACTTTCCTGCATTTTGCACTTTTTTTCATAGGTCCCCTGCAGAGTGAAAAAAGGAGTTTCACTGTATAACTCATAAATTATCAAATTGTTGGAGTCCATACCACAGTGGTTATGGTGGCAGCCTAAAGCTGCAGGGTCTGTGGATTCAAATCCTCCCCTGTGCATGGATGTGGCATGGTGGGATCTATCCTAACCACCATGTAATGTCTTCATAATCCTGTTCCTTACCAATCTTCTCCCTACCCAAAAATGTGTATGAGTGGTGTGCAAGTGCATATGTAGTGCAGTGGAATGATGTGCCCGTGCGTGCATGTGTGAGTGCATGGTGTTAAGGAGGAGGCTAGGATCAACATTCCCTGGGGTGAAAAGGTAGTGGAACGATTACACTAAGGACAAAGAGTGTCAGTTGAAAACTAAAAAATGGCTGATGATGATATTATAAGATTATATTAAATGGTTATCAGATTAAAATGAGAGGATTGTACTTTAGATAAACCAAAAGGTCACAAAAACAAACCAGTGCAACTTACCCGCTGCGGATTGCTTGCATACAGTTTATTTGGCTGTGGCCTTTGTAACACACCATTTCTGGTTTCAACAGTTGAGCTTTCAGAGCAGTCTGCAAAATACATAGATTTACAATAATGATGATGATGATGGTGGTGATGATGATGATGATGATAATAATGATGATAATAATAATAATAATAATAATAATAATAATAATAATAATAATAATAATAATAATAATAATAATAATCTACCTACAAAAAATGAAAACTATTGATCATCCAAAAAATCACAACCCTCCATCCGTCCAACATTCACACCCTAACTGACATACCATGGCTGTCCTGCCAAAATATCTCGTTCTGCCCATCCAGCCCCTTTTGTTTTATCTATTCCTCCTGCTCATCACACCTCCCACTTCTTCCATCTTTCCGCCACCCACATTCCTTCCATACTGCCTACTTTTTCATTCCACCAGTCTGCTGAACCACTCCTCCCTCTCCTTTTGTATTTTCTTCTCCTCTCGCTCTTTTCACTTACTGTGCTTCCCCCATTTCTTCCTGTCCTTTTGCTTCATCTGCTCCTTGTGCCCCTCATATTCACTAACTGTTTTATGGAAGATGAGAAAAAGAAAAAAAGAAGGAAGAAAAAGGCAAAAATTAAAAGAAAACTGAATTTCTACAAAGTTATTCATCAAAACTTAAGTGATTTGGAATGTGTAAATATAATAACACTCTTCTTGTCTAAAAATATGTGCTCTCAATTCATTACAATTTTTTGTGTTCAAACCTGTGGTGTCAATACACACCCTTTCTTTATTAAATTCTAGTATCAATAAATACTTAACAATTTCTAGACTGATTATAGTTGCTACTTTCTGAATTACTAGTTAGCATAAAGATTGAATAAATAAATAAATAAATAAATAAAAAAAAAAAATTGAAGCTTGAAGACAGGCACTGGAAAAAATTCAAATTGTATTACATACCCTCATTCGAACACATTTCTCCATTTCCGGATCAGATGTAACACACAGTGTCATACGGTTTACAGGGCATCGACGCACTCCAAGAACAAGATCCAAAGTTCGGCCTAAGAAGCCAGCATAGGTTTGTTGTGATTCTTCAAGAGGAAGTAAATTAGAAGCAGCATCCTAAAAGAAAGTAACATTTTATTTCATTTTCAGACTTCCATACATCATGGAAAAGAGCACTGTTACCCAATTCTGCGAAAATCTTCATTTGTCTAATTGTTACATTGTAACATATTGGTTAGTGTTCGAGGGGGAAATTTTAAACAGATCAGAGTGTATTTACTTCTAATTTAAATTAATGACTGTAAGCTTTTCTGTTGCAATGAGAAATTAATTGTTTATGTACTAAGTGGGCAGAACTTTTGTTTGCAATAAGGGACCTGTGGGTCTACTGCCCCAGGCTTCTCGTTTTTTCTGGGCCCTCCTTCAAAGCAGAAGAAACCCTAGAGAAAAAAACTAGTTATGAGGAAGAATTGCCTGAATATTCTGTCTTCAACTATCATCAATAGGAAGTCTTGAATTTAGCCTTTGACACAGAAGCACATTAGTTCATTCACTAGCTTTAGCCGAGGCAGAACACTTTTGTCATGAGACCAGATTGGTAAAACAACCCAGCATAATTTTCAATCAGACTTTATATTAATTGAAAGTAGACTAGTTTACTACCATTTCTTCTCTTTTTAAAACATTTTATTCATCAGAAGTAATTCGAAGTATATGCAGGGTACTCATAATAACCACATAGAAGTCAGGCCTGTAATAAAGTACTTTTGATTAAAGCCTCATATCATTGCAAACCAGCTCCCCCAAACTTACCAAGATGTCAGTGCCTGTGAAGGAAAGTGAAAATGAGAGATGGAGGTGCACTCAATATACAATGCTTTGATCAAGGCCATCACATACTACAGGATCTAACATTTTAAAGTTGGTAATTCAATGCACAGTTCCTCAGATTACAACATTCAATTTCTCATTATAATCTACATACTAAACTAAGTGAAACAAAGAGGTTGCAAAGACCCTGTATAGAATGGTAACACTTTTCTTAGAAAACATTTCCCTGACTTTTCCCAGTTTTCCATTTTTCTTCTATCTCATGATACAATTTGCAGAGAATTCCACACCTTTTAAAGGAACTATGTAAAAGCAGGACTTGGGTTCCTGTTCTGGAAAATATACCAAATATAGAAAAATGTTAATAACTTATTTACTACTTCCAAATATTATGAGAAGATATGCTGAGATTCAAAACACTTAATATCTCTTGTAATCTTTTTTCTTACAAAAATGACAAAATTAACAATTAACTAATTTTTATTATGCATTTTTCTAACCAAGTTGTTGATGTATTTAGCACTGATGATGGAGAAATTAACTCCAAAACGTCTGCAAACTGACATAACATTGCCTTAATTTTGGCACAATACCCAAGAACAACATGATGGATTCTACAACAGATAGTCATGAAATACAGCAGATCTAATTTTTATTTGCAACAATTAAAAATTGGAACAAGTATCTTTTTTTAATTGGAGGAAGTCACGGAAATTCACTGACTTTTCTTGTTTTCTCAGAAAGTGACGGTCCTTCCTGAGATGCACATCACAAACATTGTCCCGTATGAATCTGTGACAATAGCAATACACCTTGCCAACAACTGAGACTGTAGCAGCAGCTAGAGGAAAACCCATCTGAACACTGAAGAATCTTTCACATCTTCCAGAGATTTAGGGGGAAAAAAGAAAGAGGCTTCCAATTGCAACAGCCTATTAGGAAGCTAAGCTTGTTTCCAGACTGATATCATTTGGTTCTAAGCTGAAAACTTAATTTCAGTGATGGGGAATGGTACACTTAGGGCAGTACAAAAAGCTTGTTCTAATGACAATGACATTGATGACCAATGCAAAAAGCATAATTGGCAATGGAATATAAGGTCACACCTTTAGTTGATTTACTATGAACTAGTGGAATACAAAATTTGAAGAACTGGTTTACTGTGATGTTAAGAGCTTTTGAATTACTTAAAGGTAAAAATGTTACAAAATGCCCCTTTACAAGAAGAGAAATAAAAAATTAATTACTTAAAAAATTTAAAATTATAAGAATTTTTACTCGTGGATGTTAATGTAGGCCTTTACACTCCCAACACTGAAGTTTTGACTTCTTTTAAAATATTAATTACTCCAGAATTTTCAATAACTAAAATTTTGCACAAGATGTGAGTTACAATCTAAATTATATTTCAGTTCAGTTGTTCTTTAAATACATTAAAATTTCCTTAAAATAGATACACACCTGGAACATGAGATTATATCGATCCTTAAAGTACTGAGCAGAGGCAAATAAACTGAACGTTTCATACAGAAGAGGAGACACTTGCGAATTTGGAATGTGGTTTGTTTCATCTCCATACTGACGATAATTATTTTGATTATTTCTTCCAAATGAATTGTAATTATTGTTGTCATCATTATAAAAGCCTCTATTACTGCCATTACTGCTGTTTCCATAAAAATCTGTTTGATTATTGGACAATGAAGTAGGAGGTTTATTGTAGAGTTCCACAGCTTTCTGGAAAGAAAGAAAAAAATCACTCAAGTTCGCACTTCATTGGAATAATGTCTTTCACTTCATCAATCAGTAGTACTTTTCTTTTCCGAAATAAAATTGTAAGCTATTCATGTGTGCCTTACTAAGCACATTTCGTTACAAACACACCCAAAGATATCCCAAGATCTTTTCTTTGCTTATACAAGTTTCTTAGTTTAACATCATTATTTTGAAACAATAATGAGACACATTTTCATTAATGAGAAGGAAAAATGTTAATACAGAGATATTTGCTGTAGGCGAAATTACCACTTGCATACGAACAATCTATATTATTTTTAATACAATTAAATATATATGGCAAAAATCTGCCATAAAGCTACGAGTAAGAATTACTGCCTGAAGAAATTGAAAATAAATATATTTAAGTAATACATCTATAAACATTGTACTTACGTATACATATACACATTCATTGCTGCATTAAAAACAATAGTTTAGTTTGATAACCCTCTAGTAGTTATGTGAGAACTGCTAAAACAAATGGTGATGCAAAAAGTTTTAATTTTACCTTATGATCAAAACAATGAAGTGGAAAAAAATATAATTATGAATAATCTGATGTTTACTTTTCAAGGTACTTATTTTATTTAAAGGCTGAGCAACATATTTTAAATAAATTGTTGAGTTTTTGTAGGGAAATCAACTTGTTTAAGGTCACTATCTAAAACTAATTTGCTTTTTATTATATGCTCGTCACAAATTATGATTAAGAATATTTCACCACCACAAAATCCAAAATTCCTCTACATTCACAATTCTTCCAGAAACATGGTATTTATAAATCTCTGTGAGGTACACAAACCACATGACAGTAAATAAACTCCAAGTACTGCTTGGACAAGTAATTTCTCAACTTACCTTAAGGAATTTTTGGTACAATCTTCTTTGATCCACAGTCTTGGCTGATGAGGTAACAACAGCATGGGATGGTACAGAACCCCAGTTGCAATTACGATATTCATCAACTGAAGCATGTCTACCATCACGGCACAACAACTCAAAGTCAGCTTTTGTGACACTTGCTGAAAATTAATTAAATTGTTATGCATTAATTCTTGTATGAACGTATGATTGTAATTCAGTTGAAACATAGTCAAATTAAAATAAAACATAACAATGAATTTAATTTATAACAACTATTTACAGCAGTAAAGCTTAAAACTTAATAAAACTTGTAACAGTTATACTTAATTTACCACAGTAGTCACACTGGTAGCAACTGACTGAGGCAAAAACTTAAACCAGGTAAAGATTCTAAATCTGGAAACTTGATAAATTCATAGAAAAGTGTGGATTATTTCTAGGTACCATACTCTACACGAACTGGTCTGATTCAGATATGTTTCTCGCTCACGGTTTTATAAGGTCTTTCTGGATGCACTTGAGGAAATGAATTTAGTGTTTTGTGCTCATATGCTATGGGCCATGCGTCTCCAAGAACTCTTTAAATTCGGCATGTCAACTAAAATAATGAGGTTTGGAATATCATTAATGTATTTAATTAAAACCAAATACTCAATTCTTTGAAAGTTTCATTATTTTCTTAAGTTTTACAATTGTAATTGTACATATATTTTCTTCTGTGTATGATATATTTTGAAACATTCTCCTTGGATGCAATGCTGACTGCCTGGAACAGGGTTCACAAAAAAATAAGTTTCTTTCCTGCCTCCTTTCTTCTTCTGGTCTGATTACACTGCACAGTCTTTATGCTTATTTCCTGGATATTTGTCTATGACAAATTTTTCCAGTGTCATTCTATATCACCTAAGTTGATCAGCAGCCCCAGTTCTGTCTTCCCCCTTCATCCATCCCCCAACGGGTATCTGATAACACTTTTGTGAAATGATTTGTCTGAAAGAGCACTGATATTGTTAGTATTGCAATAATCTGTGTACATCAGACAACTGCTTACTTTTGCAACTTCCAACAACTAAAAATCCACTCA
Organism: Gryllus longicercus; assembly: GCA_038098605.1. Lineage (NCBI taxonomy): Eukaryota > Metazoa > Arthropoda > Insecta > Orthoptera > Gryllidae > Gryllus > Gryllus longicercus. The sequence continues at coordinate 188,893 of JAZDUA010000132.1, forward strand.
ACATAGGAGTGCAGAGAGTTAAATTCCTTCCTTCACATAACGCATTTTCTCAATATACTTTAAATGCCTAAGTAAGGGATTCACAATCCTTGACTTGCATCAACTGCTTTTTGAAGTTTCCAAAGGTTTCAATGCTCTCTATGTTAAGCCTTTTATAAAAAACAGCCATTTCATTTGTGCAGTGCATATTGTGGATAATATTCTCTTGCACACTAGAGTAATGTTATGATTGTACAGTTCCAATTTTTTGTGTGTTCTTAACATCCTAAAAATGAATGAATTGTGGAATGACTGATGAACACCAAAGAAGGGAAGTGAATTACACTAATTCATTATTAGACGATTCATAGATTTATATAAGCTGCCTCATTGCAGGAAATATCGTTGGTTTCTGACATAATAACTTTTACCGTTGCTGGAGTTTTGTTGATCCCTGAAGTCACTTCTGCAAATTTCACTCCATGTTTCACATTTCCTATTACTCTGACATTCTCAAGTCTATTATTTACTTTCACTGCTAGTTTTTTTGTTTTTTTTTACTTATGGAATACAAGCACTAAATAGTTTTGTTCCTTCATGATGCTGTATCCCTCTCCCCATCAGTCTCATTATTTTCACTTAACACATCAAAATAGTTGGACACTGGTAACACAAACTCCACCAGTCTTCTCTGCTGCACGCTGTTTTGTATCACAATACTTCCATTGGTGAAATTTCTGTCGTTCCTGTCCACTCTGCATACATTAGTTAGGTTCCCGTGTGTTCATGGGTTATCACTTGGTCCAGAGCGAAGACACCTATTTTCTTCTTTTATGGCTTCTAGGTCTCTTCTCAGAGTTAAAATAATTTGTTGTAGACTTGCTAGTCTCATTTATCTTATTGATCACTTTGATATTATCACTACAATTACTATTTTGGCAAAAAATGGTTATTGCCCACACTCGATACCTTGTATCACCATTGATCCTGATCAAATGTGGAAGCTCAGATTTAAATAAATCTATGAACAAAAGTCAAAGACTTCTCTACAAAGGGCAGGTAGTATTGGTGTTACTTGCTCAAGTACATTAAAGAAAAGTATTGAAGCTATTTATTTAACAATCTCAGGACTGAATTTTGAATGGAAGTGAAAATATTTTCACTTCAGAGAGAAATGTTCACATATGATTGAAGCACTGAATACAACAATTAAAATACAAAATAAAGAAAAGCTTTTTCTTAATATTCTGTTCAAATGGAGGAAACTAGAGGAAAATAATCATTGTGTATCTTTTAATTACATGGGGAGAGAGAAAATTATGTGAGCTTTAGTAGTAATGATAACTCATATTGACTCGTATATACACAGAAACATTTGGTAGAGATGAATACTTTTAACTTCCCATATCAGAGATGAATACCTTTAACTTGACTTACACATATTCATAGCAATATACTTAGTATAGAGATTTAAGTAAGGCTGCAAAAAATCAATTTCGAGATTTCAAAGTAAATACACATTTTACGGTTCTGCGACACTGAAAAAGTGATTTTTACAAAATGTCCATCTGTCTGTTTGTTCATCATACGTGAAAAATGCTAGCGCAGAAACTACTTGTAGAATTTGTCAAAATGAACAATCCCCAAGCTTTCTGGACTGGTTTGAGACCCATGGAGTTTGAAACAAATTCTTTCAATTTTAAGGATCCTTTATATGAAGCCCCCTAGAACATTTTCAAAATTTCTGAAAAATTGCTCCAAAAATCTCTCACAGAGAGAGGTATCCTGATAGTATTGTTTATGAAGAAATTTACACTCGTTTAATTTTAATTTAGAAATTTAAATGGCTAAAAAACTTTAATAATGATAAATTAACAAAACATGCCTAAATATGAAAAACATGTCCCACTTGCAGCATCATGTTAATATTATTTTCGTCAAAGTAATTTGTTTTTAAAGAATGGAAAATATTAGAGTTTGAACAAAATTCCATAACTATAAGAATTAGAATGATAATAGTTTAACTCACGGAAGCGTGGATTCTTCCTTGTCATTTCTTCCACAGTTGTGTGCTTTAAAAAGGCAATTTCACCACTTTCCATGAGGCAACGAAAAGCTCCTTCAAATCCAGCATAAGGATCCTTTGGTGTGCAGCGTTCACCAGGAATACGTCCAATACAGATCTGGCACAGGAGATGTGAATTGTCACCTAAAGCAAGGCAAACAAAATATTAACCCTCCATCAATGACCTCATATATCATATAGCACAAGTAATACTCAATTTCTAAAACATAAAAACCATTTAGTAAGATCCAAATTTTTATTTAGTTGTCACTATTGTAATTTGCCGATCCGGCGGCCGAGATCGCTAAGGCAGTAGTGCCGTAGCGATCTTGTACCGAAAAGATCGCGGGTTCGAGTCCCGCCTTGGGCATGGTTGTATTGTGTTTGTCCTTTCACCCCCTATCATCATCATCATCATATCAGGGAAGGCAACGGGAAACCACCCTGAATAATTTATCACAAGAAAACCCGTTATGGGTCACCTAACTTCCGTACATGGAAGATAGGACCAAAGAAGAAGATTGTAATTTATATTTTCTAATGTTTTTCAGTCCCTTTTTTTAAAATTTAGGACATCCACAACTTAAAACAAATTTATTTCACAATTTTATTCAATGAAAATTGATGTTTTGGACACTGTTTCATCTGCTGTATCAGGTGCAACTGAAAATATATTTATAAAATTAGTTCAGAATTAAGAAGCCAAAAATGAGATTTACAACACCATTGTTTATTTTTGTAATTTTTATGTTCTTCCTTCAACTAATATTATAAATATCATTTTAATCACACTTCTCAAGAAAAATTTTAGGGCATAGAATTGTAAGGACAAAATACAGCTTTAATATTTTGTTTCCTAGAAAACAATGTCATGTTTCCCCACCTTAGGTTATAAGGTTTTCTCAGAATTTCAACCATTTTAGTTACAAAATTAAAACAAATAAATTATTTGACAATGATACTTCCATAGATCTAGATATTCGTATTTTTAACACAAGACTAATTATTTCTTAGGTCTGGAATAACCAAAATGATATAAAATAAAAAACAAAGTAATTACAGTTCATTTCTGTAATAATAATTTCGGCATAATCAAAGCGATTTAACCAAGAAAATGCATTTTTTTAAAATTGGGTGTGCTGATGAATATTTTTCTACACACAATGATAAATATTAAGAATAAATATAGAATAATTAAGAAATGAATATTAAGAATCATTATTTTTTTACTATACAGCTCTCATTAACATTTTTTGAGTTCAAAAAAATCCCTTCTTCATGAATATTTTAATTCAACAAATTTCCTCAGACAGTCTCTCCTTTACTGTTAACAGAAACTTCCCCATTGTTTTGTTTCTTTTTACTTAGTATTCTTACAATGTTTTTTCATTCCTCTTTTCTTTTTTTTTACCAGCACACCAGTTTCCAATCTAAATCATTCATAAACCTAAAAATGAGAATTTAGATAAATTTGTTGAAAAACTTCCATTTCCTAAAGAAGCCAAATACGAGATCAGGTTAAATTATTCAATTATACAACTTAAGTGGGTGATGAATATGCCAGAAGTGCATATGACAATTTTTTAAAGATATCTTTTACCAAAGTAAACCATCTGCATTTTAATTCGTATTTGTTGCTCTAAATAAAGGGACATCTTTGCACATGCTCAATATTTTTCTTACTTCATTATTGGATGTCCACACTAGCAGAAATATCGGCATATATTGCTAACAATTGGGCAGTTGTCTTGAAGTAAAACACTTGTGAACATAGGTCATTCTGGCATGGGAGAGAGACAACGTAACGTCACAAAAGGAGTTGATTTTAGAAACAAATATATTAGACGACTCATCACAGAGTGCATAAATGTAAGATGAACCAGAACTAAATGGCTTTTCACATTTAATACCATTTTCTTCCATCATCCTGCATCATTCAATCATCAAGCGTGTGAGCTATATGCACAGGAAGTTGTGCAGTCACATGGTTTGGTGCAAGAAAATTAATAGTACAAATCTTCTGCCACAGAAATCTCTTGGAACAGAAACAATGGCAGCCGAGTTATCATAGAGTTCACTTTGGAGCATGATAAAATGAATTCTCAACATTCTACAATGTCAATAACTGCATTTTTTATAAATGCTGCTTGGTACATTGGGTGCTCTGCTTCACATCTTGTCCAAAACCATTGACAAAAGAACATACCACGCAAATATGTTTATTGCAAATTTAGCACATACATCCTTTTCTATTTTAACTTCAATTGTCTTTGCTGTGAGAAAATATTGCAGTTATAAATAAATTTGGCTGAAGTCTAGTGTACGGTACAACTTAAGGAAATTGTTTAAACTACGTGCCGCTCTGGCGAGGTGGAAATCCACAGTGGACGGGACAAGGGGTTCGTAATTGGTCATGATGTGGCGTCATAAGTTACAGGAAACAATTACACGGTAGTATCTTTTTGGAGCTCCATTACAAAATAGTGCTACAATCATGGAGTGGTGTCATAAACAAAGATTGTAGCGTTCTTTCTTCACAATGTTTGCAACTGGGCATTTTGAATTCTGGAGGCTTTCTTATAAGGTGTTTTCTTTTATAAGTGAATTGGTAATTATGAGGTGGATAGACTCAAGGATGTTCATAGTGAACGCGAAGGCCCAAGCCTCGCCGTGATATGGATCCGGGATTCATTTCTATCAGATCATGTTGTGTAGTTCAAGGTGGGATTAAAAAGACTCCTCTCCTCCTCCTCTTCTGCCTCCTCCCCCCTCTCCGCCATTCTTCTATAAGGGTGTACAGAGTATCTTACTTTAACCATAAATTTTAATAACTAAGAAGAAACTTTATGTTTCAATAAATCTGTTTTAATAACCAAGAAGTTTGAACTCCACTTACTATATCAATCCTTATTGCGTTAATGGGAAGTACTCACCTTCACTTAAAATTTTTTTCATACAGAATGTGTTATTTGGAAAATGAAAAAGTCCCAAGTTTTCTTCACCTCGAATTTCATAGAGACTTTATATTAGCAGCCAAGGACATTATTGCAGTGGCTACAAGAGAGGAGAGAAATATCGAAATCTATGCAAACGCAGATGATATTTTGGTGGCGTCAAGAGATCTAGACACACTACAAGAAGCAATATCAGACATGGCGTGGAATGGTGTAAGGGGCATGGTTTCGAAATTAACACAGGTAAAACAATTATAATGGTTTTCAGAAAAGGAGGGACATCCGCAGGGACAGAAATAAAAATACATGGCTCCTACGTAGAAGTAGTGAATGAATTCAAATGCTTAGAAATTACTCTACAATCTTCAGGAAGAGTCTTCACGAAACATGTAGAAGAGAGGGCAGCTCAAGCAATCACTGCAATAAATGATATAAAGCTTTTAAGACAACTGAGCCTTAACACAGGAATGAAAAATTTCAAAGCAAAAATTAGCCTTGCACTATCCTATGGGATAGAGATAATTCAACGAACCTCACACAAAAGAACCCGCTAATACTAGAAAAAGTAAAAGCTACATCTTAAAAAGAATATTAGGAGTTTCCAAAATAACTAAATCAAGATTAGTTCACGAGCTGGCAAAAGAAACCCTGCTGATTGAGGATTTAAGGCTTCTACTTCTCCTTCCTCACACAATAGCATCAAGTCTTGTCAGAAAAGCAGAAGAGAAAAGGAGACAAACAAGGCCGGAATTCTATGCCACAGAAAATGGTTATGGACAAACTATGAGATGAGGAATGTGGTCAGGCTGGCAGTTCACGTGCAAACTTTATGGGATAACATGATTTTGTTATCATATAGAGTGGTGCAAAGCAAAGCAAATTATCTATCAATAAATACGCTAAAAAAACCGACAGGGCTGCAATAGTGAACACAAAGTGAAACTCGCAACTTGAGTTTGAAACAAATGCACATCTGTGCGCATTTCAGTTTATTATTATATTTTACAGAGGCTGTGTACTCTCACTCTCTTTTAAATTTTCCATTTGATTTTTACTGAACATCAATAACATCTCTTTGCAGTTTTTTTGCAAACAAAATCTAGGGAAAAATAGTTTTATAACTGAAAAAACTGAATACTCACCAATAGGATTATATTTATCCACAAGAGCATTCACAGCACAACTAGGTCCAAAGTAGTTAATAGCAGATTTCACATGATTATTGCAATCAATGATCTCCATACCACCATCTCTCATTAACTGGAATTTAAAAAACCTCTTAATTGGGAGACACATTAAATTATATATCAAACATCAAAAATTCAGTACTAGAAAATTACAAGTCTTGAATTGAAAATCTACAATATAAAATTAATTTCATGATTATTACATAAAAACAGAAGCTGATTAAAATTTCAAGCAGCTAATACATTGAAATTCTATAAAGGACAATTATTTTCAAAATTCACTGAAGAAGAAAGTCTGATATTCGAATCTCTGAGTAATACTTACCGTGTGAACAGGAATAACCCAGCCTGCCAACGTGCCTACTCCAGCAAAACATGCCTTCTTACCACGAATATCATGCAAAGAATTTACACTTGACATATTGCCATTTTTCTTTATAACAGCCACAGCATAATAGGCGTTACTATTGTCTACAATATCAAAACACAAAAACATTCATGCAAATAGTTAGTAAGTGAACTAGACAAATGAAAAATATTAAAAATTCTAAATCTATAAACAAGGTACTATATTTCTTAAAACAACCATTTAAACAACAATTACAAATTGTGCCTTGAGGGTAAAAATGACCCTGAAAACAGTCAGGATGAAAATGCATTTAACTTTCTGACATTTGAAAAAGATGAAGTAGTTTCTGACAAGATATTTCATGTCAAACATATGAAAAAAATTAATTAAGCAACCTAAGGAAAGTATTATGCAGCCCATCCAACAGCAATTTCAGGGCATAGACAATTTTTAGTGCAATCCAAGCGATAATACAAGGTATCAAACTTCAGAATTCTAGAAGAAGATTATCATTTAATTAAGAAAAAGTCATAAAAAGTATTATTTACAACAGAGTGCTTTGTTTTAACTATCACAATCACTTCTTGGACAAAAGAAAAATATTGTAGTCAATGCAACTTTATTCTTATCCAACACATTCCATATTTGACAATTCTAATTAATAATTGTTAACAAAAAACGGAAATAAGATCTCAGGGACGAATTATTAAAAATACGGAATCTTGGTGCATCATGTATAACATTCTGAAATCTCAGGGTAATTTCAATATATGCTTCATAGTAACAGGATCAGTAATTATAACAAGTAAATAAGAAATAAACAACACTCAAATACAAGTTCTCTCATTGCATTCCACAGTCAGAAAAAAGTAATGAACATGATAATGAAATGCTGTCACACTTACCTGGAAAGACTTCTTGCATGAAAGGTATAAGACTGTGATAACGGCCACCAACAAACACTTCACCAGCATCTAAACTCGTAGCATCTGCCTCTTCCTTATCCAAGTAAGCCATGCAATCATCTTTATTAGAACCCTAAAAATTACAAAATCTTCAATAAACAAGCATGAAAGATGAATGTTCTTTTTAGCTGTGCCATCTACACTGTTGATGAGTACTGGTGAAAAGAGAAATTTCAAAGAATAATGCACTCTAATAATGCGTTATTTCATTTCTAGAGCGTACAGATCTATACTATAATATATATAATACACTACTCTTTTGCAATGAGAAATTACCAGAGGCCTGAGAGCAAAATTTTGTTTCACTCACTTTTTTAACATGACTGGGAAGCTGAATTGTACGATGTTATGTAAGGAAGAAAATGTAAATATTGCTTAAAATAGTAAAAAAAACTAATTTGCTAACTTGAGGTCCATTGACACAAAATATTTCTAGGATCAAGTAAAATCACTTCACTCACATACTTCCCATTTGCCAGCAAGACTTTGGCCTCTGCAATTTACATACAACAACCTTATGTTTGAGGGACGCATAATTTTTCATGCCTTTTAATACATAAAATGTTTTTGAAAAAGTTTGAACCGATTAAGTCGAACCCATGAACCCACAATCAACTCGCTCTTAGACTTCTGTTTGCGCCACCACAATACACATTTTTCAGTCATGCAAAAATATGTGAAATATCTTTTCATGACCGCTATAAGTTCTTGGCACACGCTTTTAATCTACAAACATTAATTAAGAAATATATGTCATTTGTAACACAATTTCAGTCAAATTCTCACATACTGCATGTAAAAACCTTTAAAACAATACTATAATATTCTTTGACAGTTCTGTACTTCAAATGGAAATGGGATTTCTCCCTTAGAAGTAACACAATTACTTTCATACATTAATAACCAATCCCATAGCTTTCATTTCAGGTTACTATCAATCTTGCTATCTTTCTTCCTCATATATTTAACATGGTGGCTTTGGAGCATGTGAAAGTCATCAGAGATCTTGGAGTTATTTTTGATTCCAAAATGTCCTTTCTCGATCATATCAACTATACTGTTAATAAGGGGAATCAAATACTTGGTTTTATAAAAAGAACCTGCTTAGGACTCAAATCAATTGATACTTTGAAAACCCTTTATTTGATGATTGTGAGGCCAATATTGATGCTATCACCTGGACTCTGGTCTTCTGTTTTTCAATCCCACATAGCTAGATTAGAAACCATTCAACATTAAGTATTAGAGTTGCCACCTGATGGCTTGGATTGCCTGATCCATTTATTGATCATGATTATAGATATCTAGCGGCTAAACTTGGTTTACCTTCCCTTAGAACTCTTAGAAATTTAAATGATATATTATTTTTATTTAAATTTTTGAATGGTATGATTGATTGCTAATTTTTTTAAATCAATTGAAGCTAAGAGTTCTATTACAATCATCAAGACACAACTCCAAATTTGTTCATAAAATGTATTCACAAACCTATACAGAAAATTGCCTGATAAATAGAATGTGTAAACTCTTCAATAATTGTTCTCTAGATGTATTTCATATTGGATCGAACATGTTTGTGACTCAAGCAAAACATAGAACACTTGTACATAAATAATTGTATCAGCAAATTCATTCACCTACTGTCTACCATTTCTTTGAAATCTTATTGCTAAATAATGGACTTGAGTCTGTGTACTTTGAAATAAATAAATATATGATCATACCTGCTTGCAATCCAAGCTCATTGCATATGATCCAAACAGAGCTTTGTCTCTCTCGACAGATCTTTTAAACAATAAGCATTTACTTTGCTCTTCATCACTCACAGTACACCACACTAGCCTATCACTTTCCTCAGGAATTCTCTGACCTGAAATTCAAAGTTTTCAAATGTACATGGCCACAAAAAAATAGAAGTGACTATAAATAAGTCCTAACCATGACTTGGAATATTCTAAGAATCAATTTGATACAACTTATTATAAAATAACAGATCTTCAATGAAACAAAACATTTCAAAGGGTAAATTTACTTGAGCTTTGTCACTTTGTGCAGGTATTGTAGGAAGGGTGGAAGATCTGTGTTTTGGGGGCATGACAATTTTGGATTTCCAACCTCAAGGTGGGTTTGTTCACATTTAATTTGGCTTCTCTTTGTTTACTTTTATGTCATAAAACATATAAAGGCCATTAAGTTAAGTGAATGCTTATGAACATCTGTTGCTCCTAAATTACAATAAATAAAAATCCTTTTTTTTCCCAGACTTCTACAAAATTCAAATAAAAACACATTACTATGTATGAGAAATCTGGTATAAAAATATTACAATCAAAACTCATTCAAGTTTTTCAATAAATTACATGAAAAGTAAGATAAATCAGAAACAAATATTTCCTTCCTTTTCCAATATTAATTATTATTTTTGGTTTAAGGGTACTACAACATCTAGAGTCATTGGCACACCTTTTTCCATGTTGTCAACGATCTGACATGAGAATAATTTTTCTTTTCAATTGATAATATATATTTTAAAAATTGCATATCAAATCTTAACTCACTCAAATTTATTTGATGATGCTACAGTTTATACAGAATAAACAAAATATACAATAAATAATTATGTTTACAAAGAACATAATGGCACAAGGCTAATGAAACATAATTTCATTTATTTTGAATAAGTTCAACTTAAAATCTAAAATCCTAATGAAAAGCCATCAATTACCTCTACACCACTGAACATAGCACTGGGAAGCAAACAAGAAAACAAGTGTTTTCCACATTTTATTTCGCTGAAATATTGACAAGAATAATTATCGAGTGGTTTTTCTTCCAATACACATTTAAGTTCCAGTGTGATGTCTTGTAACTTCAAATGCGTAAACTAAGTGAACAAAAATAATAACACTCAGTCAATACCACACTTCAGCAACGAGCACCAAACAACGCCACACCCGCGACAACTCATGAATGATCACCCCCCACCTAGTCAGTTGCACCGGGCTGCGCCGGTTGCTGATTGGTTGTTGCCACTTGACAGTAGTTGCTTATCAGTGAAGGTCGCTACTACAAGTTGCTACTATTATTAAATAAGGAAGGTTCACGCGAGTGAGTATTATTTGTTGTTTAGACTCTTCTGTATTGAAGTTGTACTGTACTATAGTTGCCACTATTGTATACACATATAGCAGCTTTTAATGCTGATGTATGTTTATACTGACTTGCAACAGTTGCAGACGGTTGTAAACAGTTGCAGTGTTCCCTGTGCTCGGAAATCAACAGGGCTATACTGTGGTTTTCGCAACTCTGCTCCTGGCAGGTATCATTTATTGACAATTTCATCCAATCGAGAATTTAAACGTCATCGTAGTGACGTAACTATGGTGACGTTTAAGATCTCGATTGGATGAAATCGTCAACAGCTACTATCTGCCAGGGGCAGAATGACATAAATTGCATCATTACGCCCTGAGGAAGGTCGCAGAATGGCGACCGAAACGTCGGCACCTTCGCCATGGACGCGGCATCACCCGGACAGCCTAGTAAATACTGACTCCGGCCGCGGAAGCCCACCCTCTGACGTAAAATGTCTCCACCAATTAGATGCGCAGTATTTTTTAATGTACAGCCCTTTGGCGTAATTTACAACTCATTGTAGGTTTCGGTAGGGAATGTAGGAGACTCTAACATGAAAATGATAAACAACCCAATCAAATAAAGTGTCTGATTTATTAAATCTAATCAGAAAAAAATATACATTATTTTATTTTAAGAAAATAAATAAAAAATCTCTCAGTCATAAAATTTGACAAATACGTATATTAAAAAAAATATCAAAATATAACACATTTACAACATTCATGTAGTTACTTCCATGAAATATGAATAAATCAATATATTGTTACGGTTTTTGTGACTTGAGGGAATGCAGTTTCCACAATGCAATTTTTGTTTGTGAAGATTTGAAAAATTTTGAAAGGGAAAAACAAGGTTTTATTCTTACTGAAACAAAGAGAGAGGCCAAACTACAGTAGATTGGAAAAAGGAATAACAAATTGTTTTCCTCATCAGCCCTAACTTTGGATGCAGATAATGGAAAAAATTGAATTGCTAAATTCTCGATTTCTAAATCTGTTCTTTACTATTTTTTGAAAGGAAAACAAATCGTACATTTGAGTTCAGTACTATAGAAAAATAATGTACAAACTACTTACTTTACTTTACTTTAGCCAACGCCCGTCCGTGGTTGTCATAGGCAGCCTTGAAGTCGACCAGTATGGCTGCAGTAGATTGTTTCCTGTGGAAGCCTTCTTTAACTACTTGTGTAAATTTCACGATTATAGATCTATGCTTGCGGAAGCCAGCTTAGCAGTCGCTAATGGCATTATTTGATTCTAAAAATTCTCGTAGTTTGCGTTCCACCATCCTTTCAGCAACCTTACAACACACAATGGTGAGTGAGATGGGGCGGTAGCTATTAAGGCCTTTGGCTGGCTTTCCCTTTTTTAGCAGCGAAATTACTTCGGCTTTTCTCCATTGATGGGGCACTCGCGTATTCCATGTTAGATTGATGAGCTTCAGGAGAGTAGTTTGAGCCTGCGGCCCAAGGTTCTTGATAAAGTCTGGAAAAACTCCATCTGGCCCAGCAGATTTTCCTCTCTTCAGTTGTAAGAGACAGTTCATAAGTGTAAAGTCTTCCGAGAAAGACAGATAGTCGTGTTCCGTTTGACAGGACGGGGTTACTATCTCAGTGATCGACTTACGATCTTCCACGCTTACGAGGAGTTTGCTAGTAGCTGCATAGTTTTTACTGAGTGCTGTGGCTACATCTCTGGGGTGGGTGTGTTTTCCCGTTCACACTTAGAGATTCCCAATGGCGAGAAGGTATTTCGATGTTTAAGCGGGACATGAATGTGCGCGCCTTTAAGCCGTCTTTCTTGAAGTCCAGTCTGGAGACGAACGATCTGTATGTAGATCTTTTAGCTACTATGATGCCTTGCTTTAATTTGGCTTGAGATTTCCTCAAGGTAATGCAGTCTTCTATGTTCTGCGTGCATTCGGCTTTGTTTCTAGCTAAGTTCCTTTCCCTTTTGAGTTCGTTTAGTGTGTCACTCCAGAATGGTGAGAATTTCTTCATTTGGCCTTTGGGTATGCTCTCACCTGCTGCTCTCAGCATACCCTTTGTGATGAGCTCCGCAGAGGCATCCGGGTTGTCACCAATTAGGTCTTCAGTGATCTACAAATCGGATAGTTGGGAGTACTTGTCTCATTTTGCTTTCTTGAAGTTCCATCTGGTAACATTCTTTGGTCTTGGTAAACGGCTGTTGTTCTGAACCCTCAAGTACATTAGTCTATGTCCACATTCGTCCATTGGGTGTTCCAAAGATAGTGTTGATCTAGATGCTAAGTTTCCTTGGACCATAAGAAGGTCCGGAGTGGTTAGGTGGCCGGAGAATGACAGAAATGTGAGGTCAGAGGGAATTCTTATCAGAGCGGAGTGGTTCAGTAGGTCTTCGACCACTTTACCTGTTGCGCTTTTGACTGAGTAAGCCCATCTAGTCGAATGGGCGTTAAAATCCCCTATTACAATTGCATTTCTATGCTGGCACAGATTGGCTATTCGTTCAAGGTTTGAGACGTTGTTCGGAGGGTTGTGTAGACTATGACTTTGAAGTGGACATCGTTTTTCCAGGCATCAATACTAATGGATTAAAGTTTATCACGGTCGTCCATTTCGTGAATGACAGTGCCCTTACTTGCAATTGAACTTCTCGCATAAGCTATAATACCAGATGCGACTTGTCTTCATCTTTTAATAACAAATAATGTATAGTCAGGTATTTCATAAAAACAGGTGGCGTCAGTGGAGGCGCCTGCTTCGACAATTATAATAATGTCAGCGTCAGTCTTAAAAAATTGGTTTTTAACTCAGAATGTTTTGGGTTGCCCAAGCCATCCGCATTCCAATAAAGAACACGTAGCTGATTGTCAAGGCCCTTAGAAGAGCCATATTGATGTCTTGCGACCATCGCGTATGTTATGGGAGCTCGGCGAATCTCGGTGAAATCGAGAACCGGCGATCGCTGTAGCAGATTTGGCGTTACCCAGGGTACACCACGTTGAGGCCTTCTACGTTACACCAATGTACAAACTTGAGAGCCGTATTGTTGGAACATGCTCTAAGAAAAATACTTCATTCATTTTAGCAGTCCTTGTACACGCGACAGAGGATTAACAGATTTTCGAGGAGGATCACAGATCACTGGCCCGGAATTTTCGTTTCGTTCTGAAAACAGCAGGTGTTGACCGGGTGAATTTCGAAAATCCTAAATATTTTGAGAACTATGACACAAAGTTCTAGACGTCTCGAAAAAAAGCGAAAAAGTCTTCAAATTTTTTTAAAAGTATCACAAAAATTAGATTCAAGAAGGAAACGCTTTGCTTCGCATATATAGAATGCGATAATGGCGGCTACTCTACATGCGCGGTAATAAAAACGAATCCTTGTATGTATTTGTAGAACATTACAATCCCATAGTGTTTAATAATTACTATTATATATTTTTCGATCTATTTGTTTACCAATGCTATTAGTATAGTATTATTTATTCACTTTTAAATATTTTATTTTCTTGCAATCAGTTCATTTTTCGTATCAATTTCAAATGAGTTTCAAATAAATTCGGAGAGATATTGTGGTATAAATAGTATTTCATATCCATTACTAATGGCGAGAAAGTGCGTGCTGTTTTAACACCACTAGTTTTGTTAGAGAAATGTAGTCCATGAGTCAAAGATATCAAATTCATAATAAATTCTCTTTTGTCAGGTTTCTCTACAATATTAGAGAGGCTTTTCTATACGCGAATGGAAACTTTTTCAGGAAAAACGATGCGTTTTCAGTCTCACAATACGGGTTTAGAAAATCAAAATCTACGGAAACTGCCATTTTTTTCTTTTCTTAACGATGTTGCTTCATCAATGGACCAAAATGAAGAACCCATTGGAATATTTTTAGATCTTTCGAAAGCCTTTGAAATTATTGACCATAACATCTTGCTATCAAAATTACCGTCTTATGGAATTCGTGGTATCGCCCTAGATTGGATAAAATCGTACCTTAAACATCGATCTCAAAGAGTAGAAATACCGCACTGGCACGACTTATTTACTAATCTTTCCAATTCTTTACCAATTGGATATGGGGCTCCGCAAGGCTCGATCTTAGGTCCTATCCTCTTTCTGTTATACGTAAACGAAATGACGTCGTCTATTAAAAACGGAAGAACGGTTCTGTTTGCCGATGAAACGAATGTTCTTTGCAAACCAAAACAATAAATAGTACGATTTTAGAAGTTTCAAATTGGTTTTTTAATAACAAATTAATAGTTAATGAGGGAAAAACAGTTTCAATCCATTTTTGTATGTCAAATCAGCAATCGTATGCTCCATTGAAAATGAATAATATGCAATTAGGTGATGTTCAGGTAACAAAATTTCTAGGTCTCTCAATTCAGTCAAACCTCAAATGGAATGTAATATAACAAAATTAAACACTAAATTAAATTCATTATGTTACGCATTCAGAATCAAATCCTGTTCTGTCAAATTCTATCTGCCTTCATGCAGCTCGTTGCATGTATTTTGCAAATGTGCATTCCCGCCTGAGAAATGGTATAAAATTTTGGAGAAACGCATCATGTACTTAGACCTTTAGGTTGCAAAAGAAGATTATTCGAATAATGAAGAATGCCATCCCCGTTACACTTGCAAGCCACTCTTCATTGAGCTTGGAATCTTACCACCGCCTTGCCTATATATTCCCGAATCTTTTTGTCAAAAGTGACTAACTGTGGGAACACATTTTCATGCAATTCTGATATTTATAATTACAACACACGTCGTAAAAATCACGTTCATTAAGTGTCAGTATCAACAGCCCACTATCAGAAATCCACATACAATACATGTCGGTTCACAAATTTAAAGTAAAGTAAAATATTTTGTGCTGCATAACTGCTGCATAGAGTCTCTACTTATTATCAAAAATAAAAATGTTTATTTTAATAAAATAGTGATATATAATGAATTAGTTTACATTTGTATTGTACAATTTTTTTAAAAGACGTAATATGTTTGTGACAAATAATGTACTTCCGCTTCCGGGTCAATGACACTTATCTCGATCAGGTTTTTGTCCGGTTTCCCTGATCCATTGAGCAAATGCTGAGATGGCCCCTTGTTTTGCTTCTGGACGTAAATGTAGCTTCACTAGGCGCACGTTTTGTTGAACTCTCCTTTTGCTTGTAGTAGTAGGAGTGGAGTTAAGAGCGAGTTACTATTTTGTCAGCAATTCAGAAAAATCAAATCATCAACTTTTGCAAATTTTCAAAGATTCAGAGTTAAACTAAAATTGAGCTTGTGCCTTTCTTAAACATACTTTGCCATAACCTAGGTAAGACTTGAAAAAAATATGTCTATATTGTGCCTTCAAACATGTAAAAAAATCCCCAAAATCAAAATGTTTCACATTTCGAGGTCGTGATGTGAGGTAAATCCATAGAGGATTTCAATTTGGATGATAGCCCTGGCAATGATTTAGCCGCTAGCGTTGTTCACAGCCTGACTGATTGAAATTCTTTAAATAGGGCTGCCAGCTGTTCCCTTTTTTTCATACATATCATCTTTTCTTGCCCGTTTCTTTTGTCCGGATTCTTTTTTTGGCTCAATACTCTTTTGTCCTCTTTTTTAAAACATAAAGCCCAATGTGCCCAAAACAACATGCATATTTTCAAATCATGCATGAAATTGATAGTGTGTGTTTAGGCGAGTTGCTATTTTGTTAGCAATGCAGAAAAATCATACTTGCAATTCGTGTACCGATGCAAACAAGTTTTCTATAACTCGGAAACGAAAATGACTATTTTTCAAATATTGCTAATCTTGAGATTTTAAAATTTATTTCTAAAATTTGTTTTTATTTATGTATGTTAAACTTTTACTCATCTTTCAACTATTTATATTTAAAATGACGGGAAGGGATTCTGGAACTCAAGAAAACGTGCGCAGATAATCTTCTTCCCCCTACGTCACATACAGTTTTTACTGTTTTTTGATTGAATAAATCTGAATCTAAAAGAATGCAAAGAAATTGAACACGTGCAACTGCATAGCTCATTTTAGGGCCGGTTTCACCAACAGCCGAGTGAAGTTGAGAGTAGTTACCCGAGAGTAACCATTTACTCCAAGATAGTAACTCTCGAGTAAAATATGAGCGTTTCACCATGCTTCTCTCTAGGCATAGCAGCTTAAGTGTTCAAGTGTTCAGCAAGTGTTCGTGAAACGCTCCATCATGTTTACTCGAGAGTAACTCCTTGCAGCGTTTCACCTACACTTTACTCGAGTGTTAATCGCTTACACGAGAGTAAATTCGAGAGTAACTTTACACCGCGAAAATCCGTCGGGTAAAGTACGGAGTAAATTCAGTTTTCAACGTGCATGTACCTCCGAAGTGTTGTTACGGTTCGACGATTATGAATGATAGTATTTGAAGACGATTCCAGCAATGATTCGGAATATTATCCACTAGTGCGAAGACAAAGGGTGCGAGAGAGAATGGGTTGGTTTTAATTATGACGATCGAGATTTTGTCATGAGGTTATGTTTGACCAAATCAGCTGTTTAACTTCATCAGATATATTGTAAACTGTAGAGAACGTCTAAAGTTATTTTTCTCCCATGTGGATACGAAATAAAGGTAGTACGTACCAAAATACGACAACAAAAGGAAAAATTATAACTACAAGTATTAAGAAATTTCATTTATTTTATTCAGTAAAAACTGTATGTGACGTATGGGGGAGATCATTTGCCCACGTTACCTTGAGTTCCAGAATCCCTTTCCAACATTTTAACTACAAATAGTTGAAAGATGAATAAAAGTTTTAAAAAATAAAACAACATATAATAAAATTTAGAAAAACACGAGATCAGCAACATTTGAAAAACTAAACATTTTCGTTCCCTAGTTATAGAAAATGAATTTGCACCGCCATCGGTAAACGAACTGCAAATTTGATTTTTCTTCATTGCTAACAAAATAGTAACTCGTCTCCAGAGAAGAAGGATGAATATTTATTAAGAAATAAAGATACAAAAACTAGGAAATAAACTATGCTAACTCAAACCACCATAACACCACACCAGATGATAACGCCAAGAACTCCGAAACTGAAATGAATGATAGAATATAAGGAATTAATCAAAGGTTCACGGAGGAATATAAGGAATTAATCAAAGGTATACTCTCTGGGTTCACGTTAGTCCGCATTGGTTCCCAGCGTCATTCTCGCTCACAGCCTCTTGAATCGCTCTCAAATATTGTGTGTTCAGCTGATTTGCGGGGTAAATCGGAGAGTATGTACTCTAGAGTAAAATAACCCTCTAGAATCATGGTGAAACGCTCATATTCTACTCGAGAGTTACTATCTTGGAGTAAATGGTTACTCTCGGGTAACTACTCTCAACTTTACTCGGCTGTTGGTGAAACCGGCCCGTAATATCTTTTGTGCGAGAAGGAAATTTGTAGAGTTGTCTTATGACAACTCAAAATAACAATCGCGAATGTTCATTCCCGCCTGAGATGTGGCATAATATTCTGGGAAAATACGTCTTTTAGCTTCCAGACTTTTAAATTACAACAATAATTGAACGATTAAGCAAATCCTACCCACGTGATTCTTGTAAGCCAGTCTTTTTTAATCTAGGAATTTTGCCATTACCTTGTCTCTTGATATACGAATCAGTATTTTATGTCTTAAGGGCGGGGAAATATTTTCAGCAAACGCCGATATTTATAACTATAGTACTCGACGTAGAAATCATTTTCATCAGGTGACAGTATCAACAATTCACTACAAAAAAAACACGAATACAATTAGTGCCGGCGCTATGTTCGGGCATACGCAGACCAAGCACATTGGAAATAAACTAGACTTATGTTAAATGCAACTTTCTGTGGCTCCTGTACTGAACTGAACGTCTTTGGTTAGTTAGTTCTCCTTTCTCTCACCACCGCGCAGCTGTGTTTGCGCTCTGGGCCATCTCTTACTCTTTGCTCTGGGCGATCTTGGACTCTTGTTCCCGCCCTAATTGCACAGCTGTTAAATCGCGAAACTGAAAAACTTTGGTACCTATCGTGATGTAGCTCATTGATTGAGTTTCCCCCCATTATTTGACGGTCATCTTCGATACCAGAAACTTTTTCGCGGCAGGTTGCGTGAGCAACACGTGTAACTCAGAAATGTCATCTACTTCGCATTTAGAGACTTCTTGTGAATCTGGAAGTACGAGCGAAGAAGCTCAAGGCCCTCAGGATAATCGAAAGGATTCGTGTGTCTCTTCGCCAAAAATGGGAGATCGTTTCAGTGTTCCACAGTTAGTAAGTGTGGGTTCTGTCAAAGAAAATGATGCATTTTCTCGAAAATGTCAGGGTTTGGACGGCGTCAAAAACCATGAAGCTACTCCTTTAAGCGAAGTGCGTGAGGAAGTTAAAGCCAGAGAATGCGAACACGAAGCTTCGTTTGGCAATTTAGCTGATTGTGAATCAGGTCTTCAGGTTATACCAGCCGGAGACGGGCAGAATAGGGAAACGTATGCTGAAAAAGAAAATAGTTTAGTTAACGGAAATTCAAAAACAGAACATGTAAGTAAATCAAAGGAACCGGGAAGCCTTGAAGATAATGAGGAACTATTCACTGAGAGTTGTGACAGTATCAGCTGCATAACTACCACAAATGTTTTTCAGAATGATTCTAATCTGGTAAAAAATAAGTCAAATATTGGATGTAGAGCAGAGAATAAAAATGTGGAGCAGAAAAATGAGCACTCTGTAGATCCTATTGGTAATGAAGCTGTTGACAGGGTTTCAGATAAATGTAGCCAGGATAACAGTAACGTATCACCGGAAGTTGAAAAAACAAATGGGAAGAGAGACATTAATATTATGTGTATTGAAAACAAAACTAGTAAAAAAGCATTTCATTCTCAGAATTGGAATTCTTGCGAGGGAGAAAATAATGGGAATAATGAAGTTGATTCGGAAAGGCCTGATAGTATTGAAATTACTCCTGCAAAGCAGGAAAATGAACAGAATAAAACTCCCCCCAATTTAAAAAATGGAAAGGAGGGTGGATCTGCAGATACTGTCATTGCTCCTATTGAGGGTTCCTCTGATATTATTCATCAATCTCCGGATGGCCTAGAGCAACAAATTGACAATGAACCAACGAACAAAAAATATATGAAAAATGAAGGTCAAGAGCCTGATAAAATTAATATGGATTCAATATCTGCAGATGAATTTCACAGTAATCATGAGCATCACGAAATGGGTGGAATTGATAACACATGTCAACACAGTGAAATTGAGAGCAAGTCTCCATCTTCACAGGATGTGAAATGTGAACCCTCTCATAGTGAAAGTGATATAAACATTAAAATGAGATATCAAGAAAATGTAAACAAAGAACACCCTGGAAGGTTGCCTCTCCTTACTGAACTCAATATGGAACTAAACCCAAATTGTGCAAAATTACTGACCAAGGAACATAATGGTTATTCCTCTGACAACTCTTCAACCAAAATGTCCTCTATATTTCAGCGAGGCTTATTTCCTCGAATTGCTATAAGAGATTCAGGTAGTCTTGCATCAAAAAAATTAAGAAAGCAATTATTTACAGAAAAAGAAAAGACAGAAAAAAGAGAGCAGCAAGAAAGAGATAAGGTGTGTGATTCCACAAATGATATAAAATTAAAATGTGCACAAGTTAACCTTGTGAAAATGAATGCACGTATGTTGTCAAAATATAATGTACATTTTCCTTCTCCCCACTTGGGTGGTTCTGAAGGCAGAAAATTAAACTGTGTTTCATTATCATGCGATGGAAAATCATCGGCCAATGAAAAAAGAAATAATTTGGATCACAAAAAAGGATGTCAGGTTGGCAGTGCAATATCCTTGGGAGGTCAACATAAAAGAAATGCCAAGTTTTCCCCTGATAAGAAAGATGCTGATCAAATTGTGGAAAGGAGTATATCTGTATGTATCTTTGATAATACATTGTGTTCTCAACCTCCGGTGAAGAGCAGGAAAGCTAATTCAAGAGCAAGCTGTGATAAATCGTCTCTGGAAATCATTTCAAATAATCTAAAAGGAAGTGGTATGTAGTATTATTTGAAGACATTGTAAATAAGTTTTCATCTCTAAGAATGAACCATATGATTGTAGAGAGATTGATTTTTTAAAAATTATTTACATCCTCCTTTGCTTGGCACATTTAGATAAAAAACTATTTTGCAATTTGTAAATAATAATAAATGTGAAAGTACAAGTAAAGAATATAATAAAATTAACTGCAATAGAAATTGATAAAAAGGAAGTTCTTACATGTTTTATCTTTGTATTGTTTTTTGTTTCAGATAATACTTTACATGTTGGTATGGAAATTAAGAGAGAATCCAAAAAAAGAGACTCTACACTTGCTTTCACTCCCACAAAAAAGCAAAAGCAATCAGAAATGAAGGTGGCAAGAGTTAATATTATGAAAATTGATGATTTAGTTCTTTTGAAATATGGATATGATTCTCAGGGTTTGAAAATTGATACACATTCACCATCAGTCAGTTCTTTTAAAGGCAACTCTTTAAAAACAATTGAAAATAATGTTTTGAATAGTCCAGTTCATTCAATTCATACAGCATCCTTGGAGTTCTTGAAAGATGGTGATAAAAAAGAAATGAATGATGCCATCAAAAAATCTACGACTACACATCAAAGTACTAACTCTCAAAATGCCAGAGAAAGCGTAAATATTGAAGATGTAACTTTGTCCAACCATGTTGTGTCAAAGAACACCTTCGGCACAGAAAAAATGACTGCAAAAACTAAATGTTCTGTTGGAAAGGGGAGTGGGAATTTCAAAATACCTCAAGTTCTTATAAAGAGAATCAACAAAGAATCTCTTTTTAATGATATTTTATCAAAAAAATCTTGTGATTTGAGTTGTGCTAAATCAAGTTTTAAAGTAAAAGGTTCTTTCAAAAAGACTGAGTTGGATGGGAAAATTCCCCACACAATTGTGAAGAGAAAAGAAAATGCTGCTCTTTCTGGTCCGATTTTAATTAAGAGATCTCAGAGTACAACTAAGTCAATAACTAAAAAGAAAAATGCTATTAAGGATAAGTATAAATTGAAAACTGCTCAAGTAATCTTGAAAAATATAAACAATTCACCCCTTTCAAGTTATATTTTGTCAGAGTACTTACCGACTAAAAGAGAGAGCAGTGTTAGTGTTTCAAAAACAAAATTCCACATTCAATCAACAGAAATTCTACAGAAGAGATCATTACCAAAGAAACAAATTATCTCTCAGTCTAAAAACTATGAAAGTGTCGATAGTCAAAATGAAGTGGCCAACAAAGCAAGTTTGTGCAAAGGTGATGCAGAGGACAATTCCAAAGAAAATGTGTGTCTTAATGGTGATTTAAAGCGCTTGAAAGGTGTGACCGTAAATTTGTATAAACTTGAGACTATGTTTCGGCCAAAGGTTTGATCGTCTAAACATGTGTTGACTTCATAGTGTGCTTGTGTTGAAAGTTGTTACTTTTTTGTTGAGAAGTATTTAATCATTAAGGATGCATATTATTATTGTGCATATTATTTTTTTCAATTGTGTATATTTTAAATCGAGAATACTGTTGACTTGAAAAATAATATTATGCAAGTAATGTTTTAAGATGTTCCTTTACAGTTTTGGTAATAACAAAAGTTACTTCGAACACTTCAGTAATATTGCACATCTTCCAAAATGTTGGTAACATTTAGTTTCCTGAAGCAATTTCCTGCCACATTGTAAAGGAAATTATACATTTTGAAAGTTTAAAGGAGTGTTAGCTCTTAATGCAGAAATTGAACACAAATGATGTACCTTGCATGTTGCAAATATTTGTATTTTGTTATTATCCGTGGTCTACATATTACTTTATAAACCATTTGTTATTATTTTGCACTGCTGAATTATTTAATGTGTGACAATGTTGAATAACAACTAAAAAGTTATCTCGAAAGAGACTTTTAAATTACTCAACTTGTGTCACATTTATATCAAATGTACCTTACTAATATCATTTTTTTGAAAGTGGATATTCCTAAAATCTAGAAGATTTTTTTTTAATTGCATAGTTCATTGTCCATCATGAATGTAGAAAAATGTTCATGGTAAAGCATTTAATGTCGATGAACAAAGGCATTTGTTCACAAATTTTTTTACCAGCATATGCCAAACTATTTTCAGTAGTGTTAATTCAGAATTGCACAATTCAGTTGTAGTTTTAGTGTCTGTCATGATGTAAGTTTGTTATTTTTTGCTATAAGATTGCTTCAACGAAATGATTAGATCAGCAGCTTTGCTTATGAAGGAGAATGACGACTGTACTAATATATTTAAAAAGTAACAACGTTACTGATGTGAATATAAGACTAGGTCTCTCATGCATATTTCTCATAGCTTTGAGATTTTTACAAGTTACAAGTTTTGTTATGTTATTATTTGATTATTTCGTCTTGTTCTCTAGTCATAAGCTTGGTTGCATTTAGTGTATTGTAAAATAATAATTTTGTGTTAGGTTATATTTCTGTTTTTGAAATAAATGTGAAATTTTCAGCATTTACAGCTAGTTTGCTTTGTGTTTTATTTTTTAAATGTGTAAGTTGAGTATATTTTCAAAGGTGAAATTGTTAAAATGTTAAGACCATTTGTACGATTTTAATACTTGTAAAACTCAAAACATGCTGATAAAGTTTGCAAATGTTATTGCCATAATTTCTAATAAAATTTGATACCTGCACAAATGTTTCGCTTGTAATAAGTAGAGGCCGGAAGTTTAGCAAAATGCCTTTTTCCTATTGTTACTATTTTTGTTTTTAACAATAGGAATAACTTAAATGTACTTCTGGGGTTGTTTTAGTAGATTTTTATTTTGCCTTTTTCCTCATTATTTTATTTTTTCTCCTGACATTCATCGCGCACAAGTTGGATATACTATATCTGCAAGCCTGGAGAACTCGAAGGCACAGTTGTGTTTTGTCTTTGTGTGGAAGCAGACGCTGTGATCAAAATCTAAACGAAAAAGCAAGATGATGGCAATCATGATCTTTGATTTTTTCATTGATGCCATCAGGCATTGTTTGCTCATGAGCAATCCTATTCTCCTTGTGAGTATGACCGCAAATCCTATTGCGGACAGCTGTCTGTATGATATACCCTTCTCAGTGTTGGCAGTAAGTGCGAAGAATGAAAAATATAATTCTGTTTTCACTGAAGGCATTTCAAGATTCAAGAGAGTTCACAATAACATTTTTCATGAGAAATAGAAATTTGTAGCTATATCATTTGGTGCGTGGTGATGCAGAATCAAGGTTACATAGAATAGATTGTTATCTTACATGTGAAATGCTGATGAACAATTTTAGTTTGAATCATTTTAATTTTGTATAATTTCTTTTGCATGTGAGTCTTCATTGTTACATGCCTTTTTGCACCCTTTCCTTAGAATAAATACATTTTTTAAATGGATATATTAGTAAAAATAAATGCCTTTTTGTCTGCCTATTTTAGGTAAAATAAATCCCTAAACTTCCAGGCTCTACTTATAAGAATAATCCGTGTTCACGTTTTCATGCTAGTCTTCAGGGGAAGTAACGGTGGCGTGGCATCACATACCCTTTTTCTGAGCTCTAAGCAATTTCTATTAATTCCCCCAATGACTATCGGCAATGGATCAAGTACATCACCAATCAGAACACCTATGTAATGTCAAACATCCCCAAATCTCATAGAGGGCAGAGATTGATAAAAAATGTGTAAAATCAAGGATTTTTTTTGCACTGATTTGGTATTGAAATTACATTGTAATTCTAAAAATAATACATTAAAACTTCAATAGCAAAGAAATGTCCCTTCAAAAAATAAATTTTAAACCACACACGATCACTTTCTCACCCACTAGAAATTGACATTTGCTTTTTGTTTCAAAAATTCTTCCAGTCATCCAGGCTCATTGGTTTGCTTTGTATTTTGTTGGAATAGTTTTAATGTTTTTCAAAAATGGAGGTTCTGAAATTAACAGATAACTAAAGGAGGCAGTTCTTTAGTTCCGTCAGCATTACATGCCAACAGCAGTGATTGTTTTGATTTAGTGCGTCTATGGCATGGATCCTCAATGCAAGCCAATTCTTTGTTGGGCTGAAGATTGAAGAACATACCAGTTTTCTCTACATTGAAAATATTATTTTTTAATAGCTCTCAGCTGATGAATCTGCCGTTTCCAGTCGGAAATGGTGGCTTATATGGATACTTAAATTACTTTATATGAATGTTTTGCCAGGACTACTCCGTATTAAGAAACAGCTTTGCTAGAGGCTTCATGCCATGTTAAAATGAAGACAAGGTCCAGGGAAACTGGCTGAAGAACATAAAAGAAAACACTATAACAAACAATTGAGAACAGAACATTTCGTATATTTACATTTAACACATCTTGATACAATTTTCAATAAATTACTATACAACACTGATTTTTAATTTAAACACTTCCATTTTGCTCAATTTCTGAGCTCAAATCAGTGCCTTTAAACAAGAATTAATGAAATTCATTCTTTTCTGCACATTATAATGCATACACTTTTGTATCTTTGGTTTATAATTTAATTACCAAAGAAATGTCTACTTCCATCAATTATTCAGTTTCACAAATGTTTTGTATTTTCTACAGGGGTGATTTTTTATTCTCTTATTCAAAATGTTGCAGCCAACTTTGAAGTAATTATTTTAGTATCACACGCAAGTTTTATATGGCTGTACTAAACATATGGTTACTATTTTTCAACTGTCTCTTCTAAGAAAAAAATATTGAATGAAGCTGAGAAAGGTTACCAATTGTCTATGACAGGTGTTTCATCTTACATTTATAATTTATTGCAAATTGTTTATAATAGCATATGTAAACTCATTTGTGGTTGCCTGACCACCTAAGTCCTTTGTCTTCACCTAGAACAGAATAATTCAATATATGAAACATATTTGCCCTGCTGTCATAGACATAAGGGCATACAACCTCCTATCTGCACGCATACTCATACATAGAAAATGGAATCATCCTGAATGAATAAGCAATTTAGTACTCAAAAACAAAATATTTGAAGGACAGTCTATCTGAGTACTAAGGAAAAACTTACATTAATATTTCTTCTACCACTCACCTTGCCGGCTTTCAACACTCTGCTGATAGCATTTCTAATCATGTCACTGTAATACTGTAAATTTACATGGCTGAGCATCTTCGCACCACAGAGTAACATTGCAGTGGGGTTGGCCACATTTTTACCCACAGCTTCTGAGAAAGTGTGTCGTGCTCCCTGAAACATTACACAACACACTAAAATTAAATAAATCTTTTTTTTCTTATGGTATTTTTATATTCTTTTTACTTTTTTTTTTTTTTTAATTTTTCAAAGAAACAGCAGTAAAAGGAAACATAAAAAGTATGAAAGAGAGAATATAAGAAGTCACATGAGAATTTTGAGAGAAGAATTTTAAATATTAATAACAAATATTTATTGGCTGAAATCCCCGATTTTTGTCCCATTTCTTTCTTACTCTTCTCCCATTATATCAACTTCATATAATTTACAATTTTTTCCAGATACTGGATCTTACATTTTGTGATTCTTATGTGAAATTCTTATCTAGATTTACTTCACCAGCTCTTATTTGAAAGTGAAACAATTGTCTTGCACTTCATTCATGGGAGTATCTACAATACAGATTCACATAAATGTTAATTTAGGGGCCCTGTCAAGCATTGCATTGACATGTATAGTCGAATAACTATTTTATGTGAAACAGCACTGGAGCTGTTTCGCATAAAATACACTGTTAATCTATGACACATGTTACTCACTGTGCATCACCGTAATGCTCATATGGCAATTTATATGATTAATGTTCATTTATAATTCAAATTATTAAGAGTTCAATATTTGATTGTTAAGGTATAAAGACATTACTCTAAGGGACCACTTTGACAGCTATTGCTTGGCCACTGCTGATAATATAACAGCAAGTTAAATTTTGTCAGTGCGTTCTTTTACAATTAGCTCATTTGTAAATGGCTTCATCACTATCTCTTGCAATGTCATTGTCCTGCATGATGTTCATTTGTTTCCTGTCAAAGTGTTCTCTTCTTAGAGTACTCCTCTATAATGGAAGGTGAATAGAAAATATTCTAGTATTTATAGTTTCAGTATAAAACAGAATGTGCTCTAGAATGAAATGCACTACTCACTGGCTCAAAAACAACACATTCAGCACTGTAACTAGCACCAGCCACAACACCTGCTCCACCCACAAGACCAGAAGCCAAATTGTCAATAATATTTCCATACAAATTTGGTGTCACCATGACATCAAATTGACGAGGATTTGACACAATTTGCATTGTGCAATTGTCCACAATCATAGTTTCAAATTCAATCTTTGGGTAAAGCTTGGCCATCTGTAACAAACAAATTTCAGAAATGTAATGTCTGGGGATGAAAGACCAGAAATCAAACCAATCCACAAGAAGGCATCTCACAATTGAAACAACTGTTTTGTGATAAAACAACTGCATTTTACTGACTGGCTGCCTAGAAGAGGTCTATTGAGTGATATCTACAATTGGCTTTGGCAACCGGTCAGACATGGCGAACTTTGTGCTCGTGTATTTCACCGAGTTTGCTGCTTCTACCAAAATTATTTTCCTGGGTGCAACTTCCTTGTCTGAATGAGTGTCTGGATTCTTTCACCAATTCTACCATTCAAGATGTTAGGATGTATTAAAAAAAAAAAAAAAAAAAAAAAAAAAAAATTGTTTCTTCATTGATGAATTTCTATAGCTTTCACTACAATGATATTTTCTCACTTCTAATTTTATTACATGGTTACTTGGTGCAGACATGATTCAGAAAAGAGTAGCCAAGAGGGTTTGAAAGTCTTCAGAAGTACATTGAAAGTGCTATGAGCAAGCAGCGTTGTGAAATGCTCAACAGGAGTGCGTTGTGACTGAAGGCCAGGAGCTTCCCAGGATAAACAATATTAGCAAGAGGCTTCCCAATTGTACTCAGAGTTCTTGCCAGGTAGGACTATGAGCAGCTGTTAGTCATTGAATGTACGTATGTACTTGGCACAACAGCCCGTGAATAGGCTCAAACCTACTGGTGCCGGCCCTGCCACGCTAGACAGTGCGATTTAACTACGCATTCTTAAAGAGTCCTCATATTTTGGTCTTTAGAAATGACGTATACTCTTCCTGCTGCTTTTTAAATAATTATTGTAGTTTTATGAAAGTAGTTGTGCAGCAATTTGATCATTATGTTGGGAGCGAGGGGAGAACATAATTATCAATCTACTTTCAATACACGACATGATAGTTGTTAATTTTTGAATTGCATCCTTGCAATTATATCGTTGTCTCATTTCAGAGCAGCTTATTTACACGCAGTGAAGGGAAATACTGCATAAACGAAGAGGTTTTTGTGTCAGTGTAAAAATTGTAAAAATTATAAACATTGCAGTCTCTAACCTCTGTGCAGCTTCTCAAGAACAGGCCATCACCCAACTTCATAATGTTTGCCTTATGAACAGCAGTGACCCTCTTACGGTTGTTCTTTGTTGCATAATCAAAAGCAAACTTTGCAATTCTCTTCGACTTTGCCTCTGTTACAATCTTGAGGCATTCTACAACACCCTGTAACATAAAACATTTATAAAACATGGAGAAAAGATTGAATCTTAGGTGCTTATGGGTATCTTGTTTAAAATTAACACACAGCTTGAAATTCAGAGAGAATAAATATTAATGTAAATTTAATAATAAATATGCTATAAAATACATTAACCCATTAGTGACTAGCGAGTCATAAATGGTGTGCAAATCATGGCTTGAATTTGCGTATGTTTAGTTGCTGAAATGGACGAGTTTAAACTTGTTCTGTGCATTTCCCTTTTCTTTAATGTTCATGTGTTCAGATTTGTTAGAGCAGTTGCGTTGATTTATCGTCAGAGCCAAAAAATATTTTTTTTTGTAGAAGATATGACAAACAAGTATAACTTCAAAATAATTGAATCAGTGACAAATATTTTTTGTAATAATGTTATAAAAGACTTAATAATCTGAATTTTCATTCAATGAATTACCTATCAATGTTGGAAAGAAACTTATATTGTTAGAAAATTCACTACACCATTTATGGTAAGCCAAGCACTAACGAGAGCATTTCAATTTATATTTCATTTTCGATTTTTCGACCAAATGCTTGAAATATTTATACATTGTCAAATATTATTATTATTATTATTATTGTTGTTGTTGTTGTTGTTGTTATTATTGTTATTATTATTATTATAAAAGAAGAAAACATTTTTACAGTTTATCAAATATTCCTTCACCTGCTAATCGGGATTAGTTTGATATCCTATGAGGTGGTGTTTATTTTAATACGAGCAAATCTTTTTTCTAATCGTTAGCAAATGTTTTCTTTAGAAACAAATATTTATACAAATTATTAGTTTTGTTAGTTTTGTAATAATTGTGCTTTTCTAAGGGTCTTGATCCATGATTTACAGTCCAAGAAACCATTGATGTATTATTTGAGGGTGCAGATGTTGAAGCAGTTTTCATTGTTTCACCGGATCTGAAGTGAAACACATGCCATTTCATTTCTATTTTGAAAACGTATTTACAAGTTTCAACTTGTTAATCCACATAAGAAACTGGTAAAATACTATGGTACAGACAGGTACAGTAAGAATAAACCGAATACCAAAGAACTGTCCATAAATAAGCAAATTAGAAGTGTTGAAGGAAGAAAGGGCAGCAAGAAAGGGCAGCAAGAAAAAATAATAACTGAATATTTCTCTGTAAGTGGAATGATAACTTTGCAGAACTTGTAGCATCATATATCTATGGAGTAAATCCAATTACTAACATTAAAAACATACGGCCAAAAACAACACTTTCGAGTACCTAGTCCATTCCTTAGCCAATGCATCTGAATTTTCATACGGAACTAGTACAGGTGTATCTCAAAAAGCATTCTGGACCACCAAAAGGAGCAGGATAAATAACACTAATAATCAGAGATGACATACATTTTGACTGTCAGGATCGTTATGTACAAAAAATTCTCCATGAGAAGAGATGTGTAGGTTCCAACTGCAGCATTAAAGCTCGCACACTGTGCATAAAATGTAATGTTGGCTTGTGTGAAATTTGTTTAATTAAGAATCGTACACGCTAGAGTGTACTTTCTTGACAATTTGAATTCATGTTAGTATTTTAACTCAAATGTATTATGTTTCATTTTCATGAATAAATAATACATACAAATACACACTTTTTTTGTTCTCATTAGTGCCTAGCCTCCCATTAAATAAATATAATCAAGTTCCATGTCTAAAACAATAAAAAAGAAGAAAACATAATTCTGAGCAATAATGGGTTAAATATGTATGCATTTATGCAGTAAAAACTGCAATAAAATATGCTACAATAAACGTATAAACTTTCAAAAGTAAATCTCCCTCCTTTCCACATCTCATTTCATGCATGTGTGGAAGTGTAGTGATGAGCCTACTTAAATAATATAATTTATTATGAAGCATTTTGCCATCATGGTAGAAAATGATAAGTTATTAAAAATTATAAATTTTCTACAAATATTTTATCTCCATGTGGCTGAAAAGAATGAGCACAATCGCCACCCGTGAGACAGCCACTTAGCGAAGAAGACTAACGACATCACTACCAGCAACAGTAAGATGTCCGCCGAAGAACTGGAGCTGATGGTAAGAAGCAAAAGGCCAACACGAGGGCACTCGACATCCTTGTCACCGCTCCATTGTTCTTCCTTCTCACTCACTCCTTCTCATCTCTCCCCTATCAATCTTGGCGTTTCCAACGTAGAAACTTCAGTGATAATTATGTAATTAAACTTAATTTAATAACCACTTCACGACTACTTCTTCTCCAGCCATAATCACCTTCCCCTTCTGGTCACTGATCGTATCTCGCGTGACAACCTCTGCTATGTGAATTACACTCATTAGACAACATTCGCATTGGAGGGAACGTCACAGTAGTCTTACTGCATGAGGTTATATTTGAGGTAATACAACTTCCAATAGATATCCGAGATCTATTGAAGACCACATCAATCTGCAATTTACCCCAAATGTGTCACAGCTTTCAGCGATTTGCAGAAATATGGTACTTATTAAGAAAAGGGGCAAAAATGAGCATAATATGCACCACAAAATGATGTTCACATGATTGGAAAGTTGGTTGTTTTATACACCACACCATGCAAGTATACGGTTATTTTACTAAAAAATTATATATATATATATATATATATATATATATATATATATATATATATATATATATATATATATTTTATAGTATATCAGCATTTAATTAAAACTATATTTGGACATAAACGCAGTAAGTACCTTGACACTCTCATGCTCCAGAGCTGAGTATTCACCCTCTGTTTGCTCTCGAATAATGACAGTGTCCACGTTCTGATGTCTGCACTTCACACCAGGAAGTGATTTAACATGAACGACATTGGCATAGAGGTCTAAGGCACGGCGCAACTTCATGTTTAGGGTCTGCAGTTCACCAGTATGACTATAATCAGGAGTAGCTAAAATGCCCTGTGAATATAAACAAATTTTACAATTAAAGGTTATTAAAAAACTTCTACATAATAACTATACACAAAATTGAAAAGATCCATTTCACTTCTTAAAAAAACAATTATTATGTTAATAGTTTATGATAATGATGTATATTGTACCTTCAAACAAATGCCATTTTTAGCAATTGAATTAGCAACATCATCAAGGGGAGCACTCAATGTGGGATTAACTTCAGAGAAGAAAAAAGGTTCAAAGTCCACTGGTACCCCTGCTGCCTGAAACATGAAATAATTTTTTGAACTCTCAATAAACACATTTTCAGCAAAATATTAACAAAAATTCAACGAGAAAGTCCCAAAATTATATCAAGAATTGAAGGACGGTCCTTCACGTCAATTGAAATACACAGGTGGAGAGAGAGGAAAGAAAAATATCAGCACTTTACAATTTAAGTTTACGAGTTATAAATCATGTAAAAACAAAAACACTGACAACAAACATGCTTGTGGTATTTGTTGCCCTTAGTGTACCTTAGTTACATCATATAACACTTAATTAAACTAGTGGCGCTACAGAATGGCATAGGCTTTCCTGTAGGAAATCAATATCATCACTAATAGAGAAATTTTAACTTCAATCCACTTAAAATGATGAACGCAAAATGTAGCTTCATCATTCACTGTGAGCCGCTATTGTTTTGTTATATTTCTCAAGCTCTTACCTTTTAGCTTATTTTCTTTGGATAATTTAAATGCTGACATAGGAATGAAAAGAATTGCAAATTTTTTTTTTGATCCAAAAACATTATACGGACTCATTGCAATAATAAAACATTACAACTTATGTTCTTTAAATACAATAAGTATATAAATAGTGCACCATGATGACATACCACACTGTATTATTCTAACAATATTCCACTGATTAATCACATCAAATTATCTCCAAAACTGCATATGCTGCAATGTTCATTCTAATCGAAACAAAAACATTATTAATAACACTTTTGTCATCGTGACAAATTTCAATCTAAACCATTTGCAAATTTGTAAGTGAGCTAATACAAAAATTTCACATTTACGATAATATTTACATTACAAAAAATTGACAAAATGCAACAACACAAACTATTTATAAAACTTTACAATTGATGCAAAGGTTTACGTTTTGTTTTTGTGCAATAGATATTTTTTATTCTACTGTGATTAAAAACACATATTTTCAGATTATTTGGGCTTGAATATATTCCAAAATCATGCTTTCGGAATATCAGAGAGAATTTCAGTGTTTTCATTGTGAGAATTTTGGGGGAACATTTTCCATTGTTTGGGAAATTTTGGTTTGAACGTTTCCGAAAATTCATCATTTTTTGGTCCCGTTTACTCAAAAACTTATGGATCATTAAAAAACCATCATTGGAGATACTTTGAAGCTCATGTGTTTAAAAATGCATTAAACAATGAAAGAATGTAAATTTTAACAATGTGAAAGATATTTTAAAATAATTATATTTATTTAATTTTGTGAAAAATCAAACAAATACAGCAAAATGGGGTTAATGATATCTCATACAGTACATTTAGCACTATTCTTACTAAAAGTTTGAAGCAAAAATTTGGAACAGTTTTCGAGTAAATCTTGTTTTTAATATTTTTTTATTTTGCCCATATTTCAATCAAAATGTATTAAAAACTTGAAAGTTTCAAACAAATGTACACGTTATAAATGAAAGAACACTTGGAGTGATTTTTGACTCTAAACTTGATTTTAATATACTACTATTACAGTCAATAAAGCTCTATGTTCCCTGGGTCTGATTTTGGGCAATACCATTTCCTTCCAGTCCATCAACAACTTATTCTTTAAAAAAGTTGTTGTTATAAGATTTGTTCTCTTTTAGAATATGCCTCTGTCATTTGGTCACCTTACAGTAATTTAGCTATTGATCATTTGGAAAAACTATAACGTAAATTTCGACGCTACCTGACTTTCAGAAACGGGACACCAATTCACAGACTTGATTATGATGTTTCCAAATTCTACAATTTATTTAAATTGAAAACTCTTGTGGATAGGAGAAAATTCTATGATTTAATTTTCTTTCATAAAATACTACATGGTCACATCGATAGCCCAGAACTTTTTTCTTTTATCTTTCTTCATGTCCCTAATTAGACTACTTTACAACGATAAAACCTTGTCTGCTTCTGGGTGAATATAACTTCTAACTACAGCTATTATGATGTCTTCAACAGTTTACCTAGAACTGTCAATTACTA
This sequence comes from Gryllus longicercus, assembly GCA_038098605.1. Taxonomy (NCBI): domain Eukaryota; kingdom Metazoa; phylum Arthropoda; class Insecta; order Orthoptera; family Gryllidae; genus Gryllus; species Gryllus longicercus. Next base: position 222,475 of record JAZDUA010000132.1, read on the forward strand.
TACCAATAGGATTGATTTTTTTCATCCACAACTTTAAAAAGGTTTGTAGTCGTCTTAAATTTCTTTTTCACTCCTAACTGTTTTGAAAGAAAACTTAAAAGTGTTCTTTTTACAACACTTATCCTTTTTATAACTATAACTATTTTAATTTTTATTATTTTGAACTTTTATATTTCTGACATTATGTATTTTTTGTTTTTATAAAGGGTTCATTCTGTTTATTAAAATAAATAAGTAATTATTGAGAAGAAATTTCACTTTAAGAAAAAAATCACTATCTTTAATAATGTAGATATAGTAAGACTGAAAAACATTCACACTTTTTTTAATTTTTGAAAATCCTAGGTTCACAGTGAAAACGGGACCTATGCCATTTTTAGAAATACATTTTTCTGTATACTTACCAGAAATTTAAAGAAAAAATTTGAAGTCATATTTGTGACAATTTTTAAAATGTACCAAAGGTAAAGTAAAGTATCCTCAAAAGTAAGTTTCATGTAAAGAACCCTCAAAAATTAAAGAATGCAATTCAAAACCCTAGAGCTTTGAGTCAAGCCACATTGACGAGGAAAAATTAATTTTGGAAACCATCCAATCAATAGTTTACGTGCTAGTGTAATTCACAGACTATGGACATACAAAAGTGGACATGTTGGAGGGGATTTAACATTTTTGGTATCAAAGATTCACAATTCGTGAAATCTATCTACATAACATGTTAGAAGAAGTAATTTACTACATATTGGAACTTTTATCATGTTGACAGGAATGAGCCATTTTTCCTGTCAGCTTCTACATGCTTTTTAATAAAGAAAACATAGGACACATTGTTATAATTTTGTTAATGATAGAATTATGAATTTAAGATTAAAAATATTGCTGGAATATCTGTCAATATTCAGTAAATAATTCCAAAAGAAGGCAAAGAAGAAATTAATTATTTTATTTATCAGTATATAAGTCCCTAAATGGAATAAATAAGAATGATCATGTTATGTTGTGTGGAGATTTTAATGCCAGAGTGCGAAAAGAACTCTTGGGCCAATTGGGGAAAGAACCCTTGGAATGAAGATCTACTACATGAGAATGGAAAAGCCTTAAGAAACTTGTTCCGAATTGTGACAATTACATAAATCATACGGAATACAATAAACTTAGTACACAATTTATGGTTCAATCAAAGCTTTAAAAATACCTAATTACTTTAGAGAGAGAAACAAAAACATTAAATAATATTGGTACAGAAGACCGGGAAATGTATTGTAATGTAAAAAAATCACATAAATGATAAAATTAGTCTTCACTTCTGACCCAATAATATAATTATCTTCAAATAAAATGAAGAGCTTGAAACTATCTAAAGAATAACAAAGCACCAGGAGTAAACAAAAGTAATGTAGAACTCTCTAAAAACAAAACAAAAGTAATAAAACAGCAACAACTGAATATAAAAAATATGTTTTGAGACAACATGTAGTATTCCAAGAGAATGAAGGAAGCTTGAGATGCCAGTTTGAAAAACAATTACAGAGATAGAGTTTAATAAACATGACATTTAAACTATTTGCAAATGTAATCACACACTGTATTGGTAGTGTAGGCTTCTACAGCCTGAGTCAGTATGTATGTGGCTGTCCGAAAATGCAGGGCATTATGCCCTGAGGAAAGCCAAGGAATGAGAGGTATGCGACTACATAGGCACTTTCCTGGTGTCTGCTTGACCCATAAGTGGCAACAGGAGGGCAAGCAAGAAGTTATCACTTATGCTCCTTCCAGGGATTTGACTAAGCAATAAATATTATTATAAATACTTATGTCCACACAACTCTACAATAAAGAAGAAGGAATATTCAATTAAAAGTGGGCATTTGAATTAAAGAAATAAAATTCGTTGTCACTGAAGGTATACATAAGGTTAAAATTTGCCATTTTTGCTTTAATTACAAGTATTAACGTTCTGTCTCGCATGATTACATGACACCAAAGCAAATTATGAACAAGCATTAAAAAAAATCTTACTTTAAACACCTCTTGAACAGAATAAACTAACTCAGGACCCACACCATCACCAGGGATGAGTGTACAAGATGTTCTGCCTTCAGGTTTTGAGACAGGTGCTTGCTGTAAACAAAGTACAATTCATTACTATGTGTTAGAAGCTCACCTTTATTAAATTTAGCTTGACCAATTGTATAACAAAAATGACCAAAGTGTACAGTGTTTCATTATGCATAGTTTTTTCCATTCACAATGAAAATCTGAATGGCTGAGTATGAGACAGAGACAGATACAGAGGGACGGCAATGCCCTCCATCAAAAGGCCTAGGGTTGTCGTTTACCTTCCTTTATTCGGCAAAATTAATTTAAATATGCATTTATATTTGAATTACGTAATTATTTAAACAGTAATATTGTACAGTATCATACATACATTACAAAAATAATATACAATATAAAAACAGATATTTAATAGGAAATCTATGATAGCCCCCACCAAAATGATCGGCTGGATCTGCCCCTGGTATCAGACCATTAGTTTGTCAACACATACATTTGCAGTTTTTGAATTACGATTACAGAAAAAAATGTCAGTAGATTTAATCATAAAATCCTGTTTCTAGAAGGAAGAAATGAATGAAGTATATTTTCTAACTAGAAACTACTAGCACACACACTGAAGGAAACCATGCACTGTTAGGAAGAGCTAGGGAGTAAAATGAAATGTAAATATTATATAAATGATAAAAATAGATATAATGAAGATGAGAAATCTAAAAATAATTTACACAAAAGGGGGAGAAAAAATAATTAATTCAGATATTTTAAACAATTTTTTGACAGGTATAATTTCAAATGTTGCCAAGAGAGAGAAGAATGAACTCACATTAATTATCCTACAGTGTTAAATTTGTATATTTGGCCAGCAATACTGAACTAAAGGAAAATATCTTTCAATAAAACAGTGGTCTTGTTTAAATGAAAGTCAAGAACATTAATCAATTCAAACTATTACATCTTAAAATAATTTTACAAGTCAAAACAAATACTGACATGCATTCCAGACATGTGTAGAAGGGACAATAATTACTCACTTTATCTTCCTGGATATGCACAGTCAATAGAAAAAAATAGTTTAAAAAGTGAAAATGACCTACATTACACAAGACGTTTCCATTCTTAACAACCTGACGTTATTCACTATGCTGTATTACATAAATTAATCACAAAAGGTATTCACAATAATGAAAATGAAAAGAAAAAAATCACTATTTCTTCACTGCTTTGATTACTTTTATTAGTAGTCAGCAAAGAATACAGAATTATATTACATTCTTACACTTGGATATTTAAAGTTTACTGAGTGCATCTAGAATGAAATACCATTCAGATTTTTTAAACATTTTAATACAATTAAACTAAATTAATATTATATCAGATATTTGAAGGCCCATATTCTTGGCAGAAGTAAAGAAAAAGTAAGGAAAGTTACAGAGCCATATAGTAAAAAGGACAAGAATCTAAACCCAAATGCTTACAATGGCATTGTTGGACGACGACTGGTGCAGACATCGATTGCATACAGCTGGAACTGGTTGGACCACCTTAAAACCAGAACTTCCATGAATTATGAACTAAATATAACATTTCTTTATCTATTATTTTTAAGTCATTCTTTATTCAGTACACAGTACCCACAATAACCATATTGATATTCGGGAGTTAGCGTAATGCACACTAATAATATAAAGAAGAAAAAATTACATTGAAGGCTAAATCGCAAAAATGATTTAGAACTTACACGACTCAATAATCGAACTGTACTTCCAGTCAAAAAGGCCATTGCAAGAAATGTTTAGTCCCGTGCTGAGACTAAGATTCAATTTGCTTTCTAAGAAAAACGCACTAACTTCAAAACCGTCAAATCACACATTAATGGTACGAAATTAACCCGGTACACCCAATTCACCACTTTTCTCCCCCAGCTCTTAGGTTACCCTCAGAGAGTATATTACCCTCCCCCACGTCTGCTCACGTCCCCCACCAGAACACACGAGCGTTCTGAACTGCCCTCGAATGAAGTCAAAGTAGATCTGCGCTTCCATTTAACCTGCCTTGAACTTATGTTCTGATCACACTATAAAAAGAACATCCGTCAGAAGAAAGAGAAAACGTTCTCCAGGCTCCTCAATTTGCAAAATAAGTCTATCTTCTGCTTCTTGAGGAGAATCGTGCCAAAGAAACATATATTAAATTTTAAAAGCATTATGTAAACCAAGAGAATAAAATAACGTAATGATTCAAACTTGTTTAGCCAACCAAATTGTACTATCTGAGAAAGTATTATTCGTAAAACAGACAACGAAGACGATTTCAATTTTCCTAAAACTAAATTATATTACTCAACTTCCTTACACTTAGCTGCGCTCTACATTCAATATTACTAAAGCTCATTGAAGATCATATTTCATTCGGTCAAACAAGTAGTTAGTTACACAAAACTACCTCCAGGTGTCTCTCGTATTATCCAAATTTTAATGTAATAAATAATTCTATAATCTAGTATTTTCTAAGATAAAGAGACTTAAGAAAATACCACTAAAAATTTAAAAAGAAGAAAATCACTAGGTTTAGAATTGTAAATCTCAAAGAATTATGTTTAGTTAATAACTGACTAGCGTAGTGTGCGCAACCAGGGAATGCTATGCGTTGCTTTGTTCCTACGTCAGTCATTGGAAGGGAGATGTCGGCGTGTTGGTGGAAGTGCTAGTGTGTGATTATTGATTTCATTTTGTTATTTTTACCTTTCTAAATTTCTCACTTCCTTACATATAAAAACTATAATAATGGCAACTGCAGCTAACATTAAGGAATTCATTGTTGGAGGAAAATATCGTTTAGTGCGAAAAATCGGTAGTGGTTCCTTTGGTGATATATATCTTGGAATCAACGTAACAAATGGAGAGGTAATTCTATAATTTATAAAATATATATTTGTTAATTTGATGTGTGTATTATAAGCATACTTATATTTGAACGAATCTATTGCAAGTTTGTGTTACAAATTCATTGTCTGTGTTGTCCAAGGTTTCATATGAATGTTAAGGCAGCCATTACGAAAATCGTTTGCAACTCGGAAATGTTGAAGTAGTATAATCTTACTAGAGTTCTCATGGATTGATTACGTTCCTATACACTTGCTCATGGCATTGTAATTATTTCTGTAAAAATCGCTATGTAGCGCTTCGAGTGAATGCAAGAAGTAGGTTATAGTGCACCAGTTACATGGATAATTTGACATAAGCTTGTGAATAGAGTAATCTATGTGGATTATCAATAGCTATATTTTATTCATAGCTAGTCATGTTAAAGTTGTGAAAACTTAAGAATATTTTTTATATTTTTAGGAAGTAGCTGTGAAGTTAGAGAATATGAGAGCAAGACATCCACAACTACTTTATGAAAGCAAATTGTACAAGATCTTGAATGGTGGAGTTGGAATTCCCCACATACGGTAAGAGCCACACAATTCTTGGTGCTTTTACTTTGCACTTTAAATGTTTTTGTTGGGTTTTTCTCTTTAACATTGAAGTAATGTAAATTTGTGGGGTGTGTTGTCAACATGAAATGTACACCTGAGCCGTGCACAAAATAAGAGGGTGATCAGTTTCCTCTCCAGATTATTATATATATTACTTTTGCTTAAATTCATATGAAATTATTAAAGTGACTTAATAGTTATGGTAATAACGTAGCCAAGACTTGAAATTGATTGTGCATATAATCGAAGTTCTCGTATTCATTTTCATTTGATATTTGTTTAACAGTGGCCAAGGAAAAGGTTTAAAGGGACAGTTAATTTTGTTATAATAGCCTTAGCTGAAAATTGTTTGGTAATTTATGATATTTACTGGTATTTGCCATTTTAGTGGAGACAGTAATTCAACAGTTTTGTAGATTTTCAGTTTACTAACCTTTCATAGGTTATGTAGTATAGTAATTATGTGTATTTGGCCTTTCCTTGTCCAATTAATATAAGTGTCAAGTGTGTATTGATAGTGGATAAAATAATAGTAGATTGCACACTGCATAAAACTAACAGCAGGTTAGGTTGTGAAGTAGAAATTGAGGATTAAAATAATTTTTTGGGAAATTATTTATTGTATAGGTTGGTCAGGCATGTGTAGTATTAAGTAACCCTGAAATAATGTATTAGATGTTCAAAATTCAGAAGTTTATTCAACCATCCTAATTGGTATGAATGAGTGCATTTGTGTGTACACTGCCTTTAGATTATTTTAAAATGTTTACTTCATTGAAGTTTGAATTATTAAATATATGCATCCTCATGAGAATCAACTTGTAAAGTTCAAGGAATGTGCTGGCAGGAGGATTTTAGCGTACCATTGTATCATAATTTGACATTGCATGTTCAGAAAGTTCTGTGGATTGTGCTTGTTTGTAACATTCCTTAAACTGCCTTTTAATTATTTTTCTGAAAGATCTCAATCTTGCTGAGAGTATGAGTGATTGTGAAAATAGTCATGTAAATTCATAAATTACTGCAAGGTACATTTACAGTTCATGTGTGAATGAGACCAACCAAACTCGTAGATTAATAATAATAATAATAATAATAATAATAATAATAATAATAATAATAATAATAAACGAATAGTTTTCATTCCCTCCTCTCACGAAATTATGTTGGTTATAAAATGTAATATACATTTATCGTTTGTGCTGGAAATTCGAAACTATTCGCGTTACTTACACTTCAGCATCTTAAATAAAAATCTTTAGACTGCTACTTTCGTAGTGTATTTGGTGTTCACTCCCTACGTTCGTGCAACGAAAAATGCTAGTGACAATTGTCGGTACTTTTCAGTTGTTTCTCCATAATTTGGAGTGTTTTTTTCTGTTTTTTTAAACCCTTGGTGCAGTCTTTCGCGTTGAACTCCCAATAGTTTGTTGGTATTTTCCTCCCCCCCCTTTTATTTAATCGGAAAAGTTAAGTTTTTAAATGCGAATAAGAAATCTGCTCTTTCACCTAATTTGCGAGGCAGTCTTATACTAGAAATGAAGTCGTAACGAAGCGGACATGTCAAAGTTTTACACCTTTAAGCGTAAACTTGATTTATCCTGTTCGGAAAAAGCTGGAGAGTGGCCGAGGGGCCACCGCCCGGGCGCCGGCCTCTCTTGCAGGAGCGAAGGCGGACGCTGCCGGTCTGCATTGTAAATACACGTTAACTATTCGAAAAAACTAAATATTATATAATGCACATTCATATATAAACTTTAGATGAACACAGGGGCACCCAGAGAAAAGAAGATGCGCGCGTACTCACGGGGGCCTCTTTCAAATTCTCCCTCCCCATATATGTCAAAATACTTACCTTTTGCCTCCAATGGGGAAGAAAGAGTTGAGAGAACGAAATATTCTTTTTTTATTAAAGAGTAGAATTGTAATAAGACATAAAAATACTTCTTGCATCTGAGATTTCTTGAGTGAAACACCAGAGAGAGTAGGTCGTTCGCGTGTAGATACGAGACTAATTTGATATATTATTAGTAGCCTTTAGCAGCAAAAGTTGCTCCCATTGAGCGACTTAAAAAACCCAAAACAATTTGAATACAAATTATGTTGACCAAACTTTTAAATTAGACATTCTGCTTTTAATACAAAGTGTCTTTTAAAACATTATAAATCGTCTATCGGAACGTTTTGTCTAAATGCTTTTTAGCCATTTTCAGGCGTGCATTAATAATGAGTTGGAATATGTAAATCTTTACTCTAGAATATAAAATTTACTGTAACTTGCATAGTGTGAGATGCACATATTCAAGCTGTCTCGAAACCATGTCTTTGTGAGATGAAATGGAGTCTGTTGAAAACAACACTTATGAATGCATATTTGGTGTTTTATAAACATAATTTTAGGCTTTTGGAAAGTTGATTTAGCCTATTTTAGTTTTGTATTTTTTAAATTAAAGTAGTATCAGGCTGAACAATAATTGCAAAAAGTAAGATTTAAATTACTCATTTCTTTCAGTTTCATCTTCTGAATTTGAGCAAATTGGTTCTTTAAAAACACACAAAATATTATAAATAATTTTCAGCTTCGTAAATATTCCTTTGAAAATAAGCTTACAAACCAAAAATTAACATTAAGATGTGGTGTTGCAATGAACAAGCAAATATCTAATATGAATCTTACATCTAATATATAATATGAAGGACTTAAATTTATTTCAATGCACCCTGGAAATGAGAAAATGTTCATCTAACCCAACAAGAAATCTATGGTGCTTACTTCGTAGATGGCACTGATCAATCTAAAAGATTATTTTTTAGATAGTTCTCCTAGAAGAACTTCAGTTGACTTTGTCTTTGTGAAACCAGTATTACTTTTACTTTTTGAAGGAACTTTGACAACAACATCTATTGTCCCTGGTATTTACTTGCATGAAATCGTTTAAACCTACCATTGGGTAGCCCCTTTTAGGATCATAACTCATTTTAGCTGTTTTTAGGATTCACACATTTGCTCAAAAATTACTGAATCGGTTGTCTATAATATAAAATCGGATGGCTATTAAGAAGTGAGAAACGTAATTGGTTGGTAATTGGAGAAAGATACTTGGCTCTAGTTATTGGTTTCAAAAACTTTCCTGGTTCATGTAACCACTTAGAAAATGCTTGATCATTGATGTTAGTTTTTGTATTGTGAAAATTATAAGAACATAAACAAGGTTATCCAGCAACTACAGTGAAGTGAATCTTGCGTTGAGGAGCTTGATCACATTGTTTGTGTATTTATAACCATTCTCTGGCCATAAAAGTAGAACTTTGATAAAAATTATTCTTTAATTATTCTTATTATTCTGTCAAAATGGGCTGAAAATTCCGAACTGAATTCTCCAAATAACTGCCGTGAGGCCAGTGATATATCCCCATCCTGGAGCAACTTGAACAACACTTGTATCGCGCCGGTTTCTCTAGAGGCAGTGCCAGTGAACTTTTCGTAAGCTAGTTACCTTGCCCACGACTTCAACTGCCTGAACTAGATGGTTTATGGACTTCTTGGCTGTCCGGGTCACTACCCTGAAGAAGCCTGGGATATGACAGGCGATACGTCTGCCCCTCAGCCAACGACGCGGCGTTACCCGGACAGCCAAGAAGTCATGAATTCGAGCCGCGGGAGCCTACGTGTAGATGGTTTATTGTGTAAAATTGGCGGCTAGTGGGATGCATAACGCCGTGCACATTTAGTCACTGGAACTATTAGCAATCGCTTTAGATAGGTTTTTCTTAATACTTGCACAGCAATGTTTATTATGAATGATTACAGATTGTCATGTTCTAACTTATCAAGAAGGGATGAAGAAAAGTAACTCATTGGTCGATAATTGAGAAATGGGAGAAATAGGAAACGTTCTCATGATCGTTTTTATCAAATAAAATTTCGCTGTTCTGGTCGGCAACGCTGTGTACTGTCGCAAGACTTTTGGGGGCAGTTTCTGCAACACGCATTGCGCCGCGCGTTCCATTACCCAGGGACGCCTCTGCTCGGCCCGCGGCGTTTTCATTTCCCTCGCGGCGAAATGTGCCATTGTTCGCGCTCACCACGCATGCGCCTCGTTTTTTGTGGCGTCGCTGTTTTTCCTCGAATTATTTACGAATACAAGTTAGTTGAGGATGGTGAGAAGAGGATGGAAGAAACATATCTAACAATGTTTCTTCCCTCCTCCAGTCGCGGACTTAAAGGAGCCTCGCGCTAAGATGAACTGTTCTAAATAGATTTCGCCGCTGGGCCTTGACACGCGCTTGGAGGCCATTGGCGAGCGGACAAAGAGCCCCGGAGGGGGCACGTGTCCGCTGCAGACTGCTCTCTGGGAATACGTCTCCATAAGTAGGCAGCTGCAGCTTCTGTTTCGGAAGGGGACGCCTTTAAATATTTTCGTATTCGACAGGATGTCGTTGGCTATGGATTTAACCGTCCCAGAATTATCATGACGTCAATTCTCTGATCATGGATACGGATAGATTTGGGTCCAGTCGTGTCGATGGAGAAGAATACTGTTTTTGTCTTTCATTTTTGTATGCTTTTTATCATTCCCCTCCTTTTTGGTTGTACCTCGCGAGAGGCAAGAATAATCGGAAAGCAAGAATGTCCGGGTTGCAAGTGCTAAGATTTTGTCAGTTTCTGGAAGTCCCAAATTCGTACTTACGAAGAGCACTTGGTAGAGCAGGCGGAATCATCCAAGACTATGGACATGAAGGTGAGCGATTCAAGTGCAGGATGGGAACGTTTTGTGTGTTGGCGAAATGTAAGGATAGAGAGCAATGCAGTAAATTCAATGACGAGTGGCATTTTCATTAAACATCTGAATTTTCAAAAGTTGAATCGTTTTATTTAGGTCTATTACGTTTCATTTGGTAAAGTTGTGGTAAAGAGGTTGTGGTGTTCATGTGGTAAAGAGGTGAGTGAAGTAATGGGATAAAAAAGTTGCGATGTTATGAATTATGGAGAGGTTACAAATAATACGCGATTGTTGTGACTTTCTTCCTGAAATCATAAATTTTCGGATGCAAGAATCACCAAAATGTTTGAAATCATGGCAGTTACGCCACAAGATAAATAACGTAGCGCGAAATAAATGTGTTTTTTCGCAACGCCAGTCTTGCCGTTCGTGTAGGCTTCGGTGTTGGCGGAGGCGGTTATTATTACGCACTCCGCCTTCGCGACGAAGGCCGTGCCGTGCGGACGGTCGGCCCCAGGCGTAAACAAGCAGCGGGGGAGGGGCGGTTGCGTCTTGTGGACGGCGCGGAGAGACAGTTCAGCTCAAGGCGTATTGTGTGAGGGGGGGGGGCTATGTAATCGAAAACTCGCTTTCAAACGCCTCGCTCACAGGGATTTAAAGGTAGGGGCGGGTTGGCAATTACAACAGCCTGAATAATGACGTGAAGCTGGTCGCTTGTAGGCTGGTAGCATGGGAAGTGGAGACGTCTTGGTGTCGAATGCTCGCTGTTAATTGATCGGGAGCGGTTTTTTAATTTTTATAATTATTTTTCTTGGAAGATGGGCTTAATACACATTTTTGGATGCTGTAGATCCTTTGGAAAAAATGCGAAGTATCAGGGCGGAATGCTACATTTTTTTATGTTGATAGGTGCTGTTAGCTTGTTTGTGTTGGTGTGATACACTATTCACATCTATGGCACTGTTGCAAAAGATAATTGTGGTTTTCTACAATTGTACAGACTTATTGTTTTATTTTTCTTAACAAACAGGTCCCTTTAACATTTTTAGACAGAAATCTTTCTAATTATTTTACAAGTAAAATTAATCTGAAACAAAATGTAATACCATAGACTTAATATTATTTGTTATGAAATAAAGTAATTAGAAGTACTTGTTAATTAAAATAATTATACAAAATTGTTGCATAAAAATTTAGACATCTTTCTTGATAGTACTTGTTTGTGGCATTTGATTTTGTAATTATTTGTGAAAGATGAGATTCCTGTGGTAGAGGGTCATGGTAGTCGAAAGAGTTTTGACGGACAAAAGTTGAAAATTTTTGTCGTTTAAATTGTCTTAGTTTTTACTTCGTTTGGGCGCGTTAGGTATCGGGTTTGTTAAATTGTTGGTGGAAGGCGAGCAACACAATACCTTAAAATTTCAGTTAATTCGCAAAACCTTAAGGATGTACGGATTTTGTTAACTGGTGTAGCTGAATTCTCGAATAGCTTCAATGTCTTCTGGAAAATTTGGATATTTCGCATGTTAAATGAAGGTTAGATTTCAAAGATATATTGTCCATTAACATTCAGAATAACAATTTCAGGAAAACAGTGTTAAAGACGGTTCTTCTCGGCGGAGATTTGCGAGGAGCGGTTTTGGCCGCGTACTCGGACGTCGAAGGTCGCGGTCTTCAGTAGATACCCTTGTGCCAAATGAATCTGATGGGATACCAACTTTTAAACCACTGACATTGAGAAGGAAGGTAAACAGCACCCTGACGGAACCGGATAGTTTTTTCAATTGTCTTTACTGTGTTGTAAAATGCAAAAGTATTGTTTCGTAAATTCTGGAAATCGTGCACATAGGTTTTGAAGAGTATTGATTATGTATTGTGTATATGAGATGTATTAATTATCACTCGAGTTTACGTTGAAAGGCGCGAAAGTTTTGGTGACTTGTCTTATCTAGCTGAACACAATCGGTTTCTTTCCTTCATTACTACAGGCGTTGGGGAAAATGATGTAAAATAAGGAAAAGAAATCCGATATAGTTGAGGGTGTGGTCTGTTCGAATTCGGAAATGTTCGGATTATCGAAAAAAAATGTACCGTACGTACACAAAGACATCTGTAGGATTACCAGACGCAATGCAACGTAGCGTAGTGATCACATCATCGAGCAGATTCAATTTCATGCGGGAAAAATTACCTATTTTGCAAGTTCTTCTAAGTGAAAATTACTGCTACATAAACATGATATACTCTGTAGTAACAGTGCAATGAACATGACATTTCGACGTGTCAATAATTATTGCTCATTTCTACTGTAATTATAAAATCCTTTCTTTACACTATAAATAATTTTATTTGTTTTTTCTGCATCTCGAGTTTTGTTGGAATTATCTCAAATTTCTGATTTGCGGGGTTCGTATTACGGCGGTAGAACAGGAACGACGTAATACTATTGGCGACTAGAGAAATGTTTCAAAGACGAAGAAGCGGCGCCAGGCATGTCACATCAAGCGAGTACTTTGCAACCGCTCGCAGAATTCCGTCCTGAGCAATGAGACGTAGTTTTGCCTTTTGTCGAGGGCTATTCTTTCGGCCGCTACTTGCCCTGCCGGCAACTTGGTCTGTTGTGACCCTCCGAAGGCAGCAATTATTCGGCTTGTAGCCGCTGAGTACTCGGCGAATGCCGCCTCGGTCAGGCCCCGAGCCCGCGCCTCGCCTATGTGTTGTGGCGAAGGGGCTCGTATGCCAAGGACCCGCGCCCGCGCCTCACCGTCCGGCGTGGCAGGGGTGGCCTCGCGCCTGCCCGCTCTTGCGGAGGCGGGGACGCAGTCTCGCACGGCGCTGCGCTGGGCGGTGTGGCTGGCGCCCGCCGCCATTGGCCGCTCGGGTAGGGGGCTCGTCCCGAACGCTGCTGCGTCAGCTCCGCCTCTGGCGGCGCTTTCGCGCTGGCGGCGCGGCGGCTCCGCGAGATGAGCTCCATTCGAGGTTGGGCTCGACTTGTAACATACTTTCAATACATACACTTGCCAATACACATCAGCCAATTTGTTGTTCCTTATGTAATGCTACGTTCGGTTTCGCATTCGTCTTACTCATAAAATACCATTGAAGTCGTGGGGGTCGTTGAGGTTTTTGGCTTGCCGCAGAGTACTCTTGTGAAAACTGATGGGTAAGGATAACGTATTTGTGTGTACACAAAATTATCTGTATGAATTTTAATCGTATTATTGCAGATGTTGCAAAATGAAATTGCCCGCGATTTTGGGAGCGCTGCTTGCACGTCCTCGCGCCGCGCCATTGCCAGTGTGTCTCGGTGCACCGTTGAGAGCCGCGGACGCGGCGGTCTAAAACGCGCTGCCGTCGTGCGCCTCTGCCGAAGCGCGAAGGGACTCGAGTGGGCCACGGCCCCCGAAATAACCGGCGCCGCCGCCGTCGACGATATCGGCGTCGGCGGATCCCGCGGAGGTTGCGCGGGCGTTGCGCCAGCCGGGCAGTGTGCGCTGTTCTCCGCCGCCACCGAACAATAGCCTTCACGGCACCGCCTCCGCCGATTGCATCGCAGACGTCGTTGCGCGACAGGGCGGGGCGGGGGAGGTCCCGGCGCCGTCGCTTTCGCCCGCGCCTTTGCGAGGAGGGGACTCAGCTCGTGGGAGTTAAGGAGCTTCCGTAACTGGTCGGCGCGATGCAAAGGGGCTGCTGTGGCCCCCTTTGGTTCTTCAGGGACGTGATTCGTTTGAAGCACAATTTTACTAGAGCAATGTGTTCCTGGGAATTTTATTTTGACCAACCCCGACCCCTTAGGTTCTGTTATTGGCGGGTACCGAGCGACCGCTTGCCGAACTCGGAGAAAAATGAATGGCTGATTCCTGTTTGCCCAGCCGCTAAAATTCGGAGCTTCCCCCTCCCGCAGTAAATGCAGAATGAAGTTTTTTCTTTCTGAAAACCTTAACTGAGAATTGAATTTCTCATGAAGTAATTTGGAAATCTATACATTTGTGAATTGTATTGAAAACAATTAAGAACATTTCTTGTGCAATTTTTTTTGAACGTATATTTTTATTTTTCAATTTTGTATTTGTGTTAATATAATTTTGTGTGCAAATAATGTTTAAATTATAATAAAAACACTGAAATCAAAATATTAAATAAGTTGATAAGTGGATTTGTTTTTAAGCCACACAAGTTTTACAAAGTTTTGATCTTTTTATTGCAGTTTTAAGAGTAAACTGCACGAAAATCCTAACTTAACCATAAAAATCAAATTAATGTCTATACCGAAAGGCATTGTTCGAAAAATGAAAGAAAAAGTGACATTTTATTAAAATACCCCCGAAGAAGAAAAGTTTCCTCGTCGTTCCCTGTCGGACTTGGGGGAGCGTGCGGCAGGCGATAGATAAGCTTATCACGGGAGGTCGTCAGATGTAGACGTTTCGAGAGGTGATGCAACTGGCGGGAAGCGAAACCGCTTGGGTCGCGTTTTGGAGGAAAGGGTGCCCGATGCCTGTTTGGACGTCATCGCGACGTGATAAAGGCAGCCGCAGCTGTCTGCGTAGTTTTGGACCTCAATGTTCTATTTCACGGAGGCTGCACGCTTTTGATGAAAATGTTTATCTATAGGATGTATACAGTAGGATTTCTGATTTCTTGCTAGAATAATAAATATTGTAAGGTGAAATAGAGGGACTGTTGCATGAACTGGTACCTTCGATAGTTTTGAAGAAAATACAGCCTTCAGCTGCACTGTTTTAAGTTGGGAGAAACTGCGAAATGGAAGCTGTTTAGTACTGTGTGTATAACCGTATTCCTTCACCATCTACTTAAGTGCTTCCAAATTAATTCGACATAGACGTTTCTAACATTGTTTAAAGCGCGACACCTGTTTAAGATCTGGATATTAGTAAAATTATATTTTGATTCATAAAACATGCGCGGAAGGTGCGTGTCCTTTTTGTTGCTCTTGTGCCTAGCCTCACCGTCATGCGTGCTGTCATATAGTCTCTACGCCTCGTGAAGGTCGCACCTAAAGCCTGTTTTACACGATCACATATTCATTTTTCGCCTTTTCAGACTTAATCCAGTTTGTCTACTGCGCTCCTGGCGTCACTTTGTCTGGTTTGTTATGCATGTGGTGCGATTTTGTTCATTTTGTAATAGTTTCGAGAGAGCACTGAAATGTTGAATTGTAACGTGAATTTAATAGGGAGTTAGTGCCACCACGAACGTTAAATAAGCACCGTCGATCTTCTGCTCATGCGCAGTTCAAGTTTCGCACCATTTCAGTGCATCTGCGAATGCGCAGAAGATCGATAGTGCCGACACTACGGCGTGCACAAACTCCCCATTATGTAGTAAGGAATAAATTACGCGATGTGTTCTATTGGTGTCGCGTTCCGTGCCCATTCCTAAACTAATGTAACTAAATTTGTTACGCAGATGCGTTTTTTAAATGTTTGATCTTCAGCGCTTTTGCATCGGGAGGTGCGGGAATCACTTTCTTCACCGAAACATAACGTGTAGAAACGGACGTCCTTTTTTCCACCCACATTCTGTACAGAACAATGTTGCTAAAGGGATGAAAAATGACCGTGTAAAACAGTCTTAACGTGCCGCGCGGTGTCAGTACGATCACCACAGGAACGTTTTTGCATCCTTGCAGCACTTCCGTCGTCCCGAAAAGTAATTATATGTTGGAAGGATATGAAAAGACCTCTTTTGTTGTTTCGTGCTGACGTGCACAAAACTACCACGAACAACGGAACATGTTCGGACATGAGTCGATAATTTCTGGTTATTCCTTTTGGGTGCTGAATTTTTTTGAAGGCCAACTTGAGTGGAAAATCTCATAACCATTGTTGGGAAAGAAGGCAGCATATTGCATTTGTCTGGTTTAAACAAAGGCCAACTCTGGAGCTGATTCATCAGTCCTTTTTTTACACGCAATTTGATGAGTAGGCAATGCTATTATGAATTTCTACACTTCTTTATTCTCAGTAGACGTTACGTTTCATACAATTCAGTTCTCGTTTGGTTAATTTGATAGAAAATGATTAAATTAGTCACGAATACGATACTACTTAACTGAGTTTAACATTGGATCTGGAAACAAATAGTACGACTTTCCAAGAGGAATGTTCTCCAAATGAGTGTTGTTTTTTGTTTGGGCCCGTCAACCTGAGGGACCTAGAGGTCGACGCCATTTTGTTTTAGGGCTTCGTTGCTAAGCGTGTGGTTGGTACGTCGGCCAGTACAGGTAACCTGACGCCGTCTCAATTAGTTTTCTTTCCTCCGGAAGGAGGAGAGAGGGCTGTTGGGTGCGTGCGGTGGCGTGCAGGAGCGGCGATCCGGGGGCCGGTGGCGATCAGCTGAGCTGACCTGCCGGGCGGCGAGCGGGCGAATGGCGGCAACGTCGCGGCGGCGCTCCCTTCCCCCGCGCAGCCCTGACCTTTCGCGCGGGGCGGAACGCGCCCACAACCCTCCGCTTGCCCTTTGCCTTCGATCGCAGCCTTTATTTCGCGGCAGGACTCGTCGCGAAGACACGGTTTGTATGCGAAGCGCACACTAAAATGGAAACTTCCCGTAGTCCTTTGATTACGCACGTCTGACTTGCATTGGATGAAAATGACCTGTACTCGTTCGTCTAAAGGCTGCACCATACATTCTGCTCTCGGCGAGCAGCGAGCGACTGCTCGCCGAATCCCGTGGAGTGTTGCGAGCCGCCATGAGCCGCTTTGACAGCTACTGCTGGCAACATAGCAGCAGGTTATGCCCAGGCACTTAATTCGTCAATGCGTTCCTTTAGTTGGTTTGCTTATAAGTGGCTTCAGCACTACCTTTTGCCATGCCATCGTCAGACATGACATTCATTGTTCTCCCAACTGTCAGATTGGTCCGTACTGGGAGGGATTTCTCTATTACATTCTGGGAGACTGTTATTTTGGTACTCGCCGTTTCAAATGTTTGTTCGTGGTATGTTTCGAGTAAAAGTTTTCATGTTGAATTGGATAGGTTAGATGGAGTGTGGTTGGCTGGTGCTGTTCGAAACGGATCCAAATATGTTTGGACAAGAGACTGGCAAAAGAAGTGGGAGAGATTCGTAGTAGCAAAAAAAAAAAAAAAAAGTTTTAAAGTGAATTGGTTCCGTATTTACAAGTGCTGTGTTCTACTTCAAAGGAGCAATGCAAATTTTATTTTATTTTAATTTATTTCTCAGTAATTGCAGATTATGATTTTTCGGGAAAAGAAAACTGACGTCTGGGGGAGAAAATAAAACGTTCCCTGGGTACGTCTGATTAATATATCGTAGCGCAGACCACTAGGCTACGGCGGCAGTAAGAAAGATATTGCTCAAAAAATATTTTCTCGAAAAGTAATGTACACAAATAGATTTAAAGATGTTATTCAGGAATAAATTACATCATATATAGGAATCCTGTACATGCAGTAATCATTAATGTGGACGATAGATTCGAAGAAAATGTAATTTTTGTATCCACCTTTCTAATGTCAGCACCAATAAATTTAATGAATTTTTGTCTTTATTGTGGACTGTCAAATTATTCTCATTAAGCCATAATTAGTTTTATTCCATTTAACACTTCTTACTACGAATCACATGACTAGTTACAGATACACTATTGTATTCTAATAATTCGACTGTAGTAATTAAGATACAAAATTTCATGAAATATACCTTACGAAAGTTTTAATGAAAATTCGACTCATGCCTCACTGAACTAACTTAGAGCAAAAAATAGAGAATCAAGTTGGAGCCGTTATTGTGAAAGTCATTCTGCTTGCTTTCTCTAAATTTTCCCGATAACACTCAATATTTCCCGAAAACTAATATTTTTTTCGGCGAAAGGAAATACGATTTCCCGTAAACACATTTGTCGGTATTATAAACCACAAAACGTGGATTCTGATCACCCTGTTTTCAAGAAAACAACTTACACCTTTATAATATAGCAAGAAAAATCCATTTGTAGGTATCAGGGAGTCACGAGTTTTTCGGAGAAAAATCGGAGTTTTCTCCTGCAGCGTTACAATAGTGTTTATTGTTTCTCTCTATACGAGAAATGATTGTCTGAAAAATGTGTATGGCCGTTACCATCTCGCAGTACCTATCTTTGTACTATCCCATTTTTAGAATGTTCGTACAGCAAGTGTGATTTCTAATCATCAAAATCAACCGTGATTGTAGAATACTGGACTTAGGAAATTTATCGCGAGGAATGTGTAACAATTTAGCCTTATCTGTGAAGATGAAGTGTTTTGATTGAAAATCAATTCTGGTAAAGGCGACAATATTCGTTAAAACCATTTGCACAAATGTCGCAACTGTGAAAGTAGCATGCTTGTATTACCAACGTGGCATTTCACCGCAGGCGAGAATAGACGAAGAGAGATTTCGCGTGCTTTTTGTGGTGCGGTCCAGCCACGCGAGAGGCTGGCGCTGATTGGAAAGTGCGTCCAAGAACTTCGAAGAAGTATTTTGAGAAGTGAAAAGAAAAGTACGCATGAACCACCGTTCACTCGTTTCTTCCGCAGTGGATCGAGAATGGAGTAAAACTTATTATCCGAAGGCGGTTCCTAGTGCAGGCAAGTGCGGTGACCTAGCATTGAAAGCGGTGCGTGCTGGGTGGCATTTACCTTTTGGGTGGTGTATGGAGTGTTGGTAGCGCGGTCGAGTTACGCTCCAGGGTCCAGGAGCGGTCGCCTCGCCCCACGGCCTGTTCGGATATCGCTCGCACGGAGCTGCGGTATCGCGAGCTCCTTTAGGGGTCGCCTTCTGTCTCGTTCCTTGTGCGCCAGCGCCGTCGTATTTTCGTCCCGCGGTTGCGCCACCGTCCAGGCCAGCGAGGCGGAGTTACCTTTTTGCGCAACCGATCCGTCGCCGCCACGTTGCCACTCCTCCCCCGCCACAACACCCCTGCCTGCGCTCGCGCCCACCCGTCACCCAAGGCGGGAGGCGGGTGGTACAGGACGAGAAATCACATTTCCACAAGTGGGTCATTAAAATTTATTTTAAAAATATTGTGTGGGCGGGCGACAAAACCAAGCGTTTGACGCTCGGTACTAGTCCGTAGCTACTCCATTCTAGTCGCGATTTCAAGCAAAAACAGCGAAGTTGGATGTTGGAAACAAGAGGTACTTTCTCCTCGTTTACTCCTTGTAAACAAGGAGTTCAAATTGCAGTGACTTATCGTTGATTGACGAAAATAAAGATAAGTGTGTGTTCACGCTACAAATTCAGCAAGTGGATGAAACTCCCATTCAGATGATAAAATCGTGCTTTTGACAAAAGGAGCAGTATTAATTCATAAAGAATTAGACATTCTTCTAATGCTTAGTATCGAATATTTCGAATTGAAATCGGTCACTTCCAGTAGAAAAGTGTCGTAGCTCAATAAAGGTGGCTTTAATATTTAATTTTCAAAAACATTCAGTTTGCTTCTATGTAGTCAATGTAGCTGTGTTAAAAGGACTATGATCATGAAAGGCTCCTCGTGCGTACTGCTTGGGAGTACGAGCGGGCAAATGGAACATCTTGCAGCATAGCTTGAAATGGAGCTTTGATTGTTGAATATTAGGTTTCAGCACTACATGATACTTAAGGAATATATAAAATCTAGTCAAATCATTTAAGAACGAATATAAATTGTGTACATTTTATTTGAAGTTTTTCGAGGATGTGTTGAAATTCATCAGTTATTAAGAGCCACTTGGCATCACGTTTCTTCATGCAATGAATGCTATATATTGATATGAACAGTTGTGGGAACCTTTTCCAATTTTATTAACTATTTTTAGGACGGAATGAATAATAGAAAAGTGTACCTGATTAAACGATTTTTGACTTGTATTTTCAGCGAACGGTTGAAGAGAGAGATGGTCGGCGCCGTGGCGATATTGTTTAGTTATTTAATTCAAAAGACTTCGCATTTCCACCCAGCTTTGGGCCATAAATCCAGTTTCCATCGCCCTTGTTGAACGCAGTACTCAGGCGTGCCCTGGAACGGGCGAGTGGTTTTGTGGATGAATGATACTGATGTGAGATTGATAAAGCAATGGTGGAAGGAGAGGTGGAGGGCGGCCACAAATTCCACACGAATGAAATGGGATATCAGTCCAGATACCTCTGGTGGAAAGCTGGCCGCCCCCAGTTCACTGGTGTGGATCGTCGTGGGAATGAAGGTGGCGAGGGGCGAGGCCGCGGCGTCCACTCGGTCCTCTCCTCTTCTCCCCTCCACTGCGCGGCGCCGCTCCGGGAAGCTAACGGGTCGCGACGCCGCTTCTGGAGATCCACCTCCACCTCATCACCGACACAAGGGATCCGTCGTGTGCACTGGACGCGGTCTAAATCCATTTCCCTCATCGTTCTAGGAAGGATAATTCATTGGGGGAAGATGAGTTTGTATGATGGAAGATGACGTCGAAACAAAATTCCGTAAACATACTACTGATGGATGGTGCATTACACTAGAGGTGTACCAAACAGATTTAAGTCAAAGAACATTGTATTACTAATTTCCAACGCGCGGAGAAAATTATGCAGCCTCGAATTTGTGAGAAATATAGGGTTTCCTTACATACGAAGGAATGGGGGGGGGGTAACTGTCGATTTTGACTGCAAATTGCAAATATTCGATTATTTTGCATATTCTCATACTGTGTGTACTGACAGAATTCTCATTAACTGTCTCATGGCTTACAACACAGCTGACGTCGAGGCAGCAAGGCCTCAGGTAAAAGGTTGCTTGTTATTGAATACTTGCTATGAAATGAATTGATTTAATTTACTGTATTTCCGTGTATACTATACTTTTATCGTTGCATTCGTGTAGTCAGTTTTAAAGTATATAATTTATTGCAATGCAATTCCATGGCACCGAAGTATGTTACCTTACGCATGGAGGCAAGATTGATGTAGTACAAAACGGTGCTGTGCGTCGTAAGGGCGTGTGCTGTACCCCGAATCGCCGTGCATTTGGCGGTGGCCGGGGTCGCGCGTCGGTCGCGAGGGAAGGTGAGGCGTTGCCGCGTGGCGCCACCGCCGCCGCCGATCAGCTGTGGCCGGAGGGCGCGTGTGGCAACGCAGCGCGCGGAGGCGCCGCCCGTCTCTCGCCTCTCGCCCCTCGCCGGGGCGCGACGCGTGTGGCGGAGATGGTCTTCCCGGGCGCCCGCCGTTTGACAGTTTGCTTTCTTCGTGCCACCACTTAAATGGGGCGTGGCACGTAAGAAATGGAACTTGTGCACTTCGCTACGTGGAGATTAACGTGCGCAGGGGCAAATAGCGTCGGGTGGGGGCATAATGAGTTGTTGCATAAATATTTGCGAGGTGCAAACATTCTGGGAACATTAAAAATCTCTTCCGACTTGTACGTGAAGAGTTCTTTTGGGGTATTGTGATCTGTTCGGCTTTCGTTTGGGATGTCAGCTCGTAAGTGGAGAGCTCGTTGAGAAACTTCGTTGTCTGAGTGCATCGGTGTCTCACATATGTCCAACTGAATATTCTCCTATGTGGCAAAATTAACCGTAATCTCGGCTAGCATCGACACCGTCTACGCCCAGGCTCACTTCCGTTCTTTCGCCACCCTGCATCTTGTCTTCTGTTTTCCTCCAGACAATTTTCCTGTTGCTCCCCGTCCTCACTACGCGTTCATTCTCCAGGAACGCTGGCTGGCTATTGTTATCCTCTGAGAATGGAGGGACAGGTCGGCGATCGTGGTGATTCAGCGGACTGCTTTGGTTCCCTCCAGCACAGTACATCCCCTCCACACTCTTCACCATTATTCGGCATTAGTTTCTCTGCCACGACGCTTCCAATAATGCTAATTTTCCCGCACAGCGCACTTAACAATAGAAGCCGTAAATGACGTGGAACGGAAATCGATTTACGTACATACCATTTGCGAAGGAGTTTCCATCTTGCAGACGAGATTGTGCCTCTTTAAATCGAAGCGTGTGGCAAGACTGAACTTGGCAAGAATAGGGTCGTCGTCGCAAAAAGAAACCTGGCATTGGTGGGCGCGGAATGTAGCGCGTGCCTCGCCCACGAGGAGCATTAGGCTTCTTTCCAATGTTTTAACAGGTTTGCGATATTTAGGTTGGGAGCCGTAAATCCGCAGGAAGTTGTAATCATGTTGAGTTACATGTCAATGCAATTCTTTGGCAATTTTAGTGGTTGCCACGCTGTGTTTGAAGTGCTGAAACAAATGAATTATCCACGTCTGTTATTATAACTTTGTGGGGATTCGTATTAGTCTTAAATAAGTATTGAATACTAAAATGTTTCTGAAGTCATTTAGAGGCAAAATGTGAAGACGGTTTTGAAATTATTTTTCCACGAGTTGAAGGGCATAGATTCTTAATGTATCAAATTTGAGTAAATTAAGAAAACGGGAAAATAAATGTTAAAACAATCTTCGGATTGTAAAACTAACAGGTCTTGGCAAATAATGCAAGTGAAAATGTAAAACACACAACTTCAATCGGGAGCGAAAAGACTATTTCGTAGCACTCCTAATTGCTCTTGTATTCAAAGTTTCGCATTTGAGAAATTTAACACACGCACACACGCTCGCAGCACATCACCTGTCCACGCGCGAACCCGCGCCCTGTTTGTTCTTTGTCCGCGTGCGGCGGTGACCGCTCGGGCGCGCGTCGCCGCCGCTGCCGCCTATCCGCCTACCGTTGGTCGGCCGGGGGCGTCGGTCGGCGGCGTCGGCTGCCGTTAGCGGGCGCGTCGACGACCCGCTCGCCGACTCGTTGCACCGCTCCCCTCCTCTCCCGCCCCGCCACACCTCTTGGCGTGGAGCGCGCTTCCCTCGCCGCCGGGCGCGAGGACGAGGACGCGAGGTGCACATATGGCGCTCGGCGTGTTCTGCACGCGGACCTCCGGCTCGAAAAAGATTTGGGGCCATTTTCCATTTCCTTATAAGCGCGTGAGGCGGCTGATTTTTATCTTTTAAGTGAAAATATGTGTTTATATCAGATGATAATACATACATTTATTGCAATTTGGCAATATTATATACTTGAGGAATATAAATTGGGTCCATAAATAATTTTAAATATTTTAATTTGTAACTGATGGTAGTCGTCATTCGCTCTGGATTTGAGATGTCGCAGTGTTTCCATTTACCTGTATCACTATCTTCGTACGTCGGCGAAATACTGAAATTTGTATCCCCCCCAATTAATGATATCAACTTGCATATTGCTATTCTTGCATACGGCATATACTGTATTAAAGCTATGTCTTAAACCACTTCGCTGAGTTTTTAGAAACTATTGAGACTCAACCTCTTTGAAATCTCAGAGCTCTTTGTAGCTCGGGTGCTTTCGTGTTCCACGTGAATGGACCCATGAACCAATAGCTGGTAGATTTCGTCTCGCGTTGCGCTTCTTATCCGGCCAGCATGGAGAATAGACGAGATCAGAGAACGTGGGCTTGCGCCCACTTTCGATCCCTGTGCATATTATTGCCTTGTTTGGCCTCTGCGGCTGCGAAATTTCTACTCGGGAAAGCCATTTGGCAAGCAGAGTTTCTCATCGGTTTCCAACGCACTGTTCTGGGAGGCGCCTTCGTGGGGAGGACTGGAGTACGGTGCGGATCAGCTGCTTACCCGTGATGGCTTGCAATTCGTCGATGATTTCCATTTCACAAGTAACATACTTTCTTAAAAGTATGTTTATGCCTTGTGTCTGCATCGGACATTTTGTTGCACGTTAAAATTATAATATTTCTACAAGATATCCATTTTGGTCCGCTATATGAGGCGTACGCGCAGATGATTTTGTCCTAACAGATCAAAATATGGTTGCAAATGATTAAAATATTTTCGTTTTAGTGCGGAAGATTAGCTGTGACGTGTCAGTTGCCAGTCTTCCTTGAGTTCCTCTGTGAACCGTCTCGCTGTTAATAAGCTAAGGTGGGACATCGTCCGAACCCTTTAAACAAAATTAGGAGAGAAAAAGAAAAACGAAAGGACAGGAAGAGTGCGGAAAGAAAAATAATGTATATAGTAAATTAAAATGAATCAAAAGTGAAGTAATTGTTATCGACTGTGCAGTGTAAATTTTAAGTTGTCCCCAAACTCGCATTTGTTTATTTGAACTCGCATAAAGTACTCTTACCTTGTGTCTTCAGATCCGAAGCTTTGACTGCTGTGGTAAATTCGAATGTGAAAAATATCAAACAGCTTGCAAAGAAATACAGAATAATAGTACAAAACGGATGCTGCACAAACTTGTTATATAGAAGATATTTTAAATATAATAAACATAAAATATATAGCGTATCACCCTCAATTGATGATGGATAGTGCTTGAGAGGCATCGGTTGGAGTTTGCGGCCGACTTTTCAAGGGAAAAAAAGTGATACCGATTATATCAGAAATGTATTGGGCACGTTTGAGTTGAGAATTGGAAGCGAAGATTTGAGCTCATTCCATGACCCATGTAATTAATGGATTAATATATCAGGATTAAAAGAATGGATTTGTTTGATACATGCGTCATTAATACACGAATACGTACCCAGAAGGCATATAAAGAGAATATTCAGAAAAATGCGAAAAACTCATTGAAAATAACGATGCAGGGGAGCGAAAATGACATGAGGGGAAACGGAGCTGCGATAGAAGCTCCAGCTCTGTCCCGAAGGGCTCCGGTTGCTCGTGCGCGCCGCGCCGGAGGAAGCGCGCCTGGGCGGGCAAGCTTTTTGTGGGGCCGACCTGGCGGGCCCGCTTTGTTCCCGGCGGCCGACCCGCGTCCCCTCCCCTCCACTCCATCTGCGACTCTTCCGCCCTTCCTCCCGTTCCTCCACCTCCGCCCCCGCCCCCGCCCCGCCTTCGATCACGAAGACCCTCGGCGGCGGCGGCGGAGGCTGGAAACGACGTCCAAGGCGGACACGCGGCACCCTAGTGGAACCCGGAGTGGCTCACCGATAAGATGACGAAGCCGCCTCATTGTTCCCTCTACGAAACAGGTGGAGGATTGCAAACAGCCTGCCTCACGGATGGCCTCGTTTTGGAGTTCAGAAAATTATAATTATCTGTGCATTTCAAGGGTCTGTAAAATGTTGCCCGTTTTCTTCGTACAGAAATAGCATTTTTAGGAAAGTAAACATACTGCGAGAGTGGGAATGTAAGGGCTTTTTTTATGCGTTCGTAACAAAATGCCTGAAGTGATTGTGCGTCCGCCTACGCCATGTGAGCAGCTAAAAGCCACCCCACTGAACCAGTTGACAATTTGGAAACTGGGAAAAAGGGAATGCCATTTGCGGGGACTAGAGGATTTGCTAGAGGGAAAGGTGCGTGGTGAGCGCTGCGTCGGGAGGATGCGCGCGTGGCGCGGAGGAAGGGGCGGGCGTCTCGTCCTGCCGCGGCGGCTGGGGCTGCCCTGCCCCCAGACCGAGCGAGGGGAAAGTGGAGGGGCGCGGCGTAGCGGCGGCGTTGCCACATTCCTCACGTCTGGGACAGACTGCGGGGCTGTGTTCTGAAACATGTTGTTTAAAAGTATTATTTCTCACCCGCACATGTAAGCAACAAAACTTACGAATTTGCGGATTGATTGATAGAGAGCTGCAGTGTTGGAGTGCGCCCGTACATAATAGTACGTACTACACAAGAGGAATCGGTTTCCTAACGAACGAAGACAAAGGGAAATATGTCAGCCTGATCGGCGTATGGGTCGATAAACAATGGACAAGAGCGGACATGGACAAGTAACTCATTCCAATTGAATGCAAGGGAAGAAATGATAAAAATTATAACTTTCGTCTAATCTGGATGTAATTTGTTTTCTTTTTAACAATTATTAGACGGGTAGATTTCTGAACATTATATTTTCCAACCTTTTTGACGTGTGTTACTTAAAGAAGAGCCACTGAATAGTTTCATTGAAATTTTGAAGATTCATAAATTATGCGTCTGAGAATGATTTGTTTTGCATAGGCAGATAGTCTTTCCGATTTTAGAGAGGGCGTGGGCCATTGCGCGGATGCGGAAACGCGATGCGTGCGGCAACGCTGCGTGGCCGTCCGGGGATCTCTTCCAGCTGATCGCGGCCGGCCGCCCTCCCGCCCGCCTGCCTGCCCTCCGGCGCGTCACGGTGCGAGAGCACTGTCCACATGTGCGTCGGAGGGGATCGATAGGGTTCAAGCAGCGTTTTCTGCACTGCGAGATGCTGTGGTTCAGGGCGTTAAGTACCTATGCGGGGTTGGCAACACGATTTTATGGTGAAGGTGAATGGCCAATATCGGTGTAATTAAAAAAGGCCGAAATCGGGTTAAATTCGGGAAAAGAGAAAAGTGATTATTGTAATAAAACAATTTAAAGTGAATTAGTAAATAATGAGAAACCCTCGCAGGATTCTGGATGTTTATGGCTTTAAAATAAATATTTGGTATTTTCAAGTCGTGCTAAGTTACATGATTTTTAGACCTAAAAGTTGTGAGATTATGCCAATCATTATGACCAAACAAATGTGTCTAGACATTTTTTTAAGTATTGTCGGTGGAATGAAAAACTTTTCAGAATAAAACATTTCGTTGCCAAAAATTCTGGAATGAATGGTGCGTTTGTAATCTTTAATGGCTAGCAAATCCTTATCAGTTCATCCTCAATTAAAATGTCAGTGTTGCCTGGTGAAATCCTGAACTCTCATTTCTCTCATATAGCGTTAAGAAAACCTTTTTCCCAACAAGTTTAAATTTGTACATCAGTATATATTCAATAAAGTACGTTTCCTTACTTAACCAACTATTTTGTTAGGCTCTACTTTATTACAAAAAAATGTATATCACGGCTGCTTACATTTCTAACTTTACATAAAAAGGTTTTCGCGAGCGTGTTGCTACGAAACTGGTCTTCGCGAATTATCGCAAATGTTAATTTTTGCGTGCGGAATGTTAATTTTCATTTGCGAAATATCGCAAATGTTATCCCATTGAAATTCGCGTTAAATAGCAATTAAAATATTACTGGAAAGGAAACTTTCATTAAGTATTAACAATTTTCGTAGTTCAACAAAACATCGTGTCTATACTGACGTTTCTTTTTACTTAACGGCCATCTGTCCTCCATTGGATACCAGAGATCACGTCAATATAATACACGATAATAAAATTACTAGTGAAGTCTTAGGTTTTGCTGGTTGCAACTCGAGGGCACATGCTATGCGTCATAACTTGTATGACTTGTCAGGCTTAAGATTTTCATTGTTTAGTATTGCGTATTGTTGGTTGCATGAAGTTGGAAGACTCGCCTTGAATACAGTCGTAATAGAATTTGGTCCTGTTTTAATATGTTTAGCTCAAGGAGTATTGCCGCGTGATTC
The DNA here is from genome assembly GCA_038098605.1 of Gryllus longicercus. Lineage (NCBI taxonomy): Eukaryota > Metazoa > Arthropoda > Insecta > Orthoptera > Gryllidae > Gryllus > Gryllus longicercus. The sequence continues at coordinate 250,075 of JAZDUA010000132.1, forward strand.
CATTCTGGTTTAACGAAAAAACACGTATTCTGACGCTTTATTGCAGCAGTCTTTGTTATATACTCCTGCGGTTCTTGCAGCTCTGATAAGATAATCGTATGACATCTAGCGAGAATGCTGAGTTTTCCGGATTTTCATCTTATTTTGAAGTGTTTTGACTAAGCGCTTCTTTAAACCAGAAACAATTTTGAGCTGTCACGTCTTTAAAAAAAAATTTAAAAAAAAATTCGCCTCGGATTTCTTAAGATGGAGTGACAGCTTACTTCTTAATCCCACAAATCCTCTCAATAATCTCGTGAACAAAATCCCTTAATTCGAGACGCAAGGCCGGTTTAGTTTTGCGACGAAGCGTTGTTATTTAATCTTATTGATATCAGGTGTTAAAATTACGAATGTGGCACCATCCAAAACACACATTGCTTAACGTGACGGTGTCATCTCGGAAGGCCTGAAAATGTGCCTACTATTGTAATTAAAAGCAAATGTTGAGTCATTGTCAATGTAACCTGTCATCAACACGCCTCATATGTTATAGTGAATTGCATAAATATGCTCGCGAGATTGCATCGATTTTGCTCAACACAATATTTACTCTCTCTAGCTCTGTCATCATGCATTGTGTAGTAAACACCGCAGCTGTTCTTTCCTATATTTTGTTGACTTTTCAGACGTCGTTTGCATTGTCGGTCCCGGTGGGCCTGCACCCTGCTCTCCAAATTAAAAGTGCTGCAAAGGACGTCACATTTTCATCGGTGGGCATTAACATTTGATATCTTCTAGAAGTGTTATTGTTGTAGTGAGCGTCCAATGCATCGTCGAAATGTAAAAGTGTTTTGGATATTCCATACCATGGCTGCCAAGTCTTAAGACTTATAATGTTAACTCCGTGTCATAGGTCAATTGTGGAATGGTGTATTTGGCATTGTACATGCATTTTTTGCGTACTTCAAAAACGAACTATCTGTGGACGGAGATGCAGTGTCTGACTCAAGACCGTGGCACCAGTATTCACAGCCGTCATCGCAACTATCAAACAAATAAAAAAAGGTTAGCTCCAAGACAAAATACGTTTTGATGTGGCTTTGTCACAACAATTAACATTTTCTTTTTGTTTTCTCCAGTTTAATGTAAGTTTTATTCATTGATAGGTCGTATTCTTGGGTGTACTTCTATAATCTAAAGATAAATTGGCCTGGAACTGAAATTAAATGAATTACAAGGCTAACACTGCGTGAATTCAAAAAGAGGTGTACGTTCTCCGGACCAGGGCGCCAAGTCCTAACTCCGAGCCTGTGTGTAGAGGGGTGATTGTGTGGTAGGCGTTCCGCCCCCAACCGACTGCCTCTCCGCGTCCAGGCGCGCCCTACCGCCTCCGTCTTCCCATCTCGCCTGTGGATAAGGGCAGGGCTGCTAATGCCATGTTCTAATAAGACCGCCTCGACAGGCCCCGCGTGCCGGTGGGCCGCGGAGTGGTTGAGTCATTTACGAAAGCCAGCCGTGCGTTGCACACGACTTGCGGGGTACATTCTGAGTCATGCACCTCTTGCATCCACTCGGTGCAATGCGCTACTTTGAATTACAGCTCTAAATTTAACCTTCTGCCTATGAAGTTTGCATTTGCACGTCAGGAAGTATGTCCCGTGACAGCTTACAAACATTGAAATGTGTATTTAAATACATTTGGATACAAATGGGGTTATTTATAAGATGACATTTTTAAATTCCAAATATTTTCGAAAATTGCATTGCACTTATAATAAGATTGTACATTACGTATTAATATTTAATTCCCAATGCACAAGGTTTTTATTTTCGTAAATAACGTTTGTTGGTGTACTTTCGCAGGATGCTGCAACATAGGATTCTTTAGCTGCGCCGAAAAGCATTGCAGTCTGTTATGACTTGGAGAATGCGACTCCAAATGGTATTGTCAATGACGTGCCTGTATCCTATTTCTTACCGAATCAACGTGCCTCGTTTTGAGAGGTCTCTCGATTCAGAGAGTCAGAGGTGATGAAAGCGCTTTAGTTAATGAGGCGATGATGGTGAATTGGTTGTTACGAATACGTCTGGGAATATGTCCTACGAAATCGCGTGCATATCATCGCTGGTGGCGCGAGCATGTTACCAACACGTACGTGCCCAAAACGGGTGGAATTCAGCCACCCCCACGAATTCTAGCTGCTGACTTTTCTTATCGATTGTTTTCCGTGGTTACTCGATCTAAACCAGGGAATGCCGGAGCAGAACACTATCAAACGGGCCACGGAGCGCGTGATGTTACCTCCCTCGCCCCTTTAGTTACTCGCACTACACCACAGCGCATGTTAGGAGGCAGTCGGGTGTTAAGAGTTTGTCCCGGCTGGGGCAGTGTCGTTTTGGGAAAGTTCCTGAAGAGAGTATGAAGCTGGCGTGTATGTCAGCGCCGGTTCTCCTTATTCAGCGAGAAAGGAGCACTGCCATCTACAGGCTTTTGAAATACACTTATGGGTCCAACGACCGTAGCAGTTGACATTCCAGGAAACATTTCAATTTATTAGATTTGCCTGTAGATACACGAAAACTTCTCGGATGCTTTTAAATGCTTGACTGAAAGGTCAACGTGTGGGTTCTAAATTCCTACATTCATTTAATGTTAAATGTAAGGTGTTTTGGGTAAAATCGCTTTTCTTCAACTGTATTCTCATTTCTATATTTTCTTCTCTTTCTTGCATCTCAGGATATTTTCCTCGGTTCATTTTGCCTTTTTGTGTTTTATCTGCTCAAGGCCGTCTAAATGGAGTTTGATAGCTGCCCAGTGTGCGTCACATTGCGGTGCGTCATTACAGTGGCTTGCGCCAGTTCCAAAACACCGATGAACTTTTTCGCCCTGTGATTGGTCTGGGGGGCAAGATGGGTTCGAACTTGCACACGATACGATGCGTCAGCAAACTGCATGCTGCCTGCGAAGAAGTTGGGACTATTCAATGATATTATGTCACTTGTGCAAGATGCAGAACGAAAAAGGCGCCGAAATAGCGGTTTTAAGTGCTCATCGTCCAATAAAGAAAGCGAGATCGCGTTCTGCCTTCATTGATTTCCTAATTATTCATTATCTCGGAGTTTTGCTGAATGCGACCGAAGATAATGGCCAATTTCAAATAAAATGTCTAGTTTTGAGAGATTGCGAACTTTAAGTACTGCGTTTTTGCTATCAGTTTTTAAGAGCCTGCAGGTAAATGTGCGTATTAATGAGCGTGTCGTTATCTCGCGGCCGTCGGTCAAGGCAATGCGAGCGCAGTGATAACCCACATCGTCTGCACTCGCAGCGAGCAGCACCAGTAGCAGAAACAGAAACGGCGACGGCTGCGCCAGTGCTGCGGCTCGAAGGAAAACCCAGGCCCGAGAGAAAGCGCCGAGTAAGCCATGCGGGGCGGGGTGCGTTGGGCAACTCCCGCCCCGCCTGCTCCGCCTCGCCCCGCCCCTCCACGCCTCTCCCTGTCTGCACGTCTTCGCTCCCTCTCGACTCTCCGCGCCCGCCCCCGCGCTGCACCTGCTCTCGAGGCACACAGTGGTCCGAAATGTCTTCTGCGCACAGTTTTTGCATTTCGAATGAAATTAACACGTCGGGCATATTTCGACACAGTACGTGTTTGTGGAAGAATAACAATTTTATTAAAACAAACGAAATTATATGCAACTTTTTAGCTCAGTTTTGTTTTTCAGGGTTTGTTTCTTCGAGACTTTTCATGGGGACACTTTTGGAATTTTTAAATGACATCAGTAAAATTATGGACGAATTGTTTCTCAATTGAAAATAGTGAGTCCGTCTCGTGAAGGACATTTAACTTTGCCGTTTCTCTTGCACAAAGTTGCGCAACGATCAAGCTTCCATTGTTACAATCCAATCTAAATATGTTTGAAGCAGCAAATCGTGTGTTTTACAAACGAAATATGTCGTAACGAGTGACAAAAATACAATATTGTTATAAAATATACTTCTGAAGATTCCTCGAGACTGTAAAGTCGCTCAAGAAGAGCAGTGTTTCTTTCTATTTTTTTAAAGCGTTCATTTTCAGTTGGCATTACCTTTAGATGTATTTTTGTTTTCGTGCGCAGTGATTGGTGTCGTTTGGTGCGGTGGGCGCACAGGGTCCCTTGTTCTTCGTGACGGGTCACCTGTGCGCTTTCACGCCGCACTGGCTCGGCACTGGTGACGGGCCTTCTTCCGGTGACTCAGGGCCTCTTGCTCCGCTTTGACGTCGCACCGCGCTCGCTCGCAAATGTTTACTTTGGGGATCCACGAAAGCAGGACACTGCCGAACCCCTTGGGGCTGGTTCGTAAACAAGTCCCTGCGGGCGCCACGACAGCCCTATACGACCGGAGACCGGGGAAGATGCTTATCGGTTCACTACAGCTGTTATCGTATTCCTCTTGAGCGTTTTGCGGAATCCTCGTATCGAATGTCGTTCCAGAATATGACCGAGGAGAAATTAAACTCGTAATTCTTCATTTTAAATGGATAGAGTTGCCAGCTCTAATGCGTTCGTGAAATCTTATTCACGCGCCGAATACTACTGATTTCATTTCAAATGTTTTGTGATTTTTTTCCTTTGGCATCGTGATCAGTTATTGGTCATTTTGAAGTACGTTGGTTTCTTAATGGAAATACATTACGTTCTTTAAGCATTCTCGAATTTAACGTGGAGTAGATGCGTCAAAAGTTTTTGTTCAACGTTGTCTGCAGTGATTTCCGTGGTGTTTTCTCCCAAGACATGTACACGCGGAAGAGCAAAGATGTTTTTTTCTGGGGGAGAAGTGTCGCAACGCGACCCTCTTCCTGCGCGGCGGAGCACAGCATCCTGCCGTCGAGGCAAAAAGACTTCCTCCCGTTGCTCCTCCTCCTCTGCCTCTGCCGCCAGCGCCGCTGCCAGCGCCGGGTGCGCGTTGCCGCAGTCGCCTCTCCGTCTCACGCGCTGTTGACTCTCCGCCGCGCAAGCCGTGGGCGGGAGCGAGGGAGAGCGCGCGGTGTTGCCGGTGCGCGCGCACAGCTGATCGGCGACGTGGCAACGTCGCGTGGCGCTCGCCGCCGCCGTCGACATCGTGGAGGCGGTGCGGTGGAAGCGTCAGCAGGCGGGCGGGCACGAGGCAAGGGATCGATCGATGGCGTGGGCGGGCGTTGGAGGCTGCTTACGAATCAGCGGCCCCCTCCGTGATACGAAAACGAGGATTGCTCCGTCATGGGGACAATTACTTTTCAGTGATACAAGAATTGGTAGTACAACGGTGGAAACTATAATATTTTGAAAATAATGAGCCCTTGATTTTCTGTAATGTCATAAGATGCAAGTTTTTATTAACTTTTCCTCCAGGTGTATGGAATGCTCGGGTGGTTGATGGTTCACCTTTACCCATTTTGCTGTTGCCCAGCTGTCAGGACTGAGTGGTTAGTTTGGGCGAGTCCTGCCGGAAAAGTATAGGGTCATTGAACTCATTTATGCTAGTGTGATACGTAGTATCTAATCACGTAATGCAACATTTTCCCGGATGGACGTAATGGATGGTATGTTTCTCTTGTACTGGTAATAAATCATGAGAATCGATTTTGCTTTTTGAGTAGAGTTGGAGGTGTGTAGTAGTCTGATAATTCTCCGAAGGACGGTATTCTTGAAAGAGTCCACAAAGTACCTACTGTGGAAATAGAATCGCCCAATCAGGTGGGCAAGAGAAGATCGGAATCCATTTTTCTGTAAGAAGAAACTGGCAGCGGACCGAGCTTTCCATTTCGGGGGGCGGACTGCGATTTTTGGGGGTGCGTGACCGCGAGCACGCACGTTGCCTCTCCGGAGCCTGAGCGGGAGGCGGGGCGCAGGGCCAATTCCCGAGTGTGCCCTCCCGCCCTACACTGCCCCCATCGACATCGCCTGCCGGGTTCCACCGGCGGTCGGGTCGTCGCCCTGAAAGGACTCTTTCCTCAGCCCCAATTACCGGCCTGATTAAGGATCATGAATTTTCGGTCGCGATTACCATAACTGTTACGAAACTGTGATTAATTCTCCGCGCTTTTGGTAATGCAGTTGCAACGTGCTCACCGGGGTAGGATGGGGTGGAGGTGGATTCTCTGCTATTCGCCGCTTCTGCGGATTGGGATCTTGGTGTTTGCGGCGTTACGAAAGGTAGTTCACGCGTGCTGTCGTGTAAGGCTTCAACGCAAGCGGAGTGCTGCATTGTAGGTACGGTTCTGAAAGCAGTAGGTCTTGTTCTGTCGTTCTGCGTATTCACTCGGGGTCAGTCTGATACTTGTTAGAACAGCGTCCGCGTTGCTGGAACGTTACCTGTCTACATTAAGCAACGTTTAGATTGTGGGAGAGGTCAGGCCATTTTCGCGTCAGGATGTGCAGCGCTGTACTTCGAATGGATGTGGCGATTCTTCGGAGATTGTCTACTTCCATTGTCTATTAAGGACCATTTATTTGTTTTAACACCAAAATGTTGGGTTACTTCGATTACTTTCGCGAGTCTATGGAGTTGAATTGAAGCGGTTTGTTCTTTCAATGCAGCCCTCTCTTGGGTTGCGAATGTTCATCTGATATTGGCTCCTTGTGGTGAAGTATTTGGCCTACGGCTTGCGTTGCACCTGCAGCAAGGGAACGGAAGACACTGTGCTAGCTCTCTGGGGCATTTTCATGATACGGAATGAACTTTTGCCCTCGATCTTCCCTCTGCCTTTCCCTACCCACCCACATCATTCGCTGCATATTACTACTGTGTCGCGACAAGCAATTCATTCCTAAGTACTATACAAATCGCGTACTATTCTGCATATCGTAGAAGGTAAATTTGTGGTATAAATATTCTAGAACATTTGAGTTGTTTTGGTGGTCTCCTTCACATTCCACCGAATGAGATATTTATATTTTTGTCATTTTTCTTCAGTTTTGATCGTATCTATATGCGCGTGCATCAATCCAGAAGCTTGTATGTTACATTATAGATAATTGCTTTGGCTTCTGAGGTAAGTGGCTGTGCAGTCACTGAATTTTTTTTTCAGAGGACGTAACAACTGCTTGTTTTTATTTTGTAAAATGCAATGTCTTCTTTCATTTTTCAGGTAAGTAAGCGGACTTCCCGGAACGAGTAGCATTCGTGGGTTAGCTCAGTCAGTAAGTCTTCTTAATTATCATACAATATTCAACATCGTTTGTAATTTAGAACAATATACATTTCTCAGCATTTCGTGGTAGTTTTCGAAAGACGTAGTATTTAAGTATACGGTGTTGTATGTAGATCCCTGTTTTGGAAATAGTTTGGGGTAAGGTGATATCTGGCCGGTGCACGTGCGTGTGCGGGAGTGTGTGTGGAAGAAGCGTGCAACGCGCAAAGCGCATCGTGGCGAACCTGTTGTGGCGGCGCCGGGACGCGAACGGGGTCGCGGCCCCCGGACGTAACTGTAGCGGCTGCGGTGGCGCCAGGGCTGTCCAGCGCCCACTCAAACCCGCCGGGTCGCTCGCGCACCGGGCTGCTTTGGCCGTGGTACTCTAGCGAAATCGTGGTGGTGTTAGCAAGGTCACTAAAAAATTGGAATTTTCAGGAAATGCTCTTGGGCCTATTAAATTTTCTCGCTCGTAGCTTTTCAGTTTTCCGTTCTTTTTGCTCGACCAACGTAGAGGACGTAAGAAATAAATGTCAGCATTTGTTTCACTTAAATATCGGGTTAAAGCGTAGGTCAGTCAAGCTAGGTACAAAATTTGGAGAACTTCGCATATTTGTAAGACATGCCCTAATGAAATATGAAGTTATCTGGGAATGTTAAGTATGTGTTCGGGAAAACTGGGATAGGCAAGGGATATTTGTAATAAGTCTATTTAGGCTACCGTCCACCTCACCCAACCGATTTTCTAACAGATGAATGAAATTTCCTTCGTTCCGTATGAAATCATGAGTTTGGCATAGCTGGAATATATAATTTTTTGGGAAATTTGTCTTAAATTGTTCGTATACTTCGCCTCCCTGTCCCTGAAACTCATTTTTAAAGCAAGTGCTAGCTGAAATAATGTGACATTTCGCATTTGGGGACTTGGTATGGTCAGGCTTTGGATGAATGTTGCTTGGTAATGTTTAGGATTAAAGATTATTGAAGTTTATTTTTATCCTCCAGTTGTTGTGGGCAAAAGTCCTGTAATAAGAGAATCACATTTACAGGATTGTGACAGTAGTCGTAAAAATAGTGTTTTTTAAACATTAATAAAGGTATACTCGCTTTGTTTCTGAAGATGTAATTTCGGTATGATCTTCCTGTCCGATTTTCAATTGCCTTTACCAGTTAATTTTGCGTTTTGATTTATGCTTAGAAGTTCTAAAATTCCCTGGGGATTCATTCGAATTTATTTCTACGAAATGTAGCTACACGTAAAGCCACTGCAGTGCCTCTGACCGGGAGGCCCTAGATTCGAGGCCCGACGGTGGCAGGATTTTGGTCACTAGCTAGGTAGCTAGGGCGAGTTTTGTCTGTCTGGAGGAGAATTCTAGCGACCGACTGCTCTGATCAGTATCCTTACAAACGGCCCAAGGACCGCGCGCGATCTTACCTTCCTCTTCCTGCACTATCCTTGGTAATAGTTACTTGATATTCACTGGTATTTCAGCATTTCATCGAAAGAAGGGAAGATGAGATCTGAATCTCCTGATGGAAATGACTTACAGCGAACGGTCGCCACCCAAGGGTAGACAAGTTACTCTACAAATTTGCTATCTGCGTGAGGCTTTCATCGCCCCCGTGGCACGTGGCCGGACGGTAGCATTTCTGAGATGTTCGATAATTCCGAAGAATGAAACATTTTCTTCTGTTCCTTTCGTTCCTTCTTTTCGATGTACTCGATCCGGACAACGTTCTGTCGGTATCTTTCCCCCTAGTCGTTTCACTTACCAAGTAACCATGTCCTACAAGTACATACGGCTTCTTCATGTTTAGTTTAAATTATCCGTTATAGTTTTATTCTTTATTGGAGAGCACCTCACATTTGAAAACAATTGTAAGTGTGCAAACATTTTGCATGATTATAATTGAAGTTGGCAGTATTGGAAGAGGAGACAACCACCCTGTGACGGCTCGCCGGGTCCGGCTGGGTTAGTTGCGCCACTGTGATGTCCAAGTGGCCGGCGACCGGCGCCTCGTGTCTGTGGGCGCAGCTGCCGCTTTTCCGTAGGTGTTGCTGCGCTGCCGAAGGCCGTTGCACTCTCGCCGCCAGTGCGCCGGGCAATCGCTTCTCCGCGGCGAGGCGTTTTACTATGCACTTCACATAGTGAAGAGAGAGTATTACAATGTAGTGGTGCAAAGGGGCTATTTTTCGTCAAGAAATAGCAGTTTACGTAACAAGGGCGCGAATCTCCTCGCGCCTGTGTTGCGTATACTATTTTTTTAATACGCTGTGAGCGAAACGCAACGCGCCAAGTAAAGGAATATACATTATATTTTACCTTCCATGTACAAAAGTAAAGGGACTCCTGTCAGTGTCGTAACACTGTAGTTTGTAAATAATAAGAAACTTCAGGAGGAAAGACAATTGCGAATCATTACAGACGTTTTGCACACTCTTCGCGATGTTTCCCTCAATGTGAAAAAAAATAGCCCGAGAAATTGCGTTTCGCGCACGGCGTGGTAAAAACTTTTTAAGGCGCCCTAATGTCGAAAAGGTGGATACATCTTGTGCCTTTTTGTAGTGAATTACTTTCTGTGACACTAGTCCAAATGCACGTTTCGTGGCATGAATAGAAAAACGAATTTACAGCAAAATGTCTGTCCATAGGTTTCTGTCTATGCCGAGTAGTTTATTACGAAACATTTGATTGGCGGCAGGACATGTGGCCAATGCTAGCACTTTACCCGCCGTACAATTATCTCCAAAATTGATATTCTCCGTTGAATCCTACAAAACTAGAGGTCCTGCGAATTTAAACGGATATTTTGATTTGTGCGAAGGGCACTTCTCAATCCTTAATATTTTCAAAATTATCAAAAATGGCTCCCATTTTTGCATTCCCCCCTTCCCTCCGAATAAAACAAGGGGCTTTTCAGAAACTGCGCAGGCATAATTTGCAAACAATTGTAGAACGTTGGTGCTGTTATAGTTCCTAGTTTCTTTTTCATTTGTAGAAGGGGGGGGGGGGCAATCGCCGTTTCTTGTTTGGGGAAAAAGTCCTTCCGGGGTTCTGTGAGTCTACCTCAATGAGATATTGAAGATTCCTGGTAGTTCATAATTGATAGAAAACTTGAGGAAAACGTGGAGGCATTGTTTAGTGGAGGTATTCATTCGAACTCATAAACGAGAAACTGTGGTACATTCGAAGGGGAGCAGTGTATTGCGGTCTTAAAATCTGGGATGTCTACTCTAACCCACATTCAAGTTCAATTCTGATTGCAGATGGAAATGAGCGTTTTGACAATAATTTATTCCGTCCAGTGTATTAAAAACTATTTGCAAAGGCTATAGCTATAAAAAAAGCTATTATGTCTCATCGTGTGCTTCGCGAAGGAATAGAAGAATGTGGAGAACTATAATTTAAATAACTAAATTTTCCACTGAACTCTAGAAGACCTGCACTGATAATGAAGGTACATTAATTTCAGTAGCAAAGCTAGGGGCTATCTCAGCATTCGTTCAAAAGCTCAGGGAAACTAGACGAAAACTTGATCGAGATGGGGGTCATTGTGCAAGTAGATGAGGTACAATACTTACCACAGGTTGTTTAGAATTATACAGTCCAAATGGTAAACAATACATTAAATATCACTGATAAAATTAATCTTCCTTTCCATTCCATGCTCGGTATAGCCTCTAGTTGTATAGAGACAGTTATGCAGCAGAAAATATTTTACTGGCACTTATATTTCTTTTGAATTTAATCGTTTATAATGTCATCTGGCAGTGCTATCAAATAATGTAATGTTTTTGGCTTTTTTGTTGAGATGTTGATACTGATACCTGATGAATGTGAATACTATGTCTAGTATGTATTGTATACATCTAGTTAATAGCTGTGGTGCTCCCAAGGGGGGGGGGGATCAAGGAGCTTCACCCCAACACCAGCAATTTCACATATTAAAAATAGTTTTACGTCAAAATTATATTGTTTTGGATTATGCAGTATCTGCTGGTCAAGTCCCATAAAAACCCAATTGTCGGACATCGTGTTGCGTACCAGAAATACCCGTAACGGAAACAATTAATAGCTAACACGGGAGTCGTCAGATCGCAGGGAATATGCGCTCATCCTTTTCTTCCTGCTTCTCTCGGCGCTCCTGATACGCAAATGCGGGTGGTGTGCTGAGTTGAGGTTGCGTAACGGGCTGGCCCAGTCGCGACCACGGGGCTGGTTACGCACGCGGAAGAAGAGGAAGCCATCTTCCTTCCGGTCGTCTGTTGGGTGTGCGCCGTCGGATGACGTCGCTGCACGACATGTTCCGCGCAAGACAACTCCCATTGTGAGTGCGCAGATATTTCTGGCATTAGGAGTGATGCGATCGCGAGCGCACAGCATGTGTCGTCAGAATGCGACTGCGTGGTTGGTGTGACGGTGTTCGAGGGAAAGTAATATGCGAATACGGGAGCTGATGGTATTTGGTCCACTTTCATGCGAAATTTTAATCGTCAGCTGTTGAGTTCTTGTACGTTTCCATTATAAAATGCGTTTAAAAATATCAATTCATCTTTCTCCTAGAATGTTAGTGTGCTATCGTACTGTTCTCGAATGTACGCATATCGTGTTTTGTAATACACAAATCATATATCTCGTACTCTTCCATACATCTTCAATTTTACCCAAGCTAGTCTTTCTCCTCTGCATCTATGCAAGGTATAATGCACATGTGGTCGATGAAATCCAGGGCACAGACAGGTTACAGTTAGCCTTTGGTCTGCCCCCCCCCTCTCCCGGGAAGGGGGGTGTTTTGTCTGCCTCGCTGTGTATCTCGCGTTGAAATCCGTGAGCTGCGGCCCCCGTTGGCCACTGTTGGGCTGGCTCCGCGCCCCGTTCCCGTCCCCTCCCCGTCTCGGGTCAACACCCGGAAGCACCGCGGCCACGCGCTCTTCGGCCTTGGTGGCGCCTCCCACCTCTCCGACCCTGTGGGTTGGCGCGCTCTTCAGCCGCAGCCGAACACAAAGATAGCTGGAGGTCGCCTCTTCGTGGCGGGCACCTAAACTAGACGCGTGAAATTCGATGAGAAATCTACGGGTCGCCACAGGCTTCCGGAAAGACGACTGAGTTTTCCAAAGAACTTCCTTCGTTGTCTCTTCTTGCTTGTGCTGTTAATTGCATTTGATGAACGGAGTTGTACGCTCTATGGTCCTTCACATGCGACAAAGATTCGCATTTTTGCTGCTTTGCATCACAATTTGTAATTGTGGAGATTTAAAGAACACTCAGATTATGTTCATTATCTTGGTTAAGTAATATGAAAAAATAATGAAGATCTCCTTGTGTCTTCTTCGTTGCTAAATGACAATGTAAATTACCTTGTAATTTAGATAGTTTTACTCTTCTCCGACGTGTGATTATTTTTACTTGATATTCTTCTATTCTTGATATATTGCAAATGGAGTGTACTCATATGCTAATGCGAAGTGTGGTTTGAATCTGTACATCGCAAAGCGACGCGTGATCTGTATATACAATGCAGCATTGGAGCGAGAAAAGTGTGGCGGCATCGTGTGACCTATATACCGGAAAACAGTAGAATTAGCACGTATATGAGAGTGATGCACCGCGCTAATGCCCGGTGCCTTTGTGTCCGACGCGGAGCTGTGCGAGGCCCGGCCTGTATTACTTTGTGTGTGTGTGTGTGTGTGTGTGTGTGTGTGTGTGTGTGCATGTGCGCGCGCAGTTACTGGAGTGTTGCGCAAGATCCGCGTCCAAGTGGAAGCTTCGTTCAGAATTTTTTTTTACTTTCTCGCATAGCGCTTACGCTGTAAATGGCTAATTCCAAACGAGGAAGGAAAAGAGAAAAGAAAAAAAGAAGAATAAAAAGCGATTTTTCGACATATTTTATTGCCGGGCCTTCGTAATGAAAAGTGAATAAATCTTGTCCCTACATATTGTAAATTACTTTCTATTAACACATCATGCAGACAGAAACAATTTTTGTGGGTCCTTGGTGCCACAAAACGTCCAACCATCCGTATATAAGAAAGATAGCGGCTTCACCGGAAGTAGGATATTCACCAAAAATTGAAATTACGCTGTGATGCCCCTTGAAATTGAAACAGTTTCATTTTTGAGAGTATTTTACTTGAAGCCTCAACATGTTAAAATTTCACAAATTGGCCTCAGTTTTCCAATATCGCCAAAGTTCAATTTTTTCTGAGTCTTATGATAAACGTGTTTTTCTTGGTTAAATCATATCAAATACTTAAAAAAAGTTCTTTAAAAAAGGTTTGACCTATCTACCTGACCTACAATTTTTCGAAAATACTAATATTTTCTTGTTATTTTGTGTGAAACAGGAAATTTTAAAACCATTTTCTTAACGGTTTCATTTTTGTTTTATTTTTTCCTCGTATGTAGCAAAAACAGTAAAAAATGGGGCTGGTTGCATTTTCGGCGAGCTGTATTTTCGAAAGTTGCGAAAAATTGACATGGCAAAAGTTCAATATTGATAATTTTTTATCAGAGGAAATCTGTTCCAAAGTTAATTCTTTAAAAAGCCATCAGTTTTTTAAAAAAGATTAATAGTTTAGCGTAATTGCCCATACTACTTTCGCTAGCGGCTTTCAGTTTTCACGTTGCAATACAATATGAGAATATACCTTATGATATACCCCAATATGAGAAGTTACCTTTAAATGAATTAAAATTTCGCCCCTAATGCCGTACTAATGAGTTTAACAAATGACTGAAATGTTAATATGAACACAATAATGCTTATTATAACTTAACGTAACCGTAACTGATGCGAGAATGTACATGCTGACAATGTACATGTATATGCTGTGGCTCCTAGTTTTCTCACGATATGGATGGTTCTTGTTCTTGGATTCGTTCTGTTACAAAGTCAATGAAACGTGGCATCCCACATGGCAAACACGTGGGACTATTCGGCAAGTATGTTTAGATAGTACATATTGAACTCGAGAATGAAGAGAAGTTATTTCAACTGCAATTGTTACTTGGCAATTACTCGTTGCCATTCAGTTGTCTTAGCAGTAACCAGAAATTGTCATTCTAATAGCATTTTGTCAAATTTTGATTATTTTTCCGTTTGTAGAAAGTACTTCATTACGTTTATATTCCTCACTTGAATGTGGGAAGAGTTGGTATTAACAGCTTAGATGTCGCCAAATGTTTGTGTCTTGACCTCTATTGATGTACGCGACGTCCAGTGAAATATTTCTCATGCAGACTATCAAAACAACAATTGGTTCGCGTTGTCGAAACGGCGATGTGTATTTTTCGTGTGTTTTGACCGAACGTCGATGAAGCAATGAGGCGTTGTTCTATCCAGCGAAAACATTTGGCGCTAGATGCACAATCCTTCCCAAAGCCCAAGCCCTCCCCGTTCCCCACCTCCCGCGCTAACCGGTTTGCGATCGGGGGCAGGCTCCCCGCCCCGGGCGATCAGCTGGACGGTCGGGCGGTCGTCTCGGCGCACACCATTGGACATGGCGCCACAGCAGGCAGCACTGCGCCTACGGGGCTGCTCGTCGGGAAAAAAATACGTGTGGTTTTAAATCGTCGTTATGTCGTGTTGCGTTTGAAATGCTTATTCGTACTTTCATCTCTCTTGCGAATGCTCGTGGGGGAGGGACAATTGGCTTTTACAGCAGTAGCGGATGAAGTTGTTTTTGCACAAAAGTGTTTACCTTGAAATTCAGTAGATCAGATTTTCAACTGAAATTGTAATTTTAGTTTTCAGTGCTTAGCATTGCTTGCAATCGTATTGAAAGGTTTTAATTACTCGTCCTAGTTTTAAATTTTCTTAGCGACACCCATTTATTATTGTAATGGGACAGCTGTACACTGGATCAGGATTTGAATTTGGTTGTGCATGAATGGGGTACCGAATCAATTTGGGGTGCTTCATTAGCTTCTTGTATTTTTCTGTGAAGTTTTGTATGCATCTCTTTTCTGGTTTCCCAATATTCGTTAATTACAGAAGAAGTAGAATCATTTAATTCGCAGGAGTTATCATTGTCACGGTAAAGAAAGGGCTGAGATGCTGATTGATCTCCTGATGGTGAATTGCTGAGTGGGCTGCCGTGAGAAGCTTAATGTGATACTAATTGATTTTATCATAGTGGAGGGGAGCATCGACAGTTGATTCTGTCATGAGTTTCAATAACTGTGAAGAGTACCGTTCTCCTCTCAAATAACTCTAACTATAATGGAAGTTACATTATTTATGCCGGTAACAAGAATCTTTAAGCGTGCACCTGTGTGAATCGAGTGTTTATCTCACGGCGTGAAACATGGTAAAATATTTCAACTGAAACGTTTGAATAAAATATTACTGGTTTATATTACTGAATTATGAAAATTGCATTTGCTTGTCAAGGATAATTGTTTTGTTACTCATGTGAACTTAAACTTAATAATTCTTGTTGTATTTGGAACCGCGGTATTTCAATTGGAAAGTATTGGACTAAGCTTGTTTTCGGTGTACTTGGGCTTGCTTGCCTTGCGTGGTTATATGAATAATCTTTAGTTTTCTTCGGTTCAAAACAAGATCCTCTTTGAAGTTAATTTTATTATGGACATTTTCTTGTTCGTGGCGTCCTGATAACTATTTTCTAAAGAACCAAGAATGAGTTCAGTGGCCAGTGTTCTGTGCCATTTGACTCCCCTTCATGCTGTCTTAGGTTTTCATTATGATTTTTGCTTGTGGCAACCTACTAAAATAGATTTGCAATTTATTTACCATAGTGGGTTTGTATGTAGTGAGTTTGTATGTTTTGTACTCGTAGTACAAACATAACGCTTGTTTTTGTAGATCAGCCTCTCAGCCACGAGATAAGGAGTTCGTGCGATTAGCACGAAGACATCCCTCCACCGTATATTCTGGTCTTCATAACCTCAGGGTGGGCTTTCGTACAGCAAAGATCATCATGGGACTGGGACATTTGTAAGGAAATCGCACAATTATTATATTGCTTCGGCCGAGAATCAAACCCTGGGTTGCGGTGTGGAAAGCGAACACGCTAACCAACGAGCCAGCCGTGAGGGCAAGAGATGGGCTTGTGTAAACATTGTAAGCCATTTACGCTAAAAGTGTATCAACCAAAGAAAGAACCTTTCTGGGTGAAGATAGTTGGTTAGATACTTTTTCCTTTCCTCAGCGCACTCATGAATTGTACATGTATCATTTTTCAAGACAAATTAAAAAGCTTGATGCGAAGTATGTATCATTTATTTGTAATATACCGACAAATAGACGAGGGTGACGTTTCATATTCCAAGAACAAACGCGCTTCTGAGAATCAGCCGATGATTCACACGGCCTCGTCGCAGATATACTTCAATTAATTTGTTGATACGGTTGACGTAAATCAGCTGTTACGGTGTCTACCAGTCGGGATAATCAAAACTTGCTTCTCTCATCAAAACGGAGTAGCAAAAGTGATATTTTATTATGCGTGTAGAAAATGCTGCGACTCGTGGCCGATCGAGTGACGCAATCCTACGAGAACAATAAAAATAACTTACCACTTGTGTAATACACTACATTTTACACATTCGTACTGACGTTCTTTTTTATTTTATTGCCACTAGTACAAATCACTTAATGTAACATGTCTTAGTCACATTGAAATGAGTTGGAGCTGATGAGACGAAAGTATATCTGAACATTTGAGTATCGTCTCGCTTTTAACACTATCGCTAAAAATTGAACTTCAGGCACGTTATGCATGCCCTAAAAGTAACTGGACTAAAATCTGTTGCTTAAGATCGTTAATTATGTTGACTTAATGGCAATCGGCATGTGTAAAGACTTACGTTGTTTGTAGTTAGTTCTTTGATATTCTCGTAGGAGTACAACTGGGCTGTTTTTCTCGTCAGCGAATCCCCAGCGCCGTTGGCGTCAAGCGCGGGGAATGTGGCGTCGTGGCGCAGGGAACCTCCTTGCTGTGTTTGTTGGTGGTGCCTGTGCAGCAGAAGCCGCGGGCGGCAGGGGCGGCTATTTCGGGTCGGAATGCGCCGCCCCCTGCGCCTAGCACTTGCCGCCGCCGCAGGGATCGCCCATCCGGCGACGTGTCGCGTCCGCCGACCTCGTCGCTTTCAGGATGACTCGTCTAGTTTATCTCGATCAGTTGGATTGTGTTATTATGCGGTTTCTACATGATGAGCCCGGCTCACGGCAGTTGTAAATCTGTCGCGTCCACTACCTCTTGCATCGGGAAAACAAGATTTGAGACGACAGCGTTCGCTTGAGTAAGGATAGCTTAGGAGGATGGATAGCGTGTGTTATATAAATAGTAATTTTCCTAGAACGTATCCGTTCTTCAATATTGTAATAACGGGATGTATCGATTTTGTTTGCTAGCGCTTTCCTTTATCCATTATGCACGGAAATGTGTTCGAAGAAGCCTTTTGGTTGTAGTGCTTACGTAAGTGAAGTGGATTATCGGAAGATGTTTTGGCGAGCGAACGAACGAGGAAAGGCCAGTCTGTCGCAAATTCAAGATTCGTCATGAAGTACGTAATGACAGTCCGATTCTGGGCGAGCGCGACGGGGCGGCTGGGGACGCGCGGCCGTGAAGGCAGTTTTACTTGTTGGATGTTTGCGCGAGATTCACCTTGACCTGAAGACGTCCGCATACGTACCCTTCTTACTGCGTCGCGTGCCCGCACTGGTGTCGTCATGCACGTTTCCAACATCTCTCCCCCTTCCCTTCTTTCTCTCTCTTTCTCTCTCTCTTTCTCTCTTCTCTTCGTCTCTTTCTCTCTCTCTCTTTCTCTCTCTCTCTTTCTCTCTCTCTCTTTCTCTCTCTCTCTTTCTCTCTCTCTCTTTCTCTCTCTCTTTCTCTCTCTCTTTCTCTCTCTCTTTCTCTCTCTCTCTTTCTCTCTCTCCTCTCTTTCTCTCTCTCTCTTTCTCTCTCTCTCTTTCTCTCTCTCTCTTTCTCTCTCTCTCTTTCTCTCTTTCTCTCTTTCTCTCTCTCTCTCTTTCTCTCTCTCTCTCTTTCTCTCTCTCTCTCTTTCTCTCTCTCTCTCTTTCTCTCTCCTCTCTTTCTCTCTCTCTTCTCTCTCTCTCTCTTTCTCTCTCTCTTTCTCTCTCTCTCTCTCTTTCTCTCTCTCTCTCTTTCTCTCTCTCTCTCTTTCTCTCTTTCTCTTTCTGTCTCTTTCTCTCCCTCTTCTCTTCTGTCTCTTTCTCTCCTCTTTCTCTTTCTCTCTCTCTTTCTCTCTCTCTTTCTCTCTCGCTTCATGTTGTTGAAGTGAGTATCGTTTCGTACGAGGGCGCGTCGTAACTTGCCCTGTACCGCGCTAGAAACACTGCTATAGAAACCTCACTTACCCGCAACTACCTAGCTACTGCTTGACCCTTCGCGAGTTTAACGCTCGGCCTGAGTATTGGGAGACAGTCGCTCGGGAGACAGACCACGTGTTGTGACGAACATCCGGGAGCCTGCAGGAATCGTAGGTGGCAATTTTATCTGTAAGTGCGTTGGTGGCTAAAAATGTGCATCCCGCGCGCCCGAACACAAGGGAAGGGCGGGCAGGTGATAGGGCGGGCGGCGCAGTGTAACGGTCCGCGGGCTCGTGGGGGTGTGGGGCGGGGGTGGAGGGTCTCCACTGTTGGCTGGTGCAGCGCCTGGTAGAACCTGTTGGTCGCCATCTCCTGGGTTCGTTGCTCCGTGCTCACGCTCTCCCCTCTCAGCAGCAGCTTTTTCTTTTTTCATTTATATATTTGTTTTATATTTATCTTTTTTTCATTTCTTCCTTCTTTCTGCTGAGACGCCCCTCAACGCCACAAAAGGGGTGGCTGCGTTTTGGGAGAGGAAG
Organism: Gryllus longicercus; assembly: GCA_038098605.1. Taxonomy (NCBI): domain Eukaryota; kingdom Metazoa; phylum Arthropoda; class Insecta; order Orthoptera; family Gryllidae; genus Gryllus; species Gryllus longicercus. The sequence goes on from JAZDUA010000132.1 coordinate 269,045, forward strand.
GCTCGTCCTTGCCTTCCGTTATCCATTTTGGAGGATCACAATCATTTGTTAGATGGAACGTTTGAACAAGGATAGTAAATGTCCTTAAAGTACGAAATGAACCCTCGTGTAGTTTTCGCAAACAGTCCTGATTAAGATTAGATAGATAGTGTGTTAACTGTCAAACTCAATGAACCGTATATTCATTTTTTGTATCGAATAATATTTGCCAACTTTGAGTTCATAGGTGTCAAATTTACTAATTTTTCCTCCTAAGTACACGTTTTTACGTATTTTCATTCTTTTGGTGTATATTCACGTGCTTATGCCATTTGATTGTGCCTCGGAGAATTGTCTGTATAGAATAAACCAGTAACTAGTTTTTCTGCACTACTCTTAAAGAACTAAAGCATGCCTGTATCACGTCTGTGGTTCTATTTCGCAAGACAAATAAAATCAGATGTCTCGACGAATAGGCGTGTGCTATTGCAAAGACAAAAGGACAAGGCTTCGAGTGGCAGAATCATCCTGTGTCTGCCGTGTGTTGTAATATGAAATCGCAGAGAAATTAGTCTTTCGTAGATTGTATGCCCTCTTCACCTCCTCCTAAAGTTGGTTTTCAACTTGTTACTCTCCGGTAGAATTCGCCGGACTTAAAACGGAAGGCATCGCGTGTGAGAATTTGGCCCCGAGGTTTTAATATTTCAAGTAGTTTTGTTCGATAATATTGTACATCCTTGTCATTTCATTACGTTTCCTCTAGTCTTTTCTCTGCAAAATCTATTATTCATCTCATGACTAGGATTGATTTTGGTGTCTGTGGGTGTTGCGAAAGTCCCGCGCACTACATTAGAACGCATTGACAAGCAGAGCTTCCTTTTAGACGAGGTTTTAGACGTAGCTGGAGGTTTTGAAAGTCCTTTGACAAGACTGGAAGCTGGCGGTATTGGACGGTAAGTAGCGATGTCATTAATTTTGTGATTTCCTGAGTTTCATTATGGCAACAATCTTAGCTATCCTCTATTGACTACGAAAATGGTTACATCCAAATATAGCATCGGAGAGAGAATGACGAAGGTAACGCTTTCGCGTTCTTGAAGGATTTTGCATGCAATGAGATCATTGCAGAACTTTTATTTGGGTTGATGAATTGTTTAACGTATTTTTACTTTCTCGCCCTTCATACGAAGAGACAGTATTGTAATTGTAAGTGTGCCGGAAATTATGAACAGAAAAACTCTTTTATTGTAGGATCCTTGCAATGAAAAATTGTAATGAAAAGAATGTAAATATTGTTTCTCTATTCAATAAAGGACTTCCTCTAACACGAATAGCCAGACGTCAGAATCCATATTTTGTGATTCCTTTATAACGAAAAATTTACGACAAAACGTCCGTCCGTCTAGGGTCAACGCTAGCGCCTAAACAGTTCAACAGATTTTCTCCAAAATATGTTCAATTGATATTCAGTATTAGATTTAAATGAACTCCAGGCACTCAGTTAGAAACGGATATTGTGATTTTTAGAGGCACTTTACATGAAGTCTTTTACAATTTGAAGTGTTTCTCAAAAATTGCTCCAAATGGCAAGTTTCATTGTCCTTGAACTTTTGATTTTCGAAAATTGCACAAGTTAAAAATAATGCGAGAAAATAACTCCTAGTTTTCTATAACATAAAGTCCACAACATCATAATACATGAATCATTGTAAAATAACAATTCGAAGAATATGATCAAAAGTTTAAAAATTTTGTTTAATATACAGTGGATGCCGCTTAAAGTTATCACTCTGAGCCACATATTACATTAAATGACAACAATAGACTTAAAATTGTAATCGAAGAATGTCAAATGAAGTAGAAAAATACTTCAAATAGTCTGTAAGGAAAACTTCTATTCATAATAAAATTCATTCTTGCCTCTACTAAGAACAGAAAATGTGTTTTATTTTTAAATCATATAACAGTAGTCACAGTTTCGATAATTTGAAAAAGTCTATGATTAAGATTTTCTTATGGTGGTTCCAAAGATTCTAAGGTTCTAAAGATTCCATTAATGTTAATCTCGTACTCGTATTTCTGGAAACCAACTGGCGTGTGTTGAATACCACATCGCAAATTTTATAATGCTTGGCTTATTATCGTCGTTAGTTGAGATGTTTCCCATAGAATCGTAATTTTCTTTCCCCGAATATCCTGCTGACTATTGAGAATCTGCAGTAGGGACTATTTTACATATGTCGTCTTCTGTTGGTCCAGCTGATGTCCTCATCCATTCCCAAAATTCATACTCAATACATACTGGGTGGTAGAGTACATAGCATTTCTTCATGGAAGCGCGGTTCCACGAAGAGGGACATTTCCCTTCCTAAAGTGTTTTAGTAACTATTAATTTTCACTGGTTCGGAAACTTTCTAGCAAAAATATTTTCGTATAAACATTAAAACTGATACAATTGTATCGCAAAATGAGCCGAGTTTAGCCTCCGTCATTCTAGGTAGTCTGCAATATGATACATTCGACCAAAACATTTTCAATAAAAAAAAATTCCCACCCGAAATTAGTTTCTGGATCCGCCCCTGCTTCAAGTGAGCATCAAATAATCTTTCCCGAGTCGCGGCCTATGTGGGCTTGAAACTGCGTTAATGAAATGTTTCAAAACTATAACAAAAGGAATTCTGCTAGCAACAAGACTTTCTTAATTTTGTAATACAGGTTCGGGCTGTACATCAGAATAATAAAATTTGGCATGCGTGGTTACAATCATTGGTGTCCACCATATTTGTTGTATTGTGTGCTATTTTTAATTTTTACAAATAAAACAAGTTTTTTGGAAACAGAATCACAAATTCTAATTGTTTAAATGTTACATTTTTATTGAGGTTGTGTGAAATTGAGAAAGGGAAGCGAATGTATAATTTAGATCTTTTGAAGCTTAATGTAAGAAAACAATGTTGTAAACTACATTAATACATATTTTTGAAATTAATAGAATTGAATGATTTTGATTTTACTGATAATTCACTTGTTCATATTCAGCTGTTGACCATCAACCGACCCTTCGAAGATCAGTAACTGAAGCACTATTACATCAGTATTTTTTCTAAAATATTTCTATTTATCATTCCTTGGATTGTAGTAACGACCCGGTGATTTCCTTTCGTTAGTTACATGACTTACGACCTTGCCTCCCCTTACTCAACATTTTAAGTAATTTGCGTCCTGTGTAATACTAATCAAGTGAAGCATGTCGTAGAATGCTCGACGACCTTCAAACTGAGCAGCTCCATTTCGACAAGGGGAAACTAATTTCGTGGGTAACTTTGGAAACTCGTGCGTGAGACAGCTGTAGCGAAAGATATCGCGGTATCAACTCGGGAGAAAGCTAGCGTCGTGTCTACGATGGACGTTTCCTGTGCCTGAATGTACCCCCCCCCCCCCCCCCACCGCCTCAGTAGCTGTGTTTAATTAACGAGCTCTGCCATTTGACGATTGAGTCGCTCGTGTTGTGTTCGGCGGGGGCGGGGGTTGCTGTGCGGCGTCCCCGGAGTACAGATGCGATGAACTGCGTTGTAAAGAGGGGATAAGGGATGTCTTTCCGTTGCTGACTTTGCAGGTTTTTACATGCTGACCGTGTGTTTCCTTCGACTTGCGTGAGAGTTCAAGGGCTTGGCTCTACAATAGAGCTGGAGGTGGGGGGAGGGATTTAATGAATTTACACACTAGTAAAGTGTGTGAAAGTGCTTTAATAATTAAAAACCCGTTATACTTTTGCATTCTTATCAAATAATTAGAAATATTGGGAATGTGAGATAGTGAAGATTTCGAGACGTCCCAGTTTCATTCCACGAAATCTTGTAGCAGTTCTTGGAAGTGCCACGTGGAGGGAGGGAGGGAGGGTGGGCGGGCGGGCAAGGCCGTTCCAAAGACGGCTTCCTGGAGTCGAGCGTTTCGAGCCGTGGGCGTCCACCTTTCATCTCAAGTTGTCTCCCTCAGGGGATACAGCACTCGTCACATCTCGAGAGAGAATTCTTTTTCGACGCGTGGAGCATCTGATAAATGATAGTTCTCAGAATTCTCTGCAGGTGTGTGTGTTGAGAGGCTTGTTTTTCCAAAACGACTGTATAATGCGATCAGGAAATCCATACTGATCGTACGAAAACAAACCGGATATTCCTATTCGCGGTTTGGAGGAGACGGCATGTCTACGCGTTTGTTGCTGTGCCATGCGATCAGAACGCCGCACGGGTCAATTTCGCTCATTTACGGGGACATTTGCCTTACAATCAAAGTCGCCGAAATCTTGATGGAAAGGGTAAACAATAGCTTACGAAAAAGTGGGATTATGCGATATTTAGTGAAGCGTAGGGCGTTAAGGAATCCTGAAAGTAAGAAAATTTTACCGAGGGCTTTCTGACGAACGATTGGATGGTTGTTGATTGTCTTTGTGATACCGGGCTCGCCAACTACCAGGGTCATTAGTCCCGTAAATGTAATGCATGTTTTTGCTCGTGAGGTGGCGATCTTTTCCCCGCTGTATGGCGAGATGGGCGCCGACCGACCGTCGGCTAGCGGGGTTTTCCCCAACCAGGTATCTTCCACCAACTGGGCACTGCCCCAGCCGGGACAAACTCTTAAGCTCCCGAGAGGTCTCCCGGCATGCGTGCTTGTGTAGTGCGTATTAGTGTGTAAGGGGAGAGGATAAGACAAGGAAGAGGTAGGAAAGATCGCTCGCGATCCGTGGCCAATTTGGTAGGGTACTAGCATTCGCCTGGTGTTGATCGGAAAACTACCGATCACAGCAGCCGGCCGCTATAATTCTCCCCCAGACAGCGACTGAATTCGACGTAACTGACAAGCTAGTCTGAAATCCTGCCATCGTTGGGACTGGAACCTAGGACCTCCCGGTCAGAGGGACTGCAGTGACATCATTTGATGCCCTGAGCCATCTCTCCCGGTGTGTTGTAGATATCCTTCCACGTTTATTTCAGTGTGAAACTTTGTACACCAGCATGACGTCTTGAACCTTACGAAATGTCACAATGTTTTAAGCGTAGATTACGTTCAAAAAGTACATTTTCTATCAGATCAGAGGATAAATAAACTTCTGAATTTTATTCTGAAATGAATCGAGCGAAACAAAAATACCTAATTACAATATGACAGGTTTTTACTTGCTCGCAGTATAGAGAAGTATTGTAAGACTGCAGAAAAAGTTTGTGCTGGGTCGTGATAACGCAAAAGTGGATAAATCTTGTTCCTGTTTGTAGTAAAATACTTCCTCTCACACGTTGGGTACTCTGCACATTTGGTGAATTTTTGACGAAAAATTGGATTTGGGCAAAATGCCTTTTTGTTAGTCTATGAACAATGCTAGTGGCTACACTGTAAGTTAGTTGCATTTTCATCAAATTTCCCCGATCGCTGTGATTGAAGGGAACATATCGGTACATTGCCATAAATGCGACAAATAATTACTCGGATTGCGTGAAGATAATGGTTTGAACTGTCTTGTGATTGAATCGCCCTTTAATTGTTAATTGACGAATGGCTGCTGTCCAACCGTTGCACTTGTTTGAAGAGGAGATGGTCGTAATATTTGAATATGGGACGAATAATCTGTAAGGAATGGTCGTAGAAGATTTATTTGTGCGTTGTTTACTTCTGTGGTGCATGCTAGGTTCGTTGCCGAGAGGCGAGGGCGAGGGCGGAGCGCGGGTGGGCGTGGCGGGCGCGGTCTTGCCCATGTACGGCGCGCCGCCGCGGCCGCCGTTGGTTGCTGCCAGGAAGTACGGCGCGCGCGGCCTTGCATGCTGAGCGGCCCGCGGAGGCGGCGGCGGAGGGGGTCGGCGGCCGCCCCCCTCCCCGTTGTGAATGAGTGAGGCAATGACGCGGACTGTGCGTTGTCGCCGGGTCAATGGGAACTATTTCTGGAAACGGACGCCTTGGGCTCAGGACGCTACCTATATGTCCATGGGCTGGATTTTCATCAGTACTAATTGATTTTGAAACTGAATCACTCGGCAGCAGATAAAAGCATAAACTTGCAGTTTAGAGCTTGTACACTTTCATTGCGAACTCCCGAGATGTTATTACGGACTTTCGTTGTATTGTCTCCTTATCTCGTGGCTGCTTTTGTTTCACGATGGACTTCTCTTTGAGGCTGCGTTCGTTCTCCCACAGCTGAGCGATCGCTGGCACTGGTGACCAACGCCCAGGTACTCGTGTCTGACTTCGCGGGGGAAGCGGCGAGTCCTGTGGGCCACACGGCTGGACGCTGGCTCGCGGAAGTGAGATAGCGAAGACGTTCCGTATCTCTTTCGATCGAAGCACCGTGCAATTGCTCTATCTGCTGGCTTTCACTGGCGTCTGTACGTATATTGATCCTGAGGATGGCAGGCCGTCCTGGGTGACGTGTAGTCATGTGTGACTAGACTAGTTACTGTCGTGTGCTCCATTGCTTCTTGCTCGTTCTACGATCCACAGCGAAGTTAAATACTCCAAGGACATTCTTTTTATTAATGTGTTGTTTTTCTTTCTCGATAGACAAGTTACTCAGATTCAGTGCAGAATATTGCCCCAGTTTGCCAGAGTTCAAATTCTGCTGGAGTATCTCAATATCATATACTTAAACCATAAAATATCTTTATGGTTTAGGAGGAATTTTCTCCTGTTTACTTCGCTTCGGAACTTTTAGTTGAACCTCTTATTAATGGAAATGAAAAACGTTTTCGTCAATGCATTTAGTCTCCGTAATTTATTTCGCGGCGCAAATAATATTAAATTGGTCAATACCTACAAACTGCTATTTTTATTTATTTTGCAGTCCTACAGTTGTGCTTACCTTAAATTCTTTCTGCGATAATTATTTAACGCTTTTAACGCGCACTTTCTCTCGAAATGTCTAATGATGTTGAAGCGAAGGAAGAAAGTAAGAGTGAGAAAATGCGTTGGACTGGGAGACGAGGCAGAGGACAACGCTTGGCGAGGAAGGGAAAGTGCGAAGCAGAGGAAAAAGTCTCCGTGGGGAGGAGAGTTAGCCATTGGAGATGCTCAATGTTCTACCGGGTCCACCCGTATCCCCCTCCCACGCATTACTTGCGTGTTTACGCGCGCCCACAAATTAGTGTTCTTTCTGCTCGCCTATTAAGTACTTCCGGAAAACAAGTCGCGTCTTGAACTGGCATATTTCCTATAGAAATGTAATTCGGGGAAGAACTACATTATTAAGTAAGTTTCTCACATTCGTGCTCTTTTTGAAAGTACACAAGGTACAAACGAAAGAACTTTTAATAGAGCAGCAAAAGGCTTTAAAATGTGTCTTCAGGATATAAATGCAAGTGAATCTAAGGAACATCTTAAGACATCCAACCAAGGGATGATCTTCCCCATGGAAAGCGTGGAAACGCATTAAAAGATCAGTCAAACCAGTTCCGCAGTAAGCGGGCGAGAATCATCGAAAAATATACAGTATTTGCCGAACATTTGTGTGAATGCGTTTCAACATTTTCCATCTTATAGAGAACACGAAAGAAATTTGTCTTTTGATTAATGCACCTAATCAAATGTCAATAAAACACTTCGAGACAACGGAAGTCTCATATGCTATAAGCAAGGTCCATAAGACATGTCTGCGGTCTTATCGCCAGCGTTCTAAGAAACGTGCTCCACAAAGGACTGTTGTTAGCGACCTGAATTTTCAAAGCCATCGTTAGAATTGGACATTTTCCCTCACAGTGGAAATAATGTTGTCTAATCGAAAGTTGGTAATCATAATCAAAGTTCCTTCATGTAGGCCCATAAGTTTATTGCCGATATTGTCGAAAACTTATCAAGCAGATACTTCCACTCGCAGCAGAAAACTGTATCTAAGACGTTTAATTCGGCTTCAGAATGAAGCGTGCACGTACTGAACAAATCCACAGAATTGTAAACGTTATCAATTAAGCACGGGATAAGAAATTATATTGTTCTGGAGTCTTTTCGGAAGTCATCCAAGCTCCTGATGAAGTAGACTATTCAGGACTCTTGAACAATATAACTATATTGTCCCTACCATTGTTTGTGCTACTTAGCTCCTGACTGGAAGAGGTTTCCGAGTAAAATTTAAGGAAGAATCATCATTCTATTCTGCCATCGCCGAAGCACTGCAGGGAAAAGTGCTCGGTCCACTTCTGCATCTACTATATTCGGCCAACATACTGTTTCTATTCAGCCATGTTTGCAGATGACACAACGTTCGTGACCTCCCACGTTGAATGCTTTCACAACATCAAGAAAATTACCAGAAGACCCCGTTCCAGGACTGGTACCCCGCTGTAGAATGGCGTATAAAAACAAAAGCTAATGTGTAAGTGACTTTCGCACTCAAATAAAATAAATCGTTCCATTTAAAATCTACAACAAAGAAATACCAGAGGCAACTAACCAAGAAATGTCCTGGAAGACACATCAAGCTTATATAAATGCTATCGAAATGAAAATCATGTTATTGGCTTTTAAGGGGGAGGGTGGTTCTTTGACAAGTATTCACAAAACAATATTGAAATCCGTCTAGATAGATGGAATATATCTCTGGGACACAGATAAATTCAAACTACGACACCTTAAATAAAAAAAAAATATTTTTTACCACAGCGTCTTTGTTTATTTCATTTTAAACACTAGCACATTGTCTTACCCATTCAACAAATTACCAAGATATTCAATCCAGTCTGCAAAAATATAAACACCTAGAAAATCCATCCAAGTCGAAGATACTCGACGAACAGGAAACTAAGCAGATTTCATCCCGTGCATTTGTTGAACAGATTCGATCTTTGAAAACAAATACTATATAAAACTTGTATATCTGAAAATGGTATTTTTAACTAAAACGATTTGTAATTGTATTAAATTTTATGAAAATGCTGTTTTCATAAAAATGTAAATGTATTTGTGCTTTGCCTTAATATTATTGTACTTAATTTGGTTTTTGTTTTATTGCTGAGGACTATTTACAGTACATGTACATTGTTTATAACTACCACTAAAGTACATGAATGATTGTGAGTACAGGGTCTTCGCATATCATTGGAAATACTATAAAATAAACAAAACACATTACTATATTCTTTTAGTGCTACCATCGTCGTGTTTTCTCTACGAAGTCTATGGCGACTGTGACAAACTCTTGAGTGTTACTCGAGTCGCCGGTCGATAGCGCTGGAAACGGTCGATAGAAACCACGCAGGCTAGAGGCGGCGGCGTCAGCGGGAAACGGAAGCGCGCCGCTGGATAAGCGCCGGTTCCCGCAGCCGACCAAACATCCGCCCTTGCGACCGCGCGCGCGCTCCTTCGGGCGAAGGATTTCCCGTCGTGCAGGATTACATGGGCGACCGATGGGCGTAATTTCGTTTCGCCGAGGCGAATAGTAGGGGTGTGGCTTGTCAAGTGAGACTAGGCCTTGTTCCAAGATCAGTGTCGTGACAGTTGCTCGTGGGTTGCATCATCCAAGGAGAGATTGCTGTAACGCTCTTTTCTTAAGTCACCTTAAGTACAATGGAAATGTTGCATTTTTTTAATGTTCTTGTATTGACATGCGAAGTTTTGGATTTTATTGGCTTTTTTTTTAAATGAATAATTACGTGCCTTTGGCCGGTTAGGCCCTTGGCAGCAGAAGATGAACAAATCGAATCTTAAATACAGAAAATGGGTAGCTATAATAATGCTGCTCGTGCATCAAGAACAAAATTATATTTCATCGTGGGTTCAAGATTCGAAAGGGAGGGTCGAATTATTTTGGTAATTTTCGTTTGTGTGTTAGGATGGTGTTGGCATGCTTCTAAATTACCGTAAACATTGTCGCATCATTTTGTATATTTTGTTTATTTCGACGTTGGAAGTAATCTTTTGAAACGTATTGGCGTATGTACCTGTTAGTTGATTAGATACGCAGTACTGATTGTATCTATCTGCTTCCTTCAGACGGTCTTATCGCGAAGCTATTGGTCAGGGTTCCTGCGAACGCATCTTATCCGGTTTACAGTACATACGTGCACAGCTTCGTTCCTTGATTTGTTACTGCTGTGGAATTGAATGCTCTGTACAGCATCGGGGCGGATTACCTGTTTTAGTGCATGAAACGGATCTAAAGGCCGGTACACGCGGTACTGTTTTCGTGCAGATTCTCGTGCACTTTCTGCACAGAGACTTCCAAGATCCCAAACGAGAAATATAAAAGCCAAAGGTCACGTTTACCGAGTATCTTCTTTTCTGTATGAATTGCCACATGACGCCGCTAGGGTGTCTTACCGGGAAACAACTGAATTGTGCCAGATGTGCTTTCAGTGGCGGTATTTCAGTGCGTGCGTTCTGCCTGTGTAATTTTAAGTATTAATTAACAATGCGGAGCATAGAGAAGAAACATAGGAAGGCGGGAATAAGGAAGGCAGTTGATCACGAAATCGCTTCCCACAATCGCACCTTGACACACCCAATCATAAAATCGAAACCGTCGCGTCGGGTAAACAAATCCGCTAGTGAACGATTTTGCCCCTAGATGCACTTACGCCAAACTGTAATCGTTCTACATTAAAAATTACAAAGTGCTGTAAAATGTTCATGTAGAAATGCAGTCGCGATAGATAGACTTCCCCTTCCCAAAACACCGACGTTAAACATTTTGGATGCCGGTGTTCAGCTGAAACGGGGGCTTCCGCGGCCATGTACGGCGATACCACGACTGACTCGGCTGCCATACTCGTGTTACAGCTTCATTACATGCATGTGCTCCGTCGTCGCTTGCAATAGTCCTAAAATCTGCTTGTCTGCACGAGGACGGTAGAATTCTCAATTGCCTTACGTGTACCGCATGCGGTAGCTCAGCGGCAGCACCCTTGCCTGTGCAGCATCGTCGATCGGAAGGTTCTAGGTTTAGAGTTCGGTGGAAACTGATTTGTGACACAAGCTGCTTCGATTTCAACCACCGATTTTCGGAGAATTCTAGCGGTGGCCTACTTTGATCGGTATAGTTTTTGTGTTTTGTCCGACCAATACAGTAGCAGTACTGCAACACATGGGCCCCATTTCGCCCGCGTTCTCTTTCTCCGTTTACTTACATGCTGTTGGCTACCGTTGTGTTAATCCGGCAGGTGCGTCGTACTGCCGAGAGTGATATCTGGATGGGAAAACATCCGCGAGGATGTGTATACGTACACCGTGTCTCCGGTTCCAGCGGAGGAGGAACACTTACGGGACCAAAGACCTGAGTAATTAATGCTCCCATAACAAATTAACGTTCACTCTAATTTATTTTGTCGTGTAAAGTTGTTAAAACCGCGAATTTTCCCTTTCGATTTCGATATAATGTATTATAAAATCTCCGTTGAATTCTGCTTTTTGAAACGCAATCGCAATTGCCCGGATGTACGGTTCCAAGCTGTGGCTTCCGAAGGCACAAAAAATCCTGTTCGCTGTAGACGGGGTCCGGTAGCGGTGGATAGGCGCCGTTTTATCGCGCGCGTCGCAGTTGGCCGATAAGTGCCACCGCCAGTGATTCACCTGCTGACGCGACCCGACGCCGCCGTCGTTACCGTCCCCTCCCGTTCCCGGCCGCTGCGCTTCTCCCCGGGCCCTGTACACGTGGCGGCGGCGACGGCGGCTAGCGCGTGACGGCGGAGGCGGCGTGTCCTCGCGCGCTGATTACGACGCTGCCGCAGGCAGGCAGGCGTCGCGACGCTCAACCGACGTACCAACTGCTGCTTTCCTCGCAAAAAATGCTTGTTTACTCCTTCACCGAGAGTTCTTTCAAATGTGCTCTACTGTTCAGGATTTTATTGCTCGTAAAAATAAAAATTGGAGTTGGTTTGGCAGTTATTTAATACTCCCTTACGCCTGTTAGGTCGAGGATAGTTAGTATTTGATGCTGGCGAGCAAGAAAAATATTTTACTGAACGACGACGAAGGTTCGTTTGGTAGGATATTTTTTACACAAAACTCGCCGAGAAAAATATTTTTGAAGTTTTTGTAGTTTAGTAATGTTGCGTGTGTTTACACTGAATTTATTGGCAGAGGGTATGTTGCAACTTTTGTCCATGTATGGAAATTGTTATTCCGTGATTATATTTTTGATAGAGCTGTTTAGGTTGGATATGAATGTAGAGATTTTGTAATTAGACTACTTTCTGTTAGAGATACGAATTTTGTAGAATTATTAATAAGTATTACGTCAGCGAAGTTTTAGGAATGAAAGGAAAATTGATTGTAACAATTGTAACTTCCGATTATTATGTAACATTATTCCACGCAAACTAGAAATTCATCTGACGAAGGACCGTATCGCAGAATTCTCCCGAAATTGGTGGACGGTATAAACGTCGACTGCAGCAAGGCGCGGTGTATCCCTGCTCGTCCGCCACAGTCTGCCGCGCTCCATTTGCCAGCGAGTGAGCCAGTCAGCCGCGTTTGGCGCTGCAGAACGAGACCGGCCGGACCGCTCGGAGTCGCCACTTAACGAAAGGCGTCGGCGTCAGCGTCGCTGTTGCCGTCCGCCCACGCCAGCAGGCAGGGCAGCCCTCCGAAATGGAAACCGGCGCGGCGTGGCGTGCCGCGCTGCATTGACCGGCCGCCCACGCGCCCTACTTGCCCGCTGTCAGATGCTGCTGAATCGGGGACGAGCGCCGCTCAACGAGAGTGGCATCGATTTCTTCTTCTACAGCCGACAGTAGGCTTTCAAGGGTCTTGGGACTGGAAGTTAAACGTAAAGGTTTTACTTGTAAGTTTCCCCTGAATTTGGTACTGATTCGTGTAGAAACAAAGACTTCCTTGTACTGTTCTAGTTTAGGAGGCGGAAGTAATTTTGGATACAACGATGTGGTTTGAAGTAACTTTGAAGCAAGTTTCCCGGAAATAATGGTACTACGTATTCTCAAGAATACAACTACGTTTGTTTCTAAGTAAAGAGATCATTGATAAGGGCTTAAGCATAGTGCGAGTATTTAGGTTAAACGACTATCAGTCACCAAGGATGAGTTACTGACGTTCTTCACACTAACTTCCGTAAGGGATGCGACGTTAGTGCGGTCGGCATGTATTTCCTGCTCAATGCAGCTGATGCTGTGCTGTAAAACGGCTCCCGAATCAGAAAATGCGATTGGTTTCGTGGAACCGCTGCGCTTGCCTAATTAAGGGCCCCGCGATTTGATCTGCACCTGGCGGCGAGGGCGCGATGCCGCAGCCGTTGCGTGCGCCGTCGGTCACTGGACGCGACGTGACCTTATTTGGGGCGGCTCGCGCCCCACGCCCCCGGCGATCTGGAGCTACCTGGTGGCAATTCGCTCCTTGGAAAGTGGCATTAAAACGCTCGTTACCTTCCGAAATACGCCATTCCGTTTCATAACTGCTATCCATGAAAGCACGGAAGGTGAGGGGGGTGAGGTACTCCTTGTTTGGCCTACCTACATAGACGATTTAATTTCGTTGTTTGCCTTAAATAAACGCCAGTCTCCTGCACAAACAGAGTTCTTGGTACCTTTTGATCGCCGTCGCAGTGTGCCACGTTGTTCCACTTTCCATACTTCGTTTCGCTGGGATTCGTATGTGAGACACTGGTGTTTAGAAACGGCTGCACGCTGACGAAGGTCTCAGCTGCACCACAACAAACAGAATGACGTGTCCTGTGGAACATTATTAAAGTTGATATTGTATAAGCGTTTCGACTGTTTCTGCATAATGACCCCAGGAGAACGTGATTCACAGAATAAAATGGAATTGGATAGTACTGATTTGAGGAAGACAATAGAATAGTTGCCTTGAAAATGTGTGGAAATGAAAAGGAGTAGATACTGTGCAAAGGGAAATCATTAATCTTGAAGTTGGCGCCATTAATAATTACTGGAAATTAATAATTCCGCTTATAAAGCATTAAGAAACGACTAAATTATTTTTAATACTTTCATTCGAAATGGCCGGAACTCCTGTGCCTGGTTAAGTGAGTGTCAAATTTCATTACTCAGCCCAGTGTCGCACCATGGACGGTCACAAACGTTTGCACAGGGCGGCGCGTTCTGCTTTTAAGTCCGGCGTACGTCGTCGCGCGTGCATAGGTGCTTTCGCTGCTCCTACACATTGCGTGATGGGTGGTGAAACCGCTCTGCCCCCCTGGAATAAAACTGAAATGGCTCTCTTCCCAGTGTTCGCTTGTTGCGAATAAAAAGAAACCTGGAGACTTAATTTTCCCGCTTGTTTGAATTAAGAATATTTTTGCACAGTTATCTTTTCATAAACATCAGCTCATGACCCCGATTAGCCAGTTTTCTGGGAACAGGACTCGGGGATAGCGACCTGTAATGCCTTGTTGTTAATGACCTGTTAGCTGTCCGAGAATAATGAATTGGCAAGATTATTTCAAGGGATATTGAATCTTCAGGGGGTAATCAAAACGCTGTTACATATTTCTGCGAGATGATAAACATCTGAAGGCTTTGTTCTAAATGGTTATTTGTTTCAAAAAATACTGGAAGGGATCAAAGAACACTTTTAAAGTGACCTTTCGCGCCCTGTGGGCCCTTCGTCTCGTGCTCGCGCGTTTCGCCTCTCCTGCAGAGTGCGGACGCACGTCGCGTTTCGGCACGAGCCCTCCCAAGTTCTCCATGTCTACGCGATTTCTACTCATTCTTCCTTGAAACGTATTTATTGCAGTTGGGTTTAACTTGCAGCGCTAAATTAGTCATGTGTACTCCAAAGATTGTGGATTTTAGTCTTCATTAAAAGAAATTCGGGATAATAGCTTTACAAGATTTCCCTAAATTTTTGTCGTCAGTCTAATTTTTTGGATCTGTGGAATTATTGTGTATTAGTGTAAATGTACTAATATTTCGTAATTTATTTGTAATTGTTTAATTTCGAATTACATGTGCGCTTTTTTTGTTTCAGGTAAGCATGAAGGGAGAGACGAACTTTACGTTGTGTTCTCGTAAGTACGTGAATATCAACTGAATTTACTGAATAAATTAAGTAAACAGTGGAAACATTATATAACGAACTTTTGTAACGAAAAATAGCATTTCAAGTAGGTATTACTTGGTTTTGCTAATAACTCATCCACACCAATACTCTCTCCACATAGAAAATAAAATATTCTGTCTTATGAGTATTGTTACAAAGGGATCTCGCGGAATTTGCAATATTTGGATTGCCGAAAGTTAATACGTAGTTTTGTTGTCTTGATCAGAAAAGCATTTTGGTAATAGTGATTCCCCTACCCTCGAAGAGAGGCTGCTCAGGGATTTCCTGTTAGTGGAGCTGCGACGAAAATGGATCGGCGCGCCGGCTCGTGTTTCCCGCTTCCTCGATTCGCTGGTGGAAGACCTCGTGACGCATGGAATTCAACCGAATCCCACAATCCACACGGACGTTGTCTTTCTCTGTTACGTCGAAAAGATGAGAGAGAAAAATGATGCAGTCAGAATTGTTGGGAAATGGAAGCAAAGTATCGGGAAATGTTACATTTTGAGACATTTATTATCTCGTTTTCCAATGTTTTCTCATGAAATATGTGCTATGTAGTTTTTGTGAAAGCTAATCACGAATCCAATATCACCAAAATGTTTTTTGCTTTTCACTAAGTCAATTCGCAACTTTGTTAAAAAACCAAACAAACAAACAAACAAACACCTGTACGCTTTTTGATTTCCCATGTCGACTAATAGTAAACTTGAAAGTACGGTAGGTGTGAATTACTCTGCTGAAAGTTCGCCTTTGAATGTTCGTGCGGTTGGTCAGTTATTGGTTTCCAGGATGCTTCTCGTTTCAACCCCCCTCCCTCTCCCGCGCCGGCGCCAGCAGTGTTGTGAAGCGATGTCTGCTTTCTCGGGGCGCCGCGCCGCGTGGAGCAGTTGGCGCTGGCAGCCCTGAATACGCACGACGCGGAACGGAGAGGGCATGCGTTTGCTCTTTAGAGTTGGTTCAGTCACGTCAACCGTTCTGACTCATTCATGACGAGAGTCGTGAAATATGAGTAGACAATGAGTAGCGTGTAGGAATCATTCGCGTTCATTTAACGAACGTTGGCCAACTTGTTGCGGTTGTTACTCCCTGTAATGTCATTCCCCCAATCTCAGTATGTACGTAATAAAATGTTGCCAAAACTAAAGAAAACTTCAAATAATTTAAAGTAGTATTTTATATCATTGGGTTATTCTTTGGTTAAGTTGGTATAGTGCGTGTATAGTTCAAAGCGATGAAAGTAAGTAGCTCGGGCTCTTCGATATTCCTTGATTGTGAGCTGTCCGTTTATTTTCGAATATGGCGTCACTTTTAAATATCCATCAAAGATTATATTTGTAATATTCTTACTTGCTCTACGTTATGATTCCTGTCAAGTCTTACAATATTATTTTTAGAGACTAAATCGAAACCAATACTGTTGAAAATTATCCCGAAGATTTGAGAATTATTACAGACAGTTCTTCACAAATCCAGTGGCGTTAAAAAATCTTATCACAAAATTAGACCTCAGGGTTTATTTAGTCCATTGTGTCCATCTAGTCATCTTCCCAAAAGAAAATCACCCTCCCAAAGAACAGTAATAACGTTGGGGGAAACATAAAAATGAGACCCGTGAGGGGGGAGGAGAATTGGTAATTTGGAACGTGTGGTGTGCAGATTGAAATAATTTATTTTACAACCCTATATCTTACGCCTTCTTAAAGAGTTTGTCGATACTTGGCTATCAGTCTATGCTGAAAGGAGATGTCCGTGGTACTTTAAAATCGAAGCTGGTAGACTTTCCGCCATACCTCGTTCTTCGATGTACACTCGTGCGCGAGTATACCCTCATAGCCACTGCGAGGCAAAGACACCCCTTAACAGGCACAGTTACTTTTTTCTGGCTTATCTGGTTCTGTGATTATGCAATTTCTGGTACAGTATCTCGTACAATTTCTATCCCGTCTACTCTGGTCACCGAGACCCCGAGTTTTTTTTTCTATATTCTTTATTGTAATGTAGGTAAACTTTTCTCATCCCTTTCCTTTAAACATAATACCTAAAGACCATTGTGCGTTAAAAAATACAAACGAAACTGAGTGGTGATAATAATAAACTATTATTCCATCTCCGACTGTGATTACTGAACACTTGTATCGCGACAAGCCCCAGAAACGTTCCGCGACATTTTTTCCATGTTTGAAACTGTTACGATACAAACGTTGCATGTCGCGGGTCTCTCATTCGAAATGAGATATAGGATTCAAATGTTGCGAAACATGTAGTCTGGACGTCGCGAGACGAAGACCCGGGACTCGCAGCTTTCAATCAGCAGATATCCGTCAAGTGAAATTGTTTTGTGTGGTTTTGCGATGGAAACTGTTCTACAAATTGAGGAGTTACACTCCATCCCTTGTCTTTAGGATGTTAAATCTACCCAGTATAAAAATAAGAAAAAGAAGCAATGGAGTCTCTGTCTAAAAAAAAAAAAAACACTAACGCCATTCACGAGTTGGAGACAGATTGCTCCTGCAATGGTATTCCGAAATAGTTTGATTCTTTGAAATCTTCCCTGTAACCTTTTGCAAAATAATTATAAGATCCGTCAAGTTCATCCTTTAAAATTAACAGAATACCATTCCATCTAATTCCAATCTGTCAAGAAGATTAAAGCAGTCGTCAATACCTCCCGAAAAAAAGGTTTCTTCTCAAATACTGTTTATTTCTTCGATTTTTTCTTTGTAATAAGTTGTTTACATACAAATTTAAAGCACATAAAGCAATTTGTTGCGAAATCTCTCGCCGATTTCTGTGGTGTAACTGGCTCTATAGCCCTGGACGCAGGACATTGTATCGGAAGTGTGCCCATACTAAGTCCCTCGACATTGTTGCTAATTGTGTACTAGGTTTAACGCTACTGATACGATACGTGAGTGATACCCTTCCCGAAACATTATCTGCTGCCGTTTGGAGTAGATGAGAGCCTCTGATGTGCCCCTTCCCTTGGCACTGATAGCTTCTCAACTTGAAGGCTAGACGGCTCGTTTGTTTTGAAGATAACGAGTTCTCCGAAAGAGCATCATCGAGAGGGTGTCTTCGACCACGTACCTGTTAAGGGTTACACACGTCGTCCATTCCGAGATGATCGTTCAAGTTAATGTTAAGGCTATATGAATCGAAAATGGGGAACATTCATTGATCACAACACTACATGAAAGGGAAATTTGTATTACCTATAAGGTCTGAGGAAATGGTCCGATTTTCGATCTGGTCATCCCGTTAGACTAGTTTTTAATAATGATTTTACACTGCGAAGACCCCCACCACACACAACTCATTTGCCAAATTGCGTCCTGCATTTCCGGGACGAGTTTCAAACATGTGGCCTTATAGTGTGATGGCGTCATGCTTTTTAATCCAAAGCCGTTTCAACCGCGCATACATGATGAATAAGAACGTCGTAAAGTGAATTTCACAAATCAAAATGTCGCTTCTTCCCCGTAACACGCTGTTGCGTTGCTCACTCGGGGCGGCGCCGCAGCAGGCCCTGCTTTAGGGGCGGCAGGCATTCGTCAGTTTTTTAGGGTTGCGGAAGTTTCCTTTAATTGTTTGCTATTGAATACCATCATTACAAAATAGATACGGGTGCTTATTATACACGCCGTCAGGCAACCGGTGGACAGGTGCTAAACGTCGGACCGTACGTGAAGCGATCTTCCAGCACCTTTTTTGCTATTTATTTGATATTTTTGATTTTTTTCGCAAAAATACAGGTATATGGAGGAAAATTTATAAAGCTCTAGTGGATCCTGGAATGCTTTGCCATAGCAATGTTTACATTTCACACGCTACTGGTCTTGTAATTGTTAATCACGACATACACTACGCTCTGCAAAAATGTTAATAGATGACTCTCGCGAGTTAGGGTTTGTTCTATTTTCTGGTTTGGACATGGTTGTCATGACTCACATTGCTAAAACTTTCTCCCTCAAGTTTGGGCACGCATTCGCCATGTCACTGTCGTGGAGAAATTTGATTTACTTGTCCGAAGTAATTCCGACAATCGCAGCGGTTGAATATGCAGCGAAGACGCGCTTAATACCTGATGGTGCGGCGGGTTGCGTAGAGCTTCAATTCAGAGGCGCTTGAATCAACATAAACGCATTAAATCACGCAAGTACAAGCAGTAAGTGGACGAAGTTTTAACGGAATAATTGTTTTTGTTGGTGTGTGCATGCATGTTCTTGAGGATATTGGTGAATATCCTGGAACAGGATGTACATGGAGGAGTGGAGGCATTTTATTTTGCGAAATTTCACTTAACGATAGTCCTGTTCGTCCGAACCATTTATTTATTTATTTATTTATTTATTTATTTATTTATTACTTCTGGTGCTGCCACGTGGTGGCGACAAATTGAACGAGTGTCTGTACATGTAGCCTTAAGTCCGTGTTAATCCAGTTTTGTTTTTGAGCTTTTTCGTTTCTCTAACTCCCCAGAAAAGGTTGCGCAACATTGTGTAACTGCGGGGAGTATGATTTTATTTGAAATACATCTTTTACCTAGTACAGTCTGCAGTCTGTAACATTTGTCACTTCGTTTCGGTGGGTTTTGCATTATACTCATGGTTCTAAAGTGTTCATGGGCAAAAGGGCCCATCGCTCACAAGTGACGTGTTTTCAAGCCACCAAGGCCATCCTTACGTTTGAAATATGAAAACCGTCTACTGATAGAAGAAAGTGGGGCACAACAAAACGTTTTATTTCACTGACATCGAAATCGATTGATCGGTGGAGCGTGCTAATTGCTTGCTTTCGCAGCAAATGTTTCTGAAGTCTAAACGAGTTTCGAGTTGTACGTATTTCGTTTACTTATACCTCACTAACGCGTACGATGATTAAGTTCATGTAAAGTTTCTTTATTGGGTATAGGTTTGTATTTATATTATTTAATTTTTAGTATGTAGATAAGAAAACACGGCAAATCTATTATTATTATTATTATTATTATTATTATTATTATTATTATTATTGCATGCCTGCTGGTAATTAAATAATTAACAATAATACTGGGAATCATTTATTTCATTGGACATACTTGTGCGTTTTCTGAAACGGGCCATGTCGATCTCCCCAGCGGGATCTGGTACTGTCTTTATCAGTAGTAATATCGTTTAAGCTTTCTCGGAGTTATTGCCTATCAGTCCTATCAGAAGGAAACTGGTGTGGCTGCGAATATTGTCATCATGTGTAGCGAGTGATGTTAAAAAAGACAGCGACCGTTGAGGAAATCGAGTTTGAATATTATTGTTCTAGAACTTACCACTCCATTCTCAGTACGCTGCATTTTTATGGGCGCTTGTAGAATTTTGTCGTTTTCAGAGATAACTATGTGAATGAGAATTGCGGATTTCGTTGTGCCTAAACTCCTGTATTCCTCCTTGGTTGCAGGAATGTGCTTTCTAAGATCTTAGCAGATTGCACCACGTGCGGCAAGAGACGGATCTGTCAATATGTATAATCGTTAAGAATGATGAATATAGGCAACAATCTAATATTAATGGAACGGTTTGATACCTCAAGTTGCATGTATGAAAATGTTGCGCGGAGAAGTGTACGCGAACGTAGGCAAGAAATTAAAACCTTCACGACTGAGAAAGCGTGAGGGAGTCGGGCGGTGCGTGCAAGGAAAAGCGGAAGGCTTGCAGCGTAGGGGCGGGCCGCGGCGCGGCGTGGCCCCAGTGGCCCGGGCGGGCCGCGAGCCGAGGGCGAGGGGTCGACTCCCGGGTGCAATGCGCGCTCGGCCTCCCGGCTAAGAATAGGGCCCGCCTCGCACCGCTTCGCTTGGGCGGCGGGGAGCGCTGCCAGGCCCCGAAAGGAAGCGCCGCGCCTCTCGTGGGGACGTGCTGCATCCGACTGGGAAGGTCTGTGTGCTTTAGTGCGCCTGCTGTTGCCACCACTTGAATTAAATGAAGGGTGTGAGGGAGTTCTAAGATAATTCACATCAGCCACATGGAGTCTCCCCCTAATCGTCAAATGTTAACGTGTCAGTTTTGGTCATAGTGTAACCTGTGTTTTAACTGATCCAAGCTATTCATTCATGTGAATGATCGATACTGACTAATATCGCGGTATTGACTTTCACGAACACCGGGAGACGTTTTGTGGCTGTGGCTTATCTTGTTTTACTCCCTCGAGCTCCTTGATTCTACTTACTGCACATGATTATGTGAAAAGTCTCTCCAGTTCTAACCTCCAATTAAATGGGAAATCCTCAAACATAAAGTCATAGGATAGTAGCCTTTCTGCTGAATTTATTTTGCGCGCTCCAGGAAATCAGTTGCTTTTAATTTGCATCGTGAGACCCGAGTCTGCGTTAAATGCAATCGCTTTTATTCGCGAGACGTCTTCCAGGGATTCTGTGCCTGAATCTTTCATTTCGCTCTATCTCCTTGTCAGTACTACTGATGGGTGCTTCGCCCGAAACATGTTTTCAAAGTCTCAATCTCGTACTGAAGGTCCTATCCAGGCACATATTAATGATGCATTTTATTAGGAGCTGGATCGATAGCAAAGTAATCGATGTTTAGTTAATTTACTAATTGCCCCTTTTTCTTTATGCGCTTTTGAGTGTAGTGTATCGACTATTTGGAAGCTATCAACATAACAGCTATTCTTAGTGGATGACGGTTATACAATTGACGCGAGTTTCTCGCCCTTTCTTTTTGCAACAAGACGCTATTTTCACACGAAACTTTCTCTTTTAATTCAAACGCCTTACTAGTTCTGTAAAATAAATTAAGGCAGCAACAGGTATTTGCTGATAGGGCTGTCTTCTATAAAAAAAATATTCCTTGATTGCATTCGAATGCAAGCATCGTCCGGTGCCAAATCCCTGAAGGTGCGAAGGAAGGGGCGGGGTCTGCTTTGCTCTGCACAGTGTGCCTCCTGCCTGGCAGACGCCCCGAGGCAGGAATTTTGGCGCGGACCCAAGAGAGCGCCGTGCTCGGAGGACCTGGAGTCGGTGCATCTCTTGCGATGGAAGTACGCGGGTCCCTTCAATGACCTTTTCGACCAATATTTTACGCTTATTGTAAATGTCCGTTTTTAAACAAGAGTTTCACGTTCAGTTTCTGTAGCGCCTTTGCATGTTTAAAGATGTAAATCAAGCTACGTGCGACAAATACGTGTAAAAACGATTTTCCATTAATGTTTCACGTATAATATTCATATTACTGCAATGTTAAGTAATTAAAAATATAAAAAATACCTGTTCTCGGATTAGTATGTGTTGACACTTGCTCTTGAAAAATATCGTTCAACAATAGACATCGTGCTTATTTGGAAATGTGATTGAATGCCACTGTGGTAGTCAATTACATACCAAGCTATAGGTAGAATTTTGATACTTCATGAATTCGTTAATGTTATCAGCCCAAGAATCGATACCTCCAAAACGAATTAATGGTGCATGATTTAAAATCCCGGGGTGTATGTGCTGACTACTTCAGATCATATTAGTATCAGGATGGTAGAGCAGACTAATATTTTTTTAATTCACATTTACCGTTCATAAAAGAGAATTTTGTTCACATCCAAGGAATAATTAGTGTTTAAAAATTATGTGGTAGTTACAATCTATTTTATACAGCTTAATTCTTTGGGTTCCGCAGAAGCTGCGCCTTTAACAATTCGAGCTATTATCCTTACCTATACTGCCTTCGCCGAAACCAAAAGTTTTATGGCGAGTTGGAGGAGGAGGAGGAGGAGGAGGCGTTGGGCGATCCGCGAGGCGAGGAAAGCCGCTTTCCCGGCGTGTGTTCGGGGCCCCAGGCCCGGGGAGGGCGGCGGGACCTCCAGGCACGGCGCGGGGAAGCGCCACTTTCTCCGCCCCTCCCCCACCCTTCGAAGCTTCAACGCGCCTGCGAAAGCCGGCGGCGTTATCGAGTCTCCCTAACCTGCAGTCGGTGCGGGTCGTGCCCACTTTGTGGATAACTGGCAAAAGTAAAATCATTTCATTGACCAGCGAAAGGAACGGAAAAGTCGGGAGAAATTTAGAACCAGGTTTCAAAACCAGGGATTTTTTCTTGAGAAAAACATAAAACATTCCGTGAGTGACATTAGGCCACCGGTTTTTATACTGCTACTTAACATTTATTTTCAGCCATCTTCTAGGATAACGTGCTGCAATTGTGTATACTTGTGATGAAACTTCATGGTTTGATCTTCCACAAATTTTAAGTTCATACCTCAGTAAACAGGCACTATTCACAAATTACTTTGTAAATTACAATTTGTGTACTTGGCTATTTCTGCACTATTAAAATAAACTCTAAAATGACATACACGGTACTGCGAATTCCAGAATAGCATAAAGGCAAAAAACGTTTCGTGGCATACAGGACACCTCTGCTTGCAACGGAAGATAGCTTAGAATCTGGATCTAACTTAATTTCGCTATGGTGTTAATGCTTTAGGTAAATTAAGTGGGCACAGATTGTCCAATCCTATTACTGGATACGCAAGCTTCCAAAACATTCCACAGGGTTTTCGAGAATTGTTGACAATTCTCAGAAATTGTCCCCAGTGCCGCGCAAGCCGCACTCGTGTGAAGACAGCTGTGACGCCATCCTGTCTCAATCACGCAGAGAAATGAACGTGTTCAGTTCTAAAAGATACCACAGCAAATGCCTAGAATAAAAATACTTCTATAAATCATGAAATATACGCTGAGGTTACCAAGTGTGAAACCTAGAATTAACCGTAATTATAGTATGTCCATGTGTGAAACTATGTTCTTGCTTGGGATTGACCAGTGTCATTGCCATCTCAACTGGTGGTCGGAATAAAATGTCAGATCCAGAAGTGGGAGCATTGGCACCTTCGGATGTGAGAACTTCCTCCATAAAAATAAAATTAAAAATATCAGACACTTCCCGTGGTAACAGGATTGGATGAAAGTCGCTTCGTAAACATGCATCATTATAGATATTAACGTAACCAGTTTGAAGTCAATATCATTCTGAAACTTGGCCGCATTTGTACCGGGAGTGTTGAACTGGAAAGAGAGACCACCTTCATTTTGATATACAAAACTACCACTATATTTACACCGGCCACACAATTTTCTGTTAATTCGACATTTCCAATATTGCGTAGAATAACCGTTTCATTATCTGATTCTTGACCCGAGTATTTTTCCTGTATTTATCAATCTGGTGTAACCGTTCTTCATTACCAGGAAGTTCGGCGAAATTTTAGAAAAAGCGGATTGCACAAGAGGCGCAATCACTCCAGATGTCGGAATGGGTAAATTATCTTGAGTGGCTAGTAGTAGTTTACATCCTAATTTATATTTACTAGAATGCGTCTCTTTAAGTTACACGAATACGTGATCGTTTAACAAAAAAAAATAATTTCTCTCCTAGTTTTCCGTAAGTGTGTGTTCGCTTTGTTGAAATTCATCGTACTCTATATCTTTCTCGCCGCACTTGTGCAGTGATTGAACTCCGTGCATTTCGATTAGAGTTTTTAAAATAGATTGAGGAAGTGTCCGTGTCTGAACCAGCGAAGTTGTGTAATAAGAATTGCCGTCGGTTTAAACTGACCTTGATTCTGTTAAAGGTGTTTTCGAAGTGACAGTAAGCAGTAAATTTTAGTGTGAAATTGTAGATACGCCAGTTAGAGATGTCTATCGCCAGGATTAATGCGTCTCAGCGAAGGCACTCGTATAAATACTGATACCAAAGCAGTCTGATTAACGAGTTGGTAGTCCTGATCAGATTTATCCAATATCCTTCACTTTTGTATATGTAGCAGAAAAACATGGTTTCTGAGAAAATAAAGAAAAAAAGTTGTTTTCAAGAGAACGGTAATTGAGCTAGTACTAAGAAAGAGTTACACGTCTTGGGTCAAACTTACGCCTTAGGGAAGATACTTTAATTCAAAGTATTTTTACTGATTTTGGAGCAGTTTTGATAATTTCTGATCAAATAATTCAAAATAATTACTAAAGTTATTCAGGGTCAGTAAAGCAATTCAAGCTATAAAAAGCTATTATATTTTATTCGTGAAAAGATTAGAATCCAGGGAAGTGTAAAATTTCTTAAATAAAACGACGAATTTAAAAGGCATTTGTTGTGAGTAGTACTGGGCGCGGATCCAGGGGAGTTGGAATGAGAGAAATCCCCTGCCCCCCTAAAATTTGTCAGTAACTATTGGTTTTAATTTGTCATGAAACTTTCAAGTAAACAGTTTTCAGATTATCTTTAAAACGAATAAAATAGTATCGCAGCATGAGCTTAGAGTAGCCAGCGACGTTTCACAAAATTTGTACTGTACATAATTGACAAACATTTTGAATTTCCCCTCCCAAAATTCGTCTCTAGATCCGCCCCTGGTAGTACTGCCAACATGTTGGAACGAAAAGAAATTTTTACTCGGCGTCCTTAGAAGTTTGGAAAATATTGCAATGAACAGGCTTTTAACATTTGATGTATACGGTTCCCTGGATTCTATCATTGAGTCACACATTGCATCTTTGTAATGTGTTCAGGGTATAAAATTCGTTATATCAATTTTCCACTGCTTTTTAATGCATGTCCTCCCATCTATAAATCTAAGGATATTCTATTATATATCTATTAAATTCAACATTCTCATATACTAGTGTAAATTGGGATTGCCTTATTTTCTTATACATTACGTAGTGGCATGGGACCCGTACCCCTAAGGCATTATTTCGTTAAAAATGAAAAAGTGAAGATTTAAAAAAGATGGCCATTATGCTTAAGAGCTGTTATGTTTAAGATGTTATTATGCTAAAGTTCTCTCATTCCACCACCGGGACTCGAAACCGTTGCATTTTATTTGTTCTCCGCAATCGGAAGAAGTCTCCGAGAACTGTGGTTCACACCCGCCTTATTGCGGCGAGCTTCTTGTTAGTTGATTACAAATCAGCGCTCTTATCCACGCTGCTGCAAGAAACGGAACTGAGGTTGTGAGAAGTCTTAGCATTTTAAACTTCTTTTAATTCCATAGTCATTCGTAGAAAGTTCGCCGAAGTCATTCGTAGAAAACGGCGGAGCGTTGAGAAGTACTGATTAGAAGTGTATAGTATTCATTTTCAACATTTTCATTGTTGTGCTTCATGTTTTGCCGTTTCTTACTTTTATTTCTTTCTTTCAATCACCTCGCAAGAATGTGGTAAAATGTATCCGCTTAATTATCACACGATTTCGTTGATGTATTTATAAAAACATCCACATCGATATCGCACCTGTACTTGGGGGTAATACGCTAAATATTAGTTCTGATATCGTATTCGTATAGAGATGCTGGCAAAATGCATTACATTTGTTTGAAAATATCATTGGCATAAATGTGAGAAAAATCAAGTCGAAGTTTATTGTTTTAAAGTTGTTTACTTAATATATTGGGCTATGTAGAAGATAACGCTTTTTTTACACGAACTTTAATATTATATTGGTTTAAGAAAAAATCAGAGTCAAGGATGGAATATTCCTGTTTGACTTTGGTGTTCTATGAAATTTAAGAATGAAATAACCGACAATTTAATACTCCCTAACTCCATGGTTTAAACGAGTTCACTACTCAAACCATTAGGAAAATTGTAAGTTAGCGATGTAAATGAGACTCGTCAAAAACTGACTTAGTATGATGTATTTGTATTCCAACGAAATCTCTTCTGCAAAGTGACACATTGTTTCCAGCACTTGTAATTGAAGGTAAAGAACTCAGGACTTTAAAAACAGTAAGAAATGAAAAATAAAACTAACTTTGTATATTATATGATTATCCAGGATTATTCATTTAAGTTTCCACTTATTTGGTACAACCAGGATCGGAATACATGAAGGAAAAAAGTTTTTGTTTTTCTGTTTATTGTATATCGCAGTGTTATAAGACTGCTCTCTTGAACTTGCAGGAACCATCTGCTTGGGGCGACAAGAAGTTAGGACTCCTTTCTATACTACCAGAACCCGTGTAAATTAACGGACCGTAGATCTTATGTGCCTGTTGTATCTTTATCAGGTCATTTTTAACCTAAATTAATAACGTACTACAGATGTAACTTTTTTGGTATTGACATTGTGATTGTCCGAAAGAAGTGGAAAGTAACTTCATATAGTAAAAATTACTTTCTAAACCGCAATGAAAATGTTAAGTTTTTTAATGGAGGTTAATCATGAACGTTTTCAAGAACCTTAAAACTATGGCTATGTTGTAAAATCCATTTTAGGTAAAATCGTAGTCTGTAATATAGCTTTCACGGGTCTTGTGGAGGGAAGAGCCGCCGTAGCGAAGTTGAGTCGTCCCACGTGGAAGTCGCTGGCACGCGCGCCGGCGTGCGGTGGCGGGGCGGAGAAGAAGGGGAGGGGGGACGCGCCATCGATCAGTGGGAGCGGTTCCTGGAACGCAGTCGTTACCCGCTCGGCGGCGGCGGCCCCACTTCCGGCGTCGGGAGAGGGAGGGCCGTCGCGTGGAGTGCGTGGACGCCTTCTTCACAGAAAAGTCTTTGTTGCAAAAATGCGCTTGTCTCCCGTTCGGATCTAGCTATTGCTGTGAGTAAGGCTTGTGAATATTCAAGTGCTGGAATCATACTAGTAGTAGATTGGATTGGCAATAGGCTAGTAGTGAGACACTTCGCTCGGCAAATAATATAAAGTTGGGCAATTCCACGTAACGTTGATGGTGATGCTTCATGCGTCAACCAAACTACCTTTCCCCCTGATTTTTCAATGAATTGTTAATAACAGTAAATTAATCTTCAATTTCCAAGCACTGTCTATTTAAAAAAAGAGCCTCAAACATTACATATTTAGTACTTCTGTGAAGAAAAATTGTGGGCAATTGTTGGAGCTGTTAATTTTTTCTTTCTCAGCCAATTCTGGACGATCAGTTTTTAATTGAGTTCGAGGAAAATACACTCGCTGAAGAAGGGAAGAGACACTTGATATCTTTGAGTTGAGACCATGCGTGTAATTTGATCTCCGAAGCGTCGAATTGCAGGAAACGAAAAGCATTCTGTCTAGGATGATTCGTGCGGTAGGTAAATTACGGAGTTTGAGGAAAAAGTGATCTTCTTTTATTCACTCCTTGTGCACGAGTTTACCATTGCCGTAATTTGAAACTTAACATTGCGAATTTAAAAAACTTAATGCGTTTCGCTTGTAATGGGACTACTAAGTCAAAATCTTTTTGACTTATTTGGTTTTTGTGCTCCGTGTTTTATTGAAATTGAGACTGGATATATCAACAGACAATGACAGAGTGGATACATCCAGACTGAAGTTCAATGTAACACAGAGCAGAAAAACCAAATAAGTCAAAACTAAAAGATTTAGACTTTGAATTTCACTTGTAATGGGATGTGAAATGTCCTGGTTAGCAGAAGACTCAACGGCTTGTTCATAAATTCAAGTCTTCGTGGTTTGGGTAGAATATTGCAGTCAACTTGGATCTACGGAATGTTGATATTCCCGAATTGTTCGGTGAAAACGTTTCGTATCGAAAAATATATTTTCCCGTCAAATTTGCAGAATTGTTTCTTTTGTTACGGGTCGAGATTCTGTAGATCTCTGGGCTTCGAATAGAATATTGAGTGTTGGTACCGAATTGAACAAATATCCGCTCCAGAAACATTTATTTTATATTACAAACGTTAAACCTAAATTCTTAAGCACTAATGGCCCATCACAGTCTAAACGTAAACATAAGCATAGCGCATAGACATAAACATTAACATAAGCGATAGACTGAAGTATTCACAATGCCTATCATAAATGTAAGCAAAATAAGATTCTATTGGCTGGGAGACTTTCTGGTTGGGTGTGAGAATCAATTTCAAGATATCGACTGTGTCTATTTCCCAAATGGCGTTAGTTCTTTTATCGACTTCGCTCCAATTTCGATTCTCGATTTTAGTTGCCGGTCTGTGATTGCTTCATTTCTTATATCTTCCGTAAGCATAAGCACAGAATCTTGAAGCTTGCAAGCTTGCTTTAAGTTAACGTCTTACGTGTTATGCTTATGCGAACGCATTGTGAATGTGTCCGTTTATGAACGAAGTCCTAACTTCTATGTTAACGTCATGCTTATGTTTACGTTTGCATTGTGAATGGGCCTTAAGACTCAAATAAGCAACAGGCACGAAAAATGGATGACGAAAAACTAATTCACGAAAAATCAATCAATACTTCGTAGAAAACTTCAGTTATTCAAGGTGCTACCGAATGTAAGGAAGTTCAATTGAGATTTTTCAGTTTGAAGCTCCTCTGGGTGTCACTGGTTTAATTTGCACGTACAAAATTTTCTTTCAGGATTGCATGTTGTCACAGGCGCATGTGAAATCCTCTTCAGTAACCCTTTCTTCGCCAGAAAAATTATTAGGAATTGTCTGTGTGCATTCGTATTGTAACGATTTGTTTGAAATGTCTGAGTTTGTGTTAAGCAAGTTTAACACTATCGTGAGTTCCGGAGACCTGTTGCTGTAATCTTATCTAACCGGTAAAGTGATTTTTGTAAGGAATTATTCCCTGCACTTCCTGCTGTGATATCTGGAAATGTGGACAAGTTGGTGGGAATGCAGTCTACGGACCTACGGGTACGACAGCTGAGAGAGCAGGGTTCTGACCCGACACAAGCATAAGGAACAGGAACAAGGTTGTAGTAAACCAGAAATGTGGGAGCGGTCGGGTCGCGGAGAGAGCTTCGAAAGGCAAAAGATCGTTCCGATGAAGAACCACTAGCCAATCAAAATTCGATTCATTCAGTTACGATTTTGCGTAGTTAACTGTTCATCAGTGGTTTGTTAAGATTGTATGGTGTTTTTTTAGTTTCGTGTAGCCTGAAACCTGAATCCCAGCGTAATGGGAATGTATCAGAAATATGCTCTAGTAAATGAGGGTGATTTATAGTATCTACGTCAAGTTATTACAGTAGTTAATTGTGGCGTATGAGCGTTTTCTGTTCTAACGTTAAGTTTGAATTCATGAACAACGTCTCAAAAGTTGGTTCATGTATTTGATATGATGCTGCATGCCGTGCAAAACTTAATGCGATCAGCAGAAATGGCCGTATGAAAACAAGTCCAAGTCACATGCTACCGAATGGTCTTAAAAGGAGGAAAGTCTATTCAATAAAATTGGTATTAAAAGTATTAAAACTAGAGAAGGAACGATTGTTACTCTTAATGAGGTTGTAATAACGATTTCCATATTTTTTTTCTTCAATATTTTGGGTGTTGTGTGAACCTTGGAGTATTCAGTACAACTGCCCCTGATCCTGGCCGAGCGTTGTCCTCTGGCGCTAGCAGTGGGAAGAAGCGAGTGAAGGCAGCCCGTCTGCGCCCCGTGAAGAAGCGATGCTCTGTTAAATACTGCCCTTCATACTTCTAAAGGAATAAAATCTAAAAGGTGTTTCTTATACTGGAATATTACAACTAGCACTTATAACATGATGCGATATCGATTTGCTCAGGTACTTTGAAGCTCCCTAAAATCGTTCAATTTTAAATTCTAGATGTTGGTTGAGACTGTAAAACAAGACAGACGGTTGAGGACGTACACATGGCTACTTCGACAACTTCCTATTCCCTACATCTGGTGCAACAAATCACACCATTGCTTTCAATATATAATTTGTTACGTATTGTGCGAATCGCGAAATCTTGCTTTCACGTTTATAATAAACACATTTAATATTTACTAATTATAATATCTTCAGACTTAGTCATAATTAATTACCATTACAATGCTTGCCCGTATGTTGGTTCAAATGCTTTGCCGCACTTTTTTAATAGCCTGGGATGGTTTTCTGGCAAAGTTCAAATAATTTTATTTTTGTTGATCTCGTAAAATTATACTAGTAATGCTAATTAACTGAAAGTATTTGCAATCGTAAAATGTGTGAGATATATTAGCACTAATGAAATTAAGTGTCCTATTTCTTCTAGAAGTCTCATTGTAATGCATACACTGACTACTGGAAATGTCGATGTGCGTCTTACACATAAGCAGTGAAACGAGTGTCGAGAGTCCTAATTCAGTTAACACTCCCGTTTTCTCTGAAGGCACTCGTAGGCACATGTGGGTCACGCAGAGAAAGTAATTTGGGTCGATGCCAAAAATTGTATATTAACTTGTGTAGCATCTGTTGGTATTGTTGAGAGTGGTTCGCGTACGCCTCGTGGGGTTTCTTCTCGTTCGAAATGGACAAAAGTATTGCTCAAAGTTAATACTTGTTTATAATGTATGGATTAAAAAATATTTATATTACATTGTTATGTAACTTTCTTCAATGGAAGTTATTAATAACTGAAACTTTGGATTTATAGTCTCTCTTCGTCATTTCACTTCACTTCGATTTTAAGAAAGCGTTTCTACTTTTCGTTTCAGTAAAGCAGGCGTGTTTCATTATTGGGGTCCACCTATTTAATTAAAGATGATTTGAAGGTATTACATTAGTTCAGAAATTAGAACTATGCAACGTCTTCGAAACACAGAACCACATTTTATATGTGAGGGAATAAGTGCTGTTCCTAAGCACATAGCACTTTTTAGGACCAGCTTCGGGTGTCATCTGAAAGGCGTAAAGTCTTGTTTTATTCCAGTCCACTGTTGGTATATGGGGGACATGCTGCAAAGCGACTTCCAAACCCGTTGCCTTCTCGTTTGCAATTCAGGAAGTGCTATTCATCATAGGACTCAATGCAAAAGTTGTTCAGTAATAATACGTATGCCAGTAATTTGGACATTGCTTGTTTTTGGCGGTAGTTTAAAAAAATGGGAAGCTTGAGTTTGCAGAAAAGCAGTAGATGCACTTTAGTCTGCAGGGGCCGCCTTCTTCCGTGCTAAAGAGCGTGGGACTCGTCTGGTGGGGAGGCCGGTGCTCGCTGGCGGCGCAAGCTCTCGCCCGGAGGCGCTGCGTCAGCCGGTGGGTGGAGTGGATTCGGCAGCCCTCGTCCTCGCTCCTCCTCCCCCTCCCTTGGGCGTTGTCCCATCCATCTCCACCTCGGCGGGGCGGAAGTGGCCATCTTGGGGCAGTGGCTGTGTGCGATGGTCCGCCCGCCGTGGCCCCCAGCTTCAGCAGACGGGTTCAGGGACGAGGCTGCTACGGCCGCGACCTGTTCTCGAGCGCCGCCTTCGGAAGAGATTCCATACTGACTGGGCTTGGGAAGTGCGAATGTATTTACAACTTCTAGGGTTGAGAAGTGTCTGGCATGGCGAGGTTTTACTTCAATCAGCAACTAGTTTATATTGTTTGTAAATGGTAATTGTTGTGTGAAACTTTGTAACTATAGGAGATGTTCCGACCTCAGTGAAGTGGGCAAGAAATTGATGTAAAGTTCTACTACAATGAAAATACAATAAATTAACATATTCTTGATATTAGAAGCGTTCCATGATGAAGCAGTTTTAAGAACCTAGCTCTTTATTTGCGATTTTGAATTTTCTTTCCATACTAGGCGGAATTGGATGTTGCGACTGCCCCATCCGTCCTTACCACAATCCTTTCGTCCACGTCGTTGGCTCCTCGGTCGTAATGGTCGGTAGTCCTTCACAGAACGGACGTCTTAAGCTAGTTATCGAGCGGCGCCCCTCTTCCTGCCCAGTTGACCTTTCCCCCCCGTACGTGACGGCGGCCGCAGCCAGGCTCTACCGCGCAGTTTCGCGCCCCTCATGTCCACTGGCAGTTCGCGGTGCGTTGGTAATAAAAAAACTTCCGCTAGCGACTAATTAGTTTCGGCTCAGTTTACATGTTGCAGTTTGAGTTGTTCAGTTGAGTTGAGCAGTTTGAGTCTGCTCTCTTAGCTGGTTTTAAGAAATACACTGGGGTCCGCGTATCCATTTCATATCTTCAAGGGGTCCTATGTCTGATTTTTCTTAAACAACCTCAGTTTGTCCAATTTTAGCAGGAATACAGTTTGGTTAGTATTATAACCTATTCAAAGTTTTAACTTAATTATTGATCCGACCAGTTTCTCGTTATTATTATGAATTTTATGTGTGTAAGT
The DNA here is from genome assembly GCA_038098605.1 of Gryllus longicercus. Taxonomy (NCBI): domain Eukaryota; kingdom Metazoa; phylum Arthropoda; class Insecta; order Orthoptera; family Gryllidae; genus Gryllus; species Gryllus longicercus. The sequence goes on from JAZDUA010000132.1 coordinate 302,028, forward strand.
TATTGAATATATACATCAATTTCATTTGTTTGAAAAACCGTCTCTTGTTACGTTTAAACTTTAGTCTTATCAGTATTTTTGCGTTTTTAATAATTAAGTGTAAGTATTTGATAATATAATTCTGATTACACTATTAAGTCTTCGGGTAAAATCCATATTGTTTCTTCCTCATCCCAACTAGAGATGCGTCATTGCCAAGAAAACAAATGTTTCTAAGCATCGATGCTCAAGCCGTAGATGTTTTTTAAAACTGGATTAGTTATCATTGGAATTCACGCAGGGAGGGGGATTTAATTTGAAAGTGGTGTCGCTTATTAATTTTCATTGACATTTAACTGACAAAAGTCAAAGAATCATCAGAAGATTAACAAAATGTGGATTGTGTGTTCCGATAATTAAAAAATTTAGAAGGTTTGACGAAAACTTAGTCGATTTATCACCCTTGGGTACTTCGGTCTGAAGTATATTCAATTTTTGGATATCCGAAAATTATTTTTTTTTTTTGGGGGGGGGCGAATATAGATCACTAACAAATATAGATCACGTGGACAAATACATCGGTGTCGCATCTCTACACCACCCGATACAAATTTCAGGCGCTTGGTTTCACAACATATTCTCCCCTTCGAAAAGTTGTATTTCTTGCGTATTTGTCATCACACATTTTTGCATATGTGATCGTTACTTTCTAGTTCTTTACTGGAGATATTGACACTGTTGGTCTATTCAGCGACTCGTGACGTAAAACAGTCGCGTACTCGTAAGCATTGTGTGCGTTGATTCATTTATTGATTTAACATGCTAAATAATCAGAATTTTCTCACAACTGTCATATATTTCAATAAAAAATGGAGTGCATAGCAGTGTTCTTCTACAGACTTTACATTTTCTTTTTGCTTTATTTTAAAAAGTTGCTAAAATCATGTCAGAGATTTTTATGGTATGGATTTGTCTTTATTTCGCGTGGTAAGAACGTGTGGAATTGTAGGCTTGAATTAAAGGAGTTAGAGCAATAGCGTCTAAGTCAGTCTAAGCCACATTTTGAGATCGGTGAAAAGTGAAGTTAAATACTAGTTGTAGTAAGAGTTGTGAAGAGGAAAAAATGACTTAATTCTTTACTTTGAGAAAAAATGGTCAAATCAAGTGTACAAGATTGTTCACTATCGTAGTCAACAAACTCATTTTTCGTTTTGGGGGGGTTAGACCACTATTGCTCTCAGTCCTTCAATTGTGTTAATTCGTGCAACTTCCGGAAAAAGATACTGCATTGCTGTCTCTTGGTAGTGGGAAGCCAATTTAAAGACGGCAGTGTTTAGAAAGAAATTCGAAATCTCCAGTTGTGTGGTGCGGGAAACACTTTTTCTTCCCTTATCTGTTCATGGTTGATAATGTAATATAGGAATAAGGGTAGAAAGGAGGAAAAGAGAGAACCGTATCATTCAACTGAATTGTGAGTTGGAAGAGAGGGCCTTCTCTTGTGAATCGTGCAACAGAGGAGAAGAGCCCTCAGCGCGAGGGTTGCGGAGGCGGCTTCCGTGGGAAGCGCCGCTGCGCAACCCCCGGCTCGGCAGCGCCGCGCCACGGAGCCCCCGGTTGCGCCAGCGCTGGCGCTAGCGAGGTCAGCAGGTAACCATTAGAAACGACCCGCTGACCTAGTTGCGGTGCCGCAGCGCAGAGCCTCGGCGCGCCCGCGCCCGCACCTGCGCACGCCGCCCCACCCGCACGCCTCCTAAATCTCGGACTGCTCGTGTTCGCACCTCTTAGTGCGGTATGGTAATTCCATTATTGATGGCGAGGCTCAGGCCCTTTTCGAATTTGGGGAAACCTTCACCGTACGCACCTCTGTAATGTTTATTCTATTAGAGATGGCGAAATGCCTTTTGATTTTCTCCTTCAATTACTCTTGTTCTATTCTAACCCCTCCTTCGGTTCCTCAAGCTCCTTTGTGTGCATTTCTGTAGCCCCCTCTGCGTTACATCTATGTCGCGTATTCTCTCAAGCCGTTCGGAGTGTGCATGCCCTGCGCCTTGCGGTTGTTGTTCACTTGACGAGGTGTTTTTGAGATGTCTACCATGTGCATCAATTTTCGGAAGGAGAGTGTGAACGGGGGTTGGTTAGTGTCGAACCCTCCATGCATCCTGCGGGGTTTGGTATCCCCGAGGGCGCAGTGCCAACCCAGCTGCAGTTCGATATTTGGTTCTTGTCGGGGAGAACGTCGAGCGCCTGCAGAGGATGTGCGGTAAAAATAGAAGGCAGTCGGCGCGGGGCGGCGACGCACCATTCATGAGGGAAGCCAGACAAGCGCTACTACGCCTTAGTCTTGTTTGAGTCTTTCTGCCTCACTCCACGCGGCCCCTTGACGTCACGTCTTCACTTCTGTGCATTTCACCCTGGGTTATCCTCACGGGCGGTACTCCCCGATTTCTTATACCTGTTACCTTCATTGGACTTTCTTTGTGAAACTGCTTAAACAATACAATTGCCCATTTGGAATACGCGGATTTGTAAGGCGGTTGGAACGTAAAATGTGCAAATCCAAATTGACAGCAAAAGGGAAAAAAATAATTTCAATAATACAGTGGATATTACGTCAAAAAAATGTTAATTCGTAACAAAACTAAACGACTTGCAGCAGGGGCGGATCCACAGACAAGTGTTTGGAGTTGACATTAAAAATGTTTTGGTTAAATGTGCCAAATTACCGATTTTGTAAAATGTCAGAGTCTACACTTAGCTCCTGTTATGCGTTATGATTTTATTCGTTCTAATGATTTTCCGTAAATGTTTGCTTGAAAGCTTCGTAATAAGTTAAAATGAAGTGAATGAAATATTTAAGGGTAAGGGAATTTCTCTCCCCGTGGATCCGCACCTTCTTGCAGGGAGTGGAGTGAAGTCTCCGGCGTGTGGCATCGCATTTGATGTGGTTAATCATTGAGTTAGTGTACTGCAATGCCGTGTGATCCGCACTTCTTAAAGCAAGACTCATACGTCGACAACTGTTTAAAAGAAGAGAAATGTAGCACTGAAGATGGCCGTAATGCGGCTGAACAAGCTTTTTCTTAATGTGAAAACAGCGCTCCATTTCCTACTTTTGACAATACTCTCGACAAGTGGTGTTTGCAAGGGGAGTTGGCACTATGGTAATTGTCGCCCGTGAGCAAATTTATCTCGAAGTAGAATACGAATATTTTAAGTTAAAAAATAAATGCGAAATAACAAATGGAAGACTATAGAAAAGTTTTCAACTGTATTTAGTATATTCCAAATTAAGTCGTTTTAGTTGTTTCTAAGAATGTGGTCTGAGCATTGGGTTGATCAGAGAGAATTAAATTGCGTGAACGTTTCTAAGTGAAACTGCAACTCCGGTTTGTAGGTTTGAATCCCTCGTAAAACAATTGTCCTCAGTGGTGTTGAAGGTATAGCCATACTGCCAATTCTTGCCATGATCAGTTATTTATTATCGTCTCTGGAGAAACAGTACCAGCTGTTTGTACTTGCCCGCCAATTGACATAGCCACGCACAAGCCAGTGGGCGGCTTATAAGCTAGATTTGTGTCAGTGGTTAAGGCGTCGCCGCTGCATTGTTCGTCGTTGTGGGAATAATGCGGTATAGCGACAATTTACAACCGGCGGAAGCCGCACTCGGTGTATAGGCCGCTTTAAGGAATATGGCACCGGCGGCACAACGAATGAATAGTGGGAGGAAGAAGTATTAAAAAAAAAATTGTGCGCGCCATATTGTTGCCAATTGTTGCGGACAGCACTGTCTTTCGCAGATACACTAAAGTAATGCGAAACTTGAAGAGCGCATGCGCAGAAGGTCGATGTGTGCTGTACGATCGAGGGTGCATTAACTCCCTAGTGATACGATATCAATAACAAAACATCGATGTTCAAAACTAAAATATCAATGTTCAAAATACATAGACAAAAGTCATCGGTGTTAGGCTGGAGTAACAACCTGTATGATTAAATTCCTGTACATTAATATTTAATTTGACAGTGTTCGTGTTGATCAATTCGCGAAGTAAGGGAACGAGGAGGAGGAGGAGCAGACCCTACGCTCACAGCGTATTTGTTGACCAAATCTCAACATGCGAAATTAATATGAAGAAAGAGGAAATGCGAGAGCACGGAGGCCATCTCTGGCGAGGGAGTTCAGTCGATGAAGGTAGTACAAACAGCGTCCCTTTCGTTCTAACACAAATGTTACCATAAGTTACTATTTCATATTTTAACTTCTATAGTATTGTGATCATGGGACTTTTTCATTTAGAAACAAAATATCGGAAAATGGAAAAAAAGTCTATCCCAAAACATCAGTGTTGATATTCGATGTCGTATCCCTCCCACCAGCCCTGGCGCCGCCGCTGGTCGCCTCCGCCGGCCCACCTGTTCCGGCGCCGCGCCGCGTTGGCAGAGAACCGTTAGCAGTAGTAGCAGCAGGCGGGACGGCGGCGGTGGTGGCGGTGGCGCAGCTGGAGCGCGTCCGGGGCAGCCGCGCGGGGCTGCGGCAAGTCCGGGCTTCACGTTCGTCCATCCGTCCACACGGCTTTCCCCCGATGTCCTGTAGCAACCCGCGCCCGTGCCCATGCCCATCCTTATTGCTAGGATACGCGCGACGGCGCGGGTGGGAAGATCGTGTGCGGAGCGGGTTGAAAGTTCAAAAACGTGTAAAATGAATTGAATGCGAGTTAGCGTAATAGAAAAGTCTTAGATTAAAGACCAGACGGATTTTAGACGCCTGCTTAAAAGTAGGCGAGTCCGGTCCGGCCACTGCCTGAATGAAAATTTTAGTTCACCTACTCTGCGGAGGCTCTGAGCAGTGCTCGAAACAAGGGGCCACAATCTCGCGATCTCAATCTCGCATCCCGCTTCCTCATTTGGTCGCATTTTCTCTTGGTAAAAAATGTCGGGAAGCAGCTTCAAATGCTTGAGACACAAGAGACTAGAATTATTTTCCTTCTCTTTGACAGGCTCAAAGATGGTCATGGGAAAAACATTTAATTTCCGATAGTTTGTGGTTCCGGTAAATGAGAACGCTGATTTATGTATTCATAGTTCAATGGAATATACTCAAACTCTACTAATATTTAATGTGAGATAACATTTTACGTGGAGACGGCTTTTCTTTTTTCTTCTTCTGCTACGCTACTTTTCCGAATGATACACACGCTTGTCGCAATGTGTAGCATGTAAATATGAAAAAAGTAGCGCACCTTTTATCGTTCTAGTAAAACCTATTTCTAGTGACATTGGGACTTGGGGGCGAGTCGATAGATCTGCCTCACTCACAGGTCGCAATAACATGTAAGGAGTGAGGGCCGAAATTGATACAGTTTCTAGATTTCCACCGTTAATTGATTTCGGCGCCAAGAGCAGTAACAACAGAAGGTACCCTGTCTTGCGGAGTCGGTGTTTGAACTAAGTGGATAACGTGGGAGCTCATTTGAATTTTTTGTTGCGGAGTTGGTGGTGGCTCATCGAAGCCATTGCGTCTGTGCGTTTCCCGCCCCGCCCCGCCCCGTCAGTGGCGCCGAAATCGGCGGCGCAATAGAAGCAGTGAAAGCTTCACGGCGCGGCGGGGGAAACTATCGGGGTCCGTGTCCTCGATGAGGCGGAACTCTTCCCTTCTTCCGCCGGTTGCCGCCGACGCTTTCGCGCCCCCTTCCCCCCTCCCCCTCACGCATTGACGCAGCTGATCAAGTCGCTGATAATACGCCTAATACATTGTGAACACAGGCGTTTACCTCAATGTGATGCACGGTGTACCCAGATTGTTTTGTCTTTGTGCGAGAAACTGAGCTTAAATATGGTTTAGTCTTTTAGTGCTCTATGGCTCTTGTCGTATTGTGACCTGGTGCAGCAGGTTAGGTAAGTGTTACGAGAACTGACTTTTCTGGGTAGTTACGAAATGATAATAGAGAATAAGGAATACGAACATCACGAACTTGAAACCCCAATGGCTAACTCGTGATGCAAAATCGCAACCCAGCACACATCTTCACTGGCTGAAGTACATCGGTGAATAAAAACTAGAGCCTTTGTAAGTGGTGTGTGTCGGTTCGACCTCGACTGCCCGATTTTCCGAGTACAAGTAATTTTATGAGTAGAAAATTAACTTCATAGAACTGCCTTGTTCCGTAAAGGAGTGGAAAAATCGCCAAAAATTTAATTTAAATCCCCACTCCCAAATTGTTAGGACATGATAAATAATACATTATGTTGCTTTAGCTGTTCTAACTCTTTAGATTTCCGCGTCTTGTTAGCACGTTATTTTTATTTTGACTTTTTTCAACTCCAGCTCTAAACTGTGCATGTTGGACCGCCCACAAGTTTGTCACACACTCGTCAATTCGGTTCGAACTTGCGATCCGTAGGGTCAACGGAGCGAGTAGTTATTTTCGTAAATGCCTCTGCGTGATATAGGCAATAAAAAGCAACTTCGTTCTTGTTCACGTCTATGAAGTTGGGTTCATGTTGTTACACCGTTGATGGTTATCCTTTCAGAACTTGTAGAAATAAATATCTATCCTGGACCACATCAAAGGCAATTACTCATCGACTATGACATTCCGTGAAACTGTTCATTTTGCTTTGTCGCGTGCGTGGAAGTTGTGAAACAAATCGTCTCCGGTAGTGCCCGCCCTTATCCATATTATATTTTGCCGTAATCATATGTTGCAATTTTCTGCATCGGTAATCGGCAAAAATATTAACGTAACATTCTAAGAAACTACAGACTTCTCAGACTTTACCAAAGCTCAAAAGAAACCTTGATTGTTGAATTAATTGAAATTTTGGTGGTCACTTTGTCTTTTGGCACGAAAAATATGACTGGATATGTTACGGTTCGAAGAGCGAATAAATAAATTATAAACAATCTTGGTGAGTAACGGGCGTGAATCAGTCTTCAACCGTGGTCCTGTTTTATCTAGGAATAAAGTTTGTACTTTCGAGTTTAAAGATTTTCACACTCTTTGTGTCGGCGCGTTTTGAACCTTAAAACATTTTCTCCTGCGCGAAGCAAACCGAAAAGGTTCTGCGAGACCAGCAATACTCTTTCCTGTGACATTGTTTACTACAATCGATGGCGAAAGTGGATCCGAGGCAAACGCTGAAGATTCTTTGTTCTGCGTATATTAAGATTCTCATAGTTGCTTAGACTGCGCATTAGTGCATGTCGCTGGTACACGTGATGTATTTAAATGCGTCTAGTTTGAATTTCGATTATAAATGTTGTGGCGGGTGGATCTGATTGAGCGGTGATCGCCTGGTTCAAAATAGGAAGTAATGCAGTGCACTCTAAGACCTTTGCGTGGAATCCCGAAGAGAAGCTAGTTGTTGAGCGCCGCCTGGCCCGCTGGCGCACTCGGGTTGCGGCACGCCCCACTTTCTGCGGGCGGCCGGGTGGCGACGAAGACGTGACGTCAAAAAGTGAAATTGTGTATCTATCGCTCGTTTTCGCCGGTGCGCTTCGCCGCCCGGAGCGGGAGGGGCCGCGGGCGAGGGCCGCGCGCTGTCGACCCATCGATGTGTGCTGCTGTTGACGTTGCGTCAGGAGGAGATTCCCAAGGATTTGTTATAATCCTGGCTCGAGGGCTCCCGATCCGAGCGTGTGCAAAAATTGAATATGAACGCAACGAGAAGTTGCTTCCCATTTAACAAAGCTCTGACCAAGTAGGAGGTAGGAAACCACCAACGATCGCGTTTTCGTCAAGAATCGTAGTGAAGAATTGTACGGTGAAACTTAAGTTTTAGGCACCCCCAAAATATGGAATTCTTTATAGGAACGAAACAGTTACCGAGAACGATCTTCGATAATTCTCTGAAAGGTTACGTTAGCAAGGAATTGTTAGTCTTACTTGAATGGCGTTCACTGTGCTTTTGGAATTTTTGGTGACACCAACTGAAATGATCTTCAAAGAAGTTCACTCATTCGATTTCCTAATTTCTCTTCACTTTTTGGAGTTGGAGAAAATAGTATTGTGTTTCTTCTATTGGCCTGATTCTGACCTACATCTAAGGTGCGAGGACTTTACATAATTACGAATCGCGCATAATAAAGAATTGTGTGTTACCATTCGATGAGTGGATTCCAGCTCTTTACTTTTTGGTGCAATGTTCTCAAACTTCTTGATAGTAGATTGACACTTCGTCCGGGGGTATGGCGTTTCTTGAATTGATTTTTGCCCTGTCTTGAAACGAGCAGTGCCAGGGACCCGACGGACGGCCGCGGCCACGCTCTGTCACCTCGCCGCTTTCTCGCGCCCCGAAGCCTCCCTGCTCGCGGGCTCGCTTTTTGCACACCGGGAGGCGGCCTGGCCGTTGACCCACCCCGAACGCGAGGCCCAACCTCCCCACCCGCACCCCCCGCAGGAAAGAAAAGAGAGGGATGGGCGAGGAAATAAAACTAGGAAAGTGGTTTAAAAGCAGCGAGATTCGATGGCGCAACCTCACCTCTCCAACACTTCAGAACATTATATTAGAATAATCGCTAAGTGCTCTTCAATTAAAAGATCAGTTGTTCTATGTGCAATGAAAGAATTTGGATACAAATTAAATACAAAGAACAAAATGAAACAATCAAGAAATGAGAAGGAAGAATTTCTTGGATTACCGGGGAAATTTAGTTCAAATTTCTTTTGTTTGTTGAGCTCTCTTGTTTTGTTTTCACAAGTGAATTCATGATAGATTCACGTATCTCCATATGGTTTAAAAAATTTCGTATTTCCACTTCAAACTGTTCTGACTTATTGAAAACCAACACTCTTAATACAGAAATCAAAATATTCTGTCTGCAGTTTGTCTTCATTGAGATAGATGGCGTGCCACCTTTTAACAAGTGTAAGTGTTGCTAGGTGTAGCTTGTTTTATTTAGAAGTATGGTGAAATAATGATGGAAGAGTTTTCAGGAAAATGTTATGAAAGTACAATAGTGAGATTTTATTTTGTCAGCCTTAGAGCTATTAAAGAATAAAAAATGCAGAGGGGGAGGTGTTGGACATACACACACATGTACACACACATAGGCCCACATATGAAGTTTATTTTGGGTGAACTTTCAAAAATTTTTGGGATGTTGCACATTCAGCCACTCCTGTAAGTTGAGCTTAAACCTATAATTCACCTTCCATCAAATCTACACAATCTCAATCTCGGTTCAATAATTATCATTTTCTTGTTGTAATTGAGGATTCTTTTGATACCCGTAGTATAAAACCTACTTGTGTAGTGAATAACTTACTTTTTAAGAATTTACTTCATGTCTGCTTCTGAAATTAATGCTGCCATGAAAGTATAATGAAATTTCTTCCATGTTTGCAGATGGTATGGTCAAGAACGAGAATACAATGTTTTGGTCATGGACCTTTTGGGTCCATCCTTAGAGGACCTGTTCAACTTCTGCTCACGCCGTTTTACTATCAAGACAGTGCTGATGTTGGCTGACCAGATGATCGGGCGCATTGAGTATGTGCATTGCAAGAGTTTCATTCACAGAGATATCAAGCCAGATAACTTTCTCATGGGTATTGGAAGGCATTGTAATAAGGTGAGTGTTTCTTTCCCTAAGAAGCAAAACACGCATGGATGTGTACTGTTTGTCAGTTTTCGTCATGTAAAGATAGTACATTCTTGTTGGTAAAAATAGTCCTCTCTATTTTAGATAATGTCATTTCTTACTACATACATAAGGGGTAACAGTACAATAATATGATACTTCTATTTACCTAAATTGAACAAAATATTTTTTCGACTTGTTAGACAGAATAGAAGTTTACAATTTTTTTGCCTCTAGTGAACCTGTGTGTGAAGCCTTTTTAGGCACAAGCTCGAAGTTCCTTGCCAAGTACATCCTCTCAATTTCAGGTGATCGCTTTTTTCATTACTTCTGTTCAGTCAACATGACAATCTTTATGCAGTTTTGAAACCACATTTGCCACAAAAATAACAAAACCCAATTTGTTCAAATCGGCTAAATTTGAAAACCCAATTCCCCAATTTGATCAGTAGAAAATCCTTATCAGGTTACTGTTATTGTCAACTTGAGATAATAAAAATTTCCAGGTTTCCCCACAATATTTTTTGCAAGATTTAAAATGTCACATCTGTGACCTGTGACAAACGACAACTCGTTATTGCATCATCTTCATTCATCTAACCTTGGTAATAAATGGTCTGAACTTCCAAAAATGTAATGGAAGATTTTGAAGATATGGGATATGGGAAGATATGAGAAACATAACTTGGGTTCTTATTGGGTCCCAAAGATTGTTTTCAGGGTCTAAAATGTTTTAATTATAAATAGTGCACAAAGGCAATGCATAATACACATTGTATTTGCCGCATGCCAATTTCTTTGTTGCACAATCGACAACCTTCTAATGTTTAAATTAATTATGTTTGATGAACACCAGATACATAAGACCCCGTTGAACTAAAGCAAATTTTTCAATGTTTTGTGTTGATGGCGTCTTACAAATTGGATCAAAGCAGCCACTTGTTTCCTAGCTTAGGGAAGATTATTGAATTATCACTCATACTCTGGATAATTTGTTTTCAGACATTTTAACTTTGTATGTGACTTGTAGTTGCGTACCATTGTGTTTCTAACAACTCTGTTTTTTTGTTGTTATTTTGTAGTTGTTATTGTTATCTTCTTGATTCTCTATAAGTGTAGTGGAGGGTGTTGTGAGCCTGCAGACTAGGAAAAACTTTCAAACTCCTGGAGTGATAGCTCCCAAATTTGGCTAGACTATTGCCCAGATTCAAGATAAGTGTTTTGATTACTCCCTAATATTAATTTTACTAATGTGTTTGAATGCAACCCGGTCTGCATTTATGTATGAAGGGATTGCATTGCAGGGCAGAGGTTAAAATAAAATCTCTTCCATTTTACACTAAAAAAATCACAGGTTCGAGGCCTGGTATCGATAAAATTTTGAAGGGGTCATTGATCATTAAGGGCTTCACAGCTAAATGTGAACTGGCGACTAATCTGCATAAGATGAAGCTTCCATTGCTTTAAGAAAATGAAAATTGATAATTTTTTTTTGACATTAAGCTATAAGCTTCTAATAATAAAGCATGAATTTGCTCTTTATTATACGCATCTCTTTCCTCATTAGGATGTTTAGAGAACCCATGAAATTATAACAGTGTATTCACTAAGTTTCTCTTATCACACAAATATTCTGTAGAATATGCACTGCAGGTGTCTGGTAGTTAGTTTTTAAAAATCACTTAAAACACTACAGCTTGTAACCTTTGCACCTTAATGAAAATTAGAAACTCTGATATTCATAACAAGAAGCATCTATGAATATTGGAAATATTGGAGATATTTACTAAAATATCAGTACGTGGAATTATATTTAGGACATTAACCTGCAATGTTCAGAGTCATCAGTATGATGGCTGAAGAAATGTGATTGAAGAAAAAAACATTCGTGTTTAAAAGGTTGATGCAAGAAAAATGTTGTGAGTCCTTGGTATAGTTATTTCGTTTCTCTAAGGGTCTAATAAATGATTGTGGTAAATAAATGCCCTTGTGGCTATCAGGTTTCTTCCACTAGTTCATTATTAAATGAAGGAATGTATTGTCTTAAAGGTACTAGAAAATGGTTCTTTAGTAGTACTTTAAATATATCCCTGTATAAAATATGTAGTTTTCCTATTCTACGCACTAAACTTTGTGTAAATAAAAGAAAACTGCATAATTTGGTGAGAAAATAGGCTTTTCATTAAAGTGTTAATATCATTCTGAGATCATTGAAATTAGAGCCAAGTTAATGAACACTCGTTATTCCATAACGTGAATAGAACATCAGTTCTTTGTCATGAGTAGATATTAATATTAACATTTTTAATTCTCTTAAGATTGTTTTATTGCAAATTTTCTGAATAAAGCTTTATTGTTTTTAATAACTTAATTATTAATTTGTTCATGATTGTGCAGTTGTTCCTGATTGACTTTGGGCTTGCCAAGAAGTATCGTGACACCCGCACTCGGGCACACATTGCTTATCGTGAGGATAAGAACCTGACTGGCACAGCCCGTTATGCCTCCATCAATGCACACTTGGGCATTGAGCAGAGGTAAGTTCTTAAAGTTTGAAATTGTAGTGAAATAGGTGTTAATTTGCTGCCTGTGAACTATAATGAGAAGGGAGGGTGAATGAAAGCATGCAGGGAAATCTTTTCTACACAAAGAAACACAAACAAGTGAGCAAATAAACAAACAGAAGAATTCCCACTTTATTCCTCAAAACAACCACAAAAGTTAACTGCTAATATCTTAAAACGTAATTAATATAATTTATTATAGTTTATTATTTTTTTAAATACAATTTCAGAGTTTACAGTAATGGTATAAGAAGTATCAAAACCATCTTGTTTGTTTTTATAGCCGCAGAGATGATATGGAGTCTTTGGGGTACGTGCTCATGTACTTCAACAGAGGGAGTTTGCCTTGGCAAGGTCTAAAGGTAAGTATGAACATGTTGAGTATTTTTGAATTTGTTGTTTTGTTCTTTGCAAGTACATTATTTTAGTGTTACAAGACTTGATTAACAATGAAATAACCTAAAAGTCATGTTCACGATACCTAAGGATAGACATTTTTATATTCCTACCATTAGTCAATGAAAACTACTGTACTTCTTCAGTTACCTCTTCTGATGTAGGTATTATCTACACTATCAAGGTTAAGCTGAGACTGTCCGGGTGGCTGAAGTTTCTGCCAAGATATTGTGGCCCTCCTCAGAGCAAATTTCCTATGTGAGGAAGGCCACAATATGTTGGCCAGAACGTCAGCCACCACGACAAGACACTGCTCAACCTGGATACCTTAGATAACACAAACTCCGCCCTCAAAAGCCTATGCAATCATTTTGATTTAGGTGATTACAGAAATAAAAATGACTACTTTGCAATTTTTCACCCTTACAAATGGACGATTTTTATGTAAAAGGAACCAAGCACCATTGATAACAAACAGAAAAGACTGTTTAAAGTTAGTCATTTTAAAATAAATGCGAAACCCACTTCATGATGGAAAATGTAGTAGGATAACGAAGTACTTTTAATCTGCTTTTTACTATTACATATTCCATTGATATTCACTACTCAGCTTCATAATTTAGAATGACAGTTCGTTTTTTTAAATGAATTATATTACTATTTGTATAATAAGAACCAAGCAAAATATAGCAAAAGATAACTTGATATTAGGTACAAGAAAATATAGAAAATTTATTAACATAGTTTCATAATTATAAGGAATGAATCCATACAATTTTGGAAACAACACGTATATATTCATCATATTCTACAATAAAGTCTGTGACCTTTCCAAAACTATCTTCCCTTCCTCAATTTGTGGTGTCACATATTCTATATTTTAAAGCTTTTCTTTGCTTACTGGCATTCCTTCAGGCCTCAAGGAAATCATCTAAGCTTCACAGAAGCTTCCTGATGGCATTTTCTTAATATTGTCTTGAATGACATTGTTTGGGAAATGATAGTTTTCATATCCAGTACAAATGGTTTTGGTTCTTTCAAGTTCTATTGTAGACAGGAAGGAAAACCGTGCTAAGTGTCAATAATGGAATTCTGAGATAATTAAGAGAAACAGTTTCAAAAGCTTATGGGACTTGACTGATGTGCAGTCTAGTGGCGAAAATTTTGAACCCTTAAGAATGAGAATTTCAGATAACCCATTTTACATCGCTTTGTTTTTGATGCCACACTTTTCAGCATAAATGCAAATTTTCACATTTTGGTACATAGACTGGGTTTCATTTATGCTCTACAATTCCACAAACTATGAGCCAGTTAATTTGGTTTCTCCCAAGGTCTATCGTTTTAAGGGTGGTGATGTTTTTCAATTTTCTTGGTACCTTTGGAGTTATTACTCTTCTCCATTTGTGACACACTACTATCCTCTTTTTAAGACTTCCCTTCCATGGCTTACACTTGTAAGTATCCACTTTGTCACCTTGACCTGCAGCATCTTCTATAAAAACATATAAGAAATTTTAATTTTCTTTTCAAGAATGGTTTGTTGTTTTATTTATTTATTTTTTATCATAACATAAGGTTCTAGATAAGTCGTCTAATATTTCCTGTGGCGCTTGGTTCCTTTTATATAAAAGCTGTCCAAATTTTATAATTTTAATTGATTTTTTTCACTTCTGTAAAGTAATACAATGTATTAAATTTATTCATGTACATGTTTTGATGGAAACAATTTCTGTATTACAGGCAGCTACCAAAAAACAGAAATATGAAAAGATAAGCGAGAAGAAGATGTCTACTCCAGTCGAAGTGTTGTGCAAGGTAAGCATCAACCAAAATTGAATTGTTGGTGAATTTATTCTAAGTTTAATACAAAAGGATATAGTACTTTGCAGATGTTTGTAATTTCATTTGTGAGTGGAGTAACTAACAAAACGTCTTCTTTATTTAGTAGCATACATTGTAGACAAATATACACTTGACTCCAGCAAGATGTTAATGTAATTTTGTGCTACAAAATTTTCTCTAATTGTGTGAAATGAACCTACTCGTGCACTTCCACACTAATCTATGCGAGTGGTTCTCTGAACATTTTTCAACAAATGTAACACATAGAGGGTTACGGGACTTACAGTTAATATTTTTAATGTTAACAAGTGAGAAATTATATCACTTTAGTTAGTATCGAAAATTGGAGAATGCTGTATTTTTTAATGTGTATCGTTGGCTTGGGGGTAGTATGAATGATTTTTAAATAATCCTTTTGGAAACCATTATCTTTGCGTGCTATAGTAACAAAAGTTCAAATTATGATTTCTTGAGCAAAAAGTAAACTTTCAATGAAAATGAATGTGAATTGAAATGGCCCATTAAAACATTGTTGAAAATTTTTGTTGGATTTTTTTTTAGGGCTTCCCAGCAGAATTTGCCATGTACCTTAACTACTGCCGTGGTCTGCGATTTGAGGAGGGCCCCGACTACATGTACCTGCGCCAACTATTCCGCATTCTATTCCGCACGTTGAACCACCAATACGACTACACTTTTGACTGGACGATGCTGAAGCAGAAGGCTGCTAATGCAGGCACTGTGGCAGGGGGTGCTGCTGGGGCCACGGCTGGTATTGCTACTCAAGGTGGGAAATCTACTTCTGCTGTAGTGGCCCCTCCAACCACTGTTGCCGCGACCAACCTGACCCCGGGAATGTACCGGGACAAGGAGCGTGGGGACAAGCGCGAGTGATGATGGGACATTTCATTGTGTGCAACACGCCTGCCATGTCCATTCCATCTCTTGCTATCAAGTGTCCCTTCCTCCCTCTCTTCTAGCTTTTTCTCTTTACCATCAATTGTTATATTTGTTTGAATGAAATGTTTGTGTAAGTAAAGATGCTTGACAAGCTTGTATGTATGAAGCCCTTTTGTTATATCCTTCTCTATCCTTGGAGATCATTCAGTTTAGGTTGGATGCTTAAATTGTCAACAGCATTGTGTATGTTTTCGGAAAAATTAATAAAAAGGAAGAGGAAGGGCTACAATTTTCTGTTGAAGTATATGGAAAATCGTCTAACGATTAATGATTCAAAGAAATTCTTTGATTCATTATCACATATACAAGTGAAGTAATGTTGTACAGTACTCTTTGTGTATTCAGTTTGTATAATGTTGATTGAACAATTGTGCTATCATCATTTTCTTGTTATTAATTATTTCTAGAATGTCAGTCTACATAGGTTAATATTTAATATTTATGTTTATTAAGTGTTCTGTAAAAGTGATAGTGGAATATCACATAATTGAAAAATAGTTCTTTGTTTCTATTATTCTACTTTTCAATGTTAAAAATGTAACTTAGTAAAGTTTTGTTTGAAGTCAAAACTACTTGAAACTTTTAAATTTGTATGAGAAAAAATCAAGGGTACATTAAACAGACTTTTATTTGCACAAGATATAATTGAGGGGGCAACATTTATTTTGTAAGGTCTCCATTCAAGAATATCACGGACGGGGGATTAAATCAGCCAGCAAAAACGTAGCTTTGTTAAAATATTTAGAAATATGGCATTTATTTTGGTTTTGTGCTGCAGATAGTGAATTCCTTATAACATACTGTATACCTTTTATTCTGAGAGATGCAGAAGTCGTCATAGTAATGTAAATAATTAAAAAGTGCTGTTGAAACTTCCCAATATTGAAAATGTTGCAAGTTTCTTTTCTTTTGATTATTAATCCCATTGTAAGGGAAATTTAATTGGAGAGTACTTGTGGATTATGAAATGTGTGGGGAGAGTGAATCTTGAGTGTTTGTGGCATGAAAGAATGAATGTTTTAAGTGTTATATTAACTATTTAAATTTTAAGCATTATTCATTTTTCTCTGAAAATCTTATAGGAAACTTCAGTCACATTGTTTTCCATGAGTAAAATGACTTGCTATTATAGACTCAGGGAACACATGGTCAGTCTTCTTTTCACATGAAACTTTCATTTCCTTTTTTAAATTGAACAAATTCCTTATTTAATGGGAGAATATCAAAAAACAAAGCAACTTAATATTTTAAGTTATTTTTATTATCTTGTGCATGCAAAAATTGTCTTGTAAATTCATATACATATGATTTCTTGAACAAAGATAGGTAAATAATGTGGCCCAACGTTTTCTGAACGCTGGTTCCAATGGTGAGTTCTGCAGTTCACAAAATACAGACAAAATAATGTATTTTCCTGTATCCTGTTTTCCAATGGCCTGTGTCTTAGCTCTGTGTAATTCAGTTATATGCTTAAAAGGAAAAGAAATAGAACCAGGAGGAAATCTGTTATCTCATTTTCAAGGGAGGTAATGCATACCTTCCAAATGTAAAAAAATAAAAACTAAGAAGCCAATAAATGTTCAACTGATGCTAAGTATTGTGTTTCTTTTGAAGCTAACAGTCTTTTCCATGTTTATTAACACCAAGTGCACATCAGTATAAAAGTGCCACAGTCCAATAGTTTTGTTTACACCGATTTGAAATAACGAAGAGAGCATCATTTGAACAGATTGGATCAACAGCAGCAGCGGAAATAATTACGTATCTTAATTTTCATTTGTTGGCTAGGCTATCCGGGACAAGCTGCGTCAGTGTCATGGTGGCTAACGTTTCGGCCAGCGTATTATGCCTTCTTCAGAGCGTTCAGCAGTAGGCTCTGAAGAAGGCCACAATACGCTGGCCGAAACGTTAGCCACCATGACATTGACGCGGCTCGTCCCGGATAGCCTAGCCAACATTAACTCCGGCTGCGGAAGCCTACGCAACCTTAATTTTCATTTATTCGAATAACGTTTCTATTGACCTTTTAAAAGTTCTTCTGTTCCTTTAAAGTACAGAATTTTCTTTGGAATTTCTATCATTAATAGAACTACCTCACTGTTATCTTTCAATGTACAAAATAAATTTTACATGTTCTGTTGGTGACAGTTAAGTTAGTTTAATGCAGAGCATCTAGTTCTGTCTGTGGCAAGTTTTCCAGGCTTCCATCTTCCCTCTCATTTTCTCCTGCCCAGCTCTCCATGCCCAGTTTGTCCTGTGATTGCAGATCTGCTACCGACGGTATGTAGAACGCCACTGGCAAATTGCGGTTTGCTTTTCACGAAGTAGTAAATGTAGTTTATGACATATGACTCGATCAGTGTTCGTGAAGTCGCTCTTGTTACTGATCTTCACCCCTTCACTGCAGCTTCCAGTGATTGAGACTGTGCAGCTAAAACAATTTTTTTAACGCCTTTAATTGGTGATAGTGGTGAAGTGTCGGTTACTTGGCCAATCCATGTTTTTGGAGGTGCTGAAATGGAGTATATTATTGGTGATACATGTAGTTAATCTGAAGTGTGAAAGTTCATCTTGTCTGTTTGAGGAAATTACTCATCGCTTTTTATAGTTTTTTCAATAATTATTCTTATTCTTGCGTATCATTGTCCTTCTGAAAGTTGATCAGTTGGATGAGTTGAGTGTACACTTTGTAAATGTGGGAATGTTTGTGTGTGTGAAAGAGTGAAAGAATGACAAATTTCTTGTGATGTTCTTCCTTATTTTTGAGCTCTGTTTTCTGTTCGTTCATCGTAGTTCCCTTGTTGACTGCTAGGAAGACCTATAAAGAGAGCAGTTAGAGGGGTAGGAAGTGCAGAAGGTACTCACTCGTTCAGTAACAACTCTTCCATTTTTTGGCATTTTTTACAAAGTTACATTTAGAATAGTAATGGTATGAATGAGCAAAGTAATTATAGGACTCTGCTTAGTTATTTTTGTGAGGAAACCGTAATATATAAATATTCCTGTGAACTCTTCTGAATTAAATCAAAACTTTGTAAAGAATGCCTTTGTAAAACATGTCTCTTTCATAAGAAGTACACCTTTACAGTCTTGTTTACTTCTCATCAAGGAACACCATGCTAGTCAAGGAAATAGTTTTTGTATTTGAGAGGCACATTATTCACATACAACTATATTTTATTTGCATTCCTAAGAAATAATTTACTTTGCAAAATGAGGAGAGAGAAAAAGCAAGAATTGAAATTAATTTTTTTATTTTGATACTGCTATTCAGATTAAGTTGCTTTCAGTGACTTAATAGCATTAATCCAAGCAGCAGAGTTGGATGAAATGCATAGACGCTGTTCAATAGAGATTTCTCAAGAGTATTCTCTATCACATGCTGTGGGTCAGAGATCAATGCTAAATTAATTATTCATGAAATATTTATCTTTCTTGCTTCATAAAATATAATACATGTGATATCATTTATGCTGTAAAGTAAAATACTCTATTCTGTGGTTATTCTTGAATGAATGGAACCTCCTTTCCAACAAGTGAAAATTTTATTACTTGAAAGTATTGAATATTAATCCTCAGAATATACTATGAATAACAAATGCAGAGATTGCCTCTTGGGAATTACATACATGGCTACATGAACAATTTTATTGAAATAAGATTAATATTCTGCTGCAGATAAATTTCACATTAATTTTCCAGTGCACAGGTTAAGTATCGATACAAAACTTAACTCCTATCAAAACTCAATTGCATTCCCTTTTCTTGTATTAATATTTCAATGATCTTAAAATTTGTCTGCTAGTGGAATCCTGCATGCTCGGACTGCAGTAGTGAAGGCACATTCTCCAAGAGATTCCTAAGATTAGAAAGAATCCTGATCATCTTCAGTCTAATTTGTTGTTAGAAAACATCAAATATGGCCACACATGCGAGCATTGAAAGGACCCACAGTATATGCTACAGAATGGATTTTATTTAGTGAATATCAATCATTGGAAAGAAATTAACATCAATGTGTGTTTTCCCTTGAGTAATAAAGTGGTGATTCAGTTAGCAGTAGTTAGTGTTCACTAATCAAATCTTCAGTGTGGCATATTCGTTGCATGCATAACATGAATTTAATGAGTTTAAAAATAATTTTGAGTTTGCATTGACTGAAAACTGCTTTCTCCAATAATCCTCCCACCTCAATACTATTTTCTTGTGCATATCATAAGAAGATATTACTGGAATTAGTTCTCCACTAGAAGACGACAGCGTGATACTAAAGTTTTTGTTTTCGTGTTAGGGTTCTTCATGCAATTTTAATGAATTGCTGGGTTGGAGAACTTAATTCTGGACTTTCTGTTGGTCTTCATTATGGTGTGCTGATTATAGTTGTCAGCAACTAATTTGCCTCTAAACCATTTAATTTATCCAGGCTTTGCATAGTGTTCCTTAATTGCAGCATGCAATAAGATTTTGCATGAGCATTTTGTCTGCATTTCTTGACTCAAAGGATCTGCATGCAGAATCAATGGAGTAGAATGGTTGTTGGTTACATAGCAGCCTAAAACAGAATATACTCTGAATTGGCTTGGATTATCTTAAATGGAGAATTTTGCACCCTAAGGAGTAAGACTAGTATTTTGAAATTAGGAAATGAGTACACTGTACACTTTCAATATTCTGAAGAAAACAGTAGTATATTATTGAATGAAGGTAATGGTTGTAACTCAGTATTCCTTGTGAGAATCGGATAGTAGATATTGATGGGTATCAAGTATGTAATAATTATTTGGCAATTGTTATCAGCACAACTTTTGTAACTAGTTTCCTTGTAGAAGAAAACTAATGAAAATATCTTATAAAGCTCACAAACAAAAACTTCTTCTGGAGAACAATATTTTCACTGTGTGTTAGTACCCGATTCTTTCCTATTAAGGTATTCAAAATGCTGCTAGTGTATCTTATGTAATGTAGAGTAGATCTTCCTTGCCTTTATAAATAATGTATATATTAAAACATACAAGATACTCAGTATAACCTGATACACAATATTTCACGTTGCTTAATAGTTTATTCTCAGTAGCTTTGTGTGAATTTTTAAATAAAGTAGGCACTTTTGTCTTTCTCGAATAATCTTTTGTAGATGTTTAGTCTGCAATGGAAGATCAAAAACTGTAGAAAAATATTGCTGCAATATTCCCCAAGCTTTCTTGAAAGCTTATTATTACATGTGTGTATGAGATTGGAAGTGTTCATTTCAGTAAACTGCTACTTGATATATGTTCAGATTAGTGAAATAGAGCCAGTATAGGCAATTTCATGAATATTTCTTTGCACAATTGGACAGATTTATAATAAAATTAAACCATTTAATAATGGACAATATCTTGTGCTTGGTAATGATCTGATTGTTAGTAGAAAGCTTATGTTTACTGCTCTGTATGTGTACATTTTGATCTCTGGTTTTATGCAAATATATTTTAGTTCTTATGCACAAGTGTTACTTTTTCAGGTGGCCGCTAACGTCATACAAGAATTCCACTGTTTAGACTCAGTGTTGGACTATGTGTTAACTGGAAAGGAGATACACTTTTCGGTGAATAGTGCTGTTCTTTAAGACAATTGCTCCTGTAGACTGATCATTACTGAAGATTCGTCTGCAAGAACACAGCACAGTGGCAAATTGGTGACTGAAATGCTAAGAAATAAGCTTCTCGAAATGAAGAAAGTTCTAATGCTGCGGGTGGAAAATTTCTCTCTACAAGTTGTTAAAATTTAAGCTCAGATCTTATGATTAGAGATCAGCGAGTGATTTAGTGTATGTGACTGGAGGTTTTTGTTACACCAAAAACCAGTTGAACATTAATTACTTACAATTATGTAGGAGGATGTATCTGGCATTGTAGGAGCGGCACTTATCCTAAAATGAGCAGCATCCTGTACATTGTCCTCAACTGTTTTGCATGACAAGGAATCATTTATGCACTGATAAATCATTGCTGGTTTTAGAACACATTTGATATTCATTTTTGTATTGCTGCTTGGAAAACCAGAAAATGTATAGATTAGATTTATTAATACAAGCAAGTATAATTTGTAATGGCTTCACAAAAGAGGTGATGAGAGAATTTGTATTTCTTCCTCCTCTGAAGCTTATAATGCATGAAAGTTCATTTAGAAATGTTCCTTGCAGAATGCATTGCAGATCCATGAGGACCACATAGAGGCTTTAGGCCCTGTTTATACGATGTAAATCACAAATGTGATCAAACTTACTTCATTCAGTCAGTGTAAAGGAAATTTTTCTCCATATATAATAAAAAAAAAAAAAAATTGACTTGAATCGTTTAAAATAAAATGGATTGAAAAAGGATGTGTAGAAAGAGGATGTAAAGAATGCTCTTGCCAGTTGATAAAAAGGATTTTTTTCCAGTTTTAATTTTTCCTCCAGGAGTATAGGTTTCCTTCAAGAAGTCAGCCAATTTGCATCCATTGGGCAATTTGTACATTTTGAAAACTTCGTTTCTAGAGTTTGGTGTTGACAGTCATGTCATAATTGCCCACTGGTTCAGTTACAGTTATGAGAGCAAGATACTGTTTTTTTATGTGAATATTCTTAAAAGTGTTAAAAACAAGTAAAGTGATCTTTTATTTTGTAAAAGTAAAGTAAGTTTGTGAAAATAATCCATGGCACTGAAGCCTTTGGGAAGTGAGACATCGTGATGATTCAATAATTCTGTGTTATACCACATACAATGTTTTAATATCTACACATTTGGTCTGGTATGGATGGATGCTATCTGT
Organism: Gryllus longicercus; assembly: GCA_038098605.1. Lineage (NCBI taxonomy): Eukaryota > Metazoa > Arthropoda > Insecta > Orthoptera > Gryllidae > Gryllus > Gryllus longicercus. Next base: position 324,150 of record JAZDUA010000132.1, read on the forward strand.
ATGTTGTGTAAGTTAAAAAGGCAAGAAAACAATATTCTATTATTTAAAGACTCTTTCATAAGCCTTTGTGTGATAAGTAGAATGGCTGATATCGACCAGCAAGTGGGATCATGATATGTTCTTGTTGCTGTGACTAGTTGATGAAAAATATTGCCTGATGATGTGTGAGTGTAGGATGAAAACATTTGCAGTGCAGTTTATAAAGAATGATACTAAGTATACATTGAAAGAAAGAAGAGTAAGTGAATTGTTTGTGTGTGTATGTAAATAAAAACACTGTCCAAGATCCAGCTGTTCAGGGGGGCAGTTTTCCGTTTTTTGTTTTGTTTTTTTTTAAATTCTTTTTCTGTGTAGTTTGTAGGCACTGGAAAAGGTGAATTTACGCTACCAGTTGGTGAAAATCTGTTGTACATAGATGAGTGTTTCTTTTGTAATTTCAAAAGTGTTATGTTTTTCATTCATTACATATTTGACTTTTCTGAATTATTTCATCAATTTGTTTTTTCCTACCAGTTTTCTGAAGAGAATATTGGAGAAGAATGATTTCCGATTGCTTTGAAGGTGGAAATCTTTATTTCTGCACTTCAACCTCATTCCATCACTTCCTTAATGGTCAAGAGGAAGGTGTTTATCATATATTTCATGTTGAGGTTGTTGTTGTGGAAAGTTTTGAAAATAAAATATTACCATGTTGTCAAATATATCTATACAAATACACATAGATAGTCATACAAATCAGTTCTCATAAACTAAAGAACAGATCGTTTAACTTGTATAGATTAAGTCATTTGTGTGTATGGTTTTTAGAAGTCCTGTACCAAATTAGATTGTCAGCAGTATCTTAAATAAAAAGCTATCGAAGATAGTTCATGTTTTCTTTACATCCTTCTGCACCCTAATGAGTGGCAGTGTAGCATTTTTGTAAGGTCATTGACAGGCGATTGCCCAGAATGAAGGTGGGCTACGTGAAATGACAGGGGGGAGGGGGTCATAAAATCACAGGTGTTCTGTTTTAAATGGTCAAAACTAAGCTCAATTTTCTGAAATTTGTTCACTTTTTAATATCTCTTTAATGTCTTGGGCTCTCTTAAGGCAATGTTGAAATGCTTTAAATGTCTTAGTATGACAGTAAAATCAAAATTCATTGAATCCTATAAATGTGAAATGGAAAAACATTTTAAAATTAGTTTGCAATCAATTTGGTTATCGTTCTTTATAATTATTGCTTGTTATGAAAAACCTTCCACCCAAACATTTGAGGCGCTTAAGGTAGCAACGACAGATCCCAACCGACCTCACATTTTCAGTTAGAAGTATGAAAAAGGAGACTTATGCCATATACTTATCATATGCTGAAATATCAAATGAATTGGGATATGGCAAAACCTTCAAATGCCACTGTCAAACATTTGTCCGGAGTGAAAGTGAACATGAATGTTAATGTAAACAGAAAAAGTAATTTTTTTGAAAACAAACTTCGAATGGGATCTGAGTGCCTTGATTCATAATGAGCTGATAGTCGACTAAGCAGTAGTTACCGTTTCAGCATTACATTCATCAAAAAGATGATATAAACAATCGCGAGTTGAAACACTGTTCAAGAAAAATAAATGGGCAATGTCACACAATTGGAAGTTGCATATTCAACATGTCGTACAGCTGGGGTTACCCATTGTCTTGCCGTAATACATCAGCTAATCAGTGAAGAGAACCCCTCTGAAGTATGAGAACTCTTTGCAACATGTCAGCCAGACTTGAATAAACTAGATATTAGTGAACTTACAAACACGTGAAGCAGAAAAGGTTGAGGAATGTTAGATAGTTACATATCTGTACAATGGTCTTACATATGCACCAACATTTAGATTGTAAATTATTGAAATCCATGAAAATGTATATAAATTATTTTTTTTAATAATGCATGACATTCGGAAGCTATTGTGTTAACCATTTGATGTTCATGAACTTATCAGATAAATGTATGTAAATATTTCTAAACATCCTGACATTACCTTCCTTGTCCTGTCCTATGGCTCGACAGCCTGCTACAGGCCTTGGCCGATCTGTGGTGTTTAAACATCCTACATTACTAAATATGTAGAATTGTGCTGTTCTGTTGTGGCAAATGTTTTAATGTAAGACCGATTCCTCATTCCTATGTAATACAATGTATTAAAGAGTGTGCCTCATTTCTCTTATTGTTTTATATTTATTTATTTACGTCAAAAACCGTTAAAACTGTGTGACGTGCTATGGGGAGAAGTAAATTGAAGTTAAATTTATGTCCAGAAGCAAAACAAGGGGCCATCTCAGCATCTGCTTGAGGATCAGGGAAACTGGACAAAAACCAGATCGTGATGGGGGTCATTGACCCAGAAGATGAAGTTCAATACTTGTTGCAGGTTCTTTACAATTATACAATCCAAATTATATATAATACAATAAATGTCATTGTTAAAGTTAATATTACTTTCCCTTAGAATGCTTGGTGTAGTCTCTAATTGTATAGAAACCGTTGTACAGCAGAAAAGATTTTACTTGGGACTTGAACTTTTGTATTGAATTTAATTGTTTAATGTCATCTGGCAAGGTGTAAAAAAATGTACATGTATTATATGTGAATTTTTTGTAGTGAGCTGATGAATATGATTACTACGTCAATTCACTATCTTACTATTTTGATACGGGGGTGACAATATATATGGTCAATGAAAATGAATGTTCCGTTGATCAGCAAGAGTGCTCATACAGGATTTATGGTTGTGAACTTCTGCAGTACATTTAATTTATTAAATCTACTTCAAAATTAAACATTGTATTGTTTAGAAATATTTTTTTGCCCAGTCGCTACTACAATTTCATGCATGATCCCTTTGTTTATCAAGGAATAACCCTGTTTTACCTATTGTAGCTCTGCTGCTCTGGCACTATTGGTAAACTCATACGATCCATAAACAAATAACAGAGTTAAATAATTACACTCATTTCAATCAACGTAAAATTCATTCACACATTTACATCTTATCCATACATTCTTTCCCTGATACATCATGCATGGCCATTGTTACCATTCTAATAGTTACTTTCTAATTTTAATGATTATTTAAAACTTAAATGGCACCTGACTTCCTCTTCTGACAATTATGATGCAAATAATGTCTATGGCTTTTGAACATAACAGGAAGCTTGGTCATCATAACTGCTGATGTAATTTAATTTCTGTATTAACGTCTTACAACATCTTACATTTTGCTTGCCTATTTGCAACTTTCGAAATTAAAGTTAGAATTCTGCAAAATTCACTTCATGATAGATGGGACCTACACTTTTCGCTTAACAGAAAATTTTGGTGTGGTTGTTAAAAACTACAAAGATGCATTGGCGTACAATACTGCAATCCACCATCAATATCTTGTTATTTTGATATACATTAAATTTAAATACATTATGAGCACTAGCCATGTGACCAACATAGATATCCCTAATGGTGGAACCAAACTCATTATTAATTTGTCTTAAAAATTCTTCGTAAGAAGAGAAAGAATCGTGTGCCAGAAAACGAAGAAATTTCGCCAGAAAAAAACAACAACTTATTGCCGGGTTCTGTAACGAAAAAGTCGATTCTAAGTCATGTTACTAAATTTAAAATTCTCTAGCAGGTGGTGGTGTGTGTGTATATATGTGTGTGTGTGTGTGTGTGTGTGTGTGTGTGTATATATATATATATATATATATATATATATATATATATATATATATATATATATATATATATATATATATATATAATATATCAATGCTGGCATGTTAAATCTAAGGATCCGAGTTCGAGTGGAAAAATAATTTTCTACTTGAAAACACTTTTGTTGGTTTATGTAGTATAATGTTGCCAAGCATTTAGAATCATTGCGAGAGAATATGTGCTTTGGCAGCGCCACTAGTTTTAACTTGTTCTCTTCTTTGCTGGATGTCATTTATTTAATAATAATAATAATAAAATAAATTTTTCACATAAATACAGCATACGCCATGTATGACAAGTCAGGATATGTATATAATCATACAGTGTACAATACAGGTATATTTAAAAATCAAATGCAAGACAAATTAAAGGAATACGGCGTGGGGATGTCTACGTGCTAACCATGTTGATAGGTTCTACGGAATTTCCTCAGAATATTATTTTGTATTTTAAGTGCGAGTGAACATTTACAAAGTACACCATTCAGTGTATCTAAGTTAGAATTTGACTTAAGGATGTATATGGCATAACATGATTTGGTATGCGTGGTGTTTAGATCTGTGATATGGGTGTTCCATTTTAGATCATCTTGAATAGTCAATCCAAGGAAAGTTGTGTTTTGGGCAATTTTTACAGGCATGTTTTTTTTTTTTATCATCAATTGTGCTGGAGGCTTTTCTCTAGAGAGTGGATTCCGAAAGTTTAGGGAAACAGTTTTACTGGTGTTTATGATAAGTTTATTTTCCTAGAACCATTTTACTGGTGCCGCTAGGACTCTGGACTGTGACTCGTGCTTCTTTTTGTAGTTTGTTGGGTATTTGCTTTAATAATGATGTTTGTGTCACCAGCAAATAGGACCATTTTGCTCTTCTGTAGGGTCAGGGGCATGTCATTGATGTATAATAGAAATAGCATAGGGCCTAGGACTGATCCTTGTGGGGCTCCATAATTTATCATTCTAGGAGGAGAAAAATGGGTAGAAATTTTTTATCTCAAAAATGCATGATTGTGATTACTTGACAAGGATTTGAAAGGTATGATTTAACCCATTGCTGTGTAATGCCTCTAATTCCCAAAAATTCTTCGACTTTCCGTGCAATGTGCTGCGGAACATTTGCCGGCAACTCCACTGCAAACGACAAATGCACGGTCGGTAGATGTTCTTAGTGTTAGGCTAGGGGAGATAGTGGTGACGAGGTATGGGGCACGCGTGCCTGCCCTTTACACTGCGTGTTTTAATCACTCTCTCCCCTAGCCTAACATAAAGACATCTGACGTTCCGTCTCCAGTTGAGTTTGTGAGGGATGTCGCAGGTGTGGCCTCTAGCTAGTCCGCGCAGTCAGTTGTCTAGAGGACCGCCAGGTAGCATTTCCGCGTACTCTTAACACGCGTTCCTGCGTCACCCAGCGGCCAAAATTGGGAAGGATTTAGGACAAGGTACAGTTTAGAACACTTCACAGGGGCTGGAGTAGCTCTTGTGAAGTAGTCAACTAACTCGTTTTGTCGGAACAAATTTCACATCAGATTGTCGGGAATCAAACTCCGACCACCTTGACAAAAGGCGAGCGACTTCGCTCTGCGCCACGAGACGACCTTCCTATATTCTACACCAGGCTGTTACACGAGTTGGCTTTGGCGATAACTCATAGCTGATAAACGGAGGGGGCGGCACACCGGGGCTCATGCTCAGAAAGAAACCTTTAAGTAAAAAAAACAAACAGGAAACGTAAAATTCGATTCAATTCAACAATATTTTATGAGATTAATTTTAGACATATTTTTCTTAACAAGTGAATCAGTACCTGGTATCAGTCTATCGGCTGTTCAATCAATGTTCATATTTATTTAAATACTCAATAGAATACAAGTTATATGAGAGTAATGAAAATCTGTAATTTCGCATTATTTTGCTGATTAGTGACCTGATTTTGTTTTCTCCAGTAAGTCTGTGATCAGTTTTATTGAAAATATTTCATGTTAAATAAAATAAGTTATACCTGATTTTGAAGATTTTGATCTAGCAGAGCTTGGTTGTCTTTAAATGAATATAATTTTGATTTACCGCCAAAAGCCAACGTTGTTGATAATTGATGGGTTTTTGCGTTAAAGGTAAATAATGATAATGGAATAGTTCGATGTAAAGCAAGATTACCAGCAAAAGGATTTATGCAGAGACCAGGAATAGATTATAAAGATACTTTTAGTCCTGTTGTATGAATGGAAACAATAAGGGTATTTTTAGGAATAGTTGTTCAAAGAAATTTGAGTATGAAACAATTTGATGTGAAGACTGCATTTTTACATGGTATTCTTAAAAAATATATTTATTTGAAACAGCCTGAAGGATTCGAAGATGGAAGTAATGAAGTATGTAAATTAATTCACAATTTATATGGTTTAAAACAAGCCTCAAAATGTTGGTATAAACGTTTAATTGAATTTCTTGAACAGTATAAGTTTCCATCCATGATCCAAGTTTACTTTTTTGTAATGATTTGAGCTTATTATTTTATGTATATGATGGATTAGTCATGGGAAAAAGTAATCTGATTGATGAATTTAATTAAAAATTAGGAAAACGTTTTGATATTACTTTAGATGAAGTTAATAAATATTTAGGATTACAAATTAAAAGGACCAAGGATTACATTGAAGTTAATCAAGAATTATCTACAAGACGAGTATTAGAAAGATATGGTATGCAAGATTCAAACCCATTGTTAATTCCTATAGAACCTGAATGGATGCCTGAAGAATCATCGTTAACTAATAATAATTGTTATAAAGAAATTGTTGGTAGTTGATGTATTTGACAATTAGAACTCAACCAGATTTGGCATGTGCTGTCAATATTGCTTCAAGAGTTCAAGATGTACCAAAAGAAGCACATATCAAACTAGTTAAAATAATTTTTTGATATTTAAAGGGAACCATTTCTCATGGAATTAAATTTGAAAAATCGAATAAATGTTTTTTGAAGCTTTCAGTGATGCTAATCATGCTGGAGACAAATTTATGAGATGTTCAACCAGTAGTAATTTAATGAAATATTATTCAAAAGGGCCTCTAATGTGGAAAAGTAATATGCAATGTTGTGTGACTTTATCATCAATGGAAGCAGAATATGTTACAGCAAGTGAAGCAGCTAAATCATTTATTTGGTTAAATCGTCTTTTGAAAGAAATTGGGGCAATTAAAGAAGAATTCATTTCAAAATTGTTTATAGATAAACAATTTACCATCATTTTCAAGAATCATCATTTTTCACGAGCGGTCTAAACATATTGAGTTTTGTTATCATTATGTTTGTCAATTAGTGAATGAAAAGAAGATTGAAGTTGAATATATTTCAATTAGCGATTAAGCAGCAGATATTGTTAGGAAAGGTTTATCTTCAAATAAATTGAGAATAATGAAATTATTGATTGGTGTGATAATTAAATAAAACAATATTTTTAAAGAATAATTTAATATGAAGATTGAGGGAGAGTATTGAGAATGAATGTTCATATTAATTTAAATTCTCAATAGAATACAAGTTGTAAGAGAGTAATGAAAATCAATAATTTCGCACAAGGTAACTATTTTGTTGATTAGTGACCTGCTTTTGTTTTCTCCAGTAAGTCTTTGATCAATTGTATTGAAAACATTTTATGTTAAATAAAAGATGTTATAACTGAATTTGAAGATTTTGATGTACTTTGACAGTTACAATGCATAGAATGCTCTTCCATGTCTTCTCCTGAAGTTGCATTCTTTCTTTGTTTTTATTCTTTTCACTGCGGAGAAAATTTGCTCACAGTAATATGTTGACGCAAACATAAATATAATCTTAGCTGCATTTTATGAAGCCTGGGGAAGACTTCTTCATGTAAATTCTGATATCATGACATATTAAGGATATTAAAATATCTGTTCTTAAGAAGGGTGAGTTCTGCAAATATGTTATCTCCAAGTGCATCAGTGATGGCATAGTATCCGATGAGAATAGTGAGGCAGAGGCAATTTTTAGGGGGGGGGGGGGGGGCACAAGTTTTTAAATGAGAAGTGTAGGGGCTGTGGAAAGAGAACTGGCCACTATGGACTAATTAAATATTCAAAAAAGATTTTTGCATATTTTTTAAATTAGAATCATACAATACAAGACATTAAATATACAATTTTAAATAGACACATAAAATATAAATTTATAGTTAACTTTAAGCGTGTAGAAAGACATTTACAGAGATTTGAAGGCTTAACACCTTATCATGGAACAGGTCTTCTAAGTTCCAAAACCCGACAGTAGGCAGCTGGTAGGTAGCTCTGGACATTCTGTAAGGAAACATTTCGCAAGTGTCCCCGATCCCGCGCTGTCCGCAGACAGCCACCATTTGCTCGTCCCATGTTGCAAGTTTCACAACTCCAAAGCATTGCGCTTATGGCAACGCCACTTTTGGCTGCGCTGTAATAGGACACAGTTCTCGAACGCCCCTAACCAATGAAAGGAAACACGGAACATGAAATGCCGGGCTTTGTGAATTCTGAAATCGGAGAATACATAGCGAACAACTACTTAAACATCAAATATTATATAGAAGGAAAGGAAATATGGATGTGTTATTTGGGAGGGCAGTGCCCCTCGAACCTCCCAGCCATAGCCGCCACTGGGTGAGGCACGTGTGGTTGTGGCTTCCTCTGCCAGCCGTCGTAACTACGCATGTTGCTTCCACGAAGAGCAAAGCGAAAGTGATAAGAGCGCTTCCCCTTCCATATCCTCCTCCTGGACTGGCCACGATGACAAGCGGGCGCTAGTTTTCAGGAGTTGCCCCAGTGCTAGGTCGGGATATAATTCTAATTTGTGGCAAGTACTTGTTAGAAAAGGCTGGGTCCATTAGTATAGCAGACGATAATGGTGATAAAGGCAAACGTCAAGAGCATGTACTTTTTTTTCTGAATTTATTTTATTATATTGAATTTTTGGGTTGAAATATATGAAATACGGCTTTCAAACACTTTTTTCGTCCTAAATCTGTTGGATGGGCTGGATGGGATGGGATTCCCTGTCCAGCAGTAACACTTTCACCGTTTTGTGTGGATGGTTTCTTATAAAATTGTCATTTAATCCAGGTGCAGATCCAGAGATAAAGTTTGGGAGGGGAAATTAAAAATGTTTTGGTTGAATATGTCATATTACAGATTTTGTGAAAAGTGTGGAGGGCCGATTCAGGGGACATCCTAGCTACTGATAGGAAGTTGACTTCGTAATGGCATCTCAATGTACTTATCGTTAAATATATTGTTCGATGAAGGAAAATGTAATAATAGATTTGGAACTATTTAACATGTGATATATTTTTACACATAATGTCTGCACGAAATACATTAATGCGATCTAACAGAATCGGGAACATGGGGTCTCCGTTCTTATAAGGTTCAGTAAAGTGGATCATCGATCCGGAGGTCCGTAGCCTTGGGCGTGGATGATAGTTCTTGGAGTTGACGCCGGGGGTCGCTCACGCACCGCGCCCTGCACACACTCTCGTGCGCCCTGGCGGAGGATGGCTTCACCCGAAGACCGCATGCTGAAGCCCCCGAGCGCGGCTCGGGGCCCTCGTCGGGACGCGCGCGGCCCAGTCAGAGAGCGCACGCGGCGCGCGCGTGTCCCGTCGAGCGTCCGGCGGCGCGCCCGCGCCAGGGCGGCGGCGCGCGTCGTTGGGGGAGGCGCTACAAGGCGACTTCGACTTCCGTTTTGTCAACTTCGAGGGTGAAAAGCGTCAAGCGTCGGCAGATAGTCCAAGCGGGTTGAAAACTCTTCCCACAACACCTCTACGGAATTTCCCCATATAACCTTTCCAATGAAATGAACTTTGAAACGAAAAATATTCTCCAAATTGTGGCCTAACGACATGTGCTGTCCCTGACGATTCCATTGGTAGCCCCCTTAAATTCAATTAATTCAAATCAATCAAGTGTCGTTCTTTGAGCAGTTCGAAACCCTATTCTATTTTCGTTTTTCTCATGTTTTTCTTTTTTTAAGCCTGCCGTTTATTTTTCTCTTTTTGATGCATAAAAATGAGAGAGAATAATATTAATTGGATTGTTGGTGATGTAGATACCTTTTTTATGATAAATTACTAAAGATATTGTCTGGTATCAATACTTAAAAAAAAAGTATTGATACCAGACAATATCTTTAGTAATTTATCAGAGAATAATATGTTGTTTCTTTTTTATTCATAATAATTGAGAGAATGATATTTCTATCTGGTCTTCAGATGAAAATAATTACCCCCAAAATACCCCAATCAACCCCATCTATTTAGGTTCTTCATTCCCCCCCCCCCTCATACCAAACCAAATCCCCATTTTGGGGACAAAATTCCCCAATCCGGCTACCTTGTTAATCCTGGCTAGCTGCTATTGGGGCTCACTTAGCTTAAGGTAGTTCACTTGATAAAGGGATTTTCGGCTAATGACCACCAAGCCGATGTGTCAAGTCCTGGTACGCGGGTCGTTATTGGTCAAAAAAAAGTTCCTTCATTCACCGCGTGATGTCGTTGAAGCTAAGTGTGTCCGATTAGCTTCCGACAATAATCGTACATATCCCCACCTTGCTACCAATACCGGAGTTAAGTCGGCCTCTCTGAAAAACGATGTTCGTTGATGACTCCCGTCAAGGCGGCGTTTGTGGTCACGTGTTCAATGTACGAATCTGACATTCGCGACTCGATTTTAAATAAACAGATAACGCTTATCACAGATATAATGCAAAATATGTTCGTACAAAAAATAGTTTTTGAAGAAGCGTATATAGTACGGCACGGAATTTCTAGTATTTCTTATGAGAATACAATTTTTCCGTCGAATGATGGGATAGCATTAGAAAGTACCGAAGCCATATAAAAGTGAACCAACTGCAGATGAAAGAAAGAAGAAAAGAGTGCCAATTGATATTGACGAGCGCATGTACGGAAGATACGCCATTGCTGTCTCTTCGATCTAAAAGGCTGGGGAGCCCATGCCTGGGGGGTGGGGGGTGAAGAGAGGTGGTTTTAACGAGCTGTCACTCACTTCTGAAGGGCAATGCGAATGGTCGAAAAGGCGTCGCGCAATGAGGACCGCAGCCACAATTTGGGTGATCCATGAGCGACCGCATTCGGGAAAGCTAATGGGAGGGCGAACCCGCGAAGCTCGAGTGTAGGAAGAGTTGCCTACTTTAAGGGCGCGTTGAACTTTGTCGCTACGGGGTAGAGAGGAAGTTATGTAATGCTGCGCGAAAAACAGCTAATTTTCGGCAGAAAACTTTTATTAAAGGGTAGTAACGAAAAAGTGGATAAATCCAGTTGCTAAATTAAGAATAATCTAACACGTGGTGTAGCCAGAATCCATGTTTTGTGGGTCCTAATCGAAAACTGAAAAATCGATTGACAGCAAAACATCTGTCAGTCCGTCCGTCTGTGAACAACGCCAGCGGCTAAACCGTTCCGCCGATTTGATCCAAATTGATATTGCCCAATCGATCTGGCTGACGTCGTGACCTATTGAATTTAAAATCGATATTTTAATTTTGGGGGTACTTTACATGAAGCTCCTGGGATATTAAAAAAATATGCCTCTAATTAAAATTGATTAAATATTGTTTTTGGATAGTGTGAAGAACGTTTAAGAAATTGGTGCAGGTCTCATGTTCGTTGAAAATACTGATATTTCGAAAATTGCAAATGTTCAACATTTTTTCGGTGTCTTTCTACAACTCAAGTATTAAAGCCCTGTAATTATTTCCTGTAATGAAATGTGTTCCTTAAAGATGTATTTTAAAATAAGGACATGTACAGTTATTCGAAACGCGATAAAGTACGTGCTCTTTTAGCACCACCAAGGAAAGTCAGGAGCAGACCATGATTCAACCTCGTTGATCCAAATATTTGCATTAAACTTTTTTTAAAGCACAGAGCACAAATCACAAAGTTCTATGGTATCAACTAGCGAAACCCAGCAGACCTTGCTCTTCCCTTCATCTCTCTCTCTCTCTCTCTCTCTCTCTCTCTCTCTCTCTCTCTCTCTCTCTGTCTGTCTCCGTCTCCCTCCTCTCCCCCTCCCCCGAAAAATGTAATATAATGTTAAAAAAGATCTCATCCCGTAGATTATTACGGTGTTAGAAACGTTACATAGAGGCCATCGACTCTATGCAAACTTCATCTATTGGTCAATTCAAACTTTTAGTTTTTAATTCCCTTGAACGCATCGTTTAGGAGTTATTTAACGATATCGATTTTAAAAAATCCTGCCGAGTGTGTTACGGGTTGCATTTGGCATGGATATTTAGTTTTGGTCTACAGCGCCGTCTAACGAATTTTTACGATATTTTAATAGTTAATCTGCTTTTCGGAGCGGAGATGAATACAACAAATAAATAATTAAAATTGTTTCAGCCGTTCTTAAATTATAAATGCTGTAACTAACCCAACTTTGTTTTATATAGTATTATATAATCTAATGCTATTTCCAACAAAAGTTTTGAATTTTCAAAAAGTAAACGAAACTATTTATTCGTATTTCTTATGTTTTGTTTTCTGAAGAGTTTTAAAGAGTTGGTAGAGTATTAGGAGAATAGAAGTTGCAATACTATAATATTATATAACAGTTACATGTTATTTGAGAAAATACATTCTGTTGTAAGCACCATTGGGTTACAAAAACGTTTTTTGGCCACCCGTCCTCCAATGAACAACATTAACGCCTAAACCGATTAGAGAATTTTGTAATATAGAACTTAGTATAGAGGACAATATACTAAATTTAATTGAAGAATTGCTGACACTTTTCAAGTTTCAAAAAATAATTAAATAATTCTGTTTCGAGTGACCTCAGTGAGTCAGGAGTTTTTAATGAAAGGGTGATGAAATGGCTTTGGTAGAAAGTAGAAAAATTGTACTTAATAATAGGTTACAATTAATAAGAGAAAATGTGTGCTGTTAAGCTCTAGTGAGTAAGATGGGCTGTGGATTCTCTTCTCTGTACAAACTTGAGCGGCTTCCTTCGTAAAGCTGCTGTTCGCTCGTGAGAAAGTTATCTCCCCCTCATACGTCAATACAGTATTTACTCTTTGATGATAAAAATATAGATATTAAAAAAACGATTCAAGGCATTGGAACTTGAAATGACTCTTGAGAAACTTCTAGTTTTAAACGCGCGAATCAAGTGTTCTTTTCAGAGTTCGGTATCTTGATGGAAGTAACGCAGCTTTTCTCATTCTTCTCTTCTTCAAGCGAGATATTTTTTGTTTTAGTTACAATTACTTGTCTTAGTTCAGAGTTTTAATTTAGTTAACAGATAAAACAAAGTGCTTTGGCAGATACAAATAACGTCTACAGAATTTTTTTAGCCATTACTGCTGTTTGGGAAACTATTTTTGCAAGTCTCAGTATGTGAAACAATACTTTTAACATTTCCCAAACGCTCTTCTGCGTTGAAAGTAGCCTTCATTTACGTTGTCAGAGGCGAATCTAGAAGGTGCTTTTTCTTCTTTTTTTCGGAGAGAGGGGTCGACCTTCTCCCGTAAATATTTTTCAAATGATAGTTTAGTGTGCAAAACAAGTGATTAAATTACGTGAATACTACCTTGGGATATAATCACTCAAATGAAATGAGTAAAATGATTAAAAAAATAGTTTTGAAAATTTATTTCGTTTTGACCAGTACACATGCTTCGCAGGATTTTTAAATATCATTTCTTGTTCATTTAGAATATACCGCCCTCTAGAAATAACTGCAATTTATTTTTATTTTTATCGGTTAGTATGTGTGTTCAAAACTTCTTATATATATATATATATATATATATATATATATATATATATATATATATATATATATATATATTGAAACCCAGAATATGTGTTTCATTACACTAATTAAATCATTAGTGTAAGAAACCAATTGCTATTTTGAACTGCGCGGTGCGCGCGCTGAGCGCGGCGCGCCGGGGCCGGCGAGCAACCGCTGCCACCGCCGACGGTGCCCCGCCGCCGGGAGGCGAGCGTGTGAATTTCGGTTGGAACTGGGCACCGCGCACGTGCAAAAGTTCGTTGCGAGGGTCGCGGACGAGAGCCGTTGGCAGAACGGTGACCAAGGAGACGCTAGCGGAGCGGCGACGAGTGCGGACGTGTCACGAGAGCTCGCGAGTAATACATGGACACAGTCGACAGGCAACGCAACTGTGGAAATATCTGAAACTGTAGTATATCACAAACGTGTAAATAGAACATTAGAAGTATCAATGGTAAAAGATTAGTGTTGGTCGAATAATTAATGTTGTTCTTATTAGTTGGCGTGGTGGAAGCATTCTTGAAATTGCGCGGTACAGAACTGTGACCAGTATAGAGAGTAGGCGCGGGTTGTGTAATTAAACCCACTGACGGACAGTGATTCGAGGAAGGTGCGAAGCCGAGGTATCAAGATCCTGGTCGGGGAAGAATTGCTGGAGCATCAGCCGTGGACGTCTACCACACCATCCGCTGCTGACGGCCCGCAGCAGTAGCAGAGGTCGACAACCCCGTCGGCACGAGCGGCGCTACCAACATCATAGGTATTTAGGCGGGGCCCCGAAGGTATGAGAAATGCATTTCACTCTTAATCTTGGTACCAAGGCAGAGTATAAAAACGTTGTCTAATTATGTAAATAACAAATTTGATTTAAAATAAATCTTGTTTATAATTGTATTTCAATTTATGATTAACCACCCCGACGTTGCACCAACTTATCTAGGGACCCATTCACGTAAAAGATACCCTCTCTTAGTGTTGTATTGCAGTGAAGATACCCGGCACCACCAGGTATGTCACAATATATATATATATATATATATATATATATATATGTGTGTGTGTGTGTGTGAAGGGAGCCCAGAAAGACAACATCGCGATAATTTGGTGGAACGTGAAACTACTGTAGGTATTTAAAGCTCTTTATGTTCTAGATTATAATAAACCAGAGCGCTGTCTGTTTCACGGAACCTGATTCTAAATTACTTGTAATGGATGTAGATTTGATTTTGCTGCGTTTCCTTAAATTGGGCAGGCCTTCGTAATTGGATGACTTTTTCTGGATTCTTATAATATTCTACTAGTTTCAATTTTGAATGAGGGCTTGTTAGAATTTTGAATGAGGAATATAGTTCAGAGGTTTTAGCTCGCGTTTTCTGCAATCGATTGAATATGCGCTTTCTAATTAAGTTCGAGTCGATAAAAATTTCTGGATATTTGGCTGGGATACTGTTTTGTATAAAACTACTAAGGTATTGTCGTATTGTCTATGCGTAGTGGAGAGTGCGGGGCGATCCACGAGAAAATTTTTGCCTATTTTATCGGAACTATCTTTTATTTTCCTATCTTTTGCCCTTAGAATGTATCATTCAAAATCGTCCTTTAGGTTTGAATTATCAATGTTAATGTTGGTATGTGAGGAAAAAAGGTCGTGTCGGCTGCAATGTACGCTGTGTAATGACTTTGTTTTAGATAATCAGCAAGAGAAAAATGATAAAAATGGTTGGAGATAGCGGTGAGCCCTGTGACACTCCTCCTTGAACTTTATGTGACCAGGCAAAATAGTTAATTTTTGCAATTAATTTTCTATTTGATAAAATCTTTTTAATGAGTTGAATAAATAATGAGGGAGACATGACCCCCTTTGCATCCACAGGAATTGCTCTCTCTGTCATTTGTAGATGTTAAATGTCACGTCTCCAGTGTTGAAGAACATTATTTTGGCACAAGAACAGATTTCGTGCTGAGCTGGAGAAAACACGCACTCGCATGGGCCGAAAGGAGAGATCTTTGAGCCAGTTCTTCCGTATTTCGCCCCCGGAGCTGCGGGCGTCAGGTGGCAGGCCGCGCAAGGGGTGGAAATGACAATGTGTCTCTGCCACCGATCCGCGAAGAGATAAATTTGTTGCTTCTCTGGGGTGAAAAAGTAACGGAATGAGCTCACAACTAGTAAAAAGTGTGAGAAATATTTCATTCAAAAGTATGAGTGTTTTCTGAACTTTCAGATTCCTTACATACTGTACTGCTTAGGGTATATGTAACGACTTGAAGGGGAAAGTGATTTCTTATTAATCAATAAAACACACATTCATATAAATATTTATTATAAAATAAATAAGTTTAAATAAAATAAATAAGTATAAAATAAACAAGAGCGTGATGAGCGCACAATATAGAAATGAACTTAATGACCAAAGATGGTAAAATAATAAATATTTATGTTTATTGCAGCAAGACTTAATGGATTTCTGGAGCTGGCACTGCGCAAGTGAAATTTTTCAGGAAAAACGTTAAGCTTTTGGCGTAGTTTCATATTTTCATTAATTGCTTGTTATTTTATTCTGCTTTGACGGATAATGATGGTATACAAAGACGAATAATTTACTTTTAGAAAAATATGAAAAGAAGACACAGGGAGGAGAAAGTTTACATAACAATATTGAAATTCTTATGGAGAGCACAACAAATATATATCTTTACTGGTCGTCTATCTTATCTTTTATAGAAACGGAAGTCAGTATTTATGAAATATGTTTCACTTTTCTATTTAACGTTGCTTCGATATTTGCGTTTTACTCGTTATAACTCCCATGACAAAAACAAAAATATTTACAAACTTCGTTCAAGGGCAGAAGCCTCCTGTAAACTATTACAAAATATACCTATTGTGACGCGATCTCTATATTGTTTCTAGCATACGTTGTCATCTTATAGTTCATGTCAAGGCATAAATGTTCATTCAAAAAACAGCATTTATTTGGAGTTCATTGTGTACCGTTCATACGTAAGGCAAAAAGTGCCTCACAGGTAGCTATCACGATGTGTTTACTATAACCTCTAATCACATCATTCACTACTTCACATTTACGTAGTCTTTGGCGGTAACCTTCGTACAGACCAGTGTGGCTTTGATGATTAGCGTGATGATTTGAGAACACAGTGAGGAGCAGATGCGGCAGCCGTGACTTGTTTCGTCGAACGTTTCATGTCCCTTGCATTCTCTTTCAAGCAGTCTCTTCGGATATGAAATTCATGTTTATGAAAGTGAAAATGCTCCTCTTCTGCAACATAAGTAAGAACACGTGAATGAGTTCATATTTCTATATCATGGCTTCTATAAATATATAATATTATTAAATGAATATTATAATTAAAAAGTAATACCATACATTTTCAATATTGATGTCATAATATGTTTGTAAATGGGGTGTCGGAAACGATAAGGATTTGGATGATAGCTTTTTGGTGACACATTTTTCATCACAACATTAACTTATGCTAACTTCAAGTAATGTATTGGATTCCATGAGGATGTTTTAAATTATTTTTACAGCAATAAATATTCCAATTTCATTTTTTCTTGCTTCCAGTTTGTCATTGTATTTAATTAAGACGGTGAAATAGTCATGAAGATTTCTTAACACTATCAGGAAATGTATAATAATTAAAAACAGATATTTCTCTTTATCTCTCCGGTGTATTGTAGGGAATGAGGAGCAATGTAAAGATTAACCCGCACCCCAAACTTCAAAACGACCCCAGTTGGCTTCAGAATTAGGCGCAGAGGTTTTCGTAGAGCACCTGGTCCTATTTGCAAATTTTCATTGAAAAACTTGAAGCCGTTTTTAAGAAAATGTTTGAGCGTTTCTAAAAATTCGCACTCTTGAGCTCATTTTTACAGAATACTTTTGGATTTCGAGAAACTTAGTGGGAAATTATTGGAAACAGTTTGACTGGCAAAATCAATAATGTATAAAACCGTCTGTAATGTAAATATTAACAAAGTGAGAGAGAATAAAAGAAATACTTGTTTATAGTTTGAAAAATTAAAAGAATACATCAAAATGGCGTTCATCTCAAGTTGCACATGTCTCTTGATATGTGTGGTAGTGTAATTCATGAAAGTGTACTGTGAGGAGAGGACAGGTCAAGGAAAAGGAAGGTCACATCGCGCGCGGTCCGTGGCCCGTTTGTTAGGGTACTGCCCCGACATTCGCCTGGTGTAGATCGGAGGAACCACGGAAAACACCGATTGATCGCTAAATGTCTCCTTCCAACAGCGACTGAACTTGATCTAGCTATGTAGCTAGTGTCGAAAATCCTGCCACCGTCGGGAGTGGAACCCGGTCAGAGGTACTGCAGTGCCATGAACCGATGCCCTGAGACACGTAAGCCGAACTAGTTAGTTTCGTCTGTTGTCAACGGGCGGTGGGCTGTTATAGAGCGATTTTTATAAGAATGAGACATTCTGACAGCTAGCGCTGGCAACACAACAGAAGGTTCTGTGGTCGTTGTGTCCTTGAATCTGTTAGACTCTCCTTCCTCCATTCGTTCGTTAGAAGTTGGCTAACTTGTAAATGGCTTCGACTCTTCTTTTTATGATGTCCTCGTCCTACGAAAATATAGTGCGCCACGAGAAATAATAGAAATTAGTAAGTGCAGAGCTATGTGCTCTTCTATAAAAATCCTTTTTTTATAAACCATACATTGAATTTAGTTTTTCTGTGATAAGTATTGTTTGCTTTAAAATCGAGTCTTGAATGTGAGATGCGTACTGGAAACGACGCACGTTTTTGCAGCTCCTGCGTTGTAAGGTGGTGAGGTGTGTTCGAGAGCGTTTCGTAGCCCCGTGCTTTCTTTTTATATTTATTAGAATTTATAATTGTGACACGATTGTGAAAACTAAGCGAAACTCTTAGACTTCTGTATAGTGATGTCTTCGCGGGAGCCGCAAACAAACACAACGAAGGGGCGTGGCTGAACAGCTGCCGCGGCGGAGGGATACTTCTCTGAATCACACGTGATGTTTGTTTCGCAAACTGTCACTTTGGCCCATTCTTATAAAAATCGCTCTATAAATCCTTGATGGTCGCACTGCGTTGGGTTCGTACCTGGAGCGCCGCTGGGAGGGCGTGAGGGCGGGCGTGGCTAGCGGCGGCTCCCTTGGCCGCCCCGGCCCACGCCGCGCCGCCGCGCGCCCGCCAGCGCCGTCGTGCGCTGCGGCGGGAACGGGTAGTAGGCGGCGGGCGGCTTGCGCTGAACCCGCATCGGCGCCGACGCCTGCGCGCTGTAGCCGCCGCCCCCGTCGCCGTCGTCGTCGCCCCCGCCACTCGACAGCGAGTACGACGTGTACACGGACGACGGAGATACCATGTGGCCCTGCGGGAATAAAAATCTTTGATAATATTTTCACCAATGCTTGATTTGTAACATGTTAGGTCCCGGAACGCGTCCTATATTAATTATTAATTTAAGGGAAATTTTTATATATTTAAAATGTAATAATTATAAATCATAATTATAACTAGTAACAGTCCGGCTCTAAGTTAATGTAGTAATAGTAGGAAATAAAAAAATATATTTTATTATTTTTTCTAATGATTTTATTACGTTCGTGCAAATGACACCGTTAAGTGGAAAATTATTTTCAGTTTACGAAGGATGGCCGAACTAAAAATCGATGTTTCCAAACCTTTGACTTCTTCATTTTGTTTTTTTTTTTCCCTATTTTGAACCCTAGGATCCGTATCGCTGTTCCGTGGCGTTCCCTCAGAAATCAAGCTCTGATTTATACTATTAACTCTTTGGAATAAGAAATAAAAGTTAATAAATGTCCTTGTAGAGAAGAGAAATGCAATGTAACGTTGTGGAGTATAGTATTCAGAGTGAAAATTAGGTAAGAGAAAATAAATGAATCGGGCGGGCAAGAGAAACATCTGGTCATCATCAGTTGTGGTCATTTCCTCCCTGCCAATTTTTTTTATAATTTCACTAATTTTCTTAAAATAATTACCATTCCCATTACGAATGTACGCGTACGTTAATGCTAACACTAACAAATCTATTTCGATAATGTGTATGCGAGTCTGAACTGAAATTGGCTTCCCTGAAATACTTTCTGTATCCAACAATGATTACTACTTACAAAAAAAAAAATTATTAAAAATTAATATTCAATGCTTCCTAATAGAACTGAATTTTAACAATTGATTTGTAATAGTAGAGAAACTTAAATTTTAATACAAATTTGGTGTTTGGTTAAAGTGGAATTACATCTTTTGAAGTGAGTACTGAACATTAGTCTTCAGGTTTTAGAATAAAGACCACGGTACATCTTCGACAGGGCTTGCAAACAGAAAGTGGCGAACCGAATGTGTTTAGACCACTTAACTATTTCATTTGGTGTTACACGATGTTATAATCCCTCAAGTAAACAAATATTTTGGCGTCGAATGTTACATTTCCTCTTTGTAAGAGGAGATAATGTGATAAATTAATTAATTAAAAATTAATTCTATGTATCGTTTGTATTAACAGCATTGTAGATCTTAACCTATGACTTTTCCATCAAGTGGCCTATAATGGCAAATAAATGTATTCAAAATGTTTTTACTGTGCTATAACTTCTTTTCACTTCTTGCATTTATAAGAGAGGGGGTGTTGTCGCAAGTGTTACGTTATGATTTAGCAGGTTTTTTTAGGGGTCAAGCACACGTTACGGGTGCGCTATGAGGGGATGGGGTATTCAGAATACTACAAATTTGCGTTATGTAATTTTTGAACGGCCTCTAGGTAACTTTTACTCATGTGTAATGAGGGTAATATGAGAGATAATTCCAGACAGTTGGATGCTACGTAAGTTAGAATTTGTATATTATTTAATATTTGTACGTTTTATACATACGAGTTTTTGTTATAAATTTACAAATTAATTTTTTTGAAATTATTTATAATCTACATGAGATAAATATATAAAGATATATGCTCCATTTCTGAATTGTCTTTTCCACGAGTCATACTATTTTATATTTTCGTAACGTAACAGAATGTATTGCGATATACTTATTTGGTCAATAACTATTATTTTCCTTTTAGTAAAAAAGCCTCCCACGTGGGTGAGCGTGGGCGTACCTGGAAGATCGCGTGGGCGGGGCTGTGCAGCACGGGGTGGCCGCTCTCCACCCAGTGCGGGCCGGCGTGCGTGGGCGGCGGCGCGGGCGGCCAGTGGTCATGGGGCGATGGCGCTGGTGGGGGCGGCGCCCACGACGGGTGTGTTGGCGCGGGCGCGTGGTGGACGAAGGTGGGCGGCGGGTGGTAGGTGGGCGCCGGCGGAGCGGGCGGCCGCCGCGTCCACTTGTCCCACAGCACCAGCCCCAGCGTGAGCAGCGACACGATGAACGCCTTCTTGGCGAACATCACCATGAGGATGACGCCGCCCAGCACGGACAGGCCGATGGGCACGAGCGTGCCGAGGCGCGTGGCGATGGCGATCACTAGCGGGAAGATCATGCGCAGGCGGTGGCCGATGCGGCCCTGCGCCGCCGTCGCCACGCCCGAAGCACCTGCGCACGTTATTTTTTTTTTAAAAAAAATTGCGAATTGGACTACGTACACTAGCACTTACCGAGGCTCAGTTACATTTTCCCGTGGCAAATGAATGCGACTGCTTTTGGGGGGATCAGCATTATAAGAATGCTGAATCAAATTTCTATCCCCAACGGTTGCTAGTCCTGAAGGGGATGGGATATGGAATGATAATGATGATGATAATGAAGAAGGATTTTTTTAAACATTTTAGGTATACTCCGCCTTGCAGGAAGTATGAAAGCTTCTTCCCTGCTACCACTCAAAAGGCACCACATCCAATAACACGAGATTTGTACATGGTAGGCGAGTGCAACTAGCCTATATTAATTTTCCATAAAATTCCATGGCAGCTAGCTAGGAGTCTAGGCAGTCGGCGAGCACAAAGCAAGGGCGTGACGCCGCTTACGGATAATCGCGTGCAACCCACGACGTTTCTATTAAGAGATGCACCGGAGGCGTAGAGAAATTATTCTGAGAAGGGACCAGTTTGATAGTTAGGAAAACAAATGAAAGTCATATTTCTTAATGATATTACAGAGGGTAGTGTTAAAGGCATTTGCAAGTGAGCCATCTGCAAACAAAAGTATTGACCAATTGATCACATGGACACCCACCGTTAGCCGAGCTGTAGCTGTGAAAGAGATCTCTTCTTAGAGTATCTCACTTTAATAGATGTACCATCACGATGGCCAGTCTTCTTGCACATTGCTTAGAGAATGCACACACACGACATGTTCTGTTCCTATATACGCTGCACGCTGTAGAACATCTGATCTCTCCGCTTCATAATTTCTTCATTAAAACATTCACTTCTGGCGTTAAAATTTCATCCTTTCATGATTTAATCTGAGAGTTACTTTCTCATGTATATCAATCGAAGTACAAGCTTCACATCTACCGAGAATAGAAGTTTCAAGAGTAAAACGAACTATTTTAAATTCCCTAGATCGTTCCTTCGCATTCCTCAACCTCAATAAGCTGATGTGTCTGCGCTCACGACTTGGATTTCTCTTGCCATAAAAGCCACGGGCTGATACGTAGTACTCTCTACGTTTACGGTACATGCTGCACGCTTTCATTACTACGCATGATTTCATTTCTTCATCACGAAACATTTCTTCTATCTGTAGTATTTCGTAAGGTACTGGATTTCTTTGAGTCATCATTTTTGAAGAATCCCACAACGAATTTTACGACAACCATAACAATCGGAAGTATGATTTGCAAAGTTAATGCAAGATATTTTCTTGTTTACTTCCTTCACACTGCTATCTCGATATCGTTTCACTTACTATAAGTAAAAGCAGCATCAGCCGGCGGAAGCAAAACGCTAACGTAACAAACGGGGGGTAAACTATCTGGAATATCGCCGGTTCAAACCTGGTCGGTCCCGGACATTTACTTGGTGTGGTGAACGTCAGACTACAGACTCCGCACTATCTTTTCTTTCTATTCATCTCCGTAATTCGGTCTGGGACATCGTGCGTGTGTGTGTGTAGATGTTTGTTGAAGGAAAACATTGAATAACTTTCCCCTCATAACCGGCATTTGCTGACGGACTTCTCCAAACTCTCAGAACATTCAAACGACTGGAAAGTACAAGACATCGCATCCTTGGGAACAGTTCATCTGTAGGCAAAGTCTTGTAGAGGCACTTACACTCGCTAGATTTGCAGTTTAGGAAGCTTGTTACAACCCGGAGTAAACTTAACATTTAGCCGACTCCTAACTCTTTATCCGTGGCCAATAAATAATAATAATAATAATAATAATAATAATAATAATAATAATAATAATAATAATAATCAAAGGCGTAGGGAATTGGCGACCCCATCGCCCGCAGTACCCAGCCGGAGGGTAGGGGCTGCGCAATCAGCCAGGTTTCCTCTACCTACAAAGAGGCGCTGTCCGCTGTCCTAACCTGCACATCCTCCCTTTCATATTCCGCCCTTCCCCTTCCAGCTGGAGTAAGTGGGGGAATCGAGTAGCTCACTTTCTTCCGTTACCTAAACCCTAGGTATTCTCCATCTGGAAAGGTTTTCGAACTCTATTTTTCCTTTCCCACTTTCACCCGTCGCCTCCCAAAGTCCAACCCTAGGACAGGACGCACGTCTTCTCAAGTCACGTTATGTCGGGTTATGTCAATTAAAACAGCAAACAGGTCAATGGCAAATAATACCTTACCGTAGGTATAAAAGACGTATCTACATCTGATGAATTAAAGACATTTGAAAAGCCTCGGAAAAGGGCCGAGGGGAGCGCCTGGGGGCACCTCTGGAGCCATCGCTGGAGGTGACAGTATGCGAACAGATGGTGGCAGGATGCTGACTAGGCGGGCACCTGCTGGCAAACTCGAAGTCTCTACTGCCAACTATCGAAGAAGAACCAAACACCCACTATCTTGAGCAGAACAAGCAATTGCCGTTTCAATGGAAACTCAGCCACTGCCACTCTCTCTGGCAAGCTAAGGCAAAACGAATAACGAAATGGGCCTTAGAAATGAATGAATACATCGTCTACTGCTACCCCCAAAATAACTAAACTGAAACAGCTTAGGACTTAACAGCTTAACCATTATACCATACGGTTATTGGCAAACACTCAGAACTTTCCTCAAAGACAGTCCAACATAATAATAATAATAATAATAATAATAATAATAATAATAATAGTAATAATAATAATGTCATGGAAGTC
This sequence comes from Gryllus longicercus, assembly GCA_038098605.1. Classification (NCBI taxonomy): domain Eukaryota; kingdom Metazoa; phylum Arthropoda; class Insecta; order Orthoptera; family Gryllidae; genus Gryllus; species Gryllus longicercus. Next base: position 347,983 of record JAZDUA010000132.1, read on the forward strand.
AGATGTGCTACTTATTCGCAAAGTACTCGTCCGTATCATCTCGTCTTAGGCCTTCATTTTCGGCCCTTTTCTTCCAAGGTTGGCTCCCCTCCCATTCCTCCTGCCATCTCACCTCCACCTCCGCCCCAGCACCACCATCTCCACTGGTATCACCACTGCTACCTCCACCATCGCCCATTGCCATCGCCATAACCACCACAACCTCCGCCTCCGGCTCACCACGTCCTTCAAAAGCACCGCCTTCCCTTCCAGCGTCTCTCCCTCCCACCTCCTCATCACCTCCCACACCATCGCCTCTAGGTCTGTCCCGGTGTACCATCAAGTGGGGGACGAAACTGCCTGGGAGGTAAAACAGTCACTACTCTTACGGGACTAACGACAAAAGGAGTTGACGTGCACTAAGACATGTCAATGTTCTCTACCGCCTCCTTGGCGCACACCACTTCTACTGTAGCCACGATTGCCACCCCACCGCCGACGCCGACACGCTCTGGATGCGCGTGCGGCGCGTGACGCTGGCACGCACGCATTCTTCCGCGTGCGCGCCGCCCTCCGCCCCCGCACCCCCCACCGGCCCCACTGCAGGCGCGGGCTCGCTCACGACGCCCACGCCCACGGAAGCGACTGCCAGTGGAAATGCACCAGAAATAGGGGCTTTTTGCTCGACAGTGTACAGAAATCCAGTCAAGAACTACTCTTCTCCACTTTTGAGTGTCTCCGCGTTCGCAGAAGCTCGACATTGCTGTCCATTGGTGCGTTTGTTTACATAAATAAAATGATAATGGACGCTATTATCCACGGATGACAACCTTCGAAGGACGACCCCCGAATTTTGGTAGGCCGCGGAAAGAAGCTTGCAAGCGTGCCCACAATCGGCGCCCACCGGACATCGGCAGGTCGTCTCACAGTTTGGGTGACCATCTGGACGGTCTCTCGCCCAGGCGCTTGGAAAAGGCCTGCTAGTCGTGCCTGTTTATATCCGAATAACGGCTTCGTTTTGGGAAGAGTATGAGATCCGTGTGGACAGTCCTAACGTTGACTGTTATTTTGTTTGCTTACTCTTTTGCGAGCCTTCACTGCCAAACTATTAGCGAACGCTACAGGCTATAGCTATAGGGTAGAGATGTGCGCGTTACCCTTTCACATTTGAGAGACTGGGTCCGGTCCATCCGGAATTGCAATGCACGAAGGGGGTTTCTAGAAGGTTTATTAAGTTTCGTAGCCAATTTAAACAAATCTACGGTAACATCACCTAGTATTGTGGATTCGTTCCCATTTCGCGGAAGGCAAAGATGTTTAATCTTCGGATTTTGACGTGGAAGACACGGAACAATCAATCTTGTATCCCATTTTGCCATTTAAATCTTTATCCATTATTTTGTATCGTTCTGGAAAACCAACAAACTTTCCGAACGTACTCGTAAACGTAAGGGGAAGGAGACTGCACTTCAATACGGAAGTAATGCGAAGGCGAGGAACGTACTTTGTCGCTCCCCTCTTCCACCACCAACTCATGCTCGGAAAGCGATATACTGTTGTGTGTTTGGTACACGATCCGACTAGAGAGGTCTCGCCCGCTTTTCTGGCTGCGGTTTGTTACGAAAGTGGCACAAAGACGAGGAGCGAATTTTTCGCACTCTCAACTCGCGCACGAACACAGGTGGAGCTGTGCGTTTCACGCGTGTTTCGGCGGACGAACTCTGTTTCACGCGCTGGCGCTCTTAGCGAAACTCTCCCGTGAGGCGGCCTTCAGCTGCCTAGCGCTCCGCCCACGCAGTTCCTCGCTTTCTCGCCAGCGGCGCTTCTGCGCTTCACTTCACTTCACTTCACGCCGCGTGATTCGGTTAGTAGTGGGCACACGATTAAGATCCATTCACAATGAAGACATAAACATTAGCATAACTCATAAACATGGATTTTAACGTAAGTGATTGACTGAAGTATTCACCAAGTCCCATATAAACGCAAGCAAAATAATATTTTTATATTGTCTGTGGGACAACTACAGTTTTCTGTTGGTTAGATGTGAGAATCGATTTCGAGATATGGTCTGTGTCCAGGGCCTACGGGTTCGATTTATATATTTTAATTTCAATAAAAATTAAAACAAAATGATCCAACTATGAATACTACAACTAACTAAACAGTAGTACGAATACTACAACAAAAATAAATTATAAAACGATCGTCCGCTACAAAACAAAGCAGAAAACCGCCGAAAATAAACCAGGCAGTCAGGCAAACCAGTCTCTTGTTCGATCTATCGACTTGGATCGTATTTCGATCCTTGCTTTTGGGTTAACGTACTGTGATTGGTTCATTTCTTATTTTTGACTAAAGCATAAGCACAGAAACTTGAGGCTTACAAGCTATTAAGTTAAGGTCTTACGTGTTATGCTTATGCGAACGCATTGTGAACGTGCCCGCTTATAGACGTAGTCCTAACTTTTATGTCAACACCATGCTAATGTTTATGTTTGCATTGTGAATGAGCCTATAGCCTCATTCACAATGCAAAACTTCAATATAACGTAATGTGGTACTTAGCAGTACACGTTATTTACACGTACAAACAAGCATTCACAATGACGAACGCAAACTGGAAAGTTTTCTCTGAACCAATCAGAATTCAACGTATTGAAAGTTGATCGAATCGTTTCTATTTTGCCTTAATGTAAAAATGTGAGTAGCTGTTGAGTTAATGCCCACATCATTTATTTTATAAACAAGGATTCTCTTGTACCAAATTCATGAGTAATTCGTTGAACGTATTCAGGTTAAGGTCACAAGAAAACAGACCTAAGTTCTTACTTTAAATTCACTACTCGCATCAAGACCGTTCGCAAACTAGTTCAGTACATAACAGTAATGAAATGACATAACCACAAACCACATGCATACAATCTGAGATCTACCATGTTTGTTTCTTTCATGCTGCTCGCTGATAGGTCTTCGGTAGAATTTCAACATAAACTTAACGTAAAAGCTTGATACTTGTGAATCCTTAAGTTTCCGGATTTACGTCGATGGTTATGTCAAGGCATTGTGCATGGTCTCGCTTTGTAACTCGTTTATAGGTTTTGCAGCTACTTTATGTTTGTGTGTAAGTTTGTGTTGAGACCTAATACGCCTGGCACATTTTGCGTCCGATTCGCAACGGCTGCGATGGCTTAATGGCACTTAGTTGCCTCTGCAGCGTCGCTGACTTAGAGGTATGACGGTTCGAGAAAAGGCGGTGGCTGAATTTCAACACTAACAAAATAAATAATAGTAATAATAATATAATAAACAAATTAATAAATAAACACCAAATAGCTTAGCCAAATAGGATCGAATACAACCTCTGTTTGGAAGAGAAGAGTTCTAGCGACCGACCGCTCTGATCGGTAGTTTTCTCTTATTCTCGTGATTTCCCTGATTAATACCAAACAAATTCTGGAGGAGTATGTTAACAAACGGGCCACATACGTCGCGCAATATTTCATTCTTTATCCCTATCTCGCCCCTTACACACACACACATTTAGATTCACTACACTACCAAACATGTACGGTATTGGGAGCGGCAGTATTTTAAGAATCCCGTCAGTCAATGAAGGCAACAAATCTGACATTTTCCTCCATTTTGTCGTTTTTTAAAAGTTTGTTGTCGACTACACTTGTAGCGTAGGTTAGCGTAGCGACAACGGATTCTAGTATATTTCTTGAATGGAAATTTAATCTATGAAAACGGCCCGATCTGGAATACGGAGTACATCTTTTGCAAGTTCTCTTTTCACCTTCGCAGAGTACAATACGGCGTGATACGCAGCATTAACTTAATGAAGTATAAGTAACATAATTTTGAAATTATTAAGCCAATTATTTTCATTCCGTGTTGCTAAGTATGGATTATTTATTTAATACGGCATAATTATACTATACGCACTAAGTTAATACGTATTGCAATTACAATGCATTATAATATTGTGCAATGATCATATTGTTAACATTAGGGATATTCATTATTATTATTATTATTATTGCTATTATTATAATTCGTGTTAGATGTTTTATTAAGTTTTTAATAGTATCATAAATTTGAAGTCTTTGAGATTCAAAGATATCAATAAACCATTGTGTCATGGGGCAAATTTATCCATCTTATGTTCCATGTGGATATTGAGTAATGTGTCAATAATAGTTCACTAATTAGAAATAGCCATTTCTAAGAAACATTCATTTCTGCATTGAACTTTATTTTTGATACACGAAGTCAATTCGACATGAAATTAAAAAAGAGCATTGTGGTGTCCCGAGTAATTAGTTTACGTTTGAGAAATGTACAGCAAAAGTTTTTAATGACATCTTTCTCTAATTAACTTAATGATACGGTTTCATTTCCGGTTCTTTTTTCCTTCCTGTTTCGAGGGCGAGATGTAGCGTCGTACTACAGCACTGTTTATCTGCAGCTGTACGCGGTATCTCGGCGCAATCTTTACGCACTCAGCACACTTGAAGAAAATACCGAAGTGGATGCTCCTACGGAACTACGGACACACAAATTTTCCTCCCCTTTCAGGACGAGTCTGCGTGTCAGAAACAGAGGTGTGGACTCCGACAGATCCAGATAGTATTTTAGGGGGTGGGGGCAGCTGCAGTCAATATCCTCATGAATATTTTTTTAAATAGTATTTTTTTAAATTGTTAGCACGAAATAAATAAGGTACGAGTTTATTAATAATGGGAATGCTGCTTTGGGTATGATTATATGCATACTATATAGTAATTATTTGGTGAAGATTGGGTAAAATTTAAAAAAAATAATGTTTGCTTGAGAGAAACACGGCATGTGCCTCCCGTTCCGACACTATGTGAGCAAACTGTACGGAAGCAAGGCTAATTCGATTTATATTGAAGTTATTTGAATGCAGTCTCATTGCCAGAAACACAATTTTAGAGTGTCTGAAACATAATATGGGTGGCTCAGCCACTTATTTGTGGTGACTGTTTTTATTGTAATTAATGTGAAATATTAAAATTCTTTAATAAACTTCTCGTCGTCTCGATCTGAGCTGACTGGATGACGTCGCGTCGCAGGCTGAGGTATCGACCTTTCGACCGACATACCTGAAGAGGACCGCGATATATCGGTCGAAACGTCGAACCTCAGCCTTCGACGCGGCCTCGCCCGGACAGCCAAGATCATCACTGGCCGCGGAAGTCTACGACACCTTCTCGTCGTCTCATTTCACTTTTTGGCCCTCTTTACATCGTTATAGAAAAATAATGTCAATTTGATATCAATACCGATTTTTTTAAATGTCCACTCTTCGATTATTACTTTCTCGCATAATCCTTGTATTAAACGTATATTAGTCACTTTGAAATTAATCATCATGCATTAGAACTCTGCGATTGTAATACAATTTTGCAAATGCATTAAAATTGCAAATGCAATGAAATAAAATCCCCATTTTTTCCCCAGTTGCGTTTTTTGGTTACCCGTGTACCACAACTGCCTTGCGTTCTCGCATGCATGACGAAAACGAGAAATTACTAGTTTCGAAACTATTAGAACATTTGCACCATAGTGCACCATGTAACGTTTCAAAGTGTGTATCATTTTTATACTTATGTGCCCATGAGAAAGTCAGAATGATCATCAAACTAATATGCATGGCTCTCAAAGAGTTAAACGTCAGATCAGACGTCAAAACCGACATTCAATATGCGACTTGTGTGAAGAGTCAATTTAAAAAATCTTTGAACCGATATCTAGTGCCATTAAAATACAATATTAAATTTATGACGATGAGCTGAAACTTGTGCTTATTTTGTTTTTAGAACAGTGAAAGCTGTAGACCAAGGAAAGAAAAGTGCCTTAAATAAGTTTCCAGGTTTTAGATTTGTACACACCTCATTTAAAGAAAACGATAATTTTACAGGTACTTGTATAAGATGAATTACTTTATGTACTTATTATGCGAGAATTTTAAGGTTTCGGTTGAAGATAGTGTGGATATACATTAGAAAGTACACTCCTATTATGACCACATGCAAATTCTTAATTATAGTTTTTAATCCTTCTTTAAGACATTTAGATTTCATACTTTCCACTTTTGCCTTACAGACGTCGCTTGTCAACTACTTCATGCCTGCCATACGTTCTAAGATAGACTCTATGATTAGCTAGAATGCTTTATTATTTCAAGTTCCTTTGAAACTCTTGTCTTTGCTCATCTTGAGTCGTTTGAATCTAAAATTGATTTAAAATCACTTAAAATATGGCAACATTCAATGGTGCCGGTTAAAAACAATATTTTGTTCATGAACAAACATTTTATGTCTTCATGAACAATGGGCAATCAGTGGGTTTTAACATTCTGTGGCCATGTTATAAATGGAAGGGATTACGTCTAAATAAGAATTCTTATTTATCTTTTCCTCCTTTTATTGTTCTACTGTTCGCTTCGGACCATAACCACCTTAAGGCTAAATGTACCGAAAAATACTTGTGGGAAAGTTTAATAGATACCATAATTTAATAGAATTTACCTTACCGATAACGCCTGAACAAATCGTCCGCTTTTCCATTTCTAATTGGCATTTGACCTGAATTTATTCTGTGAAGCTCTTCTTCCAAAAAAATTGTTGAAATTGATTTTCCAAATTACTTTCCATACTTCCTGGGAAAAACGGAAAAAAATGTTGGATTGTAGCGCGATCGCGATATAGTTTTTGAATTCAACGCCATGTTAACCGACCACATCGGATGAATAGGAGGGTCGTAAAGTGAAATTCAGCAAAATATAATTTCTTCTCCTCGCCATGCTGCACCGCCGACATTCCGTTTTATGGTTCTCTGTGGTTCTATAGTCCGCTTCGGACAATGGCCGCTCGCTCCTTTCCACTCGTCCTCTTCATCGCTCTGCTCCAAACTAAGACTCCCACGGAACGGGCGGAAATCGCCAACCACTCACTGTATCCACCCCATTCCTCGTCTACTTCTATTTAACATTCGTTTTCTACCCTACCCATATTTAATATCTGCAAGGATTAGTCTGACCAGATGCCCATAGACTTCCTAGCCTCTTATCCTTGATGATTTTACCACTTCGACAATATCCGGGTCTCCGTTTAAATTATATTATTATTATTATTATTATTATTATTATTATTATTATTATTATATTTATTATTAAAAATATTATTTTATAATCCTTTTTTTTTCAACGACTACTGACAGCTTTTTAAAAGCTTCTTTGACAAGTCTACTTATTTTGCTAGTAATATCTATGTCATCGGCATAAGACGATATTTTAACTTATGTATGATCAATTGTTCCCCCTGGTTTTGGCTTTCTCAGCTATGTGGAAGAGCACGTAGCCAGCTCCGCAGGCCATCCCTTTTCCTCAGACGACTTGTGATAGTGAAGGAAATTATAATTATCCCGCCCCAAGACACGTTTTGTTGTTTTTAATTATGAGAAATTATGAATATCTTTGACGTTTTTATGTGAAATTGAAGAAACCATTGATGAAATAATTACTCACAGCACAGACTTGTTTTGTCAACAGTGATTAATTTCTCCTGTGTTCTTAAGTATTCCAAAAACTCCATCAGCTATTCTATTACTTCCTTTCATTCCGGTCCGGCCTCATCAATCGCTATCAGTGACCGAGATCCGCTGATCTGGCCGCGTGGTGACGGGTTAATAATAGCGCCTTCCTTTTAATCTCATTTGGCAAATGGTTGGACAAAGCCCTCGGTCGCCGGCCTCGATTCCCAGCGACGCGCGCTGGCGCGTGAAGGCCTGCATTTCGCCCGGAGCTGCTTCCGAGCGCCGTCGCCTCCTCCTTCCTGAGCGCTCGGCTCGGTTCTTGCGCCTCTGACGTTTTTAGAACGGCAGAGATACCCAGGTCCGTCAGCACCTGCTTTTCTTTTCGGCTGAAGCTCTCGGGCAGTCTCAGCAGCATGACCGAGATGGGCCCAGCGCGCTTGCTCGTACATCTTTCTGCCAGTGTTGTTTCAACACGTTTCGGATGACAGAATTACACATTTACTTAAATGTTCTAATGGTTACCTAAGTCAAAGACGTGAACATCTTATTTTTCAATAAATCGACTCATATTTTTAAAGCAACAAACACAATTTGTTTGTCTTTCGTTATCTCTAGAGGTACGTCTTCAATTCATACAAACAGAGATCAAAATTCGACTTATTACAATATCTTTTTTTATTTGCACTGTCCAGTTTGAGCGTAAATTACTGATGCTCACTGTTGGCAGCCAAATTATACAATTCATAACATTAAAGAACTTTTCATGAATATGTATAAATATCATTATTTACTCCGTAAACTATTGCCATTCTCTAACTTAGCGAAATCAAAACAACAAATCAATTGTGTTCCACACCTCTAGAAACCATGGGACTTTTCCAAACTTTGAACTATCTTTTGAGTACAATATGAATAACGTATTATTATTATTATTATTATTATTATTATTATTATTATTATTATTATTATTATTAATATATATATATATATATATATATATATATATATATATATATATATGGAAAATATTTTTTAAATGAAAATAATACCTATAAAATGGAAGGAAGATGGACATTTTTAATTGGGAGTTTTAAACCTGCAATTAAGAATCATGATTTTTTTCTTTTCGGTATAATTTTTTGTAATGTATATTGCTCTACATGTTCTTCTGTTGGGAACAAGATGAAATTATTTATTGCTTCTTTTTAATTCAATATTCGTCTACTGCTTTAAAAAATAATAAGCTCTCGTTGATCATAATAGTCAGATCGGAGTAGACATCTTATAAATTCTGATTCGGATGATGCACCGCCAGTAATGCCACATTCCGGTTCGTCGAAGTAACTACAACTTTATAAATAATTGACCTGAAGCTGGTCTTACCTGAAACTACGTCAGTTCCGCTAATGTTGTCCTCGAAAAAAAAGGAAAACTAGGCCCCCTCGGCTAGATTTTCACTCTCTTATAGAGATTAATTAGGTTGTTGGACGGTGCGAAGAAGCCCCTGAGATTACTGTGGTTAGTCGTCGACTGGTGAAAGTCCACTGGCGACCACGCATACGTTTTTTGATTCCAGGGAGCGCCTCGTGTCATACCGCATCTTATCTGGTATGGGCATAGGCGAGGTGAGAGTCGCTCCTCCACTTTTATAAAGAACGCTCAATGACTCAAATAAACAAATTTTACGTTAAAATCTTTTAAAATAGCGAAATCACATTTCCTTTAGATTATAACCAAAATATATAATAAATTTTACACCATATAATAACGATTACTTTCAAGAATAAACACAAATGATTCGCTGTATAATATTGATGAAATCATACTGTTTATCAATAGAGGATCAAAAACTAACTTGAACAAAACAGTACAAGTTTGGTAATGAGACTTTGGGAACCTTTAATTACTTCTATAATCTAAAACAAAACAATATATCGATTCGCATTTGCATGCAAAACCCACGAACTCATTAATATCTTGAAACGAGTGGCGCTTCTTTAATATAAGAAAGTAATTACTTTATTTTTGCGCCCTGATATTTATTCATTACTAGTAGACCCGTTACTATATTTTTTGGTGCTGTGGTTATCGTTTGAAGACTAGTTATTGACGATGGATAGTAAACATTGTATTTCATTAACTGTATCCGGAATGCCATTGATTGAAAAAAATGGCAAATGGAATGCTATCCGGTGGGTTGATCATTAGAACACTGTAGCCAATTTTACATAATATTAATTGCTGTTGAAGCTTGCTCTTGCAATTCCTACGAGGAGAAGTGAAATTTATTTTAGGCGTCTTTTGAGACAATACAATAAAACACATTTTCGGTTTGCTCACAATAGTGACGGGCAATCGCTGAGTCGAGATAGAGCTGACTGATCATGAGCCAACGGTTTTAGAATGAAATTCCAATCGACAGTACCAAGCACACGGCCGTACGAGTTGCACCCTCAATGAACTGAAGCGAACACATTTTATTTAAAATATAGAATTCACATACAGAGGATTGTAATTGTTACGAATCTGCTATACTCAATTGATCGATCTCGATCAGGTTTTTGCCCAGTTTCCCTGAGCCATTGAGTAAATGCATCTCATCATTTGCTCTTGTTTTGCTTCTGGACGTAAATGTAGCTTCACTATGCGCACGGTTTGTTGAACTCTCCTTTTGCTTGTAGTGGTAGGAGTAGGGGTAAGGGCGAGTTACTATTTTGTTAGCAATGCAGAAATATCATACTTGCAATTCGTTAACCGATGCAAATAAGTTATCAATAACTTGGAAACGAAAATGTATGTTTCAAATATTGCTAATCTCCTGTTTTTTTAAATTAATTTTTATTTATTTGTTTTAAATTTTTACTCATCTTTCAACTATTTATAGTTAAAATGACGGGAAGGGATTCTGGGACTCAAGAAAACGTGCGCATACGTGTGCATCCCCCATACGTCAGATTTTTACTGTTTTTTTTACTAAATAAATCTAATTCAATGTTCCCGTAACAGCGTAGCACACATGAGCACTCCGATTGTTTGCACCGCCAACAACGAAACCAGCTCCAGCTGTATTGCAACTCACCAAACGTCGCAGACCGTTGGCCTATCTCTTGAGGTAACTTAAATACTAACACTCCATGTTCAAACCCAAAGCAAATATATTGTTGGTGAAATCATACAGATACAATCAGTCGGCAAATGTTACCTTTTCCGCTACCGGGGATATCTTGATCTTTACTTTAGAAATTTAACTCGCTGAATTACCTTCCCAAAGGTTTCACCAAACTTCTAGTACCCTAACAAGTTCCAATTTTTTGGGTTTAAAATCAGAATTTCAGATTGTTTCTTATTCGGCCGACATTTCGGAGTCCATACTCTTGCCAACTGCACTTAGTCTCTCTCAACGACCTTGCGTCCATGGTCCTTCTGTCAGCTACATCCCTCGATTGTCTTTACCACGAGTTTATTCAACTCGTTCAAAATTTATGTTTTCATACAACAGTATTCAAAACACATGAAATAAATTTACAAAAGAGTGTAGTATATAAATATTTTACTCGAAAACAACGAATTTTGAGTAATGACGTTATTTTATAAAATGTGAATGGTTATTAACAGAACTCTCATGAAGCCTTTTAGTAATGCTTACTACTTAAACATTGATTATAAACATATAATTCCTGCTGTTCAATTGTCAAAGTGTCAAAGACAGCTTGAAACACATTTATTTCGCATCTTCATTTTCCCAGTTGCATCAGTATTGCAGCCCGTGAAGGAAGTGTTATGTCAACGAAGACGTACCTCTTAACCTATATAGCCGACGTCTTGTGTAGCGTCGTGCCACGCTCAAAACAGACAACCACGTGGAAATCGGCGAAGCATCGCCGGATGTTAAACAAAGGGCGGAGTGATGACGCACTGGGCCTTTCCGTGGACGTAGCGGGCCCAGAGCGGCTTTGGGGAGGAGGCAATGGGGGCGGCGGGTAGAGCCAAAGGGGCCTATATAAGGCTAGGAGAACAATGTCCAAGCTTCTTGTTCTAGCGGCGTCGGCGACAGGAGAAGCGCGTGTCTGTGCGTGTAGGTGCACTAGGGCGAGGGGCCGGCAATTCATTGTCGTGACTTGCGAGACGCGTAGATGGTCTCAAAGTAGAGCGGCTTCATACAGGGAACATCGGTGGTATGTTACGGTGTGGTAGCCGTTCTTAAATTATCTCTCCTTGTAGTGGGTCTATTTATTTAGTTTATTGTGAGCAGGATAGTTGTTAAATTGAGACTACGGTCTAGATTGTTAATAAATCTACTGTTTTACAAACCACTCTCGTCTGTGTTCGATTACATCCGTATGCCGCCACACTTGGCTGTGCTCTCGGCAACGAGATGCCGTGCATTCGCTCACCTTGCTGGAGCAACTGCTGTATTTGGCGACTCGCGGATTCTTCTAGCGCGTCGATGCTGTTGGCGGCCGAGTCCTCCGCCCCCGCCCCCGCCTCCGCCTCAGCCCCCGCGCCCGCCGACAGCAGAACCAGCAGCACAAGCGTTGCCGTCGCCAGGGCGCTCTGGTGGCTGCTCCTGCGACACCAGGCTCTGTAATCAGAGAACAAGAATGCGCATTAAATCACAATCAGAATTTCACTTTTGGCCTCTGTAAGCAGGGAACAAGAAATGCCAAGCACGGAGGGGCGTTGACATGGCCGCGAAGGTTTCCTTCCTTCTTCTTGGCTATTCGCGTGCATTGGCTCTTTTCGTCCGCAATCCCGTTCTACGTGTATTCAATCTACTTGCAGAAGGCTACTTGTAGTTAGACTCAACTTTCATGCTGCATTGAGACGCTCTCTGTGTGAAGTAGCTCTCATGATCTTTGGAAGATCAGTTCCTTTCATTATTCCTGGGTTGGACTTATTTTGAAAACATATAAACTGTATTTAAGTATCGACTAATCAAAATTTCAATTCATTTCACAAGAGTAGAAGTCGCAACTTTTGTAAGCACGTATGCTTTTAGGAAAATATCTGGGTCAAAGTGAGAATTACAATGGGCAAAGATGTCAAGACCTAAAACGAATTAGAAGAATTAGAAAAGCGTGCAATCGCAATAATGAAAGGAACTGATCTGTAAAGAGCATAAACGCGACTTCTCAAAGGGAACTCTTGAATGCAACACGAAATTTCATCCTAGCTACGCCTTCTAAAAGTAGATTGAACACGCGCGGAACGAGATTGCAGACCAAGAAAGCCATTGAAACACGATAATCCTCATTTTCAAATGAGGCTCAATTTTGGAAAACGTCTAACTGAAGATATGTATCGAATAATCAAAATTGCAATTCATCAATCCACAAGAATTGAAGTAATTTTGCGAATTCGCATGCTTTTAAGAAAATGTGTAGATTAATGTTCAGGATTACAACGGTCGAAGATATCAATGTGAAGATCTAAAAAGAAATACAAGAATATATGAGATTAGAAAATCGTCCAACCCAGGAATAATGAATGGAACTGGTCTTCCAAAGATCATGAGAGCGACTTCTCACAGGGAGCTTTTCAATGCAGCATGAAAGTTCAATCTAACTACGCCTTCTACAAGTAGATTGAGTACACCTAGAACGAGATTGCAGACGAAAAGAGCCAATGCACGCGAATAGCCAAGAAGAAGCAAGAAACTCTTCTCGGCCATGTCAACGTCCCTCTGACGGGTCAAAGGAATTGATTGACAATGGAGGAACGTGGCAGACAAACATTCAACGATTTCTTCAACAAGAGGTTAATAGTCAATTTCACGCATGTATGCGATAGGGCATATATATTGAGGACGTGCAGGCAATTACTTGATGCCGTAGAACTGAGTCAAGATTTTGTAGGTAAGTTGTCGGAAGTGTCATCAATTCTCCTCAGTCACAATCAAAATGCATAATTGCCATCATTGTTGCCAGACGTACGATAATCATCGTACATGTACGATTATTCATTATGATGTTCGATGTACCATTATCGTACAGAGAAAAGTACGATAATGTGACCAATTGAAGTCGCTGATCGGAGGATCTATTCTTGAAACTATCGCTCTCGTGCATTATGCCATTATCGAATTTTGAAACGCCACTTTATATTTACTACGAGATTTCGGTAAATTTATTAATGAGGTTTCAATCAAGTAAAAGTTGTGCGGTATAAACAGTTCGACTCTGTATATGATCGAGTAAATAATAAAAATAAATTTTTTGTTTTGTTATTTATTAAATGTATGCATACATATTAATAAATGTTAAGGTTATAATAATCTCTATATTATATTAGTTGTATCCCCGCTGCATTCATTCTCCATTAGAAATATGTCGTTTAAGAAAATAATTTAAGTAATATGTTTGAAAAAAATTCATTAAAAAGTACGATAATTTTTACACTATTTTTATTAATGTACGATAATTTGATATTACCCCCGTACGATAGTTGTACGGTAATAATAGATGGCGAACGATATTCACTTTTCAACTATCTGGCAACACTGATTGCCACCATTTTTCATCATTTGAGTGTATTTGTTTTCAACGTCTCCCGAAGTGTTTTGATATACAACCTAATAATTTTATTGGGCTATCGGCATTTTAAGGAGGAACAAAAATAGTGTGTTGATGACAATACTCCACATCAGGCTCATTGCGTCCGCTTCGTTATTTAAAAAATGCATTAACCGGTATATCGCTTGGATCTTAATTCTGACCATACATCACACATTCTTATCACATGAATAACGATCAATTTGTAAACTTAAATCTGCTTTAATACATCGGTATTTGTTATCTCAATGGCCGTGGTGTACCACGTATCATACGAATACGGAGAACGTCTTCACGCGATTGTGTCTCTGAAAAATATCTTCCTCGAATTTTCCCAGACAGTACAACTCAAAGGAGGGTAATGTCTTTCATCACGAAGTGTGCATGTCTGCATGTGCCCTTCTGTCTCCATGTTTATGGATCACTCGATGATAGTGTTAGAGTAGGTCAACAGCATTATCGCTCCTTCTGTATTTATTCTTGAGAGAAGGAAGTAATGATTCCACACGGCACTATTTTTATTCCATTGTGATTTCGAAACTGAAATGAGTGAATTAATGAGTTATTACAACACAAGTAATGGGAAATTCCTAACCTAATCTGAACAATAACTAGTGCTGCAACAACACGTACTTTCTCGCGTTATTGTTAACAGCTACGTAATACTGAAATATTGTGTTTTCTGTGCTATTAACACATCAGATATTACGTGAAAGCGCCCAATTTAACCAAGAAGCAAACAATGCACTGTTGCCAGCGTAGCATCGTCAAAACTATGTGCACGCGCTTGGCGAATAATATCAATTCTTGTCAAAAGCCTTATTTCCATCCATTATTAAGATTTCAACTTGTTTATCGGTTAGTCATATTGCATCATACACAGTTTATAAATAAATCTTAATACTAATAAAGTAATTAATTACTAAAATTCTGCGATTTGTAATATGAAGATAATTTGTTTTCGCTTGTTTATGTATTGACACTGCGTCAATCGAAGCGCAGGAAAATAAAACGTGAAGGTAGAATGTTCGTTAGATCGACCACAGCGAAGTACCCCCAAAATACTTTGAATGAAAGTAAAACCTCTGTTATTCGAGACGATAAGAAAAAAATGACCCGTACGAGGCTAATTTTTTAATAAAAGAAGTTTAAATTAGTACAGGCTCTGATATATCTATCTTTCGCAAGCATAGTTTTGTTTAAGTTATTGAAGATGTTATACGGTTGATGTACCTTTTTTCTTTCATTAAATAAGTAATTTTTTTAGAGATCGGATGATATTAAGTGATATATAACATACCTCACCGGGCATTCTGAGGAGTAATTTATAAAAAAAATTGGCGAAATACATTGTGAACGGCAATACTGACTCGGTTTGGGAGTTTCACCACCACCAGCTCCACTACACAAAACAGCTGTATCTTATTACTACTGACGTTCGACAATAATTAGCTTCTCAAATATTGATGCGACATTGTTGCAAAATTTCAATTACGCTTTGCGGATTGCTTAGAAAGAAATACATCAATACAGTGACAATACAAATTGGGTGAAAAATAAAAGTGCGAAAAAGTAAAAACAGAATTAATATTGGCATTTTCAATAGTAAATTATTATTACAATTAAACTAATTATTTTCATATCATGCATTTAATCTTTCTCCTGGCCCATAATTAGTGTGAAAACTGTATATATTTCATTAATTTCAAGGAAAAATTACACGACATTTTTTACAAAAATGGTACATGAACTTTTTAAAAAGCTAATTTTGTACAACAGACTCTGTTTGAGGCAAAAAATATATCTCTTCAATTTTGTAGTTTTGAATTTTTTTTTTGCAATTTTCGAAAATGCCTAGCAATATTCCAAAATAGGACTTGCGACATATTGTTATCGTTTCTTATTACGTAAGTGGAGAATATTTAAAGAAAAACATTGGAGCGGTTTTTGAGAAAAATAAGCGAAAATTTCAAGCGTAAATGATGCAACACTTAATTTTTTCCAAAAATTGTACGTCCATTTTTAGAGTTAATTTAGTGCAACAGACTTCGTCTGAAGAAAAAACTTCTATTTTCATTTTTGTAGTTTTATTTTTTTTTGCAATTTTCGAAAACTAAGGAATTTTAACGAAAACAAGACGTACACCATTTCTTTAACTGTCTTTCGCTCTATTAAACAACAAAATTTAATTAAAAAATTGGAGCAATTTTGTTGAAAATTTTGAAAATGTCAGAGGGGCTTCATGTTAAGTTCCTCCTCAAAATTGAAATATTGGTTTCGAATTCCAGGGGCCGCGACGTCAGCCAGAACGATTAGGAAATATAAATTTTAGAAAAATCGGTTGAACGGTTTATACGCTAGCGTTGTGCTCAGACGGTCAGACAGTCATACGTTTTGCCGTCGGTGCTGAAACCTAGGGGTCCCCGGTCAGAGGTCTATTTCGAGTCCTTTGTGGTTTCCACAGAATATTACTACACTGGTGTGCGAACGTGAAATAAGGCATCAATTCAATTCAATTCAATTCAATTCAATTTCAACTCTGGGAACTAACGTAGGTGTTTACAAAACGTCGATCTGTCAGCAGTCTGATCAATAGCACACACTGCCTTCATCTCTAGACCCATTCTTCGATTAGCGAGTTTTGAACAAAAAATGTCAAAAAGCTCGGATTTCTCATGAATTTTTTTCATCAGACAAGTGAGCAATAAACACGTTGGTAAATTCTAGTTCTATGTCGAAGTTTGTATCGACAACAATCGTTAACAGGAAACAATCGACTGCAGTAAACGTTAACAAGTTTAAACGAAACATACATGCATTCATGTTTTGCGTCAGTGCTGCTACTATATCAATTAATTATTTTTTTACTGCCATTCTGTAATTCTCATTGTAATTCACCTTCATAGTACAGATGTTTGGCCAATCACAGAGAAGTTTACATATCATGGAACGAGCTGCAGCAATCTAATAGGTGAATGGGAGTAGAAAAACAAACATTATAATACATTGTAATTTGTACTAAGTGAATAACATATTACACGACATTTGTATCGTAATATAATGAAACCTTAAATAGTGGCTGATGCATCAACTTGCCTATCTACTTCTACTCAACATATAATTGTAAAGAACCTGTAACAAGTATTGTACTTTAGCTTCTGGGTCAATGACCCCCATCTCGATCAGGTTTTCGTCCAGTTTCCCTGATCCTCGAGCAAATGCTGAGATGGCCCCTTGTTTTGTCTCTGGACATAAATGTAACTTCAATGAACTTCTCCCCATAGCACGTCACACACAGTTTTAACTGTTTTTGACATAAATAAATAAACAACATTCGTGAACATTTCTTTACAATCTCATTCATGCTTACGTACACCTCGGAGTCCTTCACTTATCTTCCACGACTTAGAAGCCACCATGCTTTATTACTAACAAAAAATACCTAATTAAATCAATTTTTGTTCATTTGTCTGAGGTTGTTAAAATGAGAACCGTCTCAGCTTCTTGGTGAGATAGGGTCGCGGTGTGAACTTCCACGTGTCTGCAATTTTAAATCTCGGTTTGAATCCCCTTTGGCCCTCTCTTATTGCATAACTATGTTTTGTCGCGGAGGATCTTGCATTGTACTGACGTCACAGCCAGTGAGCTTTCCCATGTTAGTAGATTTACTTGCATGTAAAAGGTCCTCAAGACTAAATGACACCTCTGAGCTAAATTCAAATCGCCTGTTTCGTCGCCCAAGAAACACCTCCTTTCTCCGCTAGTGGGTGAAAGGAGCGTAGCGAAATTTACGTGGTCAGACGAAAGAGCGGGTCTGATGGCCCGAGTCTCGCCACGTAAAATAAGGCATCAATTCAATTCAATTCAGTCGGCGTGTAGTGGCTTCCCAGAAATACGGTCCGCTAAAGTCCATGAACCGAAAATGACTGCATAAAGTGATGAAATATTGTCATTTTCAATGACAAAGTGGGCTCAAGGCATCAAATAGTGTCACATCAGTGCTGCAGTAGGGAACCCGTTTTTATGCTTCTAATTACAAACGAGTATACGTAATATACTGGTAATTCATAGGCATATATTCAATGAATGCAAGACAATACAAAGCAAGGAACAATTTTTAATATTCCCACAGAACGTTTGATGGCAAAAACCTTCCTTTCTTTCTTTCTTTCTTTCTTTCCTTTCCACGTTCTTTCTTTTCTTTCCCTTTTCTTTCTTTCCTTCCTCTTTCTTTTTTTCCTTCCCTTTTTATTTCTTTCCTTCTACAATTAGAGTATAGAGAGTCAGAAACCTATCATATTGAAAATCTCAAGGACAAAGAAAGATACTGTGGGGTAAGGTCAAAGGTATTGTGCTGACGAAAAAGTTGAGCATCACTGATCTGTAATATGTCCCATGTTCCATACTGAGGATGGGAAACGTCTGTTCCAACCTCTTGACATCAAATAAAATTTTACTAGAAAAAAAGAACATTATTTTTTTAAAAATCCATCAAGACATTTTAAGAACTTGTTTCTTACACTCATATCAGCTAAGCAACAGTTTACTGAGGATCGTCAGGAGAGGGAGTAAGGGCTGCGAGGAACAAGCCCTTCTCGAAGGGAGGCGGGGCCTCTGCTGTGGCCTCCTTCAGCGCTTTCCACCAGAAGGAACTGAATCATTTGCCTTCCGCGAGCGAGTCACGGATATTGTAGGTCAAGTACCACCGCGGAATGGCGAACACGAAAGTGAGACGCCGTGGGCGCTTCTGAAGACGAGCCTTTCTCCTTCGCGCCTCTAATTTCTAAAGTATTTTTGAAAGGAAAAGTGATAGCTGTTGAATGGATTTTCGTCGTACGAGTACCTACGATTATTACGCTTTGTAACGAACTCGATAGACACGAGTTCCATAATACTCTTTCATGTGATAATCTCAGTGTTCGTGAGAGGAAAGTCCCACATTATACACCATTCGTTCTTCTTTTTTCTTGTTCAACGGGAGACAAATATAACATTATTATTATTATTATTATTATTATTATTATTATTATTATTATTATTATTATTATTATTATTATTATTATTATTAGCGTGTCTGCCATTACTAATCACTATACACGTTTTCTTCCGATATTCAGTCGTATTCTATCTACGAGATTGACATGTGTCATTATGGGGATCAGCTTTTCCGCTGTATCCCTTGGTGACAAGGTCGTTACGCCTTGAATTATGAGGTACCGTGTATAATAAACAGAAACAGGGCCCAGGAATGGAAACGGCGTTTGCTGGCAAAAGTCTCTCAAATTAATCCGACTCAAAAAATGCCAAATACATACATACTGTATTTATATTTGAGTGATCATAATGATTCATGACATGCCCATAATCATTATGCTGAAGTATTGTAACTTGCTGATTACACTTCATAAATAGGAAGGCAAGGGAAAGTAATTTTCATGAGAGAAACTCTATCACATTTTTACAAAAAATTACATATTTTGGAGGGAATCAGAAATAACGTCGTATCGGTCACAATGGGCGTTTGTGTGCTTCTCAAATTCCGTAATATTATAGATTCAAACATTTGTTAATGAAATTATCAATGTCTGCCAATCAAACGATTCAGTTTCTTTAATCGCAGGTTAAAAGAATAATAACGGCAATTTCAGAAACTTTCATGTCTTTTTACCTTTTTTGTTAAACTGTTTTTCAAAGATTAAGTGCAATGCTTACTCTGAACAATTTGATTCGTCAGGAATCCATCGTAAAAATCTTGCTCTTGTCACTGTGATTCGCTTCGTCATTGCACTTTAATGATACTGAATTTGTAACCAAAAATTGCTATTCCGAGTTTCATAATTCTCTTACAGTTTAGGAAACAAAAACCTTGTTTCATTGCGTACGAAAGAAATATATTTTGGTTTTTAAAGAAATTTCTACAGTTTTATAAAACGAGAAGAGCTCTATTTTCGTTGTATTATTGGGCAGGTTAGAACTCGCTTACAGAACAAGTCTATTCTAATCAAAAAGGGACATGTAGGTCTTTAATTGAAGATTATTGAAAATCATTACTCTCTATAGATAATAACACAAATTTCACTTTGTTAGATCAAGAAATACAAACGTGCCTTTAATTGAGAAACTCGTCGCAAAAAAATTACACTAACATTATTTAATGAAATTCCCTTTTTCTGTCTTACTTCCTGCTTCACTAAAAGCTTTTCAGGACTGTACTATGATGAAAATAAATTTGATCACATACCCAAAATTAGAAAAAAGACTAATTTGAGAACACGGGAAGGAGTCAGTGTTAATTTTCTCATTACTTGTAAATTGAAAGTAGAAACATGAGAGTAATAGGAAGAAATATGAAGGAATTCTTAAAAAAGTTAATAAAATGTAGCTAGATGTCTGTTGAAGAAATTATTTTGTAGATTTATTTGTTTACAATAAATAAACCTCTTCCTTTATTGTTCTTGAAAATAAGCAATATGTTTGGTTATGTTAATATATTAAGTTATTTCCTGCAAAGTGAATAATTTTCTCAAACTTTCTACTACTTATAATTCATGCGGAAATAGATAATATCTGAAAAATCTGCATCCCAAATTTCGTCATAAATGCTTATTATAACGCTCCAATACAGACCTACTGGCATGTGTCCCGCTCTGCAGACCAGAAAGACTGCATCACAACTCCAAGGTTGTCTTTCAGGCTCAGAGAAATGAGAGATGGGTCGCATGTAAAATAGGCATCTCAGGGAGCTACGTCTGATTTGGATAATCGGGTTAAATTTTAAAATTGTCGGAAGATTTAAAAAGTATTCGCGGTCAACACGTACTATTTATAACAATATTGTATTTTATGAAATAACTCTAATTAAATAATTACTATAGGAAATGATGTAGAATGTACATTTGCATCATAATAATAACGTATGACATCATCATAAAAATGTGCCTCAAATAATTTTTCATATTACGAAATCATCATAAAACGTTATATTGAGTTGCCAAGATAACTGCAAACGAATGTGTCAGTTTCAATAGTAAAAGCGACAGAGACTTCTGTACATTGATTGTTATTTTGTATGGTTTATTTATATTTTTGCGTATTGTTTTTTTCGTACCTAAACCCCCAATATGGTTTCACAATTAATAAAAACATATTACTTGTGATGTGTGCCGGAAACAGAAATAGTTAATGTTAAAAGTTTAGGAAATAAACATTGTTACAACACGAGATTGGACAATTACCCAAGGAGGCCGTTAAGCCCGGACGATAAACAGCCGAGTACTATAATAGATCATAGGCTACAAAAATCGCAGAATATTTTATTCACCTTGTAAAATATCTCATGCCATACAATTTCCATTAAATTTGACTATCCTGCGATAAGTGACTGACACTTCTTGTCTGTAGTAATTAGCAGCCCAAGTTTCATTAGAACCCTTTTGTGTTATTAATTGATCTCAGTTTCGAAAAGTTTGAGTTTAGAGAATTAAAGTGTACGCACCTTTTAACTGTGATTCAAATATTTTTTAGCAGTTTCAAGTTGTTTGTTAATTTCAATATTATCGCAGATTCTACAAAGCTAAACTTTGCTGACCAAGCAACACAATCTTATAAAAAAGGAACAATACAAATATCTAGACATGTACACCATATGCAAAATTAATAAATCTATTTGAAATATTTTATAATACTTTGCTAGAGTTAATAGGGACTGATGGTTACAAATCGATAGCGTACCTTCATACTTTACCTACACGTATAAATTTCAATAATTAATTATGTGATTCTTTTAATGGTGACTTCTTGAAAAAGTGTAAGCGTTTGAAAATTCTTCCAAAATTCGTGAGATTGAGCAATAGTGAAATAGTTATTTAGTGAGGTAGATAATAAGACTGAAAGTTTGCATAAGTAACTCGAGTGAAGAGAACAAACCCCTTTGGCATTTGCTTTGTCAATCCTCAGAAATTTCCTTTGCAGCCGACGTGCGGTCTACGCCCTGATTTCCTTCTTAGGCGATCACAGTACAGTGCAACCAACCACGTGCATTCTTGGCAAACTTTCCCCTACTAACTAATTTACATGTCAGTTTCATGATGACCTACATTGTAATTCAATGTTACTCACACCTCTTCCGGCAACAGTGACTTCGGATCGATAGATTCCGGTTACTTTTCATCAAATTGTGTATTCAATTTGACTCATTCTCTTATCCCAAATATAATTTTTGCGTTATACATTGACATGTGTAAGAATTCTGAAACATTTGAACTTAAATAAATTCTAAATTACAATCTATTTGGACGATTTTGCTGTTTTGTGTGCGCTTATCTGGAAAAGAGGCAATTGTTTCAGTGTCAAGACGTCGGAAAAGTCGTCGTCTAGTACACATTTCGACTTCCATGAGCCATGATATGTGGCTCTTTGAAAGTGACCAGCCCGTGAAGTTTACAACGGGATGCTGTTTGCAACTGGATTAAACTCAATTTAATTGCGAGTCTAATTTTGAATAAGGATCACAGAAAGGTTACGATGAGACATGCTAAATGACTTTGTTTATATGAATCAATTATCGGTTTTGCAGATATTTAATAATGAATTAATTGCAAATGATTGTGGGCTTGAAGTGATTCATAATTATTGTTTCCCAATTATCCGCAAGACACGTCTCATTACTATTATTATTCTTGTTATCATTAGCATAAATGCTTAATTTATTCGAATTAAAGATCCAATAAACGAGGAGAAAGTGGAAAAATGTCTGAAATAGTATTTCACACACAGTTTTTTGTTTTTAAAGACACTTTCATATTGACATAGAAATTTATGGTATCCTGTTTCTGTGGATCTCTGAGTAGAAAACATCCAATTAGATGACCAATACATCTAGTCGAATGTTATTGATATTTGGCACAGATAAATGAAGGGTAATAAATGATAAGCACACGCACTTACTTCTCTATCGGTACGGACGCAACGGGGACCGAAAACAGAATGAACTGTTGTGAAATTTTCACTCTAAACCTTCGCTGTGCTTAAATTATTGTTTTATTTTCTATCTGAGGATTTAACAACCTTGTCAGACTGGTTTTTATTTTATAGACCGAAAATTGATTTTGGGGTAGCAGTTTTACTTTTTAACTCGAGTCTCAAGATAGAATAATCATTTCCGAATCGTTTCTAATTACGTATTACTTATTTTAGAATATTGCAAATAGAAATTATATTTGATGTAAAACTTTTAGCCAACAGACAATTTTCTGTCTATGAAATAAAGACCAGATATATACTAGCAAAGTCGTCGTTAAACCTTCTTGTTTAGCCATCTGCACCGCTGCTAAATCAATCAGGAGTGTAATATGCGAACGGTTAATCACGCATAAAGTGCTGACGCACTTATGAGGCTTGCACGCAGCAACCAACGCACTAAGCACGCGAAGGCAATTAAACGCATTGCTGCGCAAGATGTCTAACGGAGTCGTCTGCAGATACGGCTGCTTCGCTTTGGAGGTTAGCAGCTTCGCACACTTTACTCTCTGGCGTGGGAGATCTCCGTGGAGGCTTTCTTTGTATTCCACTGTGCCCTTTGTGAGACACGATGAAGACGCATGGCCCGTCAGTTAGTAAGGAAACTGCTACTTTTCCAACTCAGCTGTGATGGAAGAGACGCATCACATAAATAATTACCTAGGTTACCTAGTTTAAATACGTGGGTAAGTGTGTGAAAGTGCATACATTTTTTGGTTTAGAAGTAATATTTTTAAAAACATTTATTAGAATTGTCTTGTCTTCATGTTTTAATAGTAAATAGCCTTAATACACCTTGCTGATTTTACTGCTGATACCATGCAGTGTGAGAATTATAATTACACCGAAATAGGGGAATGAGATTTGCCAACATATTGAAATAAAATTGGAACAGATGTTTGACTTCAGTTTCTCGAGATAGAAACACTAATGACGTAACACCGTTATTTTTACGTCTACATAAAACATTGACAATTGTTTCACCAGAGAGCTCGCTCATCTGGCATTTTCACAAGCAGACAATACGCTTCAAAAATAATCGTAGATTTAACATGGACCAGACCATTGTGTCACACCACACCACAACGCCGATCTCTTCCACTCTCGGCACCTCTTCTTGAGGCCATGCACCTTCCTCACCTGGTAGCACCAACCCGCGTCGTCCATGACTCGGTGGAGTGCGACGCGCCGCCCATAGTCCTTCGGAGCACCAAACGCGAGTCCTGCGCCTCCAGCAAAAGACCGCACTGCCCGCACATTGTTACGTCGCCGAGTCGTCGCCACACGCGCTTGCCGTCCGGCCCGGGAGCACACGGGGCACTTGAGCACTCGCTGGCCGAGCCGGCCTCCCCATGGGACAGCACTCCGCCGGTCGCCGAACTCGCGGTGGACGCGCACACGCGCGGAGCGGAGCGGAGCGGGTTGGAGTGGCGCGGACGGCCACCTGCGAGCGAGTGGCGAACGCCGGCTCCGGGCGCCAGCCAGGCTTCTCCGCGCGCGCCCGCCCCGCCCCGCCCCGCCCCGCTCCGCTCCGCCGCGCAGACGCTCGCACGTCGGGGGTGGGGCGCCCGCCGGCGGCGGTGATCGGCCGGAATTCCCTCCCACCCCCCATCCCCAAAACAACTGATCGGGAGGTCGGACGTCCTGGACGTGTTCGATTGAGTGATAGATTGCCTTTTTCGGGTATCCGGGCCAGACAACTCTAAGATAATTAGTTCCGTAAGTGTAGTGAAGATAAAAGAAAATAATTAAATGTATTTAGCTTAAATGATTCTATATAAGAATAAAATCTAGAGTGAAAAAACTATTTAGAAAGAATGGAGCAGAATAGGCTACATGAACAAATGCTACAGAACAACTTCTCCCGAGAGAAAGAGAGAAGGAATATAGGAAGACCACCTGGAAGATGGTTCGATGTGTGAAGACGGTACACGCAACCGCCTAGTCCTCCTTAGTAGTAGTAGTAATAGTAGTAGTAGTAGTAGTAGTAGTAGTAGTAGTAGTAGTAGTAGTAGTAGTAGTAGTAGAAGAAAAAAAGAAGAAGAGGAAGAAGAACAAGGAGAACAAGAAGAATGTTTCCTTCCGAATCCACTGAATAGGAGGTCGGACGTCCTGGATTCGTTCGATTGATTGATACGATTACTTTTTCGGGTACCCGGGTACGAGAACTCTAAAACAATTAGTTCCGTAAGTGTGGTGAAGATATAAGAAAATAATTAAATGTATTTAGCTTAAATGATTCTATATAAGAATAAAATCTAGAGTGAAAAAACTATTTAGAAAGAATGGAGCAGAATAGGCTACATGAACAAATGCTACAGAACAACTTCTCCCGAGAGAAAGAGAGAAGGAATATAGGAAGACCACCTGGAAGATGGTTCGATGTGTGAAGACGGTACACGCAACCGCCTAGTCCTCCTTAGTAGTAGTAGTAATAGTAGTAGTAGTAGTAGTAGTAGTAGTAGTAGTAGTAGTAGTAGTAGTAGTAGAAGAAAAAAAGAAGAAGAGGAAGAAGAACAAGGAGAACAAGAAGAATGTTTCCTTCCGAATCCACTGAATAGGAGGTCGGACGTCCTGGATTCGTTCGATTGATTGATACGATTACTTTTTCGGGTACCCGGGTACGAGAACTCTAAAACAATTAGTTCCGTAAGTGTGGTGAAGATATAAGAAAATAATTAAATGTATTTAGCTTAAATTATTCTGTATAACAATATAAACAAGAATGTAAAAACATTTAGAAAGAATGAAGCAAAATAGGCTACCTGAACAAGTGCTACACAACAACCAGAGAGGGAAGAGTGTAGGAAGACCTCGAAGAGGATGGTTCGATGTGCCAAGACGGAACAGGCAGCCGCCTAGTCCTTGAAGTGCAGAAGAAGAAGTGTGACCATCTTATATCCCGGGAGATGACGATGACACCCTTCCCTTCCGAAACAACTGATCTGGAGGTCGGACGTCCCGAATTTGTTCGATTCAATTTTTCGTGTCTCCGGGCGCGATACCTTTAAGACAATTTGTTCCGTAAGCGTGGTGCTTCTTATATCCCAGAAGATGGCGGTGTTCTTCCGCTGCTAGGATGTGCATCTGACACCAGTCGCCCTGTAGGGGTTCCCCTTGAAATGTCTCCGCCAGCGGGGCACAATTCCACCAGAACCAAGATCTAAGCTCTCGGCTCGTTTCCCGACATGTGTAGCAGTGTAGTCCATCTAAGTAAGGGCAAAGATGGGGAAGGAAATATCGCGTGCGATCCGCGTCCCATTTGTTTGGGTCCTGCTTCAAAATTCGCCTGAAATTGGTGATTGATCGGAGAAACCATGGAAAACTACTGATCAAAGCCGGCCGCCATGATTCTCCTCCAGACAGAGGTTAATTTCGATCTAGCTATCTAGCCATCGATCTAGCTAACTTCGAAAATCCTTTCTTACACCGGGATTCAAACTCTTAAGGCCAGTTACACGGTACAGTTTTCGTGCATATTCTCATACAGTTTCTGTTCAGAAACTTCAATATTCCAAACCAGAACTAAAAAATAGTCAAAAGTCGCGTTTACACAGTCTACGTTTTCTGTATGAATCGCTTCAAGACGCCGCTAGGCTGTCAACCGGGAAACAGCGACGTCTACTTTCAGTGGCGGTATTTCGGTGCGTGCGTTCTGGCTGTGTAATTTCTATTAGGTATTAATTAACCATGAGGAGCATACAGAGGAAAAATAGGAAGTTGGTAATTGGGAAAGAGGTAGTTTATTACTATATGACTTCACACAATCGCATCTTGACGCACCTAACCACCAAACAGAAATGGACGATTTCCGATTCGTGGTATAAACAATATGTTAGTGAATGATTCTGCTGCTGGAAGTGCTTGCGTCTAGGCCTTTTATGACCTCCCCGTCAAGAGAGACTGCCGTGGCAACAGTTGCTCTCCCCATCCATTTCAGCTGGTTAACTGGTTCGAAGACAAATCCTAAAATAATGTGGTATTTAATTTAAGAATTTGGAAAATAACATACGATTATTCGGATTCAGTACAATACATTAGGATTCGCTCAAACAATGAAATTCACGCTCGCTTCCTAACAATGTATCAGTGTAATATAATGTACGAGTGTTTATAATTTATTTTCTTTATTTTCCGATTTGCTTACCTGAGACGCTAATTATGTCTCTGGGATTTTGTGTTTAATCAGCAGCATTGTGAATTGTGGAAGCTTATCAAATATTTTCCTAGTATTTTCGCTGTTTTTGCAGAGACCGAGATCGTAAGGTTCGAGTCCCGGTGGGGGGCGGATTTTCGCCAGTGTGTAAATACTCGTAACTACGTAGGTCGATTTGAACCACTATCAGGAGAAGACGTTTAGCGGCCTGTTGCTCTGATCGGTAGTTTTTCATGGTTTCTCCGATCAATACCAGGGGATTGTTGGAGCACTGCCTCAACAAACGGATCACCCGCGATCTTTCCTTCCTCGTGCCATCATTTTCCTTTTCTTACACTGCACTTATATACACTACACTACCACACATGTCGGGAGGTACGAACTTGTCGCGACTGGAGCTGTCTCGCTGGGCAGATATACTTGGAGGGGGAAATACCAGCAAGGCAACGTGTAAGTCGACGCCGGATTCCACCAGCCAGCGGAGAAAGAACGCTACCACATCCCGAGATAAAACACGCACTACACTAACGGGACTAATGGCAATGCAGCATAACCGGAAACATGAATCAATTTCAGATTTTCTTTGATTTCTGGGGTTAGGGGGGGTGTTCCAAATGAGAATAGCGGATCACCTTTTTGGGGTCAGGGTGGGGAAGGAAGACGTTTGCGGTCAGTAGCTCATCGCAAACATTGTTGCTGCTCCGGCGTCTCCTGGGAATGATCACGGAAGCCACCGATCGGAGATACCAGTCTACGAACACGATGACGCCACAGGTACAGTTAATTACGATTAAAATGCCAAGCAGTTTCCGACGCCGGTCGGGGTTTAAACGTTTACCAATTTCAGATTTTTATGGCCTTCTGGATACCTGCCACTTCGATCGTTTGCGATCCGGCTCTCGCTAAACACGCGGAGACTTGTAATGTATATACAGATCAGCATCAGTTGTTTGGTACGTTTGTGGGTTTATTACCTACAGATTACCTACAGAGATGGTTGTGGGCTTATTTGAAAGCTTGAGGGAAGGTATCGTATCTTCACAAAATGTCCACCTTGTCGGGATTTTTCGTATAGTATCTAACACATGGTTTTTTTATTAAATTTAATTTTACATTTTCAGCCAGAACAACGTTCAGCCGTGAGTCTCTTCACTTGATTGACCGAGTAACTTTGTATCATCAAAGAGTGAAGTCTCTTGTCACCTCCCTGATAGTGATTTCATTAGGTGATACTTTCAACCAAAGTTATTGCCAGGAAAAATATTTAAACATTCGTAAGAGGGCGATGACAGGGTTTAGAAAGAAATACGATGGGAGAGACGGGTAAATGAAAGAAATGATCTTACTTTGACTAATGTCGGATAGATATTGAAGGAAAATGAGAAATGGGAGTCTGTTGATCATTTCAATTCCGTGTAACTGCTGATTGTACATGATTTAAATTATTGAAGAAACTATGTGCTAGTTTGGTAATAAAGGAAGTAACCGGTTCTATTGCAAGATCGTTGTGAAGTATCTTATTGCTGACAAACCAGGGGGCATTTACTGCTATTCTTAAGATTTTATTTTGGGAGATTTGTAACTTACTTAATGTGGTTCGGACAGCTGAAATCAATACACGGCGTTCGTGTTACAGCATTTTTGTCGAATAGCACGCTCGTTCCAAAATGAAGGAATTTCGTAGGGGCGTTTCCGATGTCTTCTCGGTCCAGTGCTTCGCCTTCGCCGTCGCCGGCGGCAGCGGTGGCGGCGGCGGCAACGGCAACGGAAGCGGTGTTGGAGGCGGAGGCGGACCAGCCAGTAGTGGCATCGTTTGTGGCGGGCGCGCCGTCTGCGGAGTTGTGGACGGGGGCGGGGTGGGGACTTGGCCCAGTTGCATTCTCGGGCGCGACGGCCGGCGCGCGGTTCGGCTAAATTATAGGCCAAGGACGTAGGATGCCAGGTGTCAGCAGGTGCCGAGTGCCGGGTCTTACAGGGAACTGAGGATCTTACTCGAAGGAAGAGAGCACGATATCCAGTTTCCGGTTTTGAAAATTGCGTATATCGTTCTAGCTGTAAATATTTACTCTCCATAAAGGGAGCCATCGGTATGGTTTGAGAAGTGCAGAAGACTGTTTTCATTTCTTAATAAGTAGAAGACTATACTTTCTCTACTTCCTCGAAATATTAGATTTTGAACAGATTTTCCTTTATTGGAAACCCAGGAAAATATAAGGATTACCTTCATCAAACAGTGTTGTGAGATACATAATAATAGTAAAATTACTGCAGTTAGAATTTCTTATCATTGATTGTGTTGACTCTTCATAAAAGTTGTCATCAGTACTAGTACGCGATGATGTTGGTTAAGTACTTTGCAAGTTTTTGGTTTGCTGTACAGATTGCAGTATTTTGTTTGCAGTGTTCATTTTAACTATCATAGAACCATCTATATGGTCTTCAGCTAACGACGTATCTCTTCCAGCCCCTGTGTCGTTCGAGAGTCGTAATATCTCCATCTGCATCAACTAGTAAGGTGGCAAAATATCTACGGACACTATGACTAGTGTTAAGATTTACTGTTGAATGATTAATGCAAACATAACAAGAAATACAAGTAGAACAATGTCAAGTTACGTACATGAAACTGCGAAATCTTTCACTTGTCTGCCACGGTTCAAAAGAAGCGCGAATTGCAAAGAGAATTAAATTCTGCCCGTGGATTCCGAAAATTCTAGGAATGTGATTGGTGAACAGGGCGAGGATTCCGAAATGGAATTCATGGGGTGTGTAATTGATGTCATTCGTCGACTAAATATACAGCAGGAGCACGTATGTTATTAAATGTCCGTAGAGATATTAACTTCAATTCTTACGAAATAATACAAAATGCGAATATATTAGAGAAATATAGTTTTCCGAAGTGTTTGAAATAAAAAAATGTGTGGACGGTTTGTTTAAAATTCTTATTTGCCGCTATAATTAATGTATCCTTTTAAATATTATTGCAGGCAGAAATAAATCTGACAATGAGTAAACTTCGTAAATGTTTCATTGTTTTGGAATCTGCCTCAAAATCTCCTTTGCCTTCTTGAGGTTCACGGTTTTCGGTATTCACGAGCCTGTATCTAAATAAGGTCTTCCCTGGGAACGTCGAGAAGTAATGCATTTAGTGAATATAGTTCAACGAGATATTTGTTTTTTGGGTATTAACAGATTTAATTGAGTTTACTTTTAAGTGTACGTTAATACTCATGTAACTGGAACATTTGCACGAACGATGTGAACTATTTTTTTTCGTTGCTTAATGTAAGCCATGGTTATCTGATAGACATATTTGAAGTATATTTGGAAGTGGGCGGCTCGGAACGGTTTTACAGACTTCAGGAAAGTAACCTCCTTACAATTCTTTAGGGAATCATTTGCTGTAAGGTCCTTTCTATTTTACTTTCAAGACGATGGTCTTTTATTGGTCAAATTTCTGTGTAGTCTTCATTAATTTTGTAACCTATTATATGATTATTCTATAATTATATAATACCTCAAAAAATATTTTTTGTCTAATCTCTTTGAATTCCCTCTCAAAAATCAGAGATAGTTTACTCACTTTTTTATATTGTATGACTTTGGTTCTTATAATTGCAATTTGTATTTACTTTTCAGACTATAAGAGTGGTGTACTGAATGCAATTAAGTAAAAATGTTAGAGTTTTTGAAAAATACATGACAATACATATCTGTTTGTTATTTTCGTTTTTAATATTCCCCAATATAATTATATGTAGTTTTGTAAGATACATAATAATCGAAAGACAACCAAAGACTGATTATCTGTATTTCACAGCGTCTTCCTTGATGTTGACAATACCACTACTATGCCATTGGAGGTGACGAAAGGACACCACAATTTCATTGATCACTTGATTAGTGGAGTTTCCAAGCGCGACCTCAGCCGTGAAAACTTTCTTCCCAGCAGCGCCGGTGGCCGGCGTAACTGCACTGCGTGTTTATCCTCTCCCGCTTTTTGTGTGCGTTCCCCAGTGGACTACCGCTTATTAACGGAGTCGTTTCTCGTGTGTGCACGAATGACTCAGCCACGTGGTCAACTCTCCTTGATTTAAAGTGTCTTAAAGGGCTGACAATTTTTTAAACTCCGCTGCATGACAAGAAAGGTGCTTATTTGTTTATTCTTTCCTTCTTTCTTTCTCTGTGAGCCATGAACTGCAAAACTGAATTTAACAATCGCTTGAGGGAGAAAATCTACATTCATTGCCCAGAAACGAAACAACGGGCAATGTGAGCTCAGTGGACAAATAAAAAAGCTGAGAAAATCTAATCAAGATTAGAGTTAATTGAAACTGTGAAGTTACAATCCTCTTCGATCACCAGGGGGCATTTACGTTC
Organism: Gryllus longicercus; assembly: GCA_038098605.1. Taxonomy (NCBI): domain Eukaryota; kingdom Metazoa; phylum Arthropoda; class Insecta; order Orthoptera; family Gryllidae; genus Gryllus; species Gryllus longicercus. The sequence goes on from JAZDUA010000132.1 coordinate 379,633, forward strand.
ACAATTTGGGTTGTACAATTGGAGACGCAGTCAAACATGTCATAAGAATCATGTGAAGTAAATGGAATTGGCTGTGGAAATAATGCAAAGCCAGTCGTCGCCATAGATCACTTGATCAATTTTATAAATTAAGTATTTGTAAAACCATTTCCCGCGGGAAACAAATAGTCGTTACAAGAATTAGATCAGATCACAGTAAACTAGGTCATACGTATGTATTTTAAAAGTTTTCTTCACCTATATGTCAGTTACAGAAAACTCAATTGAACTTGCACTATATCATGAACATATGCGCCAAATTGAGTCTTCTTATTGTATTGTTTCGACATAATTATAGAATTAATTTATTTATCGACTGATTAAGAAGTAAAAAGTTCTTTTTATATTCTCCATTACCCAATGAAGTTGTGTTAGGAAGCAGGAAAATTCATCTAGCTAGAATTTTCTTCGTGCTTCTTTTTCTAATTGATTATTAGTTATTATTTACCCTTGTTTCTAAATATACAATATAATTGACTGATGTGATTACATTAACGTTAATACATTGCAAATGTTTTCTTTTTATGCTTCCATTTATTATATAGGGTAGGATTTTACAATCAATTTTATGTTTTTTCAGCTAAAAAACATAATTATAAGTTATAGAATAGAATAACTATAATGAATAATATACGATCTAGAATTAGAATTGAACATTTATTTTATTTCAATATAATGAATTTGAATCCAGATATTATTTACCTTTTTTAAAACAAATAAATTAAAGTACTTTATGCACTCATTATTAATCGACTTTTATTAAAACAACGAACAAAAATTATATTTGACTTAATTATATTACATTTTACTTATCACGTAAATTAATTGCATACGAATGACAATTTACTTCAGAACAGTAATTACTTCATAATACATACACAATCTACATATCAACATACATATACAATCTACATAATCAATGCATTTTAAATTTATTTACAAAAACGTGTTCTAAAATGACGATGGTAGGAAACTGGGAGATATTGCGTTATTGAAAAACTAGATAACGGTGTGAATAAGGGATTATTAAATGTTAGGATTGCTTTTAAGTGAAACGTATTTACCCTCCATTGTTGCAGTAACCGCTTAATAGGTTGAGAGGCTAGGAAGGCAATAAAACAAGAAAATATGAGCTACTACTTCAGTTTTATGGCCACCGCCCACCGTGTATAACGTGTAGCATTTCGAAGCATTCGCGTTCCTTTTCTGTACCACTCGAGAGCAGATCACTGAGTCAATAGAAAGATCGCTAGTAAAAGAAAAGACTCTTTCTACGGCACGCGTTGCGTACGTCTTGTTATTGGCATGGGCTGTACTTTTAAAGCAATTGCTTTAAAATGTCATGGAATGTGTTTCAACTCATGTTCTGGGATGTATCGTGTTAGTGATTCGGGATGTGCTCACATTAGACTTCCAGAAAAGAAAAGGTGCCGTTGGCCACGCATTGATTTAGTTGCACAGAGATTCACGCATGAGCAGTAAATGATTTGTATCAGAGGGGCACAAACTTATGAAACGTGGGGATCAATAATTTATAAAATATCTCTATTAGGGCCTCAGCGACATTATTTCTCACTGCCAAAATCTAAAATGAAATGTGTAACACACATTTATTGCATTAACTTGTATTTTATCTTTTTGATGCGATTTGTGGATTAGAGTAATGAGTAGGGGGAGGATTTTGATGACCTAAAACATCACCAAAAATGATAAATAAAAAGCTCTTAAAATGACCTAAAAGTAAAGAAAATTAGCCTAAAAAAACTTATCAATACCAGGAAAGATGAACAACTCAAGCTATTGGATATATTACTGATGTAACCGAGTCTGATTCCTTTCATTCACGTGAACTCAGTTTACAAACTTTTGATTTGGACTGGACCAGGAAATCTCTGTTCTTAGTAATCGTGAAATCCGCCGAACCGACAATGGTGCTGATAGGCGTCACAGGACCTTTAGATTACATACAACAGTTGACATTACAATTCCTGAACGAAGAAATCGAATAAGCTACTCAGGAATTCTGTGAAGAACACTTTTTGCATCTCGTAAATATTATTTGAAGCAAGTATCATTAACATTATATTAAAATTTATTAAATATGCGGAAAATGCTTTAAAAATGAATATGAAAAGGTAACAAATGACTTATTACTCGAAATCCAAGAAAAATGTCATATAAAATGCATGTCCTTTTGTCATAACATCAAATGCACGTCTGTACTAAAATGCATTGTTCTAAAGTGAAAAAATGACATTTCATAACAATCCGACCCCTAGTAATGAGAGTTTTTTGCAAGAAAAGGAAAGTTCCGACGACTTCCGCTGAAAGGACGGGCGCTCTTCAACATTCCGCTTTTACTAGATTCAATGTTCAACCAGTGTTCACCGTCACGAACGCAAAGTAACTACCACACTTATTACAACACCGCCATCGTTCCTAAACTCATATTTCACGCAAGCATCATTCTTTCGGAGTAATCGACTGGCTCGCCCTGAAATATACCCGAATCAGATTGTTCCTCGGTTTCCATCGTGCATGAGCGTATCATTTGAAATTTTACAGTGCGGTAATTTTCGTCATTTCTAGGACAATGTGCGTCACACATTATCGAGCGTTCTGTGAAAAAATTTGATATTCGCAAGATCAGCGGTAATGCCCAAAGGGTGTGAACAGGAGGACGGCAGGTTGTGCTTCTTCAAATGATTGACATCAGTTTGGGCACTACGGTGCTAATACTAATATTTGTAAACCATGTTGCGGTGAAACTCCATTTTTTCATTCGTCTCATCGTGATAGAACAGAGGTTGTTTGCTCCTAAGGTTTCCAGAATCTCCCCACTACTTCTGGAAACCTAAGGATCAAACTTTGTACTCCGCCTTTGCCTTTTGGCTCACGCCTTTTGGCTTTCGGCTGCAACATATATTTTGAAGCACAGACTTCATTCAGTCCGTTACAAGGCTTCTTCACCTTGCTGAAGAGAACCAAATAGTTCGAAAACGATTAGCAAAACTGGATTTTTCATTTATCCCATTTTGCAGTGACCGCCGATTTGGGTTCAAAATTCATCCCAAGACCTTAGCAACCCTACCAAAACTCAAAATTTCTGAGTGGTATTTGGGACCTTTTGGTCAAAGTGTTTTGAATAAGATACCCTTTGGCAAACAGTGGCAAACATATTCTTTGGCTTACGCCTATGTCATCTTTTGCTATACAGTTTCGACTTCAGTTCGTCTCATTAGCTTGGGAGGTGTTGAGATCAGCAACATGGCTGACCGTATACCCAAGGACAGTAGTGAGGAGATTCTGGAAACCTTAGGATCAAACTTTGTACTCCACGAAGCATCCGCCTTTGCCTTTTGACTCACACCTTTTGGCTTTCGGCTGCAACATAGAGTTTGTTTGCGTTTGTAGTTGTGACTCCGGAACTTCTACGTTCGAATGCCGACCGTCGGATTTTTGGCCCTAACTAAATAACTGACTCTAAGTGCAGTTTCTAGAGACGGGTTTCTCTGGTCGGACGCATGAATTCCAGGTGGACGCCAAAGTAGTTCATTAGAAAACGGGCTTCGAACCGTGCGCAATCCTTCCTTCCTAATCCTGTCCATTCTCTCTTCCTTAGAGCCGGGTGTTGAACGTATCCCACCCTCCATGGTATGCAAAGACTATCACTACTATGCTGTATGATGTCCAAAGACTACTGATAAGTGGATGTGAAGCCCAGGTTTGAACTGAACTATAACGCTATAAAAAAAGTTGTAAGACTCCCAACGTAGGGTATTGTCGATTGTTTTCACACAAGCATTCCCAAAGGAAATTAATTGCGTAAATGTACACGTTTATCTTTTCACAGTTTCCTGTGAGCTCTCTTCGTTATTGAGCTGAGTTTCGGTCTCTTTCAGATATCCTCATCATTTTACGATGGGAAACTCCTCACATTGGCGTGAGAAGCAAGTTATTTCTTTCTTGTGCGAGGTCATATGTTCAATGTAGTAAACCTGAGGCCTAAGGTGAAGGTAATCTATTGAGTGATGTAACAAACGAGTTTCTTTCGTTTTTTAATTCTTTTAGGTGTGTTTGCGTTCTGAGAGCCCATGGTGAAGGAACCACGAACGAATTCATTTCTGTGCACATAAACATACTAGGAGATAATAGTAGCAGTCCAGAAGGCTGAGAATACTGACAATGAGCAAAAGTAGAAAATCGAATGTAGATAATGACCTATTTTCAGTGATAATTAAAAATACTGTTATTGCGGATGGGACTAGAAAACATAAACGTGCTGTCACTGTTAAAATTCTGTCCTTTTGATTTTAATACTAAGTATTCCATCTAATTCATTCAGTACTTGTATAAATGCCTAAACTTACAATGTGGATATCAATTTAGAAACGCTTCTTTTTATTTTCAGCACATTAACTTAGAACCAATTAAATGACTAGTCACAACCTTGGATCCTTCTTAACCCGCCATCCGTAGCTGCCTTGGCTCGAAGGGTTGCAGGATCGAATCCCGCCTCGGGCGTGGATGATATGTATGCTCGTGTTGTCCTAACGTGTCGTGTTCCCCCTACAGTTATCCCAGTGTAAACAATTACAGTGATAGCTACATGACCTAGGAGTTAAAAAGCGTTGTAAAAAGTGAAAATTGACATTTTTTGTAATGAAAATTTCAATTACTGTATATTAATGTGAACGAATAACATAGAAATCATGTCAAATAGCATAAAAAAATAAGTTGTATGAGAATTATCTAAAAATAATTTGTTTTAAATGAGACTGAACTGCCAACAAATTATTGTTTAATTTACTTGAAGGTACTATGAGATGTTTTGGTTTTAAATGTTTACAAGACAGTTTGCTCAGTTACAGTCATTTAAATATTTTTGTGCAGTTACGCAATATGTGCGGTACCCTCATTCTTTGCAAAAAGATGTCATCACATCTGCATTCAAATACGAAAAGTAACAGGCAACTCATAACAAGAACTGCAATTGTGCATTACCCGAGTGTGACTTGACGATTACATACTCCATTCAGCACCACCCTACGAACGGCCCGGCGCGCGTGGGTGTGTCAAAACACATTGCATTCCAGCGCCAAACTAGTTTCGAGTCGAGCCCACGTCCACACTTCCTGGTCCCATGCCGTCCCATCCCGTCTCATCGGATTTTTCCAATTTATTCTCTGGGCGCGCGATCCCTGGTCCGCGTTGAGACCCGTTAACCTCTTTCCGCGCGTGCGTCGACGTCGCCCCCGGCCGCAGCGCGTGCGCCGCCGCCACGGCCCGGCCGACGAGGCTTTCACCTGCCCCGGCAGGTTTCGGACGGCGGAGACGGAGCACAGAGAGACCGGCGCTGGAGGAGAACGAGGGGCCCAAATTTGTTGTTTCTTGGTGCATCATAAAACCCACGTCATTAGCTACGTAAAAGTAGGGTATTCCGAGGAGGGCGGTGTACTTTACTCAATGGAACGTGATATCCTGAGACGATCGGCTTGCGAATTTCCCACCTCTGGGTATCTCTCTCGCCGAGGAACCGTCTGAAACGGGACAAGCTCTAAGCCCTTGGCATGTGTAGTAATGTAATGGATACAAATGTCTGTATGTATGTGCGTGTGAATGTGTGTGCGTGTGTAAAGGGAGAGAAGAGGGCAAGAATTAGGAAGGAATGCTCGCGTATGGTGCTTGGTCCGTTTACTATTGATTTGCTCCGACATTGGTTTGATATTGATGAGAGAGAAAATGGAAAACTACCAAACGGAACAGACGGCCGCCCCACTCAGAGGTAGCTGTTGCTGACACTCCGCTAGCAACGGTCTCAAACCCTAAGACCGCAATGTTGCAGATACAGCGATGCTAATGCTGTCGGTACGAAATGGAGGAGACAGGAAACGAGGACAGACGAGCGGAGAGAAAATGGAGGGAGGACTAGGAGAGAAAGAGAAAGAATCGGAGGTGGGGAGGTAGGGGCGTGGGAGTGGCGGGGTCTGTGCCTTAGCAACTTTCGCGGTTCGTTTATCCCTCACGTCATCTTCCGAGAGAGGCATCTGAGACAATGAAGAATGATTTGGGGTCGTGTTGATGAATATTGCCTTTGGACGTGAATCCTATTATTCATGGGACTAAATTTTCTTAATAATATTTCTAGCTTCATCGATTACTAACTGTTAAATGGGTTTGCGTCTGAGTTTTTATTTTAAACCATGATCATTGGCAAATTTATTACAGCACAATAGTATTTAGAGAACAGGAGCTTCTCTATGTAAAACGCTAGAGTTATGGAGCAATTTGATGGATTGTCATTCCCCGTCAATATTTAATTGTATTAATGTAGAGATGCATACTTTTTAGTTACTTACTTACTTTTCGATAATATATCTTTTATGTGACTTCCAGTACATTTCGAATGCTATGGAAGAACATGTATCTCGTGCGCTCAATGAAAGAATGAAACGAGTTTGGACATCCTAGTCGATGATATGAATATGCAAAATTGGCAAACTCGAATGCCACCAACAGGTTCTTGAGCATTGATTTAAATATGAAAGATGCATCTATCGTATGGTCTTTGTTTTTCGTGAATGTTAAAGTAGCCCAAATGAGAAGAGCATATTGAAGACTGTAACTTACTGTACTGAATGACAATGAAGTACTGCAATATTTAAGAGGTCACAGATGTTCGTATGCACACAAACGAAATATTACGAGTACTTTTGCTTTTTATGGTATTTCGATCTATTGCTTTCTCTCACATGCTCTCATTTTCAACGAGAGAATATTCAGGTTTCCCGAATGAAACAGAACTAAATTTCTCTACGAGCAGACACAATTAGCAGAATTTTAAACACTACGCAAAATACTTATGTAAGACTTAAAATAAGTATCCTTAAGTGTGACATACAAAACTTAAAGTGAGCAGTTTACTTAGCACCGTTTCCAGGATGAGGTAAAAGAATTGGAACGGCCTTTCTTGGCGACCTTCATGTGACAAACAAAATACACTTCCACTCCCTTAAGCAAAGCGAACTTAAGTTAGCACTTGGGATGGCAGCTTTCCTTTTGGTGGCTCTGGCAATTAGACTTGGGCAGGGCAGGACATACAAGTACAGTAAAAATGGTATGTCATACTTGACCTGCCTTGGAACGAGTTCCTATGACGCATAAGCTAATGCTTCAAATTGAATTTAAGTTTCATAGTCGACATTTCTACTCTGTAAAAAATCAAACCGCATATCCTTTTAAGGTGAAATTTGCTTCCTGAAATTCTTCTTGGTTTGGTTAATGTAATTTTGACGGAACACATCAAGAAGAGCTTAATTTGGATTGTAGTTTTAAATGTTTGTACGTATCTTAAATCATCAGTGGAAAAAATACGAGCGTCTCTCGGGGCGTTGGGGAGGGGTGAGGACATGCCACTCAAGTACTTACACCCAGAATTTTAATTCATGTTTATACATTTCTGTGTAACAGTAATATTTATTCCTATTATATTTGTTGCTTAACAATCATATTTATTTGTGAATACGATTGAGACTGAAAAGATATCATAAGGTACACGAACATGTTTTGTTATTATTCATTAGTCAAAAAGAGTAAAATGCATGGTAAAGAAATATTGTGAAGTAGCTCTCCAACTAGCGGGTAGGTAGGTGGTAGGGCTACCTCCGCGGGCCTGTGTTTTCATATTCTCGAAGCGGACCAGTAAGCACGTCGTTTCCCACCTGTTTTGTCTAACCACTGTCACTATCATCGCCATGAGCGCCGTAGTCTTTTAAGTTTATCGTCCGAGAATGTTATTTAATTCATGAAGAGTTTTGGCATAACTTAACCCTTTGCATGCGCCTTGCCAATTTCAGTAAATAAATAGAGACATTATAGTGATTTACTCTAATATGCTGCGGATCTACTGACTGACTGACTTTTAAAATAACTTTTGTCACTGATAAGTTATTGACTTATTACCTTCGATACGGAGCTCAATATTCACTGCGTAACTTACCTGGATTGAGAGCATCGTGGTTACGAGCGACATATGAAAACAGTTGAATGACATGTTCTCTTATTGAGAAAAATATGAAAGGGAATTATGAGAGGGAAATACGAAAAGACCAGCCGAGTGAAGTTAATATCTAGTTAATTAGTAAATAAGTAAATCTTATTTATATGTCTTTGTTACTTTAATTATTTATTTTGAAGGCAATAAATTAAAAAAACAACAAATACATGAAAATATTATTACGACCTGCAGACAGAATTAAGAAATTACAATTCTTTTTTATTCATTTTCCGCCAGACATTTTATATCCATAAATGCAACTTGTGTTATATACGGAATAATTTTATATATATATATATATATATGTGTGTATATATATATATATATATATATATATATATATATATATATATATATATATGAGCTAAAATAAAACTTACTGCTTCTTAACATGATAACTAATGTTGATTCATTAGTGTTCCTCTGTACGTCCACTGCTGTGGTTATTAGTTCTGCAGTTGTAGAGAACGTTTTATCACAGGAAGTAGTTCTTCTACTAGAACGTTTTATTAATTGATTAACTGATTAGTGTGTTCGCGCCAGGTGGTAAGGCGATGAGGCCCGTTACTTAAGTCCATTTTTTATCACTGGATGTGGCTGTGATGTTCCCCCACTTGATAGCGAGATCCAAAATTGTCCAATATATCGGCTTGCGAAGTTTACCACAACCATGGACCACCCACCAGCGGGGAACCGCTCCAGCCGGGACAAGCTCTACGCTCCCGACTTGTCTTCCGGCATATGTGGTAGTGTAATGCACGTAAGAGTATGTGTGAGTAATTAAAGGGTGGGAATGGAAAAGGTAGAGGACGGAAAGTTGGCGCGTGGTCTGTGGCCCGTTTGTTAGGGAACTGCTCTGGCATTCACCTAGTGTTGGTCGGAGAAACCACGGAAAACAACTGATCAGCACAGCTGGTCGGCAGCTAGCGGCAGAATTCAACCCGTCTACCTAGCTCTTTTTGCTTAACAGTGCTGAAAGGCGCTGGCCTCCTCTTGCGTTTTTGTCGCCCCTGCCTCGGCGCATTCCGCCGGAGAGCGCGGCGCAGGCGAAGGCGTGGCTGCGCGCGGAACGTCCGCCACCGCGCACCGGGACTCGCTGTGAGTGCCCTGCGCCGCGGCCTCCAGGCGGAGAGGCAGCAGTACAGTAAGCTCACGATTAGCACAGTCCTGCTTAACTCTGGCAGTCACCGGAAAAACAACAGCCATTCATAAACCAGTGGGGCTACAACTGCACGTAAGTTCTCGCTTTATTTCTAAATTTGCAATTTTGCAAATTCAGAGACTTCAACGAATATGAGATCTGTACTATTTTTGTAAGCGTTATTTGTTCTATCCGTGGAAAAAAATAAAGAAAAAATATATAACGGTTTTTGAGAATTATTTTTGTAAATTGCGTAAATTTCGAGCAAAATTATGCAAAAACTACTAGTTTTTCAAAAATAAATATGACCGTTTATGAACATCCCCGTTTTAGAAAGATTTCAACGCAAAAATCTCTATCTTGAAATACTTTTGAAATGTTAACGTTTAGCAATTTTCGAAAATACAGAGACATCGCCAAAAACGAGAATAGCACCATATTTCTATCGTCTCCTTATTTTAAGATATATCCTTAAGGAATAGATATCATTATTGAAGAGATCTATATCTTTAATATTCTAGATAGAAATGCCAAAAAAATAGCACTCGCAAATTTCTAAAAATCTGTAATCTGAACGAACATGAGACCTACACCACTCTCTGAAGCTATCTAAATAAAAAAAGTTTGTGTCATTTATGAGAACATTTTGAAAATGTTTTTGAGACTTCATTTAAAGTACCCTTGAAAATCGAAGTATCCGTTTGAAACTCCCAAAACCTTGGGATCGTTCAGATTACGTTCAGATTGGAGAATATCAATTTTGGAGAAAAAACGGCTAAACCGTTTAGGCGCTAGCGTTCACCACAAACGGACAGACAGTTTTGTCGTCAATCCATTTTCCAGTATGAAGGACCGACAAAACATGGATTCGGACTACACCACCTGTTGGAAGAAGTAATTTACTACATATAGCAACATGATTTATCCAATTTTTGGTTACCAGGGCGCGTCAAGAAGAGTTTTTCTGTCGGACATTTGCCGTTTTCCGGTGGACGATTAAATAACGTCCTGTTCTTACGAAGTAAGTGCGAGAAAGTAAAAGGATCACAGGAATGCAGTTCCTTCGGATGAAGTACGAAGATAGCTAATTATCTGATGAGCCGGTTAATGTTCGTATTATCCTAAGTGGGGGGATACAGACCGGCGAAGGAACAGTTTCAAAGCAAACCCAGTATTTTAGCCGGATGAAGTAGTCTTTAGCCAACCTTATGTGATTAGAATATGTGAAGTACGTTAAGATGAAGAGAAACGGAACATATGATATAATCAGGGACGGAGGGAAGTGACTGAAAGAGACGGGTAGTACTTTCGGGTTTCATTGTGTCAGTCGTTCACTTCTATTTAAACGACACTGTCTACTCGAATACACTTTATATATCACTCGACGCTATGGCCGTTTGCGAATGAACGTTGCACCACTATGAATATCTGACTCATGGCTGCTCAAATGCAGGAAATCGCTACCAAACTTTCTTCCTTGTCCTATTCTCACCCCTTACTCACACACTTACATGCACTACATTACCAAACGTGCTGGAGCCCGGGCGGGAGCTTAGAGCTCGTTCCGGCTGGGGTGGAGACCAGCTGGTGGGGGATACCTGGTTGGGGAAACCCTGCAAGCATATGTGTAGATCAGCGGTTGATCTTGCCATCCAGCAGGAGAAGATCATGGCCGCCTCCCGCAATGAAAACACGCAGTACAGTTACGGGACTAATGGCAGCAGTCCGAAATCACTAATATCTCAATGAACCGTGCTCCCCCGTCCCGGGCTGACCCAATGTGCAGAGGGTAACAGCAGAACTGTGGCCAGGGCATACCCACTCAGGGCCGCCCCCACGTGCAACCCTGCCCCAAAACAAAGCGGCTGTCCCGTGTCGTGTCGCTTCTTTCTGCCTCCGCGTTCTCCTGCCGCTTCGGTGGCTCGCCCCCCCCCCCGGGCACCGCCCCCTGGAGATGGAGTGAGCACACAAATGTCAGGGGGCGTTACTCAGTCACGGTGCTCGCTGACGACCCGCTGCTAAATTAGTGACACAACCCGCTCCTTGCGAGAATAATAGTGCGAAAGAGAGGACCCTAGAACGACAGTAAAACAATTGTTGGGATTTTGGGGATAAGGACATGTGTACGTTTATTTATTTATTCGTTCGATTTGCCAGAAGCTTACACGAATCATACACAGTCACTTCATGCAAGAAATAAAACATAACAATAAAATAATATAGTAATATAGTACTACAAACACACTTTTAGGTCTCTCAGCCATTCGGCTCCCGCGTCGCTTAAGTTATGAAGTGATTCAAGATTACCATTTTCAAATCCATGAATCGGGCACTGAATAATGTGGTCCATGGTCTGGGGTAGTCCACACTCACACTCACCGTCCTCACTATATCCCCATTTCCTTAGCTGCTCTTTGCATCTTCCAAATCCAGTCCGGAGTCGATTTAACGTTGTCCACTGGCGCCTCTTCAGGTTGAAACCTGGAACCCGCTTAGTGGGGTCATCTATGAGGGTCCAATTCCTAACCTTCGTCTCCTTCCATATTCTTTTCCATTCTCCAGAGGAGTCGTACAGGTCTCTTGGGTTCATGCAAAAGGGTCGCCTCGATTTGAGACGATTGTTTCCATACACATACTCATGTATTGGGAGTTTGGGATTGGCTTCTATTTTCGATCTTTCTTTAGATGCGGCTTGTTCTCTGCGGATATATGGTGGCTGTATATTAGTTAACACAGGAAGCCAGTGGACGGGGGCTGCTTTCAGCGTTCCGCTAATCAGCCTCATGGCCTCGTTTAGCTGGACGTCCACTTTTTTGGCATGTACGCTGTTCTTCCATACTGGGGCACAATACTCCGCAACGGAATAGACCAGCGCCAGCGCGGATGTACGGAGAGTAGCAGCAGAACTTCCCCACGAGGTACCTGCCAGTTTCGAAATAAGGTTGTTTCGGGTCTTCATTTTTTGACTTGTCGCCACCAGGTGCTCTCTGTAGGTAAGACTTCGATCGAGTTTAACTCCTAGATATTTTGGTGCTCTTTCATGTTTTATGTTCCGGCCGCAGAACTTCAATTTCATCTCTCTCTTAGCCTCTTTGTTATTGAGATGCATTACCGTACATACAGTTTTGTGTGGGTTAGCCATCAAGTGCCATCTCCGATAGTAATGCTGTAGTCTCGTCAGGTCCGGGTTTAAATCTTTTTCCAAATGCTCAAAAGTCTTACGTTGGAGAGCTACCGCAAGGTCGTCAGCATACGCAAACTTTTTTGCTTTCAGCTCCGGAAGATCTGCTATATAGAGATTAAATAAACACGGAGACATTACCGATCCTTGTGGTAGTCCGTTTCGCAAAAACCGTGGTTGACAAGCTTTTCCTTGTGATATTACCCGAAACTTCCTTCCTGACAACATATTTTTCAGAAGTCTAGTTATTTTTAAGCACTTTATAGTTCTTGTCAGTTTGAAGAACAAACCATCCAGCCATACAGTGTCATAGGCCGCTGATAGGTCGAGCAGTACGACTCCTGTCTTGTTCCTATTTTGGAAACCATTTTCGATAAATGTAGTCAGTGAAAGAACCTGATCACAGCAGCTTCTATTTGCACGAAAGCCAGCTTGTTCCATGGGTATTTCCTTATCCAATATAGGTCCTAATCTTGTCAACAGGATTCTCTCAAAGAGCTTGTACGTAGTACAAAGGAGGGAAATCGGTCTATAATCTGCAGTCTCATTCCCCTCTTTTCCTGGCTTTAAGATAGCTATGATTCTTGCCTCTTTCCATATCTCAGGCACCATACTAGTCTCAAGGATATTAGTAAAGAGGTCCGCCAGCCACTTTATTCCTCTGAGCCCAAGGTTTTTCAGAAATTCTGGCGGGATATCGTCCGGGCCGGCAGCTTTCCCTTGCTGCATTTGTAGGATTCCTTTATTCACCTCTTCTACGGATATCTGCTCAGACAGCTGGGTGTTCTCAGAGCAGTTCTTCTCAGCGTCCCTCATTAATGCCTGAATTTTCATCCTTTGCCTTTTTGAAACGCTGATTCTTGCTCTTCGAGCGAGGGATGCACTTATCTTCACTGGATTCATCTTACTCGCCTTCTTTTGAGGTAGATGTGCGCCTCCGAGTTTCCGCAATAGATTCCAGGTCTTTCGGCTAGAGTGCGAGAAATCCAGGCTTTCCACCAGCTCATGCCAGCGTTGTCTCCGTTCTTCGTCCAGGAGCGATGTTAGGGCTTCTGCGGTCTCCGGTTCTTCCAATTCATTATATCTATACAACAGCCTTTGACACTCCTCAGACCAACCTGGTATGAAGGCCTTTCTTGCCCCTCTAGGAATGCTTTTATGGGCCGATTTAATAACCAGTCTTAAGAATCTATAATAATTTGCTGGGATGGGAGGAATCCTAGGCACCACCTTCTCTATATACTCCTTGTACTCGGTCCATTATGCTTTCCTCATATTCCAGCGTGGGATGGGGGGGCTTATCAGAATTGGTATTTGGAGGCCTACACTGATAACTGTGGGCTTATGTTGGCTTTTTGGGAATCTGCTAAGTACTGTCCTCTGTACTGGAAACACTCTCCCCGAGCTCTCTGTTGAGACAAAACATAGGTCGGGAGTGGTAGATGTTCCTCACACCCGAGAAGTAAAGGTGGCTCTATCTTTCCCGTCATAGACTAAGTGGAAGCTATTAATGTCGGCCCAGTCTCCAAGGCGCTCTCCATGTTTGTCAGGCGAATGATAACCCCACCTGGTATGATGGGAGTTAAAATCTCCGACATATATAGCTGGATGTTCTGCTTTGGGCAGCACGTGGGGCTCCCACTCCTGGGAAGGTGGCTTGTAGACATTGTATATTGTGGTACCACCAATCTTCATACCAATACAATGGATAGATGTATCCATTATCTCTGTCACTTTGTCCAGAAGTTCTTGTCTAACCAATGTTGCGGTACCAAATTTCTCATGTCCCATGGATGTAACGATTTCATATCCGGGTATGTTAAGTTTATGGATAGATCTCTCGTCTAGGTGCGTCTCCTGGATAGCCAGTACGTCGATCTTTTCTATGTGCATCATCTTAGAGAGGATATCTCCTTTTGCTTTACTATAGCCTTCCACATTCACTTGTAAGATACGAAGTTGGTATTTCATCTTTATTGGTAATTCTTCCCTACTCATCCTACCACGTCTCCACTTATACTGCTGTGGTATCTGTCGCTGCCGCTTCTGGCTGGGCCGGGAGGTACTAGGACGTTCGGCCATCGTTGTGGTGACTATTAGCTTCATGAGTGATATTTTCTACCACACACTAGCTCTCAGTAGCGGTGCACACTCACTACTGAGGGGAGTAGGCCCCGTCAAGGCTGTCACCATCTACCCCCATGTGTACGTATTAGGGTAGAAACAGACAGGACGTGACGCGCTAAGAACAAAATCATGTGTAGTTATGAGTATGCGCACACAGCAAGCGTCGTGCGCATGCGCACACAGCTGCGTGCCACACTGGTGGCTTCCACGTAAGCGCTGGCCAGGGCACGCCAAGTGAGTGCTGACTTGAGAAGCACTCACTGAGGTACTGCCGCACCGCCTAGAATTAATCATAGAAGTAGGAGCTAGGAGTAACCCACCTCTAGGATTCTCTTAGATCATTTGGCATGTAATATTCTCACGTCGGACGAAGACATCACCCTTTCGTTCTATCAGAACAAACTTTTCCTCTGTGTTTGTAGAGCACAAGGTTTCTTAGAAAGTTCAGAATTATTTTCCTGCTTTTTCTGATCTTGGATCCTGTTATTTAAATAGGCATTTTCCTGATATTCTCTGTCGTCGTTATTTTGTTCGACAGTTTTTCTTGCGCTAATTGATGCGGCAAAGTGTTGCCTTTAGAAGGAAGAGTTGCGTCGAGCGTTGATTACGGTGGAAGTGGGGTGGATGGCCGTGGGGCGCGAGGATAAGAGGTTGGATGGCGATATTTTAATTGTGAAGTTGTCGCTACTATTGGCACTATGTGTGTTGCAAAATGGACAGAAGAATGTCTGCCTTATGGTATATTTACAGTTTTAGCATATAGAAATTTTGTTTTTATTTTAACAAAGTACTGATTTTGGGAACAACGGGTACAACCTCGTATGTGGTGGTTGCAACTGTTCTTTGGGAGGCCAAAGTCCATTCAACATTGGCGTTGCACAGGCTCTTGAGTTTTTTCTTCATTCAGACTATGACGCTCTTAGGTTACAGAGTTGATCGATGGTTAAAGTATTTTCAATTGGGTCAATTATCATTAAATACAGCTGATACAACTGAGATTAGAAAGTTGTTATTGGTGAGTCTGTTGATTTTAATTAGAGAAGGAAATTTCTGCTTAAATTTCTTTAAAATTTAAAGTTCTGAGATTGACTGATTATCATTCTTAAGTTCTACTGACTTGTTCTTATTTGCCGGCTCTGGGTAGGCGTGAAAACTTCTCTTAGTTTGGATACCAAGAGAACTTGGTACCTTGGTTTGGTTTGGTTCTTCGATTTTGCAAAAGTGGGAGGCTGTTTGCACGTTTAGCGCAACTTTGTGATTGTTTGGATCTGCTAAGAAATTGATCAAGACCTTGCTTTTTAATTCTTTGATAAATGTATTCAAATTAAAGATGTCGCGTCAAAGGATCCTATTGGGAATTTGGTGAACTGTTCAATCATTGAATAAGTGACTGAATCTATTATTTGGCAGTCTAGGACCGTCTTTCCTGGTGCTCTTTATTTACTTTGCACTGACACATTATTAATTACTTGATCAGGGTTCTGTGAAGAGACACTGAGTTTCGCGCAGCGTTGACACTCACCAACAGTGGGTGACCGCTGCTTCCGGGTTAGGGGCTCCACTGCCAGCTGGTCATACTGAATGTCCATTGCCAAGGCGCCGACCTTGGGCCCATGCTGTAGATGCGGAGTTTGTTGCTGGATATCCATTTGGGAGGGGGGTCTGCACTCAGAGGGAGGGAAGTTTCACCATTGGTGTAGGATGAAGAAGTACGACACTAAAATATCAATTTTTAAAAGATTGTATTTTCTATATAAAAATAATTTAGAAACATTGTTTGGGTGAGATGTTACTAATGACATAAAAGTATCAAATTTTACGATTTAATCAATAAAATGATGTATTTTAAATTTCTTATGTTTTTCTCTAAAATTTTTGTTTTGCATTTAGAACGGTTTCCAGTTCTAATCTGTTCTTCCTGTCATGACCAGAAGCCACAGCGATGTTCAGAAAGCCTAGTATCCTACAGAGTGGGAATTAATTGACTTCCCGGACGCCGAGCTACCCCATACGGGGATCTCACGAGCAGCGGAACTTAAGCGAATGTAAATAGGACGCTAGGAGATGAGCGATAATGTCCACACAAAATGCCGTTAACGAACAGAGAGTAGGCAGACCGCGCGTTCCCGTCATTGTGCGGGATGTACTGCAAAGCGAAGGAGCGCACGGAAAGGAACAATGACGGGGCTTCCTTCACGCCACTCACAGCCTGTTAGGAAGGCCAGCGAGGGAACGAGAAAAAAACGTGGAAAACAAGAAAAATGTCGAAAGTAAACGATCACATATCTATTATATATTCCTTGAATTTCATCTAATGATACGAGTTTTGTTATTATGCAATTTGAAACCGTAATCATTTCATTGTTTATCATTTAATTATTATTTACTCCATTACACACACATAGTAGCAATTGTTAATTGTCGATAATGCATGATTAATCATTTAGCATTTTACTTAATTGGTAGCATTTCATTATTTATTAGAATGCTGATGAGTTGTTGACATTATCAAAGAATGGAAGTCATCTTTGTGAACTTCCATGTATTTAGATAGCTGACTTTCGACGGCTTTGCCGTCATCATCAGTCTAGAAATGATGTAAACACAAAATATTACAAATTTATGAACAAAAAGATAATGCAAATAATACAATTAATAAACTTATTAGAATTAATGTAAGTACCAAAATGGCAGAATTAATGAAAATAATTAAAATAAAATAGATACTTTATCAATGATAATAAAAATAAAGGAAATGGAAAACGAAAATCAATTAATTAATTTCTTATCTAATCCGTCTCGAGGATAGACGCGTTTTAATTTTTTTAGCAAACCCATACACCCAGCCACTGTCATCCACAAAACATCCCGACATCCATTTTCTCCTAAACACGCGGCTTTCCATGTCACGATTCACAGACTTGATAGCCTTCCCCATCATAAGACAATTTTCAAAAAGAAACACACTATCAAATACATAGTTACCGCTAATGGATGCAGTACCACTCTCACTGACAACTTAATATGCACAACTTAATGTTTAAAATAAATAAATAAAAACTGAGGATGAACACAAGCCTCACCCTACTATCTAGAGACCATAAAAATGTATTTCTATTCCGTTCTTTAGAAAAACCACAAAAAGTAGCTCACATTCTTCACAAATTCCATTTTCACATTTCCTATACCACACACTAAATCCTTCTCTCCCCTCGCCACACCACCGCACTCATCGCGACGTCAGGAGTTTATGAACTCCATTGCGAAGCTAAATACATTGTCCAGACGTGGAGAAGCTTCAGTGCCAAAATTAAATAACATTTACATGCATGGAAACACAATACAAACATAACGCATTTTGCTACACATTAAAATTCTTGAGATAAATTCTGGAACAGGAGCGCTTTAGAAATGTTTCACATTTCTCAATCCAAGCAGAAATATGATGCTCTCGTCAATGAGGAAACCAATTTCTCTTTATGCCCTCCGCTAACAATCTTCACAAATTGATTCCGCCGCCTCCTGACATTTCCAAGAAGACAAAAGCAGACCTCCTCCGACCCCTCACCCGCAGCCTCAGACACACATTTAATCCCGTTTGAAACTTCCCTCTGCGCACTGACTCCCGTCATTCGCCACGTACAGCGAGGTAAGCGAGCGGGTCAACCTTTTCTGTTTCACTTTTTGAAATTTCATTATACGTTGTTGTTGTATAATGTTATAATAATAATAATAATAATAATAATAATAATAATAATAATTATTATTATTATTATTATAATTAATTTAATGTGTCTATTTTATTTTCATTATTTATTGTATTAATCCCGGTCTTTTTTGTACTTATGTCAATTTCAATAGTATGTTTATTAATTGATGTATGTTTAAATGTATGTTTATTATCTTTTTGTTAATTATTTTTTAATATTTTGTAGTTATTTTGTATTCATATTATTTCTAGACTGACGATGAAGGCAAAGCCGTCGAAAATTGGCTATCAGAGTTGCGAAGTTGACAAAGATGACTTCAATTATTTAGTCATTCAGCGTTACATTATTATTTTCAATAACTCTCTTCTTTTTTGTAAATAAATAGCGTTGTTATGAATTTATTCATGATTGTCAATTTAGAAATTCATTGAAGCACTTGTTTTATAATGCAATATCAGAGAATTCGTGCGAGCTTGCTGAAAAAGTAAAATATTACCGAACCATTGTAGATAAAAATGCCTTAATCGCAGTATTTCAAGAAATGTACTCTAGAACCAGTTCAGTAAGAAACTAATTATATATGACCGTAGATATTTTATTGAAAAATTCATCTTGTAAGAGCGCCTAATAAACGCGTGGGGCTATGGTATTGTTTTCCTTCACTTTCGAATAATTGATGAAAATGGAATCGCGTTACAAAGCTTGAACACTTAAAATGTTCCCGTTTAAATAAATCAAGACACTTGAAGTTACGACGATTAAAACAATGGGTTTCTGACAGAGAAATATAATGATGCATTAATTTTCAATCACGAAAGAAGAGCAATGTTAGCTTGTGAGATGTTCGTGTCTCACGCCACTCTACTGAGAAGCACGCAGGAGCGTGTTTTGGTGTGTTGTCAGAGATGACCTTGTTATGCAACTCGCCTTCTTATTAACCCTAGCATTACTAAAGGTTGGGGTAGGACTTAGAGACTCGCCGGTGATTGTTTGTTGTTGTTTCTTGTTTTAGTTCTGTAACAAGCTGAACTTATATAACTATTACTTACTATATATAATTATATAACTATTAATTATATAACTTATTATATATAAATAAATTAATATATATATATATATCACAAGTGTTATATATTGTAATATAACAGCGACTACTAAACTAAACTAGCCCCACGTTGGGACCAGCCAAATGTAATAACAGCTGGGGAGGGCGCCAGGTTCAGCTCCTGAAATATGGCTGGATGGAAGTGTTGGGAGGTCATGAATTATAACACTGAGTCATTTACAACAAATAGTAGTTTATTCCTGGCACCATGAGCTGCCAGGGAAGTTACAGGTCGCAAAGGGCGACGCAAGTTTCTTACTAACTCTACTCTGTGAGCTCATTGCCCTAATTACTAATAGGCTAATTCCCTTAAGGCTAACATATTAGGCTTAATCTCTGATGAAGCATGCAATCCACCATTTATGATCTGCAGGGCCTGAGCGCGGCCACTATCAATTTCTCGCCGTAAAATTGTCCTGCGAGACAGCTTCGCCTCGTAGCGTTCACCGCTGGCTGTGTTGAGTCCCAGGCTGGTCACGCGGCGCCCTCTGAGGTAGGGGCGGCGGCAGTCTCGGGTCGCCGACCTCTCGTAGCGCGTCCTTTCTCAGCTGGTAGCAGGCGGCCTCAGGTCGCCGACTCGAGCAGGCTCAGTCGGTCGGGTGGCCACGGGCGCTGACGTAATGCGATGTGGGCTATCAATGGGCCCGGCGTAAAAAAGCGCGGAGACCGACGGGCCGATGCGGAAATAGCGCGGGATCCGGTGGTCTCCCGTCCGAGTTTCCTCCGCGACAAGTCCACTGGTTGCGTTCAAAATAAAATAAAACTTTACTCTGGGAAAGTATTTCCCAAGTCGCGTTCCGATTCCTCTGCTCCGGGAAGTCTTTCCCTACTCGCGTCCCGAACCTCATTAATTTTCCTTCGTGCACCCCGTTTTTAAGAAACTTCCCTTCCCCCCTCCCAAAATGTTTCTAACTCTGTAAATTTATCCCTTCCCTCATGGCGAAGCTTCCCATTGGCTGAGGGTAACTGCGTTGCAGGATTCTGATTTACCAATCATGTGGCAATTTTTTTGTAATTTTCCATAGATCGCTCTCTGTCTAACACCGGCTTCTCTCCTCTCTCTCGCTTCCCTTTGTCAAAGGTTCCTCGCAGCTGTCTGGACACGTGTTCATGCAGGAGCGCATTTTCACGGGCCATAAACGGTCGGCAAAAGGCTTATCGGCAGCCTGCTGTGTTTAATTTGTAAATAGCCCCTGTGGGGATTCGGGTGCCTTACCCAAGGCGCGTGCCAAACGAGTGCGGGGGCGGGCATTGTTCGAAAGGGGGGCCGGCTGACGGCTGAGAAAGGTCTCGTTCACGACGCGTCGTAAATGTGTCTTCCTCTTAATCGACACCCGTGCCAACCCCTTCGGGGCTCCGCGTTCCTCCCCGGGTGGCGGCGGAGAAAGGGGGCGCGAGGGTGTGTATTGTTCGAAGGGGGGGTTTCGGCTGACTGCTCGGCCGGGTCCTACGAGGGGTAATAAACATGTCTGCCTCTGATGGGGGCTGAGCGCGGTCGTGGGCGGAGCCTTCGTGACAAAAGGCCTTCCTGACCTACTTTTGCCGCGTTGGAAGCTATCTCCCGATGAGATTATTATGTTATTATTGGCGACGCCACAATAAAATTATTCTAATTGATTGGTGACGCCACAATATATATATATATATATATATATATATATATATATATATATATAACACTTGTGATAAATCGCATTAAATTTTGGATAAAAGCAAAAGCACTCGCGCGTACAAACACACAAACACACACGCACACACACACACACACTTCACAAATTGATTGTGTGTATATATATATATATATATATATATATATATATATATATATATATATATATATATATAACACTTGTGATAAATCGCATTAAATTTTTGATAAAAGCAAAAGCATTTATCACAAGTGTTATATATATATATATATATATATATATATATATATATATAACACTTGTGATAAATCGCATTAAATTTTTGATAAAAGCAAAAGCATATATAATGTCTGTAATATATATATATATATATATATATATATATATATATATATATATTACAGATATATAAGTGCGATTTTAATGCGAATTTAATGCGATTTATCACAAGTGTTTGTTAGAATCTGCGTTATTACACCGTCTTTGTCTGAGGGTAAAACAAATACGGGATTATTAACTCGGAAACTAAATATTCAGAGGATATTTTCGGAAATTAAATATTATTTCAGTTCAAATGAATGCACATATATATTATTAGTTATATAATTATTGTGTATCTTTACAAGATGGTGAAATATTTACACAGTTCTATTATTGGTCGAAGACATTTTCAGATAGTAAAATGGTACTCTTAGAAGTGACAATTCGAACTTTTCTCATCAAAAATAATATTTTACAACAAAAGTAATTGAAATATATTATAGAAATATATATTTGTAAGTATAATTACACACGTGATTACCTCAGTTCAGAAAGTTTAAATTAAACAAACTTTGAGTAAAATTCTGTGAGAAAATTACGGCAAGTTTCTTACACACGAGTATACTAACATATATATAAGTACTGAGCGTTATTTTTTCGAAAAATTCAATTTTGCGGAAGGTAATTAAAAAATCCATTATGAGTATTTGACATTAAATTCAAATTTAAAGAATTTATCTCATCTTACCTGAACGTTTTAATAGACAAATTTGCTGACTTAGAACACTGGTGGTTATGTTGCGGAGGTCCACACACCTTTGAAAATTACTACAATCTGAAAAGACTAAATCCGATGGGAATCATTCTGACAATTGTATTGAAAAATTAACAAGAGCTAAGATGTATTTACGTTTCTTCAAACAAAAGTCATTCTGGATTAATTTGGAAAATTGAACTCTTAATTTTTTACCCGTGATCAAAAAAATTAAATCAGCCTTTAATTTGGTCGATAACATATCTAAAATAATTGGAACTTGATTGGACATTGTATTTTGCTTTCTTTTAGATTCTATCTATCAATTACTGAAATTCTCTCCACTGACACGACATGAAAACTAGACGTTTCATCAGAATTAGAGATCGCAACATCTTTATTACAATCTATGACGTCACGTAAATGGAGTGTGCATCTTTTGCGAGTGCTTTTGCACTTTCCATAGAAGAAATCTTGTTGAGATATCTTTATTACGCATAAGTACTTTCATTCTCCCATTAGTGGAAACCTAGATAGTTCATACTATAAAAACCTCAATCTATAAAATAGTAC
This sequence comes from Gryllus longicercus, assembly GCA_038098605.1. NCBI lineage: Eukaryota > Metazoa > Arthropoda > Insecta > Orthoptera > Gryllidae > Gryllus > Gryllus longicercus. Next base: position 402,229 of record JAZDUA010000132.1, read on the forward strand.
AAACTATAAAAACCTCAGTGTTAGGTTATAAGTGTAGATTGTAAGTACAAGTGCGTGTAGATACTGAAAATAAGTAGCGTATAATGTAAGTTAAGTTTGTAACTATGTAAGTGTTAGTATGAAAGTTTAGATTATAACTGCAATAGTGTGTAAATAATGTAAACAAGTAGCGTAAAATGTAAATAGTAGTTTGTAAGATTAGTATAAGATTTGTTTTAATATATAGGTTAGCGCCCCCACCCACACAATTTTTTTTGTTTTTTTTAAATTTATTTTTATTTTGGTAGACATTACATTGTTCAGTTTACATGTTAACTGTGCAAATGATTGATGATCTTAACCTATCTTATACTAACTTACATTAACTTAAAATTATACATTACAATTTATATAAAACAATATACTGGGAGAGGAAGCAGGTAGCACCTCAGATTAGTATTATTCCAAGTTTGCGAATATTTTATAAAATGAATGGAGGGGAAATCTATTGTTAATTCTCGTTCGATAATTGGGGGCTTTGCCTAGTTTATAGAAGGATGTTGCTTGAATTAGGGGAAGATTAGTGTAAAAGTTATGTGCAAGATAGGCTATTTGGTTTTTTATTGTGTTTATGTTTAAATCATTGTGTAGTTGATTGTTGGTGATGAACCATGGTGCTTTTGTAATTAATCTTAAAAATTTATTTTGGATAACTTGTATTTTGTATATGTTGGAATTAGCTGCATTGGTCCAGATGGGACAAGCATAGAGTAATGTCGGCCGGATTATTGTTTTGTAGAGTAATAGAGCATTGGATTTGGAGAGTTGGCTATGTTGATTCAGTAAGGGTCGGAGTTGAATTAGTTTAATTTTGGCTTGATGAGTTTTTGCCTCTATATGTTGCTTCCAGTTGAGTCGGGTATCGAAGTTTAAGCCCAAATATTTAATTGTTTTATTAGTTGGTGTCCAATTGATGATGACGTTATTTATGAAGAATGGAAGAGGGTGAGTAAAAGGTCTTAATGTGAATATTTTTGCTACAGATTTTGTTGGGTTTAACTTTATTTTCCAGACATTAGCCCAGTTTGCTATTAAATTTATGTGATTCTGAAGCTGTGTTTGAAGAGTTGTTAAAGAATTTCCTGAGATATACAGTGCAGTGTCATCGGCAAATTGAGCGGTATTTATATGTGCTGTAGTAGGAATATCTGCTGTGTATAAATTGAACAACGTGGGGGAAAGTGGTGAACCTTGGGGAACCCCAGCAGCAATTTTCCTTGGGTTGGAACAGTGGCCTTCGACTGAAATTGAAAATGTTCTATTTGTTATGTAGCTAAGGATAATAGATACTAGATATTTAGGTGTTCCTATTGATATTAATTTAAAATAGAGAGCTGGATGCCAAATTCTGTCAAATGCTTGCGAAATATCTATGAATGCAGCGATGGTATGTTGTCCCTTTTGAAATGCAGAGTGAATGTGTTCCGTAAGTCTTAGTAGTTGATGGGTGGTAGAGTATTGTGATTTGAAGCCAAACTGGTGCTGTGGAATACTGTTTGTTTTCTTGATATATTTGTTCAATCTGAAGAGTATTAATTTCTCTAAGATTTTTGACATTATAGGAAGCAGGCTGATAGGCCTGTAATTCTCGGCTTTTGAGTGATTCATGCTCGGTTTTGCTATTGGGTGAATGATTGAGTGTTTCCATGTTTGGGGGAAATATCCTGTTCTCAATACTGAGTTGTAAATGTTATTTAGAAAGGCAATAGGTTTCTCTGGTAGATTTTTTAGAATGATTGTGTTGATCCGATCATGGCCTGGTGCTTTTTTATTTGGCATGTCCTTTATTATTTTTCTTATTTCATTAGGGGATATGAATTGTATTTGATGGGGAACATCATATAGGGGAGCATTGAACATTGTCATTATTTCATCGTGTTTCGGATCTTTAGGGGTGTTATTGGGGGTGAAAGTGTCAACAAAGTGTGAAGCCAGTACTTCAGCTTTTTCCATTGGGGAGTATTTTTTACCATCACTAGTTACTAATGGGGGAATGCTTGTTCTTTTTTTTAAGAGTTTCTTAGTAAACTGCCATAGTGAGTTGTTTTTAGTATTTAAGCTATTGATACATGAGTTGTATTGTTTTTGTTTATATCTGTTTAGAACCTTTTTACAAATATTATTTAGCAGGTTTAGTTCTTTTTTTAAAGAGGGAATTCTTAGTGAATTCCAAAGTCTTCTTGTTTTATTTTTTATTCGGATTAAGTTAATTATATTAGTTGGTAGTGGTTTGTGCATTATTTTGTTAACATCTAGGCTTTTTTGGATATGACTGTTGCTAATATTACTAAGTATTATATTGTTGAGGGTCATGATTGCTTGGTTAATTTCTTGGGGAGAGTTCAGGTTGTGAAATGGAGGTATGGATTTATTTATGGAACATTTAAAGTTCTTCCAGTTAATGTGATAAGTATTTAAAGTGGGTGGGGGTGTTGAAGGAGGCTTTTCTACTCGAGTTGAAATTATTACTGGTAAGTGGTCTGAATATAGTTCATGGTACGTTGTAGAAATGAACTGAGTTTTAATATTAGTAACAGCTATGTCAAGTATATCTGGACTTTTGTTTGAATCATATGGAAAGTAAGTGGGTTCGGTTGGTGATAATATGTTGAAATTCAAGTTCCTTTTTATGTTGTATAAGTATTTGCCAGCTGTATTCGTAGTTCGACATCCCCATAAATAGTGTTTAGAGTTTAGATCACCTGCAATTATGAATGGGTTTGGTAGTTGTAATAGTGTGTATATGTTGGTATTATTGATTTTTATATTTGGAGATTTGTAAGCAGTTACTATTGTAATTGTCCTATTATTATTATACTTTACATTAATTGCTGCTGTTTCGAGTCCGGGCGTGTGTGGTAGAGTAATCTGGTGATGTGGTATACTGGATTTTATTAGTATTAATACTCCTCCACCTTTAGAGTTTTGTCTGTCTGTTCTGATTGTTATGTATCCCTGAATGAACTATGAGTTTTCTTGGTTGAGATGAGTTTCTGTGATGCTTGCTATATCAATTTTGTTAGCATGTAGGAAGTGTTGTAGTTCGGATCTTTTGTTGATAATACAATTCGCATTCCAGTTTAATATAATTATATCTCTATGGTGATCCATAATTGTTGCTAAATGTCATAGTAAATGATTGTTGGATGTTCTGAATAATTGTTGGAATTAATGAATTTATAAAATTAATGATGTGATTAGTTATGAATTGAGTGATGTTTTGTATGAATGAGTTACCAATATTGAAATTGTTGTAGTTCCTGTTTGTCTGTTGGTTGTTATGTTGCTGGTGATTTGTGTTTCTTGTGTTTTGTTGGTGGTTGAAATTTGTTGCGTGTGAGAAATTAGGTATGTTGTTGGTTGGAGGTAGTGTTGGAAAATTTGTTGTATTAAATTGCGGGGGATTAGGATTGTTCCTAGGTCTGTCATTAGGTTTGTTTCTTTTACTTTCTAAAATTTTTCGATAGTTTGGACATTCTACTGATCTGAGGTCGGCCCTATGCTTCCCGAGACAATGTTTACATGTAGGAGTGGAGTTCTTTTGTTCGCAGTTTGCTGATAGGTGATCACCTGCACAAAACACACATGAAATTGAATGATTGCAATTGTTTTTGCTGTGACCAAAGTCTAAACACCGGTAGCATTGTAGGGGGCCCTTGGTTTTCTTTCTTCTTTCTGGTTTCACTATGTTATTACCTATTTGTTTTATTTCCAACACATCCTCGATTTTTTGGGTTCCATCAAAGTCTACTGCCACTACTGGGATGGGGAAATTGTTTTTATACAGACGTGTAACTTTTACAGCTGAGTTGAATTTGTTTTTGATTTCGTCTAATATTTCACTTTCTGAGATTGAAGGATGAATATTCTTGATAACTATGGAGTATTTTTTACTAATTTTATCCGAATACGTATGAAATTGTTTTTTGGTGGCCAGAAAATATTTAACTGCTTTTCGGAAGTCGGTCACTGATTGAAATTGGATTCGAATCTTTTGATTTTTGAATTCTGTGGTGAAGTTGGATGAAACATTAGACTTTATTTCATTCGCGAGAGAAACTTGGTTTTCGAAATTAGTAACAAAAATTGGTGGGATTTTATTTTCGTCACTTAGATCATCTGGGATTTCTTCATTTAGCCAACTAAATCTGTTTTTGATTTCTACGTTATATTGATTTTGTAGGTTCGACCCTGCCGGGGGCTGACTGTCTGTGGTTATACGTTTAAGGTCTCTGTTATCACTGTCGTTATCGCTGGCTCGCTTTCCTTGCGACATTACCTTGTTTTGATACGGTTGGGCTGAAGCGGCTGACTGTTGAGAATGCAATTGTTCATCGGGCTGGCCTGATGATCCGACCCCGAATTGGTAGTTGTTACTTGCGAAGTGTTGGCGTTGAGGCGGTATTTCGATGAAGTCCATGCTGTCGGTGAGATTTACGTTGCCTTCGTCGGGAACCACATTAGATGACTCTTCCGTATGATATGATGAGTTTAGGGCTTCACTAACCACTCGCCCTGTGCTGGATAAAACATTGTGGTTCATTCAGCTACTAAAGCACTCGTAGTTGAATAGCTGGTCACTGAACACTATTACGAACTTAATTTTCTTAACGTTTGGCGTGATGTTGCGCTGCACTATCACACTGAACGATTCTAGCTGCTGTTGGCGGAGCGACTGCACTGGCCCGCAGCTGAAGCGAGAATGACCCACACAATTGTAAAGAAAAGTTAAATAAATATCATTTCATAATTATTTAAACTTTCGAAACACCGAGTTAAATTTTGACTCTTCTTTTAACGGAAACAGTAAACCTTTATTATCATTTCTATCTTCCACCTCCTTCTCTTCTTTGATAAGACTTCATCGGCTAATGAATAGTAGTTTACGTAGCAAGGGCGCGAAACAGGTGAGTTACGCACGAGTCGAGTTTGTCCAACACCGCCTACACATACTACAGTTTGTTGTTCTCACTACCCTTGGACGACACAGAAACAAATGCGGGAATCACCTCGCACCCGTGTTGCGTGGACTATTTTTTAACCATGAGCGAAACACAATGCGTCAAGTGAAGGAATATAAATTGAATTTCAAAAAACTAGAAATACCTTACTACTACAAAAATAATTGGATTCTAGTCAGCGTCGTAACACTATTGTTTGTAAATAATAAACAAAGAAATCGTCAATACGAAAGACAATTCCGAATCGTTACAGATGTTTAGCACGTGCTTCGTGATATTTCGCACACTGAAAAAATTAGCTGTTTCGGAATTCGTTGCTCTAATATAACTCTAGTAATGTTAAGATGCAATGCAAATGTTTTTCCAACATGTAAATGTCAGTCTGCTGCAGTGGAGTCTGCTGCATCTGGAGTGCTACACTAACGTGACTAATTCTAACCAGAACAACTGGTGCGTCCGAAGTTCGATTTTTTCGACAAACAACAGTGAACATTGTATGCTTCACATGGGGGAGAAGCATGTTTTCTACGCACGTTTTCTTGAGCTCCAGAATTCCTTCCCTACATTTTTACTGTGCATACAGTAGTTGAATGATGAATGTCGACCTGAATGGCCGAAGTGGCTAGAGCGTGTGTTAACCCAGCGCCTCGGTCGGGAGGGTCGCGGGTCCGAGTCCCGCCGTGGGCATGGCTGTTTCTCCCTTTCCTTCGTGTATGTGTTTTGTCGCGGAAGGCCTTGTGAGACTGCTGACAGCAGACCGAGGAGCCCGCAAATGTATCAGTGTCTAGTGTAAAGGCTCATGTGTGTCCCCATGAGGGACATAGTGGGTATCCGGTGCGAATAGACAAAATCTGCACTTCCAGAAGATGGAAAAAATCCCGGAAGAAAAAACAAAAAGAGTTGAATGATGAATAAGAGAATCAACATAGTGAGGATAAACACATTTGAAAACTAGGAATTTCCGCTGAGTAATAGAAAACTTGGTATTTCCATTGGTTAACGAACTACAGATTTTATATGATAGTATTATTAACAAAACAAGAATCCACACCCCCTATGTACTCCTACCACAACTAGCAAAAGAAGAACTTTACAATACATGTGAATAGTGACGCTACATGAAGCTATTTGAAGGAAACAAAAGATAATCTATGAATCTTGCCAAAACATAGTCTAGTTTAAAAAATATATAAAAAAATAGCCCTAACGCGAGTATTGTCTTTTATTTAATGCACAACAATAACAATGGACCCGGAATATTATAAAATGCTTCTTTTATTTATTCAAGCTTGGTCTTTGGCCATCTGCAGACGCCTAAGACAATAACAATAGATATAGAATATTTATAAGATATTATATGATATAAAATTCTAGTTTAAAATAAATAACGAATTTAGGTTTAAATAGGTATTAAGGACGTATCGGGAGGTCGCAAAATTCTTTGGACAACTTTCTTTTTAACCTTTTACGGTCGGGATTCTGCTTACCTAGGTGAAAGTGAATTGCTGAAGGAATCTGCGATATTTTAGAATAGATTGTTATGGACAGGAGGAAAAAGTGACCGGGGATGGGTGTAATAACAAGTTCATTATGTAACTGTATATTTGGAATGTACCAGGGAGTCTTCGTGATAATGCGTAGGAATCTATTTTGGTAATTTTTTATTTTGTTGATATTTGTTTTCGCTGCGGCCTCTCAGACAGGATAAGTATTGAGAGTATGGAACTGATCATTGATTTATAGAAATGAATAGCAACATGTAAATGTAAGGGGGATAATTTTTTTAGTATAGAATGTAAGTGATGGACTATACTAGTGGCTAGTGCATTTCGGTGTTGTATATTTTGTCGCCACGTAAGTCTTGTATCAACTATAACTCCAAGATATTTGACAGTTTTGTTGGGAGGGAGCCAGGAGTTATTTTATAATGGATATGTGAGATTTGGAGCGATGTCTAGTTACTAGTGTTGTGACCAAAACAACAAAGAACAACAAAATTTCTTAAAATTCTTTTTATTCCACAAACCAGCAGAAAATCCGATAACATAAGCCAAGTCAACCAATATTCCAATAGATGTTCCGTATGCGTAGCGTTGGTTACAATTTCTCCGTAGGGGCAGTCCAAGTTCGTAAACACTCGACGTCGCACTGTACACTTCACTGATAACTCACTGGCGCTCGCTTCTTGACTGCCTACTGCCCGCCCGGGCAGCGCTCTTATACCCCGCTCGGGGTGAAGGTCCGCCGGCCAGTTCCGCGATAAGGGTGAACCCTTCTGCTCCGAGGCTTGCCCGAGCGTGACGGAGCTGTAGGGTTGATGATCGGCGCCCTCTCTTGAGCGGCGCCGGTACTAACTTCTGGCGGCAACTTTAATGGCGCGTGTTCGACCACATCAACTAGAGTAAATATTTTTGCTTAGATATTATTTGGATTTATTTCAATATGCCAAGACTCTCACCTTGTTTTCCAACTGGAATAAAATGTCCATTGGTATTGTGGTGAGTAGTCGTTGACATTTAAAATGAAATAATTATATAGGTTGTCATTGCCAATATTATTGTTTACTTCAATAGCTGCTTTCGATGGCTTAGCCATCATCATCATCATCAGTTTTCTAACACAAAAATATAACTAAATTAAAACATAAAACAAAAAAAATAGGATTAATAGAATACTAGTAATTTAAAATGTATAAAAATAGAGTTAACATTTTAAGAAATGAAAGAAAGAAAAGGGAGATGCTAAATCATTTAATATTACGTTGAATCTATGCAAGAAAATGAATGAATTTGAATTGAACATGTGAAATTTTGTAAAAAAACAAACATGAATGTACATTGAGCTGTTTCTTACCTGTTATATGGAAGCCACAAATCGAGTACGCGGGTTCGGGCGTGCCAAAGGACTTAAGTACTCTGGGACGGACGAGGGTTAATAGCCTGGGTGTGGTCTATTGTGTCTATTGTGCCGCCTCGAAAGAGCGCGGTGTAGGGATATTGTCAAACAATAATTTTAGTAGAGGGGAGGGGTTATGGTTTATGTTTTCATTCAAGTTATTATTTAAATGAACATGGAGGTTTCCAAAGTTAATCTGGAGTGATATTGATTTTTTATTTGTAGTATACGAATATCTGTGTGTGAACTGAATGTGTGGCCTGTCTGAAGTAAATGATTAGCAAAATGAGATTTACAGGAGTTGTATTTCCAAGCGGGTATACTTATGATATTTAAAGAACATATTTTTTGATACAATTATTTTTGATTTATGTTTTAATTTGTTTATATTTCTTGTACTAGAAAACTGATGACCATAGCTAACCCATCGAAAGCTGCTATTGAATTAAACAATATTGTTGGCAAAACAACTCATATAATTATTTCATAAAATGCGAAACAACGTTCTAGTCAACATAGCTGACATAGTTTTCCAACTGGAACAAAATGTTTTGAAATCAATCTGTAACTGAAGGGCGTGGCGCGTCTGGGCTGATCGAGAGGACGCAACGCGACGCGACGCGACGAGGCGTCACGGCGGAGCGCGCGCGCAGTGTCACTGGCCTCGCGACCTCCCACTCGGCCGGCGGAGCGCGCGGCGCAGCCTTGCGCTCAGGCTTGCGGGCTCGGCGGCGGACGCAGCTTCCGGACAGACGCCGCCGGACGCACGTCGCACGTGTCGGCTGCGTTCGCAGAACGAATCTCCTCCGCTCCATCTGCCTCGCGCTACTAGGCGCCCGGAGGCAAAAGTTCGTTTTTATGGAGACTCGTCTTCTGTTGCTAACGATGCTGCCGTTCCGTTCTGAGAACAAGGAACGATTCAACTAGTCCATTACTAGTTATGTGAACTGGGACGTTGGTATGAGACTGATGGTGAAGATAGATATACAGGTTGAGCCAATTAAAAAAAAACGTTCACCTCGAATATTCTGGGAACGATTCAACGATTCGTTAGCAGATATGTAATGTTTCTAATGCCGTTGCTTTGTGTTAAACGTTTAAATGAAGAATATTATTTCAAATTCGACTCATTTATCGTGTCCCTAAGTAATACCCAGAATTAGAAGAATTTCGGAAATACACTGATTGGATATTTTACTGCTGTAGAAGCCGTAAAACTCAAAGAACAAATTTGTAAAGTTTCCACTAAAAATAAGAATTATCGTGCAATGGGACGACTGAAAGTGCGTAGTTGTATGCAGTCAAAACATTCAGCCACCAAATTACGGAGAAGCAATCATATCAATGAAATCATGTCGGGGCTGGACATCAACGCTTGGTTAACGCTGTGTTAATCTGGTCGCTCAAGATTGCAGACCTAGGTGCAGGAGAGTGCGGTGAACTTTTAAATCTTTTGATTTTAAAATAACTGCGTTGAAAACCAAGCTGTGTTAAAGTAATGCCCACAATAATTACAAAACACTCGAAGTATTTAAGTAGCAATCAGCAAGGATTAGATAACATTTTGCAGTGTGTAACTGTTAAGATTATTTTCTTGTTTTTAATTAATGCTTTTTCGAGGTAGACTATACTTTGTTTTCGTTGCGTTACTCAAAATGTTGTGAAAAAACTTGTAAGGCTAGAAATTAAAAATGATTTGACGAGACAAATCGTCGTGTTTCTTGTAGTAATTACATTTCAATTAAAATATAAATATATGCAACGGATCGTATACCTCCTACCTAAATACATTCTGAATCCATAGTATTTGAAGTAGCTAGTGTGGGATTAGATTATTGAAATACCAAATAAGTTACATTGATTGATTGTTAACATAAGTTGGCAGTGAATAGGGGGAAGTGAATACGGGCCGATTTCAGGAGCTTGCCTAGCACAAGCAGCCGGCTGACTGATCAATAGATTTCCGTTGTTTTCTCCCATTAATTAAATACCGGACCGGTCAACATGGCCGAGATCGTTAGGGCAGTAGTGCCGTAGCGATCTTGGACCAGAAGTCCGCGGCTTCGAGTCCCGCCTCGGACATGGGTGTATTTCTGTATGTCTATATACGCGTGTGCCGTCATTTCATCCCTCCCTATCATCATCATTATCATCTCATCGTCCATACCCCCAAGGGTAACAACCTTGGGAGGATAAAAATCGGGATTCAGCTAAAATGCTGATCCCCCCCCCCCCGAAATAATGGTACTTGCACCTGCTGAAGTAGGATGCACGCGTGATCCGAGTTGGCCTATACGAAAAAAAAATTAATTACCAAAAGAGTACTGGCAAACGGGTCACGGGTCACGGCTCGCACGCTACTTATCCTTCCTTCTTCCGTGCCCTGGCTTCCCCCCTTACTCTCCCTTTGTGTTTCTCTTTGTCTCTTACTCACTCTCTCACACACACATATCCATTTACATCCACTAGACCTCGTGTCGGGAGACCAGACGCGAGCTTAGAGCTTTTCCCACCTGGGGTGATGCCCCGCTAGGAGAGAAACCTAGACAGAGAAATTTCTCCCAAACCGACGTATAGGACAGTGCCGTATCTCTCCATTTAGCAGGGAAGAACATATACACATCACTGGTTGAAAAATTTACTATATTAACGGGAATAACGATCATAGCAGTCGACATGTGCCCATAAACATCACTCGCTTACTCACTCACTCACTCAATGTGAAATAAAATTGACAATTTTTGGACGAATCTGAAACATATTGTTTGGAATTACTCGTATTCTTCTAATTCGAATCTTCAGATTATTTTTAATGTTTAATCTTGGACTTTAAGAAATGAATATACTTCTTGTTTTTTAATATTTCTAAACAACAAAGGATGGTTAATGAGCAGTTACTTTTTTCTTTCTCGCCCTTACTTCGTAAGAAGAAAAAGTATTGTAATCGAATGCCGGAAACGGCGAATTTTCGACAGAAAAGCTCTTTTTGCTGAGCACTGGTACCGAGAAAGTGGATAAATATTGTTTCTATGTGTAGTAAATTACTTCCACTAACACGTTGTGCAGTCAGAATCGATGTGGGTTCTCCATATCGAAAACTTTTTAACGGCAAAAGTATCTTTCCTTCCGTCCATCCGGCTGTCTGTGGTCAACGCTTGCCCCCTAACCGTTCTGCCGATTTTCTCCGAACTTGATAGTACCTAATTGATTAAAATAAACTCAAGAGTTTGGAACGTATATTTTGATTTTATGGGTACTTTACATGGGGCCTCTACAATATTTTCTAAGTTTGTCGAAAGTGGCTTCAAATTGTTGGATTAAATCTTGTCCCCGAGTAGCTTGAAGAACTAAAGAAATGGCACAGATATCCTTTTCGATAATATACTTGATTTTTTGAAAATTGCAAAAAGATAAAAAAATGCTACAACTACAATATGTTATTTAAACATAGTCGTTGGGTCATGTAAAAGAAATCTAAGATTTCATACGGCGAAAATTTTCAGTTGGCATTTTCTGCCAACTACAATGAATGTTAGAATATTTTTTCGTAATGAAGTCTCTTCATTGAAACAGATCATTAAGTCTTTATCTTAAATCTTAAATATGTTTTCAATTTTTCAAAAATATACGCAGTTTTTGCGAATTTTGCGGGCAATATAGGCGATTTTTAAATTTTTTAAAATTATTTTCTCAGAAACGGCTCCACTTTTTTTCTTTGAATTTTTCCCTTCTGTGTAGCAAAGAATGGCAAAGAAAGTGGTGCTGCTCGCACTTTCTGCAAACTGCATTTTCGAAATTTGCAAACAACAAAAAATTAAAATTGCAAAAATATAATATTGATGGTACAGTTTTTTGATGAATGAAATCTAATCTAAAATTTCAGTTCTTTAAGAAAGGTCATCTACATTTAAAAAACTAGTAGCGCTAAAACAGCACGTACTTACTCGCTCGAACTTTCACGCAAAATTACGCGAAAAGTGTTTAAATTTTCGAAATATTGTACTTGATCTTATTTCAAAATTTATCTTTAAGGAACATATTTCATTAAGGGAAAAATCTCTATCTTCAAAATTTTAGTTGTCGAAAGACGCCGAACATTTTTTGAATTTTTTGCAGTTTTCGAAAAATGAGAGTTTTTAACTAAAATGTGACGTAAGTGACTTCTCTTAATTTTGCTCTACATTATCCAACAACAAACATAAATCAAAATCGATGGAACCATTTTTTGAAATTTTGGAAAGTGTTCCAGGGGCTTCGTGTAAAGTACCCCTCAAAATTCAAATATTGGATTCAAATTCAAAGGGGCCGCGAAATCAGCCAGACCTATTGGGGAATATCAGTTTTGGAGACAATCGGCTGAACGATTTAGCCGCTAGCGATGCTCACAGACGGACGCACAGACGAACGGGCAGCCAGACACACGTTTTGCCGTCATTCGTTTTTTCGGTATCAAGGACAATTGGTATCATCGGTATCAAGCATTACATAACTTTTTCTCTACTCCGTAACGAGAAAGTAAAAAGTAAAACGTACTAGGTACACAAAACTAAGAAGATTTACATTTTGGGGATATCAGAACTTACAAGTATGTATAAATAGCACATTATATTTCATTGTGATCGAATGGATTCCACCGTTTTCAGGGATACACTACTCAATCCAGTAACTAGTATGACTAAATTTTTAAACCGTATGGAAACAAATAAAAATTCCCTAGTAATTTACTGCGCTGTAGAACTGTAATATGATAGGTATAAAATTGTAGCATTTCACCTTCCATGATCGTTCAGAGACCTGCTTTCTAAAGTCTTGTGGAAAACTTCACACGGGAGTACACGTTACATGTCTTTCCGCTCACACCATCCGGAAGAAACCTGCGTCCAGGGTAATGGCGTCCTTGTCGGCCTCAGCATTAGCCGGCGTACGTTGTAGTAGAATAATAATTATAGGAATAATAATAATAATAATAATAATAATAATAATAATAATAATAATAATAATAATAATAATAGTAATCGCGAAAATCGAACATAGAACGGCTACCATTATTAATCTTCGGAAAGCAGACGTAATTTGTCAGAAACAAAGGAGAAAATATTTGGTCGCTAAATTATGTAAAATAATCTATTCAGTTGTTAAATTTGTAAAACGCGCTAATACGTTTGATGTACTACATTAGTATTAAACCACTAAATACCTACGTAAATGTGATTATTATGCAAGATACCAAATGTCATGTTCAAAGTGTTCATATGACACCTACGAAATGTATCAGCAAACTGTAATTAAATAATAATAGTAATATGATAATTATAATCATAATTATAATAATACCATAATATGAAACATTTTAATCCGAAAATTCGTTCAAACTCGTTATTGTGTGGTAATTATTTAAATCATTAATAAAAACGTAAATGACTGGAAGAACGAATTCACTACTTTCTCTTTACACGTTGTTGTCGGTAAGAATTACAACGTGTACACTTCGACCTACGTTTTGTTTTTACTCTTTAAGAAGAGTGCATTTTCATAAAGAAGTAGGGCATTTTTATCGCAATTTTAGGACGGCACTTTCTTAACTTCATAATGCCAAAGGAAGACTTCCGGGATATTTGTCACACGCAGTTGTAAGCACACTTGTTGCAGGCGGAAGGAGGAGCAGCTGAACATGCGAGTCGGATCCTAAACCGGTCTCACGTGGCGCGGCATCTCCCACGTCTATCGGGCGGTCGGAGGTCAGCGCAGCCTGCAAACTCATCTTACTCAGCTCATCATCTGGTCACGACTCGAGATGGCGACCTTGGAACGCACGGTGGCTCCATTTTCGATCGTCGGTCAAGTTTGTTTTTCGGACGCGTGACCTCTTTTGGATTGTTGCGTAAACGACTCGGAAAACATATCTGGGTCTTTTCCTCGACAGGGATATTTATATCGTATTCTAATCAGGTGAGTTGGCACATTTTTCGATGTGTTTGGACTACGTGAAAGAATTCTTTTCCCGTTAAAGCATTATGAAATAAAAAAAAAAAGGATAAAGGATAGAGTATTTCGGTTACCTCCTGCAACGGGGAAGAATTTAGGTTAAATGACTGGATATAGGACATTTAACTTTGCTAAGTTTTGATTTGCACATACAGAAACAAGGAAATTGTCTCTTAAAATGACCCTAAATGTAATTACCGTAAAGTAATATACATTTTCGGTTTCTATTTTATGAGAATTCTTGTTATATCCGTAGCTTCAATATCTTTATACGATAATGAGTGATTTATTGAAGGAAAATAATTTTTTATGAATATTTAAAATCATCGTGTTTAGGAGAGATAGAAATAAATTCGAATTTTATAATCTGAATGGCGCTAGTTGGGTTTCTTATCCTTTTTAATTTCCCCATAAGAAGTATTATTTACTTTGTTTTCTCCATTGTATTTCTATTTTTTCATCCTCCATATTTCAGTTCGTATTTTTATCACACAAATTAAAAAATTGCGGGAAACATGAGCGGACTAAGATAAAGTAGAAATCAAGTCTACGCGAACAAAGTAAAGGGAAATATTCGTTTAAAAATTACTTCAATGTTTGCTTTTTTCTCCAATTAGATTTGTTTGAATAAAGTAAAGATCATGTAAGATTTAGAAGGGAATTGTATAGTTACTCGTTTATTGTGAGAAAATACTAATATGACGATAGGGTTTTTGATTAGTACAAATTAAAATTCAAAATGCGTAGAAGTATTCAGAATTTGCGAAAATGCTATGTTTTGGATAGATCCAAGAATGTTAAAACCTCTGCTGTAAAACATCTACAAAAAATCTGGATGGGAAAGGAATGCTAGTTAAACAAGTATGGCATTCTCATTCCTCGAGGTTTTTGGTATAAAAATGTCGGAACTTTATTATCTGTCTCACAGAATTATTCTAGGAATAAACTAGGTACCGAAAGATTATCAAAGTGAGATAGGTTTAATTTATTCTAAGTTGGTATAATGTAGTATTATCAATGCATTTGTTTAAAATATATTTATTTTTTGTTGATGTATATCCAGTTCTGTTAACTTTTTCATACGTATTTTTCATACGAATTTTATTAAGTATACTTATTCTAACTTAGGATTCAACTATACAATGACAATAAAGAACAATTTAATGCATTTCATAGCGGGTTACAATTTTATGTAGCGGGGAGTGCCAACTAAACTAACATTATATACTAAACTTAGTGATGCAGGAGACCCGTAGCGTACCTATTTTAGCTGTTGCTTGAAAGGTATTCAGAAATGCGTTTAATAGAATCTGTTTTTAGCTATTGCGTTTATAGTTGAATGTAATATGACTTGTAAACTATACTTAGTCTAACTTTGAATTTATCTACACAGTGACTATAATGTCCTAGGAGACTGATAGAACATCTACTATTGTAGCTATTCCTTGAAAAATATTCAGAAATAATTGGTTGTTATATATTGTTGGAAACTATTTTTAATGCAGGTTGGGAACTAGTTAATTTATGCAAAATTTTCTTGATAAAATTTTCCAAATCAAATTTTTAGAAAATCAGTTTTTTTGGTTTTAGTTGCCAATACTTGACGATGGTGATACATTCAATATCCGAAACGTACGAGTAAAATAAAATTTGATTTGGATACTTTTATCAAGAAAACGTATCAAAAATATAATTTAGTTGATAACAAATCATTTATACTAAGTTATAGTGGATGGCTTGAGTTTTTGAGTGTATGTTTGAGTGAAAATTATTTTGAGTAGAACTTCTTCACCAAATCACCACCAAGGAGTGACAGAAGAGGGCTATGTTCCAGGTGCTCCCAGGGACTGGGTTATTGCGGGTGACTTGAGTTTTTGAGTGAATGTCTGAGTATAAATTATATTGAATAGAATGTGTTCACCGAATCATCACCAAGGAGTGAGCGAGCGCTGCCAGCGCCCGGAGGCCCTTCCGCTGCCTCGGAGCCAGACGTCGCGTAGCCGGCGCCGCTGTCGTGTCGTGTCGCCTCCGTCGTCGTCTCCGCCGCCGCGCCGCCACCGCGCCGTGACGCTCTGAAACCCGGTTCCCCTGATGCCCCCGATTTCCCGCCACAACACCCATAAGAACTCTGGTCTCCCTTGCGCTCGCGTCTCAGACGAACACGAGTGGCCGTGAAGGACGGGATTAATAGTGTAGATTACTACCGCTTATGTAATTATACCGTCGATAGAAAAGCACTGCCAATGAGAGGTCTCTCATTTTCAGAAAATATTCGTCGGAAGTGTATAATGTTTTCCCGAGCGTTTAGTGTTTCGCCATTTCATAGAGTTATCGAGAAACATGACAACTAAAATACAGCTTTAGTAAGAGTAATTAGGCCGATATAAATCTTACAAAAAATCAAAAATGTAGCTACAATTTATTTTTATATACTTTTTTAGGCGGATGATTCTGTGAGATTTTCGCGATTGTTAAAGTAGTAGTGGGTCGGTAGAAGGTTTATAGAACGAATTGATTAGAAAGACTACCTATGATAAGTATATTTTCGCTTGATATTATATATTTTACTACTAAAAATATTTTGGAAAAAGGAGGCCCCACATGCTATTCAGTTAAAACCATCTACTAGGTGATTTTCTGCTGTTAATGAGGACATTTGATAATTTTGGCTAAGCCGTCTAAAAATGCTCATGTGATTAGTAACAAAACAATGGAAGAACAACTATCTGTTATGTATTTAATGTCCAGAATCCCTCATCAGTATAAGAATATTAAAATACCTAAAGATTTCAGATGACTGTTTTCAAAATATGCCCTACCAGTTTGTTTATGTTCTGTATTTTCGCTTTGTACAAATACCAGTACGAAAACATTTTGCCATTTACGAGAGAAAACGCAAAGCCAATAACATTACGAAACCATCATGTGGAGTGCTCGGAAACATCCAAATAGCTCGGACAAACAGATACAAATGTGTAATAGTAATTTAATGGGTTGTTGTGCCATGTTAATGCTCTGAAAAAGGCAGGTTTTTTGAAATTAAATACATACACTTCAATTCAATTAATTATAGATAATAATTTACTCCAATGCGGTAAATATAAATCTATAAATATTTTTCAGAAATTAACCATCTTGGTTTAACAAATACTATATTAGTTAATGTCAAAATGGATAATGATTAGTTTGGATAGTTTCTTTCGTACGCATATTAACAAAGATGAATATAACATAAAGACGCGAAAGAACTCAAAAATAGTAAATAAATTAAGAAAAAACATTACCACCCTTTTTAATTACCTAATGTATTTACTTTACTGAAAAAGTAAAATAATTTTCTCTTTGTACATCTTTAAGATATAATTGTAGTTGGTGTTCTGTAACAATTGAAATGATATATATTCTGTCGGCCTTTGTCCCTTTGAAATAAAGATCGCTTTTCAAAGTCTCACTGCTTCGGATGCTCTGACCACAGGACCTCCATGTCTTCGCTCAACTTTCCCGCTGAGTGAGCATCTGTCACAAAATTGCAGACCACCACTTTCGCATGAGCCTGTCTGGGAACCAGATTCTCTTCTCGGAGGCAGTCACACCTTTCTTCTCTCGAACAGATCCCTTCTCAGTGTTTACATGTATGTAGGTTGCAGTAAAGGGATCTTCCACCACTTTCTCTCTATACATAACATTTTGGCAATTGGAGTGCTTTGCATGCTATTTATGGGAGAGGAAAATAGAAGAAAATTATTAGTGCTAGATACTCCCTAATGATTAGGATCTATTATACTCATTTGTTTTGTCGCGTGAGAAACAGAGAAGTTCTACAGAGATTTACGGAACAAATGTTCATAACATTGTTCTTATGTATCGTGAGATAAAGAGTCAATTTTCATACGCTGGCTATTGCTCTCCTTGAAGCGATGGAATAAATAAAGAATTAAAACACAGAACCAATACAGGGATAAACGAAAACATTTACTACTCAAATATCTTTTCTCTCTTGCTACGGAGCTAAGGTCACAATAATTCCACATTCTGCTTGAGGCGTGTGTTATGATTAAGACTGGTTCATTATACAAAGACATTCCTAAGTAACTCCCTTAGTGTGCCCTTTTAAATTGGAATTACATTAAAATTTATAAATACGTTTTTAAATAATGTTTTGTTCAATTTTATCGAAATATGAATACTTTTTAATATTCATTGAACCGAAAACATAAAAAACATGATTTTCTAAAAAAGCTCCAATTTTACTTGCTCACTACTTCCTATGTACACGGTAAAGAGAAAATTTTGTAATGCTGCAGAAATAAAGTGGAAACGTTTTGTTAGAAAACCTCATTGGTTTGATTAGTATAAAAAAAGTGAATAAATTTATGTGTAGTAAATTTAGATTTATTTAGTAAAAAAAACTGTATGTAACGCATGGAAGTGTAGTAAATAACTTCCTCTAACACGTTGTGTAACCGAATTTACATATTGTGGGTCCCTGTCTCACTAGCCCTAAACAACACTATCTACTAAAAATGACAGGCAGGATTTTCACCAACATTTATATTAATAAAAATTGACGTGGGTCCTATTCTCGTTGAATTTTCTAAATTTTAGAAAATTAGAAAAGTTAATTTGTTCAGCGTCTTACTATAGTATTAATATTGAAAATAAAACTATTTCTTCACAATAAAGTATATTCTTCAAAATTAAATCTTTAAGTAAGGTCATGCACATTGTTTGAAAATATGTGTAGCTTTCACGTAATTTTTGCTTCAAAAGAAGACAATTTTAAAAATATGATTTTTTCAAAAACGTCTCCAAAAGTTTTCTTTACACTTTTCGAAAGAATATAATTAAATGTAATGAATTTCATAACAAATGTATTATGGTGTACTCTTAACTTTTCAAAAAATTCACAAATGTATTATTTAGGGACATAACCTTACATTAATATTATTATATAATGACAAATAGTGCGAGAAAGTACGTGCAGTTATATCTCCACTAGTTTGAACCTCTAAAGCTTGTTCAGTGTAATTCGTTTTTTCTGTACTCACAGTGTACTGATACAGTCCATATTCCCTTAAGGAGCGCACTACAAAGATGTCATTCGTGACTAGAGAGATTTACTCTTCGTGAAAGAGACATCGCCTTACCACTACATGGTACACAAAGACTCAAAAATGAGTGTCAGGACAGCCACAAGTTCCACTTTATTCTGTACAAAATAATACTTTACGCTATTGTTCTCAATGGTTAACTCTCAGCTCATACAAATATTTTTCTTGCTGTTGAAATGCGAATGCATGAAAGTTGATGTATTTATGTTAATAATCTCTCTCATTGGAAAGTGATGCGTGTGCTTTATGAGCGAAAGAGAAATGGAGAATTGAATTTGCCGCCATTGTCGGGCAGCCTGAAATAATTATAGACTCCACTATTAAGTCTCTGTCTCTCCCTCTGCCCCCCCCTCTCTCTCTCTCTCTCTCTCTCTCCGACTCTCTTCACACTATATATGCGGATAATTGGAGGATTAAAAATTACCAGCAACCGTTCTGTCAAAACCTGTAAAATGTTTATGATTCCAGGAAGACTGAGGGGAAAAGAGTATTAAAAAACAATTAAATGGATTGGGGTATGATCAAGAACAAACCCACGTATATTGTTATTAAGTATGTTTTTAAAATGAATTAATTGTGTAAAAACTTACGTTGCTAAAATTATCCCTCTAACAGGGACTACAAAAATTATGATAGTGTAATTATTTTTAACGAAATTTAAGTTATAAGGAGAATAGTAACAATGACATTTAAATTTTCAGTCACAAGCCAGTCAATACCTTAATTTTTTGTGTTCATCATGCATGTTTTCCTCTAAACACAATGGCATTTTATTTGTAACACATCTCACATTCTTTATCCTTTGACTACACGAGAATATAGATTGGGTTCTCTAGAGGAGAGTTCGGAAAACTTCCTACTTTCTACGAGACCGTTCTTTCTAAAGCGATTCTCTTCTCAGTGTCGTTTGCTAGAAAATGAAATGCATGTACTTGATAATTCTTTTGACTGAACTTCGCTCTTTAGTTCCCACAGGGATTAACTACAATGAAACTCCACAACAAGGAGTGGATTGAGGTTTTTTCGAGGCAATCCTCCCATGGCTCGTGGTAACTGTGCATCTTATGAAAGTAGGCACATAATGTAGAAGAGAATCGGAGAATACACGTTTACAATTTTGTGGGCTCTAATTGACGAGAATTAGGTGAAAGTTCGCGTAACATGTATCCTTATTGTTAGCTGGTAACCCATTAAGTGTGTTGGGAATGACGCCCCCCTTTTCAATCTATAGAACCTAATTATTTTATGGGAAAAAGTTCTTCAAGATACGAATGCTCAACTTGATATTTTTATTTCACAATAGCGTGTATTCTTACCTGTTTCAATATTATACTTTCCTGATTTGTTTCGTGATTGATATGAAACCAATTTATCACTTTGGTGAGAACAGGTGTCAAAAGAATATCAAGAAGTAAATAAAAGTTACGAATACAATAATTGTAAACAAATTACTGAGACGATCGTAGAAGCAATAACAATAATATGAACGAAGAAATGATATTTCAAATAATATCGCTTTAACCGGAAAATTCTAAAAATTAAGTTAATTAGTTCTTGTCAAAACCAAATTATATTTAAACTAGTGTTTTACTTATGAAAAGTATTGGGATTCACTGAAGAAAAGAGAAAAGAGATTATATGAAGATAGCCACTCCTCCGTAGTATGAAATACTTACTACAGAAAGTTAAACTAGACCTGACTAATGCCTCCTATAATATGTAGAATGTACTCAGGAAATCACATTAATACGATCCGGTTTTCAGATGGACACTCTGCCAGCTCTGTACTAATCTGCCAATTGCGTGAACTAAACCATACTGAGGCACAAGTGGCGGGATTCCAGCAAAATGTACTGTGGGATGTCACGTCAGCTATATATTGCTTATTCCATGTGGACGCATCTTACCTTTTTTACGCAATGAATTGTTTCTTTATGGAAACATGATTGTTACTTTCTGACCTCGTTACGCACATATGTTGTAAAGAACAAGTGTTTCACAGCTACATTCGAAAACTGAGATTTTTCAGTTCAAAATGTGTCGGTGTACATCCATTGTTTTGAAAAAAACGAATCAATCTTCTTCCTAAGTGTTATAAATTACATGCTACAACTAGTGTTGTCATAATCTATGTTGTAGGTCCTTTGTACCTAATCATTGGTTGAAGGCAAAATGTGTGTCCGCAGGTTTCCTGTCTTTCTAACTGTAGGTCAATCTTGATCAAGTGGAGGAACTCTGCGCAAGTCATTCATGTGGAGAATCTCTCTGAGCATGCCGGTCAAGTGGAAGAACCCTCAGAGCAAGTCGATCAAGTGGAGGATCTCTCTACGCAAGTCTATCAAGTGGAGGATCTCTCTACGCAAGTCTATCAAGTGGAGGATCACTCTACGTGAGTCGATCAAGTGGACGATCTCCCTGCGCAAGTCGATCAAGTGGGGGATCTCTGAGCAAGTCGATCCAGTGAGGGATCACTCTGAGCAAGTCGATCGAGTGGGTGATCTCTGAGCAAGTCGATCAAGTGGGGATCTCTGAGCAAGTCGATCAAGTGAGGATCTCTGAGCAAGTCGATCAAGAAGGGGATCTGTTTGGGATAGTCGATCAAGTGGGGGATATCTGAGAAAGTCGATCAAGTCAGGGATCTCTCTGAGCAAGTCGACCAAGTGGGGGATCTCTCTGAGCAAGTCGATCATGTGGGGGATCTCTCTGAGAAAGTCGATCAAGTGGGGGATCTCTCTGTGCAAGTCGACTAAGTGGGGGATCTCTCTGAGGAAGTCGATCAAGTAGGGGATCTCTCTGAGCAAGTCTATCAAGTTGGGGGTCTCTCTGAGCGAGTCGACCAAGTGGGGAATCTCTCTGAGCAAGTCGATCAAGTAGGGGATCTCTCTGAGCAAATCGATCAAGTGGGGGATCTCTCTGAGCAAGTCGATCGAGTGGGGGATCTCTCTGAGCAAGTCGATCGAGTGGGGGATCTCTCTGAGCAAGTCGACCAAGTAGGGGATCTCTCTGAGTAAGTCGATCAAGTGGGGGATCTTTCTGAGCAAGTCGATCAAGCGGGATCTGTCTTAGCAAGTCGAACAAGTAGGGGATCTCTTTGAGCAAGTAGATCAAGTAGGGGATCTCTTTGAGTAAGTCGATCAAGTAGGGGATCTCTTTGAGCAAGTCAATCAAGTAGGGGATCTCTCTGAGCAAGTCGATCAAATTGGGGGTCTCTCTGAGCGAGTCGACCAAGTGGGGAATCTCTCTGAGCTAGTCGATCAAGTAGGGGATCTCTCTGAGCAAATCGATCAAGTGGGGGATCTCTCTGAGCAAGTCGACCAAGTGGGGGATCTCTCTGAGCACGTCGATCAAGTGGGGGGCTCTCAACAAGTCAATATAAGTGGGGGATCTCTCTGAGCAAGTCGATCAAGTGGGGGATCTCTCTGAGCTAGTCGATCAAGTGGGGGATCTCTGAGCAAGTCCATTAAGAGGAGGGCCTCTGTGCAAGTCGATCAAATGGAGGATCTCTGTGTAAATCGGTCAAATGGAGTACTTCTTCGCACGTGAATGAAGAGTGGTATCTCTTCGCAAGGTGATCACACGAAGTCAAGTCGAGTTTGAAGTGAATTTGTCCGTGATGCAAAACACTGGAATAGTAAATCTGTGGGTTAGAAAATTTCTTAATAAACAATTCATTTTGATTCGCACTTTATTGTATGATCCGCACTTACAATCCTCCATGTATTACATCTGTACGATAAGCTTATAGTCTGACGTACATCTTCATAGAGAACTTTTTGCTGACGGGCCACTGACTGCATTCTACTAGTATGTTGTATGTTTATGTAGTGTGTATGTATTTAGTTGAGAATCTATGTCCCAAAGTCGTAACAATTTTACAGGCTCCAATGTGGGGCCAAGGACTACACTGAGAAAATGAATATGAAGTTATTGTACTGTGATAGGTTTAGACAATATTCAGGTAAGGCGAAGGAGCTATTCTTTCTACCCCAGTGGAGTGATAATTACTGTGAAGGGCTCTGGTTGTATTTTACACACCGATGATAACAGGATATCAAGTAGATTGAAAAAGCCTATCCCATTCTGTAGCATTATTATTATTTTCCTTTAGATCACGACTATGATGTTATGAGTCGGCTGAATATAAAATCTATTCGAGGTTGCATCCAGCTATCTGGGGAGCAGATATAGAAACTGTCGCAACACTTTGCGCAATATGTGAGCTGTACCAAATAATGACAATTCTAGCACTTTCCAATCTTTTGAATGACCTGGGAGTTTAGCCAAGTTCTTAGACAAAATTTTATGGAACAAATCCCAGAGTTCTTATGACTGTTGGTATGACCTGTGATTTTATGCCCCACATTCGTCTGATCTCGATTTCTATACATTTGTTTTTAAAACGTTTCTCTGCCTCCTTGGTTGCGACGTTTTGATCGCAAGGCACAGCAACATCTATAAGCTTACACGATTTTTTCTACTAATCGCAGATAAGAATATTCGGTTCATTTGCTGCTATCGTGCGATCCGATTGAATTAGTTGGTTGTACAATATTGTGTAGAGTCCTACAGATGTCACCAGTTTTGGTGAATGTTTATACCACTTGGGACATGTGTTTGGAACTTCGAGGGCGATACATATCTGCCAGTTGAGGTAACTATATACCCTGTCTTGTCTCTCCAAGTATACGGTCTTTGCTAGAATTGTACAAGCTAACACGATATGATCAATGATTTCTACTTATTCCTGACAGATGCGGCATTTATCACCTTGGCTATTTTGAGAACCGCTTTATCATAATGTCGAGTTTTCAACACCTGATACTGAGCAGCTATGAGAACTACTTCCGATTCTGGCTTCATTCTTCCACATTTAAGAGATATAAATGATTGATTTTTATTGATCTGCACCTTTTCTATTCTCTTTAGATATTTTTCATGGTGTGGTTTGCATCTCCACGATTTCTTTAACATTTTTTGTGTCTCACATTTCATGTTTAGTAGCATAAGAAGATCAATGTTTGTGTTATTCTGCGTGTCTTGATAGTTTTCTTTGCAATAATTCTTGCTACGTTAACAATGCCTCTATTTCCAATATTTTGGTCAGTCACATACTTTCCTATCCCGACTATTCCATTGTTTAGGAGGCTTCAATTCACCTGAGACCTCTACCTACTTTCTTAAGTGACACGTAAATGTAATCAGCGCACATCAGCTAGAGGGTGGGCGACATGCATTGTTAGCATTTTTCTGGTTTTTCGATCGATGATTAGAATTTCTTGCTCTGATAAGGTGATGATGAGAGGTGAAAGGACTAGAATGAGGGTGATAGGTGGGGTAGTGGAAGGTGTTAATGGAATTTTGGAATCATTCCAGCATTCGCCTTATGACTACGTGAATCCACGAAAATTCACGGTCAGGATGGCTTCCTGGGAATCGAACTCTCACCTCCCGATTGCGAATCCAGCGTGCTACGCACTAAGCCAATTCATTTAGTGGTATTATTATTATTATTATTATTATTATAAAATGTATTTATATTATCAAAATACATAGACACTTAAAGAAGTTTGTGACGAAAGAATCATAAATGCTTAAGCTCTTAATCTTCCAGAACAGTTGTTTTCGCCTGGATATTTTTCAATATTTGGAGAATGAACATTATTTAACTGAAACGATCCCCAGGTTGTATGTCGCCTTAGGGCTCTAAGAAGCATCCTGTCAATGAAAACTAAACTAAAAGCACTGTCAATTTTCAAAGAAATCCCTTATTTTTGAGTCCAGCTTCATTACCTAAAATATGTGTATTTTGGTTTCTATTCATTCTTCCTCCTGATCTTTTCCATTATTGAATTTTCCTGCACTGTTCTTTTTTATGACCTTAATTTTTTCGTACTAACATTTCTGACAGATTTCCATTTCCTTTCCTAACGATAACCCTCTTGATTATCCCCACATCTAAGAAGAAGCTTCCAGGCAAACGAGTGAAGCCACCCTCGCCCTAGCAGGAAGTCTTCTTCCGAACCAGTCATCGTCTTTTTGTCGGAACTTAGTAATTCGACTGGAAAGGCCGGGAAAGTCACGAAAAATCTAGGTTGGAGTGAAACGGGTTCGAACCAAGAACGTCAAAATGCAAAGACAGTTAATTTTAGAACTCTCTACTTAGACATTCACTTATTTATATTTTTAATATTATACTGAAAACCATTAAAATATTACTTTATTTATTGCATATATAAAACTCTTTAATACACGTGTTTTATTGACATTATTTTACCATTTTATAACATGAATGTGATATGTATGCCAGTCTTGGACATATATAATATCAAGTGCACATACCAATAGAAGCATATATAGAAATGATAAGTTGTGATTATTGTCCTGAGGAAACAACTGCATCTAGTAATATATTTGAAGAACTTGTATGTTCATCCGAATTTTCGTTAGAAGTGACGATATGAATGTTTCTACTTCTCAAAAAAATTTTTAACCGATTTTTAATTAATCACTTCATTTCTACGTTAGATAATAGCATGTAATTGATTAGGTAAGGGTGGTATTCCGACATTCCAGGTCAACGAGTAGTTCGGCATGGGTCACGGACCGCGCGCGATCTTTCCTTCCTCATCCTTGCCCTTTCCTTACCCTTTATAGGCAGTGCCATGCTGTTGGGAGATACCTGAGTGGTGAAACTTCTGGTTGCCGACGGTTAGGTCGGCACCGGATCTCGCCATCAACGAGGAAAGATCACGCCATCTCCCGCGATAAAAAAGCCAGCACTACATTTATGGGACCAATGACCTTGGAATTTGACGCAACCGCAATCAGTAATCAACTCACGAATGTATGTTAATAATTAAACTCTAGAAACCGACGACTTAATGGTAAACTAATCTGAATCCCCTAGAACGTTTTCCTCTGTCTCTCGCGATCAGTCGCGTTTGAAAAGTGCCAGCTAATACCGCTGCCGAGGCGAGGATAAAACCCGGTGGGCTGCCGTCCCCTCCGTCCCCGCCGCCATTGCCGCCGCCGCCGCCACCGCTCCGCCACCGCCACCGCCGCCGTCGCCACCATAGCCGCCGCCACCACGCCGCCGCCCCGTGAAGATTGGCGGTTACGCTTCCGCTCGCGGCCAAGAGCACTCGGGCGCGCGGCTTCGCTTACTCGTTCGCGAGGATCCGCTCGACTTCCAAGCGCGAACAGCTCCTGCGCGCAATCTGGACCTCGCAACACGCTCGCGCCCGGCGAATTGTCACGCGATGTTTGTGAAATTTCTCCTCATCCCCCTTCCACTTTTCTTCTCTTTTCGTTAATCTGTTCCTCTTTCACTCCTTGTTTCATCCTACCCTTTTTTCCTCTTCTAGCTGTTTTCCTCTTCTTTTCTGGGCTTACGCTTTAGGCACCATTGTTTCTGCTCCTCTTTCTCTTCTTCCAACTTCTTCCCATCGCCCCCCTGCTCGTCGCCTCCTCTTTATACTCGCGACGAGTCCCTCCACTTCCCTCCTCGTTATTACCTACCGTAACAAGTACCTGCGTTTCGGTAGGTAATAATGTCATTTGATATTCAAGACCTACGAGTATGTCCTCATATCATGGACCAGTTTAGTTATATGAAGTCCAACCAGCGTTTTAAGGAACTAGATATCGTAGCCCCACTCTACCGGGGCCACAAGGTAATGAGTTAAGTACGTTGCTTGTAGTTTTGACAAGCGAAGACGTACTGTGTTTGAGAAGACAATAGATAGATTAACTGTAGAGGATTGAGCTCTCCGAAGTCGTAACTAAATGTAGCAAGTCGTCATCATCATCATCATCCCCATTCATTCATTCATTCATTTACGCCGGTTTATTTTCAGCTAGGGCTGATACATATTTTCAGTCGCATCATTACAAAAACTCTCCGTAAGAAGTCCACTCCCCTCCCATATATTCCTTTCTCTTTATTGTCTCAACTTTCCTTCATTTAGACGTTCACATCCATAACTTTTACACCTCCCCACTTTCCCTATCAAACTAAATCATCATTGAACTTGAAAGCTTAGGCTTCCGTGACCGCAGTCAGTTTCTCCTTGGCATCCGGGATGCGCCGCGTCTGGGGCACAAGTGCCAGTTATTCGGCCGTCAGCTGCGACCTTCCTCCCTTGGAGGGATATGGTTGCATTTTGCTCTGAGGAAGGTTGCAGCATGATAGGCGAATAGTTTGCATCTGTGCCTACGTCGTGGCGTTACCCAGTCAGCTATGTAGATCATAAAACTTACTTCCGCTTTCCTAAAGTCTCCTAAACCTACTTTATCCTGCTTCATCCTTTCTTAGTTTCTGTACCCTCATCAGTTCTACCTCTCCGCTTTCATTGTCACATAATATTTCTCTATCTTTCTGTACCTTCTACATTTATTATCCATCCTTCATCTTTCTCGTATCCCTCAGTCTCATGTTTCCAACTCTCCACAATACGAATTTCACGAATCTTAAATCTCCAATCTTCCTCTTTCCTCCAGTAGAAAAAAAAATTGCTGGTTGGAGAGACCTTTGCAGGTTTTTGCAGTATAGTACTACGTAGCCGTTACAAACAATGCGAGAAAGTATGTACAGTTGTAGCACCACATTTTGATTCGCGATAGCTTGTTCTGTAAAGTCAAAACTAAGTTCTATTGAGTTACGTCAGTTGGAAGCAGCCTTACTTAATTTCTTAACAAAAATCTGGGTAAATATCATTTCGTATATTCATTTATTTAAGAACAGTTAAAAACTGATATTCTATGGGGAGAAATGCAATCTGTGCACGGTTTATTCAGCTCTCTGCTGCAACACTCACAAAGTAAATTGAATTATGAAAACACGTAGGAACGATTTGGCTAGAATTGGTATGAAAATATTCTTTTCCTTAAAATAAAAACTATTTGCAATGTCAAATAAGCTACAGATTTAGAATATTATCCCATATTAAGTCTTTTGTGATGGAATCGACTTACTGAACGTGAGAACCTTGAGAACGATTATATGAGCCTCAGTGAGCTCACATTTACGATTGTGAAGTCACATTAATGTTCAGCATCAACGCAAGGGGTTATTTCAGCTTTTGCTCAAAAGATGAGGGAATTTGGATGAAAAAAACTGATCGAGATGGAGGTCATTGACCCAGAAGTTGAGGTTCACTACGATCTCGCAATTGTTCAACGAAAAATATTAATAGTTGCCTAAATGTAAGGGAATGATGATGTTTATAAAACATAATATACTTTTTTAATACTAAGCACGTGCTGAAAATTATTATTTGTTTCTTTGGTGTTTTACTTTTTAAGACATGTTAAAGTAATAGAATTATTAGAAATTTGTTTTGGATAAAACAATAACACATTGACTCAGTTAACAATTCTTAAAAATGATGTTTTGATACCATATTGTATGTTTTCGTATGTTTTCTCAAAAAGTAAAACTCATGTTCACGACAGAGACTTGTTCACTAACCTCACAAAAGGTGCATAATGGTGAAACCGGAGCTTAACATTAGAAAAGCCTCTAAATAGAAGATAGTTTAAATGAACCTTTGTTCGAGAACAGATAACTTGTTGGACAGATGCAAGCAGGTGTAAAGAAGACGTCTAAGCTGTGACACTTCCAAGTGCAAACAGCACGAACTTAGAAATTCGGTTTGTCGTACACGGCGACTTGTGTTCCCGCGTGCTCTGCCGTGCTTTGTCAGTTCCTGTCTCTCTAGCACGTCTGTCTTTCAGCATGCCTAGCATTCCTGCCTGTCAGCACCTGCTCGAAATTTCGCACTTGTCATGACTCCTTTTAAAGAACTCAAAAATTACATTCGCTAATTACATTTTCCGAAGTTATGTGTATAGTTCTTCAAGTAAATTAACATTTATTTTACGTAATGTCTTAAACAGTAAACAAAATGCTTGTGACGTTTGCTCAGTGACTATTGATTTCGGACGCGTCAGCTACTATTGTAACTAATGCAGTAAGAATAGTACATGTTGTTTCGAAAAGTGGTGCAGTTTCTTCGTCACTGGGTCGTGAGACCTGGCGATAACCTACACGGCAGCTTGCAATGTTTCTCTCCTCCCAACATCTCCCCCCACCGCCCCTGCCGATCAAACTGTAAGCTTCCGGTCTCTCGACATGTGTGGAAAGGGAATGCATGTAAATGGTACATTAAGAAACGGTGATGTAATGACGGGTATTAATACACGAGTGTGATATTACGTTATGCGAGCGAGGAACAAGTGAATATCGTAAACTTCGCACGAGTGTATTAATACTTTTTACATCGAGTTTCGTTCGGTACTTACTGTACAACGTATTGTAACTTTTATAAATTAAACTTTTACATTGAATCGTTTTGTGGCAGTTGACATGCTGTATTCAACCAATGCCACATAGCGGATGGCTCCATAACTCTACCCTACCCTGCCGTAGATGGCTTTGTTACCAGTCCGCTTGCAAGGGAGTACTGCGCTAGTCAAAGTGAAATGACGATCCAATTTATTTTAAACAATATTCCTCGTAAAAATTACTACTAATAAAATAAATTAAAACTGTCAAGCATAATATAGTATTACCTACAATATTAATGTACATAATCGAACGAAACATTTACTTGAACGATTCTCAATGATTAATAAAGTGTCAGTAGTTGGTTCATAAACTTCTCTGCGAGTGGTCAAGAACCTGAGTATTATTACTAAGAATATCATTCTGCAACTAGTTGCAGCCATCAAATTATATAATTATACAATGGGAGTAGAAAAGTCCATTTGTGCGTGTAAGGGGAGAGGAGAGAACAAAGATGGGGAAGGAAAGATAGAGCGCAGTCTGTCGTCCATTTGTTAGGGTATTGCTTCGGCATTCACCTGGTATAGATGGAAGAAACCACTGTACTATTGACCGCCGAGCTCGCCGAGCCGAGCTCTAGAGCATTCCTCCAGACAGGGATTTTGAATATGGCTTTTGAATTTGTCCCAGCTATGTAACATGTGTCGAAAACTCGTCGGGACTAGAACTATAGGACCTTCTGGGCAGCGCCGTTTCAGCAGCAACAGTGTGCAAAAGGACAATGCTTGTAACAATTGTGAATGAGCTGCCACAATCTTGGTTGGCATGAATTTGAAATTAGTGCTGCTACAACACATACTTTCTCGCGTTAATAACGATTACGTGACATTACAATACTGCAATTTCTGTTCGTACTAATACATCTTTTCCGTTAATTGTAAATCTCATTAAAATTACGAATTCAAGGTGATGAACGTTTTTGAGACTTTAAGTAAAATTTAAGTGAGTGGAAGAGAGAATGAAATTAAACACGAAATTGTAAATTTTAGGTTCATCAGTCGCTCTCCGGCTGCAGGAAATGGGACATAGCTCAGTAACCAAGATGGAGCCTTTCATGGTTAGTGAATACGAATAGTTTACTTAAGAAAAGACACTTTCAAAATAAGTGGCGCTTCTGCTGAAGTATCTGCCAAAGTTTGAAAGTACCAATGTCGTTTCTCATTGCTCATCCATGGTGATCTCTTAAGCATATTATATCTTATTGAGTTAGCAAAAGGTTTATTTATTAGAATTATTAATATGTTCCGAGATTTCTTTTACTGAGAAACAATGTAAACATTCTATAGAATCAAATAGTATCTTCTAATGTCTAAAGAATTATGTGAGTTAGGTGTATTTTACTAATCATAATCCTTTTACTTCCATCTTTGTCTGATTTTCCGCAAAAGAAAAATGTTTATTGTTCATAACTAAGATTTGTCGTGCAAAGCATTATTAAATACACATGATTTTTTACTCTTTTTACTAAGCGCGTGAAGCAACGAGTTGAAATGATTTCCGTTTCGCCTTGATGGTTGCTGGCAGTTTATGGAAGACAATGCAAAGCTATAAAAGTCGTATATAAAAAGAAATGCTTTCATCGCTCGAAGGACGTTTATTACTGGGTTCTAATATGCTTCCGTGAATCCGAAATTCGAGTCATACAAGTTTTCTATCATTGTGTTCGCGTACAAAACGCAAAGATAGTGAAACTGTACGTACGCGAAACGAATGTAGAAGTAATTCAAGGGTCACTGGATATAACAAACATTCTAATAAAAAAACAACGATAATTACAGTCAAGTTTTAGAAGTATATATTTCAGGGGTTGAAACGTTTTTAAAATATATACTTCTAAAACTTGACGGGAATCATTTTTGTTTTTATTGGAATGAAAGTACAAGCCATTTCCTTGATTATATTTTTGCATGTGTGTGTCGTATTCTATTGACACAGGAACATCAACAATAATTACAACAATTAAAACTCTACTGAAGGTTTCCCTTCTGCTTCAAGAAACATTTTGATACACTTTTTTAAGGAGAGAGCTTTATGATTTTGTGATGGCATCTGCAATGTAGAGGGAGAAGGTGAAATCACCCATCCGACAGCTTCGTTCCTCGCTGCAGACCTACTTCTGCAAAACAGTCATGCACCAGATCTCGGTCGTCGTGCCACTCGCACTGCACTGAAGGAAGCGGCTGATCTACGAACCTTGCTATAATTAATCTCAACTTCCTCTCAGTGATACGAAATGGTGTGAAGTATACAATATTAGCATCATTATAGAAATAGATATGAGGCGTTGTTTTGTTGTAGGTGTCTATTTTGGCAGAAAACCTTTTCGGACGCATTGCGGCCATCTTCAGTGCTACAAAAAATAATAACAATATAACTAATAACAAATAAAATTGTATCTATTACAAAATGTTAACATGAATGTATTAAAAATGTAAGCAAAACAGAAATAGTGTTACTATGGAATGGCACAGACTTTCTCGTATTAAAATTTTCTAATTTCTTTGGAGCTAGCTTCAAGGTCAGGCCCCATCCTCTTGCCAGCTGCCATCTATGCCGTATTTTTTTACCTCTCAGTTTTTGAGTTTCCTAATGGTATAACCCAGTGGTTCTTAAACTGTGGGACGCGACCCCAGGGC
Source organism: Gryllus longicercus (assembly GCA_038098605.1). Lineage (NCBI taxonomy): Eukaryota > Metazoa > Arthropoda > Insecta > Orthoptera > Gryllidae > Gryllus > Gryllus longicercus. The sequence continues at coordinate 434,201 of JAZDUA010000132.1, forward strand.
GGGGGGCGCGAAGGCCTTAAAAGGGGGTGGCTTATTTTCCTAAAAACGTAAAATCGTCTGCGCCTAACGGAAAATACCAAAGGAGAAAAACATATTTCTCAGTAGAAAACATCAAGATTTTACCTTTTCTTCGGAACAAGCAGGACGTCGTTCAGCTGCGCTTCTCTCCTCTGCGAGTGTAACTCGTTATCTTATTATTATTGCACTCCGCGAACTAATGTATTGCGCACAGAGCAGGTGTGTCTCGTGTATCACAAGGACTCCTTAGTTTTCTGAAATCGTGAGGCAAACGAGAATGAAGCGATTCCTGATTAGTGACAAATGAAGACATCAGTGCTCCCATATCTGAAGGAGGCGAGAGTTCCATTCCGAAGTCGAAAACGAGAAGTTATGATGAGAATTATTTGTCGCTAGGCTTCCCGAAAACCACCGTAAATGGTGAAGAACGTCCGCAAAGTGAATTTGTTTAATTATTTTAGCTGCTGATGTTATGAAGTCTAACAAGTTAAAGAAGTATCTTGAAACCAAACATCCTGAATTAACAGAAAAACAAAAAGTTTGTTTTTGTCAAAAAAGCGAATGTGTTAAAACGTACCCAGCAGAATTTAGCAAAAATTACAAATGTTACTTCAAAGACACTGTAAGCTTCTTACCAAGTGTCTCATAGGGTAGCTATATCCACGAAACCACACACAGTAGCAGAAACACTGATTCTACCTGCAGGTACTAGATATAGTGTAAACGTTTGGTGACTCATTTGCTCAACAATTGAAAAATATGCCACTCTCTAATGGCATAGTTTATAAAGGAATTGTAGATTTTCTGACGACTTACTCGAACAGTTAATTACTACATTGCGTGGTAACTAGTTTGCACTTCAAGTAGACGATGCGACTGACATTCACAAAGATGCTCTTTTGATTGCTTATGTTCGTTTCGTTGACGAGTATAACATTAGGAAGGAAATTCTTGTCTGTGAGCCAATACTAGGAACAACTGGGGCTGAAAGTCTTCTTGAAATAATCAATTATTTCTTTAATGAAAAAGGGATATTGTGGAATAAGTGCATTAGGATATACACTGACGGACCTCACTCAATGTCTGGAATTCGTGGTGTATAGTAAGCGAAAGTTAAAGCAGTGGCTTCCGATGCAATATGGACGCACTGCATGATACATCGAGAAACTCTGGCTGCCAAATAACTTAGTCCATCCCTTCATGAAGTGCTGCACAAAGAGTGAATATTATTAAGACAAATCCAAGAAATTCAAGGATTTTCAAAGTGTTATGTGAGGAGATGGGTGCTGAACTTACTGAACTTCTCTTTTGTAGTAATACTCGATCGCTTTCAGGAGGACAGATGCTAAATAGAATGGTTGAACTACGAAACGAGGTATTACTAAAGGAAAAAGGCCACTTTCTGGCAGATTGGCTTAGCAACGAAGATTTTCTCTTGAAAACGTGTTGCCTCACTGATAATTTGGAAAAACTAAATATTCTGAATACTTCACTTCCAGGGAATCAGGTAACTCTACCACCTTAGAATAAAATAGTAAAGGTTTTCATGAAGAAATTAGAGCTGTGTCGTAATCGGATGAAAAATGACACACTAGATATGTTTCTTACTCTAATATTACTGTTACAGGACACCGATAGTCCGGTACTTCCAATAGAAATACAATGCTGCCTTCATTACTTTACAACGCTAAAAGGTCACTTCGAATAATATTTCTACGATAATTTTGAGAAATTTAATTGGATTAGAAATATATTTTAAAATGCTCCTGGACTATTATCATCTTTAGATAAAAAAGAGCAAGAAAAACTCATTGATATCACTTGTGATACGTTATTGAAGAGTAAATTTAATGAAGTACCTTTCTTTGAATATAACATACATATAAGCACGGAATATGCCAAACTGAGTCAAATTGCAATAAAGATTTTTATTCCTTTTGCAACAACTTACTTGTGCGAGACAGGTTCCTCACCTTTAGTAGCTATGAAGTCTAAATACCGTTCGAAGCTAACTGTAAATAAAGAACATCGAGTCATTTACATGGGCATCTCCATCCTATTTTACCACTGCACTATAGAAGCTAACAAAAAGTAAGGTTTTAGAAGATTTCAAACATCGCAAATCATGAATACGCCCTGCGAATACGAATAGATCTGCTTGAATAAAACCAATGTAAAGTCGCTCGTACAATTTTTGAACGCGACTTCTGAGGGTCAGCAATTCTTTGACGCTGAAGAACTCCTCACATTTTTCAGTGCACATCAATTTCTCTTTGGATGATGAATTGATCCATAAAATTGTTCGAGTATTGCTTGTAGTCCCTATTTAGTGTGTCAGTTGGTACATGTTTTAGTAAATACGAAGAATTATACACTATGCGCTGCACGTGTAAAGGCCAAATGTAATGAAATACTTCTTTTGAGGGTTTTATCGCGTGAAAACTTGCTAATCACTCTTTGCTGTATTTTCTCATATTTTGACATTTACTTTCTATTTTTCTACAATTGTTTACTTGTATTTTTCCTCTTCCTGTTACACCTAATTATATTAACAGCATAGGCCTCCCACACAGGAATCATTTTGACCATTTTTCACCAATTCCGTGAATTTGAAAGGTGAAAACTGACCTAAATACAAGATCAGAAGATGCCAGAATTGAAGTAAATCCAAGTGGAACATTGGGACAATATGTGACGGACACGACGTGATGACACAATAGTTTTGCAATTGCGCAAGGCTCAACAAACAAAGAAGTGGTGTCGTTTTGTAGTTCCTATCTTAATAGGTATAAGAAAACAAGAAAGATGATGACCCATACATTAATTACACAGGCACACAAAATAAAAAAAAGACTTGCCACATGTTTCTCTGTATGTCGACGACTCTGTATATCCGAATCTGAAGCCAGAATTGCGCCATCACTCTCTTTTTTTAATTACAAAAAACCCACCGTGGAATTTACAATCTACAATTCCTTTTTGTGCGACTGTGCTCTAAATTATTCCCTCTCCTGTTTATATTCTGAGCGAGTGACCTCCTGCAAAACACCAAATTATTTTTGGAGAATGTGAAAGTAGAATCCGGGTTGCGGCGGAGTCTGCAGGTAGCAGCGGCGAAGTCCAGTCAGTGGGGTCACGGCGCCGCCCATTCCGCAGGCTCCTCCTGCAAACGAGTCGCGCCGAGTGCCTCTCTTGAACTTTGCTCCTGCAGCCTCGTTAGCCGCAGGGAATCTAGCTGCGCGTCCGGAGTGCTGGCGAAGCTGCTGCGGTGGAGTCGCAAGGCGACGACGACGGCAACAGAGAGACTTTACTAGCGTTACTATGCTTCCATTGCGGAAAAAGAGGACACTTCATATAAGATGTTTTGTTTTTTGCTCGCGAATAGGCTGACTAGGACCACGCATGCATGCACCCTGCATTTACCGTGGCTCAGTATCATTAACGCGGTGGCAGGTGCATGTAACTTTTAATTGAGGACCAGCATTTAGCTGAGTTCGATTTTTATTCCGCAGGGTTGTTAGACGTGGGGGTATGGAAGATGAAATGATGATAATGAGGGGTGAAACGACGACACACTCATACAGACATACACAAATACACCCATGCTCGTTTTTCGAGGAAAGAGGTACACATGCGCAAAATTTTTATTTTGAGATAAGCAACAATTACAATCTTTATTGAATATTTTAATTGTGCCTTTCTTTTATGCTACATAATGTTTCAGTAATGTCACTTCAGAAAAATCTTGATTGATCTTTAAGTATCTGTTTTTATTTCCCTTGTTGAGTAGATAAGATGGTCCTAAATTGTATGGCTCGTCGTCTAAAATACCGTTTAATCAAATGCAGAAGTTAATGGATAATACATTTATTATTCTGTTATAAATGTATTTTGTTTTGTGTAGTCGATCAATTCTGAAATTCTACGAGTCGTTCACAGGCGTTTTCTGCAATACGTTCTGCAACATTAGAGCCTAGTTGAATATATAATATTATCAAAAAGAGAGCATATCTAATAAAACTTACCATATTCAATATAAAGAAATGTTTTTTCTTTAATATTTAAAAAAACTGTATGAGGATCGTTTATGCAGAAACAAACATGTTCATCAAAAAAAATGAGTTAGCGTGGCAGTATTATTAATGACCGTCACCTTCATCTTTTGTCCTGATGTGGAGGAGCAAAAGTAAATATATTCCTAATAATTTTACCTGTAAACATACGATATCCAGGCAAAATCCAATATGTCCAAAGCATTGTTGCAAGCAACAAAACATGTCCGTGTAACCAATATGATGTCAAGATTTACGATCACGTGACTGTTCATGCCGCGTCGTTCATTCCGTCTGTGAAGTCTTCACAACAGCGCCCTATTTTATTGATTAGAAGATTGAGATGTCAAGGACACAAAAACATTACGTATTCGTATGTGCAAGAATGCACAGAACATCAGATATGTGAAGCGAATAATTTTTCAGAAAAAAATGAAAGGGAAGAAGATTCATGGAAAGTTAACCCTCAGCAACATTTTAGATTTGATGAAGTTCCTGCTTTGACCCTTTGGAAACAACAAATATGGTACAATTTAGCGTTCAGCAGTTATCACTTGAAAGAGGTATACCATTGGCAAAGAGATCTAATGCAGCAGATCTATTGACAACTTTTGGGAGATGGAAAGAGTTCTTCAAATACTCCTGGCCTGAAATGGTATTTCATTGTTCTTGAGCTAAAAATCAAACTGTAATGAATAGCCAGGAACTGAAAGATAATTGTGATTATTCAGAAGATGAACATGGCACATATTGAATATAATTTCTTTTTAGTTCTTTGTAATTTCTTCAGAGGCCAAAAAATGATTACAATGGCTACACAAATTGTTGTAGTAGTTTTGGAAAAACAAAATATTTGCGTACACACCGCAGTTAAATAATTTATCCCAATCAAATGTGAGGGTGGCAATAGTAGCTCTATTTTATGCAAAAGCAAAGTGTCCGCAGGTTCATCGGACAACGGTAAACATGTTTAAATTTTAAACAAGCAAAAGCGAACATGTACAACTTTTAACCCGAAATATCGTCGTTATTATATACAACTGATTTGATAGTAGTATTCATATACTATTGTAATTATACTGGTAAGCAGAACAGTATTGCATTTATTGAAAGGGCGTTAACTTGTCAACAATCAGTTTTCCATGTTTCTGAAAAATCTTACTTGATGCACATGTTATTTACATGAATTCTCCTCAATTAACTTTCAACACAATGAAATGTCGAAATAGAATTGAAAACTAATAGTGCTACAACAGCACATACTTTTCCGAATTATTTGTAACTTTTGCAATTGTCCAAAATTCAGAGATCAACGGAAGTGAAACATGTGTACTGTTTATTAGCGTACATCGCATACCTAATTTAAGAACAAAATTAACAAAGGAGATTATCAATATTGCTAGTTATATTCTATGTTAGAGAACAGTTTCAAATATCTAGTTCTCAATTCGTTAATTTATGAACAGAAATAATTACAAATCTAAGAATATATATAACCGTTCGTTGCCATCCTGGATCCAAAAAGAAAAATAACTTTTTTTAATGTTTTAAGGGTTGGCATTACTGTGCGCATTTTTTTTGCTTCATTTCTTCACAGTGTCCGCCTTGGTAAGGAATATACTTTGCTTTACATAATATTTCCTGCCAGTTCCGGAGCAGCGCGGAGGGCGCCCGCCTGCTTCGCGACCTAGATGGCCGGCGCGGCGTCGCCTCGCAGTGACCGCTTCCTCCTCCCGCTCGACGCACGCGCTACGTGCCCCGCCCCACGTGCCACGCAGCTTCGGAAGGCGATCGCTTCATTGCGAGCGAACCGGTTGGGCGTCCGCCGCGCCGGCTCCTTCCTCTGGATGAACGGAGATTCCTCCGCTGAACCCCCGGCCTCGTTCGGCGTCCGCCGGCGGAGGGCGCGCGCGTCGTGAGAGACGCCGACGCAGCTGCCCCGGGTTGCGATGGGCCGGAATTTGGGCAAGGGAATTCGAGACTGTGTATGCTAACGAGTCGGTTTGTGTGCCCCGCGATCCGGGATTTCGCTTTATAGGGTGTTGGGAAACGCCTTCTTCCCTAAGTGCTTCCTCTCCACGCTGGAACGAGGAAACTAAATGTGACCGTGTTGGGCTCCTTTCGAAACTACGGCAATTTTACTGCCATAAAAACAATATATGCTTAGAAAACAATGAATAGACGTACATTTGGACATTTATACATTGACGGTTGACGGTTTGACGGGTCACGGACATTCATACATTTGACGGTTTCTTCGGATATATATATATATATATATATATATATATATATATATATATATATATATATATATATGATTGTGATTATTTGCATATTATTTTAAACAGTTTTAGAAAAATTGGGTAAAATGGAAAATTCAACAATAAAGTAACAACTGTTTTAATCATTCGTGCCACGTATTTATGATTAGTAACATGAAATTAGTATTGCATACGTGCCTGACCAAATCATTGAAATGAAATTTAAAAAATCTAAGTCTTGCGCGCACAGATGATACACTCCATGGAAAATGCTGTTCATTCTGTTAAATCACTGAAACATTTCTTCTGGTATATTTTCTCTCCATCAAAAACCTTGCTGGATTGTTGAATGTAATTTATATATAATATATAGTATTTTTATAAATTATTATATTTAGATATAATTTATAGTATGTATTTTATTTCATAGAGAAACCACAAAATGAATTTGATGTATAGAAATAATTTTCGATTTAAAGAAATGCTTTTTCGGAGGGACAGAAAAATAATCCGATTTATAGAAAATTTCTATATGTAGAGGTTCAATATATGGAGGTCCAACTGTATTTACGATACTGTATTAAATCGTGGTATAATTGGTACTAAATAGTTTTTACGAAATATGTGGCAGAGGAGAACACTGGTGTTATATTGAATATGAAAATCAATATAAATCAATTTATCTTCGTCACACTATTTTACTACGTCATGGTGGAATATTCGCCTTTTATTACGTCAGGCATTTAATGAAGATGCAGTGAACGTGTACGCAAGATATAGTTCGGAATTGGCAACTTTTTCAGATCATCGCTAAGAACGTAAAATATACACAGACGAAACATAACGAAGCTATAATTTATAAAATAATTTTAATAGTAAGAATGAACTAATTGAAGCATTCATTATTATTACCGAATTAAATTACGAAGTGGAGAAAAGCTTAAGTTACAGAGCCATAGACATTCAGCCTTTTTTCCTGCGCTTGTCCTTGTTGTACTTGATGCATTTATCAGAAAATCGTACAGAAACAGCCATTATTTCAGATCTTTGCTAAGAACGAAAAATACTACATCTCAGCACAATAAATAGTAACATTATTAAATACCTATATATTCCTATTCAGAAGTACTTGCTTTAAAATTACTCGTAGCGAATACAGTTTCATTGGATGTAAACCCTCTCTTATTTTCATGATTGTAAAAGAATAGTTAACATTTATTTGCACACATGTAAAGAAAAAAATTATTTTCATCGCCATCGTTGTAGAAGTAATCCAAATTTAATATCTTAAACATACTGATTCTTCTCACGCATCTCTCTGTATTAAGAAATATATCACATTGATAGCTTCTGCATTTGAAATAATTAGTTGTGCTCACAAAACAAAAACTCAAACCAACAAAATCTATTATTTAATTAGATATTATTCTGGGGTTTGGGCCTAGAAGCGAGAATACATGCAACAGATATGATTCTGTGAAGTACGATTATAAAAATGCTGTTGAGAAAAAAACTGTTGCGAAAAATGCTTTAGATTAACACATTAACGATTCGATGCCCTGCCAAAAATTAAAATAATAATTAATTATTTTAATTTTATATTACTTACAAAGATTTTGAGAATCATCATTAAAAGTCTCAACATTTTTGGGTATTCTTGTGTGAATAATGTGAGTAAATTCAGTACCAAACGGAATCAACAGGTCGTAGCGTCGTGTCGCTAGTGAGAGCAATGGGAAAAAGGAAGACCTCTGACTTTGGGAATTCTAGGTAACTTGTGAACTATGCAGCAGCGCCTTTCTCTTTCATTTTTTCAATATCGCGAAAAACCGAGTCCTTGGCCTTCTTTCGTATTTTCTGCACCGTTGCGAATTGAAGCAGCGAGTGAAGCCACTTCACATTTTTTTAGCGAACGTAATCACAATTGGTTGCCATGCGGAAACGAACCTATCTGGAAGAACTTCACACTGCGGCAAAGCTACAGGAAGGGGTTTGGTCATTTTTCTTCATGAACAATAAGTAATATTCTAACTATGTTTTCTTCCTTAATGTCGTGTTTTTCCTTTCTTTACATTGTTTACTTTGTCTTTTCCTTCATTTTTCTTTTTCTCCGTTTTTTAGTCCTTAATATGTTGCTTTTACATTTGCAGTTTAAGTAGAGTAATGTGGACCGAGGGATGAAAGCGTTAACCTTTCATCCAGACATGGAAAATGAAAAGTTAATGGGAAGAGAAGGGAAGAGGAGAAAGTCAACGGGCAAGACAACAATTTGAAGATCGAGGAGGGATAAAACTAATAAAGAGGAGAAGGCAAGCCTCTTGAAATAAAAGAGTGCAGTCCTACAGGACAAGCGTCAACTTGCACCAAACTAGAATTTTATGTTGTACATGAAGATCAAGAGGCCCTTTATCGTGCTTCAGGATTTTCATTAAAAAGAGGCAAGACAGTACAGCTCTGCATTTTATGAGAGACTCGCAGAAGCGCTCTTGCCCCGCTCACTTCTATTGTGAATCTCAAACCCACCCGGAGCAACATCTCAATAGTCAGAGCGTCTTATTTACGTAACATCTACTCCCATCCCCCTTCCTTACTCTTTGGTAAAAGAAGATCTTTCACAATAACAAAAAATATACATAAATGAGTTATTTGGAAAAAATCACTACACTCCCTCTCGCGAGAGGAAAGAAATATGAAAACACCTTCAAGACATTGACTAGTCTGTGTTCCAATGGGTTGCAAATATCACTGATATGAATCCCATCGAAAATGTTGGTTTAATAGTTAAAAGAAACATAAGAAAATAAGTCCATAAAAATAGCTCATAAAACAGCTCATTCGCATCTCTCAAAATGCTACTCAAATTGAAAGAATAGAATTAAAATTGATTTTCAACATTCCTCAAAGGAACTATGTTAATTATGAAATGTTTATAAAACATTAGAACCCTGCAAACATAGTGTGTCAATATGTACAGTCTCAAATACATTTTGTTTTATTTAATAACTCTAGTCTAATAATTTGGCCACCTATGTAACTATCATACCATGTATACATTTGCATAATGCATATTCCCGTTGATCTGAGAATATTTCGAAGCAATCTCGCGAAGCATTCTGCTTGTTTATTTTAGGTTCTTCTATCATAACGCCCACGACGCTACGATAAGATAACTGCCAACCGCGACCCGCTACGTTACTCCAGCGAGGGCGACCGACCGTTGTCGGTGGCCGTCAGTCGCGTTGCGCTCGTCGTTGCGAGATGGCGTTCGCTCCAAGCGCCTTTTTTTTGGGGGGGGGGGAATTCTGGAGTCATACAAAGTCGCTAAAGCACCACCAAGAAACCATGAATATACCGTACATTCGTCCTTCGTGTGCAGTCTTTGGTAATGATTGGAAGAAGAGTAAAGGTAGTGAAAAGACAGAGCAACGTTCGTGCATTTGGTTTCTTTACTTGATTATGCCACTGTATGAAGCTCAGAAGGAAATGTAGATGCTGTTGTTATGCTTCAAAGGAAAAGGCAGAGGTGGATTTACGCATAGGCACAGTAGGCACGTGCCTACGGCGGCAAATTTTCAAGGGCGGCAAATTTTCAAAGGCGCAAAATTTTCTTGATATTTTCTGTAACAAATTTAGGTTCTCTAAAAACTATAACAGCATAAATCATATTTTTATTTTAAAATATCATATTAATATTTAATACAAGCTATTTATTTGTCTACTTCATTAGAGTATACCTTATGATTTCAGAAGTGTATTAATCTGAAACTAAGGCCCGTTGACGAAAGAAAATGTTTAATGTTGCAATTCTAGTTGTCATGTTTTAGTTTCCTTTTAATGTTAACGTTTCAGTGTTGAAACGTTAATAATGTTGAACGTTACTTGCTATGAAGATACAGTTTATATCCAAAATTAGCTAATCCAAAAAAAAAAATTTAATTTATGAAAACAATGTGCAAAATATAATGTTACTTTTAAAGTTAAAACGTGCAAATTAATGAGGAATTGTTACTGAAACGTTACAATTTGAAATGTAACATTAATTTTAAACAGGGGGCGGCAAATTTGATGTGCCTACAGGCGGCAAAAATATTAATCCGCCCCTGGGAAAAGGTCGATACTTGTGTAGGTAGAGAAAGTTGGTTATGAGATAGTTCAGTTCAACAGTCTTAAAAGTGATGTGAAAGAAAATTTTAGGTGTGCGGTCAATATCGAACATTTTCTTGAGTAATTCTGATTATTTATTAGATTATTTCTGCATTAAGTTCTTATTCAGCTTTGAGAATATTAATCTTTATGTGTATGTAAACTCTCAACACAATTACAGGGCGGCATCTGTTTAAGAAAATAAATTATTGCTATGCGATGAATGATTATATGCTATTATTATTATTATTATTATTATTATTATTATTATTATTATTATTAATATTATTGTTATTATTGATGATTATACACATAGTGAAAATGAATTATGCATTTCTCATAATTATTCTGCTTAAAAAGACTTTTAATACAGAAGCTAGAGTAACTGAATAAATTACTTCAAACAAATCAAGAAAGTGGTGCTACTTACCTTAGAGAAGTCAGTACAGAGTAGACACAGGGTTTCTCCAAAGAGGAAATATAATTTACTTTTAGTTTAAACAACGCTGTTGAGATGCCCACTTCCTATGTCGTCGAAACGAGGGAAGTTACTACTCGTCACGGGTAAGGAATGTTTTGGGTTGTCCATTGCAGCAGCGCGCACCGGGGAGGAAGTACACAGTCGCTCACCGCGTGCCATTGGTCGGCAGCGCTTGAGCAGAGGCTTTGAGATAAGGCTGGAGCTGGTGGGGTCGTGCGCATCGTATCCGACTTCAGCACATGAGCTGCAGGCACCAGTTAGCGTCCCAATATTGGCGGGAATTTTAAATGCTGCCAGATACCAAAATCAGCACCTCCTTACAAGACATTGAAACAGATTTATGAAGCATTTCTTTTAAATATTGCATCTTGTACACCTTCATTGTGTTACTTTTCGTTTCTCAACACTTCTTGCTCTCCATACAATAAGGCGGCCTGCGACTGGTCTGGTTTTTCAAACGATCTGCCCGGTCACGTGGTTCGTGCCGCAAACTGGTGCTGCGCAGCACGAGCAAAAATCGGTGCGCCGGAGTAGCCCACCCACATCTTTCCACAATTGGCTGGAGCGCCCACTGCTGGGCGGCACATCGGCGGCGGGTGGTTGGTTTTTCACAGAATGCAGAGCTCTGTTGGATGACGCGGAATCCTCGATTTAGTTGAACGTGACGAGTGTAAAGTATAGCATATTAGTGTCGTTTTTCTCCCTCATCGAACACGTAACGTCTGTTTAAAAATAGCATATCTTTACCAATAAATGCGATGTTTAGCTAGTTTTGTGGTGTTATTTGTAGAAAGAAGATTCTCAGTTTTAACTGTAACCTTTCTGGAAAGGAGCTCGTGCTCAGTTTGCCATGAGTAGGAATGTAGTATGATCTGTGGTCAATTAACTCGGAATACAGTATGATCTACAGGTGTTTTTGTTTTTTATTCAATTCTATGATGCCTTTTTTTCGAGTCGAAGATCAGGCCATGAGGCATGCTCTTACACCTGACCACGCAAATTCCGCTGCGTTCCTTTCACTGTCTATCAGAGAAAGGAGACATCACTTGGGCAATGAAACAGGCGATTTGAATTTTTCTCAGATGCTTCATTTAGACCCGAGGATATTTTACGTGCAGTAAATACGAAGTATTTTTTCTCCCTTACCCATGGCTTCAATCGGGAAGCTGCGAACCTGGGTATAACAGACTGATACGCTTCAATTCTTCAACAATGGCTGATGTGTGAGATAGAATTTAGGGACTATTGAACTCTTAAATCTATTTAGTCACCAACTTATTGAGATGATATTGAAATTGGTCCGACACAAAAACAGACTGATCGAGGACTGTAGACCCATCGCATCACTATTTGCAAGTACGTAATAATTTTAAACCCTCGGTTAGAAATTATAACTTCATAAAAACAATCTTTGTTCAAAAAGTTCCAAATATTTAATTAAAAAAAAGGAGAATTTTTGAAAAGTCTCTTAAGTGTTGTTACCAACAATTAAGTCAATCTTTATTATATTATTTTAGAATTAGGGAACGTATTTCGATTCACATGCTAAAATGTTTTCTTCAAACGTTACATTGTCATATGTTTGCCATTTCTTGATATAACATCTACTGCTGTGAATAGAAGCCTCGCAATTGCAACAAAATTCATTATACAAATGCATAACATGATAATATACTGTTATTTTCATACATTCATTACAGTCAATATTACCATTTCACTATGTACGTGGTTTGTCTTCGAATAAAATGTCACAATTGAAAATAATTTATGCATTTGCTTCAGCATTCGTCACACAAGCGTGAGACGCATTACAGTATTGAGTTAATCGCGAAAATGCGAAATAATTTATATCGGTAATTCATACTCTTTTGCATTCTACAATAATAGTATCTGGATTACTCTAAACATTTGTCTCAAATCGTCATAGAGAATATTAGTAAAAAAATCACCATGCTCTGGCATGCAACTTTCGTGGAGATGCGTGGTATCTCAACGCTGAGCAAGATGCAAAGGCACTGATATACTCTCTCCCCCTATCTGTCATCTCATTTGTTAGGAAAACATTTGGCTATTTGCAGAGTAACCAGAGATCGATAAGGAGGCGCTTGACGTTAGTATTTATCATCAACTATGCGTCTCAAATTACCAAACCTGTAATTGCGTAAGTGACAGTGAATGCACTTTCGGCAACATCGCAACGCTACTTCGTACTCCATCACGTAAACACGAACCCCAAATTCCTTGTTCCTTAAGAACAACATCAGTGTGAATATTCTAATGGTTTCAATCCAACTAACGGTAAATGAAAGTACTGTTCGACTCCATACAATCAACATGCTTTTGTGAAAAGACAGCTCGTAGCGTTATTTGTACTCTTTTATTTGCTGTTAAAATAGAGCAGATCTACGCCCTAGCGCATTCCTGACAATTGTCGCATTGAGTCAATCCTTCACTTTCAAAGAGTTCCAGATTTTCCTATTAACCACCCTGGAAATATGCGATCTTTAAAAGCTCTTTTGCATGTGCTGTCTAACAAGAGTATACTTCCACATCAGGTTTGAATCTCAGTTATCTACGAAATGAAATTATGAAGAGCCTCTGACTTCGTAATGTAAATGAGGTACGCGGGGAGCCTAGCACGCAACTCTCCACGCTGGATACTCGGATGAACATGAGATTTTACCATCTGCCTCAGAACCGTGCAAAATGCTTATAAGTAGTTTTTTAAGTGTTATGAAGCAATGTAGGTAGTGTTTTTACGTTAATTAGTATGACACTTTTATTCATGGTACGTATTCGCGAGCGTGAACTTTTGTGTATTCTTTTTAGAGGTTAGGTTTCGTCTGTCACAGGTGTGCCGGACGTGTCCGCGCTAATATACATCAGCCTGTCTGTCGACTCAATTGCCTCCGAGGGCAAGAAGGGTGACAAGAACAGTTGTTTCGAAACAGATTCGGGAAGACGGGAATGTCAAACACATGCTTCAATAATTGAAATATTTTTTTGTAAGACACACATTCCTTGGAAAAAACCGCTCTCTGTTTAAGAATAGGATTTCAAGTGTACGGTTGGGTTTTTGTGAACAGAATAAAATATATATTTGCACAAATAAAAAATTAAATGATGAAGTGTATTCAAAATTTAAAAAAATATCATTTTTGCAATGGATTTTGTTTTGCAATAATGGTATCTAGCAAAAAGTGAACTATATCATGGTATGAAGACGCCAAGAGAGTAAATGTAACTTCAAATTAACTTCTCCCCATAGCACGTCACACACAGTTTTTAATTGTTTTTGAAGTAAATACATATATAAAATTACTTTTTCAGTTTTCTTCAAAATAATGTTGATTTATGAGATCCTTAAAACAGATTTCAGTAGGATTATTAAGAAGTGTGTTATTGTGCTCTTCTGATCAGAAAGCGCCAAAATATTAAAAAAAAATTAAACCAGTATCTCCTTCTTTGACTTGAACGAAAGGATGCGCTACGAAATCTGACACCGGTTGACGGACCTCGCATGACGTTTCTGGTGCTCCCGATGCGACGGTTTGCCCGTGGAAGGTGAGGAGATCACCTAAGGTCCTGATGCTATGGGGTCCCTAAAAACATATGGCACTTCAACTCTTAAGTGTATGGGATTTGCATGCTGTTGTATCAGCTAGTGATGCGACATCGAGAAAAAACACCGATGTCAACAAATATTGATGTTGAAAATAAAAACATCCTTCTTAAAAGTACATCGACTAAAAGACCATCGATGTTGTTCAATAAAATTGTTTTGAAGATGCTTTAGAAACCGCTAATATTAAATGCGTGTGCAGAACATTTTATTTGTCAGTGTCCATGTTTATCAGTTCGTCGAATAATGAGTAGACACTACGACCAAAATGCATTTTTAATTATTTTTTAAATATTATTAATTTTTTGTTCAATTTTATACATTTTTTTAGGATAATTGAAGAAATTATGATAACATAACGTTTTGAAGATGTCGTAAATTTATATGGCGTCTTTTATTTATTAGTTATGTTTACAGCGCATTTGTTGGCTACTTCTCAATGTCAAAAATTAATATGAAGAAGGAGAAAACACAAGAGCATTGAGGTCATCTCGGGCCAGAGAGTTTGATTGATGAAGGTTGTACAAACAGTGTTCCTTTGGTTCCAACACGAACTAACAGTATTACCATAAGTTATTATTTCATATTTTAAGTTTTTCAGTATTGTGATCATGGAAATTTTTCATTCCGAAACAAAACATCGATCACAAAACATCGAAGTTATAAAAACATTGCCGTTAATACATCGATGTTTAAAACATCGATTTTTCTAAAAAATGGCGATGTTTTGAAACCATCGACTTCGGTATCGCATCTCTAATACCAGCTATTGAAATTTCATGTGATTACGAGTACCCAGCATGGTGGGTTGGGTCTAAGAAGTAGTATCCCCCAAAATTCATTCAACAAATGTTATACACTAAAACTATTAACAGGTTGTGTTTATCGAAGCCTTGAGAGGAAGAGGAACGACCACCTCCACCGCTGATATTCCGGTTGTGGTCGATACCCCCCTTCCCACCTGTTTGTTTTGGTTCAAAACGCAGAAATCTGTCTCGCAAAAGAATTCGGTCCACACAGTGGCGTAATTCGAATGAGATGAAATTGGAATTGAGATTTTTAAAAATTTGTTGCGTCAACATTTACGCAACGAGACTCTAAACCCTTAGAAGAGTATTGAGCGCACTATGGAGTAATCCTCCGTTAAAATTGATTATATTATATGTTTGTCTACTGCCCCGTCTCGTCGCAGTCAGTTGTCAAGAGGACCGCCAGGTAGCATCTTCGCGTTCGCCCCTCCTACCACGCGCCCCTGCGTCGCTACCCAACGGTCAGAATTGGGAAGGATTTAGAAAAGGGGTAGGGTTTAGGACACTTGACAGGAGTTGGACTAGCCCCCGTGAACCAGGCAAACTCGTTTTGTTGGAATAAATTTCACATGAGATTGTCCGAGATTTAACTTCGAAGGGAATCGAACCCGAACCTCCTTTGGTGAAAGGCGGGCGACTTCGCTCTGCGCCACAAGATACTATTGAAACCACATAACGACGTTGTTTGAAACCACATA
Organism: Gryllus longicercus; assembly: GCA_038098605.1. NCBI lineage: Eukaryota > Metazoa > Arthropoda > Insecta > Orthoptera > Gryllidae > Gryllus > Gryllus longicercus. The sequence goes on from JAZDUA010000132.1 coordinate 450,288, forward strand.
CCGGCGTTGGAGGCCATTGGAAACAATCAGCGTAATTTTATCTGTCGTTGCGACCACATAGGACGGTGGGAACGATTCGGTTAAATAAAAATGAAATCTCTCACCTGCTACACGAAAAATTATAATGAATGGGCTGTGATTATATAATTTATGCTTACTCACACATTTGATTTCCTGGTAGTCCGATAATGCGTGCAAATATATTGATTTGGTACACATGTCTAATTATTAAATCTTTCTGAAACTTCAAATATGTATATTTCAGGGCAAAATATGGAAAATAAAGTAAGAAATGTCTGGGATATAGTGCATAATTTGCATATTTAGATCTTTTTGGGCATATAAATGAATGTTTTTGCATATTTTTCGCCCTTTTGTCTACAATAACACTAAAATAATAATTTCAACCTACAGAATTTATTAATGCAAATCATGAACTCTCTTACTGCTTCAAATACGTTAGTGAGATTACAATGAGTTTCAGACTTCTGGCGGACAACATCGGGGGTTTATCGCCAAGGTTAGACACCTCATTCTTTTGGCGTGTTCAGATTAACCATGCATTGTAAGACATCCTCTTTCCCATACCGTCGCCCACACAAAGAATCTTCCACCCTCCCTTGCTTATTCTGATTCTCTATGAGTCCAAAAGATGGAATGTCATTTTGAAATACGTTTTCATTACCAAATGCTGTATCTCGTAACAATTTCTGGGCATATTTCAACATTTTGGTGGCATATTTGCCGGCCTATTTTAGGACTAAATGCTTGCATAAACTTCTCAGCTCTAATTATCATTGACTCTATGGACTTTCCAGGAGAGTTACAGGTGGGTATTTTGTATTTATAAATATAGAATAGAAGTAGAATGAAAACACATAACCTGAAATTATAAGTATGGGGAAAATTAACAGATTAAATGTTCAATAATTCAATTAAAAGGCTTGATTTGTTTTCATATTGATATAAAGGAGCAAGGGAAGATGGATCGTACTAAAGAGGAAAAATGAACAGACGGTAGAGGAGTTGAGAGCAGATGCTCATACATTTTAAGAGTATTTTATTAAAGAATACCTGACGTTCATAAATCATTAACTCTACATACAAAATACACGTACAAAACTCTTGAGATAAAGTGCATGGGTTCGGATTTAGACATTGTAGGACTCCAGAACCAAAAAAACACGAGTTCTGTGAGTCAACCACTAATTAAAATATACAGTACAGCGGGACTGCTTGGGACAGGACAGTGCCAAGTGCTATTACGATATCAGTCTCCTTGTATTTCGTAAGTCAATTTGGCCTTTTGTTTCTTTATCCTTTCATACGCGAAAAAGTTAGTTGACAGGTCATAAATGCCCCAAATGCCATCTCACAATAACTTTTAATAACGTTGTTATAACTCTAGAATAATTACAATATAACATATTGTTGTTTCTTTGCTTTTATTGATTTGTATTGTTTTTATGAATATGAATTTTGGATAATATAAAATGTAGGGAGGTTATTACAGGTAATCATTTCTTTGCGCCTGGCGTCAGGTTGGACCGCAGTCAGCTCCCAAGTGCAGCGAGCTAGACGCACACAGGCTCTTAAACCGGACGGCGATAACTCTCTGACCTTTGGTGCCCAAAATCCGCCGACCCCTGTGCCTTGGTAGGGCATTACCGAGGTATTGAAACACCCTACTGACTGCCTCAAACGGAACGGGTCAGTCCAAAATATTCATTACTTTTCAAAATGAAGGAGCCGATGTTTTTTAACGATGCGATCATTTTAACACCCAGCGTCCGTTAAGGATTTAACTGTTCGCCGTCCGTTAAAGGCAATTGAAACAAATGAGTTTTACTTTTATCTGAAGATGGCGCATTAGTACACTTACTCGAAATATATTTCTTGTTTATATGATTTTTTTGTTATAAGGAAACCAAAAGAATGGAATGACACTTGTCCGACAACACAAATAACAGTCTCTGTTGGATATAAACGTCGGTTATTGCGTCGCTTTTCAAACTTAAACTGGTCTGTTACTTTCTGTTTATAGGCCTAATGAAGTTAATAAGTATACGACCCGACGCTTCCTTTCGTCGAAGGATTTCGGAGGTTTAGAAAGAGCGGACATCTGATCTTGGGTTTGGTTTGCGCATGCGGGGTTCACTCGAACTCCGAAATCTTTCATCAAAAGGACGCGTATAAAGTGGGTCTAAAGGTGAACAATGTCCTGCCCCAATGTTTGGACGGCTGCTTTTGAAATCGCGCGGCCCGGCCTCAGCGCCGGTGGGCGGGGGCGGGCGCGGGGGCGGGGGCGGGGGCGGCCCAGGCTGCGCGCGCCACGGGCGGGGGCGCGGGCGGGGGCGCGAGCAGGGCGCGGGCGGTGGCGCGCGGTCAGATGCGCGGGTCGCCCTCCTTCAGCCCCACCAGCTCCTCGCTCTTCTCCCACAGCTTCTTCGCCACCGCCGCGTCCGACGCCGCCGCGCTCAGCCCGTGCTCCTGCGAACACACCACCGCCATCCACTGGGTTACTACAACTTTGCTGTTTACGGAATGAGGCGTTGGTTTGTAGCAAGTGTTGATTTTTCCATGAACCTTGTCCCGCTGGTTTCTCTGCACGTGGGCCCCCAGCCGCCTCAGAATCGCCCTGAAGACGGTCGCAATGCGATTGAAAAAGCTTTGTGGAAAAATAAACATTCACATCAAAACAGCGCCTCGTATCTATTTCTATAATGATGCCAATTTCGTAAACACCACACCATATCCTACCATTGCTGAGGACCTGAAACAAAACATATGGTGGATACTGAATAGTCTTGCGGGCCTTCCTGATTCTGTATGCCCGCTCCGCTATCTACAACATCGATCGAGGTGGCTCACGGCATCCACTGATGTCCCTGCAGTGCCTGCCACCAGGAGGTCCTGGGCTTTCGAGCCTCGAAGGTGGGAGCATTTTTGGCTCTTCCTACATAGCTAGGTCTAGTTCAGTCGCTGCCTGGAGAAGAATTCTAGCGACCGGCTTCTCTGATGGGAAGTTTTCCGTGGTTTCTCCAATAAACACCAGGCGAATTCCAAAGCAGTACCCTAACAAAAGTGCCACGGGCCGCACGGGATCTTAACTTCCTCTTCCTTGTATCCTCACACTGTTCATTTGCTCATTTCCATGTTGCATGTCTTTATTTGAAATTGCTCTGTCTTCTCTTAATTTTGTAGCTCGTGATTTCCTCGTCATGAACATAATTCACAATTTTGTGCAGTTCAGAGTCTGTAATTACTTTTCTCTTTTTCTCTCTAGGTTATGGATAGTAAACTGGAGCGTGAGAGCTTAACTGATATCGAGGTGTATTAATGAAAGTTACAGAGGTTGATGTTAATAAGCGTGATTGCATCGCAAACTGAATGTTTAATGAGAATGTTTAATTGTACTGGTAGAAAGCGCGTTTGACCAGTAAGTTCTTATTAACATCATTAAAGCTTTGCGTGTCTTTCTTATTTTCTGTCTTTACAGTTTTAGGCATTTCTCCCTTTCGAAATAGAGAATGTAAGTCCATTTTGCATTTAAAAGACATAAACACAGTCAAATGGGGCGGTATAGCGTGAGAATGTGTGGAGGGAAAGTTATGTATATAAGTGAGTTTTTATATCGTTAATTTCGATTTTGTTTCACTTGGTAAAAGTTACTGATTGCTGAATGCAACCAAGTAAGCTAATATTTCAATAGCTATACGATACAAGAAAACAAACCGAAAGAGGTCTTTATGTATCTTTCTTTTCGCGTGACTTACGATGCAATGATCACAACTACACCATTTAGCGGGATGAAATTGTGCCTTCGCTTACGCTGTATTCTTTCTGTGATATTTGCTTGTTTGGCCATGAATTGTGTTTACACTATAAAGTTTCGTGGAAAGCCGTACAAGAATTTGTCAGAAGCTACAATGTGGAAAGAATGCAAGAAATTAAAGGAAATATAATTACAATTAATGAAACAGCAAGAAATTCAGGTCTTAAAATAGGATTTTATAGTATTTTTATCATTTAGAGACAAACTGAGTAAAAAATGACTTTAAGTGAGTAACAGTAAAAAGAAAGACAAAGGTAAATGTGCTGGCAGATAGGATACGTATTAAATAGTGATGATATTGAGGCCTCCAATTTAACAAACCAGGCACAATCCTTCATATCACAGAGGAAAAAGACATATAAACCCTCAGGGAAAGGAAGATATCTCTAAAAAAAGCCAAGAGGTTCAAATCTAAACAAGGAGTTATCATGAGATGACGAAGAATTTGTGATCACGTACGAAGATAATGACGAATCCTTAACTTCACTTGAGAATATCCGGGAATATGATTTATTATAATATGACATATGGTAGTATATTATATTACCAGTGTAGAAGAAAATCATGACACACCTGAATCTCTTTGAATTGTGATCACATAATTGTTGAATAGAGCTGCGTAGAGCGACCACTGTTACCGAGGCAAAATGCTCTCAAATTTTGTCGACTCCAACACTTTAGCAATGCAATATGAGGGAAAGCATTGGTTATGGCCTGAGAAACTAGATGAAGTTTGCCATCCCAGAAATCAGGTGAAGAAATCTATTCTTCCGCCGAAAATAATTGGAAAATCTAACATGAATTCTGTGGATATAAAACTTAAAACTGAAATTTGTCAATGTGTCAAAAAAGTTATTGATTTGCCTTTTTAATCGTCTACTTAACTCCATGTATGTTAAAATTATTTTTTGCCGTGATGAGAATGTGTCTCGTTAAATTCTTTACTCATTAGAATCTAAAATAATGCTCATATTTTGGCTTCCAGCCTTAGAAAACTTTAAAATGTGGAACATTCCCATCCCGTCGGATCTCCCCAGTATCTTCCATAATACTCCTGAACATAATGTTGAATACAATTTGCTTCTTTACGTGGTAATAACATTTATCAGTGATTGTATTGAAAGCATAAAACTTTTAAGATGGAAGGAATTGAAGAGGACACTAGAAAGGTGGTTCAAACTGTTAGGTTTCACGATACCCTCGCGATATAGTTTTTGAACAGCTCTCGATCTTATCGACTACTTAGTTTACGGATTTACTTTAATTGTATTGTTAATTATTATCTACCCATGTAATTCTATAATGTCACAGACTGGGCAATAGGGGAACTGACGTGTGTATGAATGGTGTTGGTAATGTGTTTCTTCCATGAAAGATGCGTCTCGTAGGGTAACTTTTAACAGAGATTGTATATCGGGTGTTGGACTCTGATCGGTTGTTGTTTTGTAACTTTGCGGTTGAAAGAGGAAGGCAATGGCAAGCAACCTGCCCTCTCTAAACCCACCTCCCTCTAATCCCTCTGGCACCCACTCTGGTGGTGCATTGATGCAACCGACCTGGTAAGACTGATGACTACTGGCAGACCTTTACTTTCATTTTTGAAATAATTATACCTGAACTCATTGTCAATGGCAGCATGTTTTTACTAGGCTGTCCGGGTGACGCCGCGTCCATGGCGAAGGTGCCGACGGTGGCGAAGGTGCGTAATTACGCCCTGAGGAAGGTCGCAGAATGACGACCGAAACGTCAGCACCTTCGCCATGGACGCGGCTTCACCCGGACAGCCTAGTAAATACTGACTCCGGCCGCGGAAGGCTACGCTCCCTGGCAGCATGTTGCTTGCCTGTTATTTAAGAGGGGAAATTATTCAATTACATAAACTACTTGAAACGTCAACTAGAAATGGAATAAGAGAAAGACATAAAATATGTTTCGCAGCCATCCTTTGTTTGTGACTCATCTGCCAGTGACACGAGAATCTACTTGTAAGAGAATTCTCTAGTTGGCAGTTCAATCAAGAGAGGAAGTCGCCTTGGTCCGTATGGCTCCATTAATTTTTAAAAATCTGGGGGTTCCTGGGAACGATTTCGAGCGCTAAAAAGCCCGCTTAGTTTAAAACTCGATCACAATTCTTTAAAGTTATCAGTTCAAAAATTATATATTTTGTCACAACCTAAAAGCAAACATTTTATTTGGTAATTACTTCTAGAAGAAGAAAATATATAAGGAAGACATTCCTCTTATCTGCAAAAATATTTTCGTATAAACATTAAAACGAATAAAATTGTATTGCAACATGAGCTGAGTTTATCTTTCGTCATTCTACGTAATCTGTAATATGACATATTCGACCGAAATACTTTGAATAAAAAAATTTCCCCTACAAAACTTCGTCTCTGGATCCTCCCTTGAAAATGTTCATCGTAAATTGTTTCACATCTGGGCACGGGGGCGGTCAACGTTCCCTTGCGGGCACTCACCTTGCAGTCGAGGTAGTACTTCCCCGAGACGCCCTCCAGCTCCTCGGACACCGCGCAGAAGATGCTCGTCTGCGCGCCTTGCTCCGGCGTCTGCGACACAGTCGGAAGCACAGGTCAAACAGTGCAGGTTTTGTGATTTTCTTTCGCGTATAGGCCAGCTCGGACCACGCGTGCATCCTGCTTCAGAAGGTGCAAGTACCTTTCTGGGCAGGTGCAAGTACCTTTCTAATTAACAAGGCAACGGACAATTAGAAGAGAATGAATGGGCAAATAGTTCGTAGTAATTTAGTAACATACCAACTGGCGAATGAGCCAGCATCATCAGAGCCAACATCAAACTGGAAAAGCAGTATAACACATCAAGAAACGAAAAAAGAAAGGCAGCTGCAGAAAATAACCATGAAAAGTGGAAGCGATAATAGTAACAAAGTTCATGTAAGCATTAGGCAAGGTCAAACATGCTTTCTGGGTTGGTTTAAATCAATTTAATCCAACAGTGAAGAGAATGGGAACTCCTGATCTTTGAGTGTTAGCAGCGACGCGAGAGAGGAGAATCTTTGAGTATGAAAGAAAAACAGCTGGTGATGTGTGGCCATCGGCAAAGGGAATATTGCGAAGAAGTTCAAAAAACAATTTTTATTTTTTTTTAAATATAGTGAACTTGAGAAATTGTCTGGAAAAATGAATATTATAATAATTTAATTTTTAATACCATAATGATTTTTATTTACAAATCTACTTTTGATTTGCGGTTTCTCTACTGTGGATTTGCTCTTTACATGATATGCATCACCTTCTTATCCTTCATCTATAATTCTCTCTTAAATACATCTTCCCCTTCCTACTAAAATCCTTTTAATCTTCTCGAGTATCCGTACTCTTCTCCGTGATTCCTACACGTATTCGCAGTTTCTTCATCCCCCAAATATTATATACAATATATTTTCTTTTTTGAATCAATATTTGTTAGCTTTCCACTCGCGACTTTCTAGCTGAAGTCCTCCTCCCCGCATCACCTTTTTCTTAAATATTCGAATATCCCAACTTTATTATTTAAATTGGATTAAGTAAAAGTATTTTAAGTGGATCATTATTAGCCTCTCTAATCGTATCCTAATTCTATGAACCTGAATCTACCTCTATCATCTACCCTCTCAATCTCTATCATCTCAATCATCTGCCAACTCAATTTAGCCTCCTCTCTTAACTTCCTCACCTTTTCCTTGGCCAAGCCTTACTCGTTGTAATATTTCACGTTCCAAAATTGTCAAGTATATTATATTTACTTCCTTAATCTCCCCTCATTCACTCCTAGCCCGTGTCCTTTCTCCAATCTCTCTTCGTACTTCAATGCTCTTATCCCAGACTGTCTAACATTCCGTTTCCTTTCTCTGCCAATAACCCGAATTAATGCATCGTACCCCAAACTCCGACAGATAAATTTCTTCTGAATTCTATCTATTCTTCTATCTATTTCTTTTCAAATCCAAACAACTGCTCCTCACATCGATACTGAACCCACCAAGCTATCAAAAACTTTCATACCATAGCCCCACTCCCCTAAATACTTTCTTCGAACACTATCTCTTATTTGACTCATAGCTACATACTTATCTTAAAATGCTCCTCTATATGTTTTCTCCATCTCACCTGTCCTTTTAAACAAAAAACAAAAATACCTAAGCTCCTTAACGTCCTCCCAGCCTTTCCATTTCAACTGCTCACTTTTTCTCGGGCTAGCCTTACTGAACTCCTTCACTTTGCTTTTCTGTACATTCACATCCTGTTGTCTGTAATTAGGGACTCTCTCTCGTTTAAGTAGCTTTTTTCTAAACTATTCTTTATATTCTTCCAACCACATTAAATTGTCCACACTACATTGACCATATCTTTTATTTTCTAACCCCATCCCCTCCATCTCGTACACTTCCTTCAAAACCGTAATGTAAATTTTGCACTGGAGGGGTCTCAGTGAGCTCCCCGTCTTATACCTTTCCTAATCCAAAGTGTCCCATCTTCATTTTCATCAATTTTGACTCTACAGTAGGTCTCCAAATATGACGGCCTCATACAAAATTGCAGTTCTTCCTTTACTCCCATCTCATTCAAAATAACTCAAAAACTTCCTATCTACTCTATCGAAAATTTTTAAATGAATAAAAACAGACCACAAATTCCCCTTTTAATCAACTTCATTCCGACCTTATAATTCTACATTTATTTCAATTGTGTCCCTAGACACAGTTTTAAGTTTCTTTTTGCAAAATAGAAAAATAATACAAGTATGTATTTTTACAGTAGTTAATCCAGCATGCAGGTCATTAAAAAATAAAATACAAAGAAGAAAATTTGAAAAAATCGGTTACGCTTCCAATCTCCCCCGATGATACCCACCTTGAAGAAGCCCTTAGCGATGAGTTTCACGGGCAGGTTGAGCGGGAAGGGCACGTTGCGCCATATGCCCGAATCGATCATGCCCGGATGCAGGCAGTTGGCCGTCACGCCTGAAACGCGATCGATCAAATTAGGGGTCGTCCATAAATTACGTAACGCTAAAGAGGGGTTAGCATTACGGTTCGTAACGTAGGGATAGGGGGTATTATTTTGTGCTACATAACATTGAAATTTATTTTTTTTACGTTTTCAACGTTTCTGATATAATTCCTTTTTCTGAGTTTTATACTAAAACATTACATTAATAACTAATTAATTTGTTATAGAAACAAATATATTCAAGTTATTAGATGTAATTTTTTACATGAATGAAAATGTTTTTTAACATTTTTTATTGAATCTGTCAGATAGCCATGAAAATATTGAAAACTGATATACTATAGCCCAATTATTTTGGCTCAGTAGACCCTCGCCCATGGGACACCCACAACGGCGTGTTCATGACTTGTGACAAGAAATTTTCTCTCCTATGCGTCATCTTTCACTCAATGCGTGCTCCCAATCTTACTGTTAGGTACAGTCAGTTTCGCTACTAATTTCGACTTTAATTATCATAAATTTCAATATTCAACTCACATAAAATGAATACAAATTATTTTTACTAAGCTTTAATTTATTTTTACTTGTTGCATCTACAAGGGGGAGGTGTTGTCGCGTGTTACGTAGTTATTTAGGGGGATTCGAGCGCGCGTTACGAGAGCGTTAAAGGGGGAGAGGGGTATCGAAAAGAACCCACCTTTGCGTTACGTAATTTATGGACGGCCTTTTAGCTGGATGGCCGCTTTCAAAGTAGAGATTGTAACAATGCCTCTTTTCTCACGGACCCATATTACACTCTCCCTCAGTTCCACAGGACCAACAAATATTGAGAATTTGAAAATTGCATTTCAGTTTTCAAAAATAAATATTTTATTCAAATAATGTCCAAAGTACGTAGAACCGAACATTTTAATGATTTAAGTAGGTGTTGCAATGTATAACGTACGAGGTATATTCTTCAAAGGGAGTCCCTAGAGAATTAATTATTGCCATTGAGTGTTGGAAAGTTAAACAGTGCGCGTGGTGAACAGGTGGCGCCCTGGCGGCGGTGCGGTGAACCAAAAGCAAGAGCTCTGGAGGCGAGGTTATCGACTACGGGAGCGAGTCTTCGCCCGGGGAGTTCATGTGATCAGGGAGCGACTCGGCAAAGGCAATAGTCATTGAGTTGAGGGGGCGAGTGGCAAGATCATTGTTTACTGCAAAAGCTGAACTGTGCCGTGGACTGGCGATTCTGTTGGAGTGTTGGTGAACTGTGCTGGAGGGACATCTGGTTACTACGAATGTACTTTGGATTTTGGATTTTTCTCTTTGAGAAACGATTTATTGGTTTGTTTTTTGGTACGTTTTGTAAACTCTTATAAAAACTCTCCTTCCTATTTCTGAATATAATAGCTGTCAAAATATTAATAGAAATATTGACTCAGTAACTGATTTTAACCGAGTAGAGTCTACAGTTTGATATTTCAAAAGCCAATATCTTTTTTATATTTTCATTAAACTGCTGTGTATATTGGAATACTAGTATAACCGCAACAGACTTCCACGTCTTAAACCGAACATGTAAACACGTTCTGGAAATCATGAATGCCGATGTTCATTTAGCCGATATCGCAAACGCCTTGCACGCTCCTGGTCTGGGCGTATTCTAGACTTGCGACGGAGCGTATCTTTTTCTCGAGCCACGATCAGCTTCTGTATGCCTCTGATTAAGTCTGAGGGCGAAGATCTTAGTGTGACATGTCACATTCGTAACTGGTAAAAGACCAATGGCCTGCGATCGACAAAATGAAATCTCTTTAGAAACACCTCGTTCTAACCCCGCATCAATTGATCATTGTTTTTGTCACAAAAACAGAGAATAGCGCAACCGTCGGCATTTAGTGTCCTCTCACCCGATAACGTTGTCAGGCAGCATTCAAGAGTTGAAGAGAAACGATTCCATTTGACGGTATTGTAGTGATTTTCAAGGATATTAATATTGGTTTAGAATACATGGTGTTCCCAACACACAAAATAACAAAAAGATCGATCTCTCCTGACAAATGAATGTAAAATGGCGGAATCGGCGGCGCAAAGGAATACTCTACCTACGTATATATCTCACCATTGCTTGCTCAAACTGACATCTGGCAGAAGAAGTGAGTCAAATCATATACGCCTACGAGGCACGTCTGCACGAAAGATTTCTAGCCTAGATGGTTTAAAGAACGTTGGGTCGAAATTCGAATGTCAAAACTCTCCATCATAGCGGGATGAAAGTTGAGAACAAACATGAATTCTCCAAGCAGCAGGTTGCGGTAACTTTTGAAGGCTTAATTTTATTCATTGCGTGAGCGAATGTATAGATTCGTTTGTCGATTTACTTTCTATCATATATTATACAAACATCCATTAGTATGTACAGCATGACGAATATACAGAAAACGCCATTGTAAGAGTCTTTTATAATTTTAAGAGCTTTTTGGTGAACTTGTTCAGTGGATTCACTCCTGCAACTAATAATATTCTGCTTCAAGGGCGCTACAAAGGCATTAAATCGAAAGACCACCTGAAACTTGGTATACTTTACATTATATGCACGTTAAGATTCTCTGTTCGACACACGGCCAAATAATGTTCTCGCAGCATGTCACGACCGCAAATGAAATACCGGGGTTCCCTGACCCCAGTCGCGATTCGCCTCACACTGTCACTGGTGTTTAGCTGCCAGTTGTCTCTATTGTTGAGAGTGTGCCCCGCACGCGATATTTTTAAATTTACAAACTGCCGAAGCAGTGAATAAATGGAACACGGTTTATGTAGTGAATAAAGAGAACCGATTCTTAGTTATACTAATGTTGATAATTAGGTTATATTTGCTTGGCAAAAAATCACCTATTTGATAATTTGACTAAATCTCATTTTCACTCTATTTGGCGCACTAGTCGCGCACATTTGAAAGTGTACGGCGAATCTCTTGCCTGCGCCATTGACATAAAACTTGCTCGAGTTGATCCTATCAAACACTTGTTACGTGTTGAGCGCCAAAATGCAGATAGCGTGTCTCGGCTCACTGCCCCCGTTCCGCACCTGAGCCCTCGAGGCGGCGCGCCAGCTCCAGCGTGAAGTGCACGTTGGCGAGCTTGGACACGTAGTACAGGTAGGCGGGCAGCGCGCGCGGGCGCAGCGGCGTGGCCGGGTCCAGGCGCGCCAGGCGGTACAGCTCCGACGCCACCACCACCACGCGCGCCGGCTTGGAGCGCTTCAGCAGGTCTGCAACACGCCATGCCCACGCATCAGCGCTTGCATTCCATTCCCCTCACCTCCTCCACGCCCGTCCCCTCCACCTATCCTCCCCACTCGTTCTCTCTGCCCGTCTCTCTCCGTGCGACCACTCCACCCATCCTCCCCACTTGTCCTCTCTGCTCGACCTCCATGCTATTCCTCCCTGTCCGACCTCCCCACCACTCCTCTCCAACCATCCTCCCTATCCATCCTGCCCACTCGTTTTCTCTGCCCAATCTCTCTACGCGACCTTCCTGGCCGTACCCCCCTGTCCGTCTACCCTGCCACAAAACTACAAAAACTGGAATCGACCTAAAACATAACTTGCGAAAATCTCGCCTCATCCTAGTGTCAAAGTCTCCAATACTTGACGAGACTTCTGTACATATTCAATAATGCTTCTGAGCCTGTTTTGTAGGAGTATTTATAGGAGTATTCAAGAGGTATTTAATAGAATAAAGACTGGTAAAATTGAACTGGAGGGGATGAGTTACCGATCAGCAGTAAGGGGCCCAGGTGGTTGGTAGCGTTGAGGATCCTTTGGTTAAGATATATGTTGTGTACTCCGCCGAAAGGTTTTCTTCGCAAAATAAATTGAATGCAATAAATCGTGTTAAAATTGAATCGCGTTACCGATGAGCAGGTGCGTAAGCAGAAGGTCCCAGGCGGTTGGTGGCCTTGGGGATTGTGTTTTCAAAAGGGATTTAATGGTATTAAAATAATAATAAATAGGTATTAAAATTGAAGCGCATTACCGATTAGTAGGGCCCCAGGTGGTGGGTGGTCATGAGGATTTTGTTCTCAAAAGGGATTGAATGCAATAAATAGTGTTAAAATTGAATCGCGTTACCGATGAGCAGGTGCGTGAGCAGGAAGGGCCCCAGGTGGTTGGTGGCCATGGTGAGCTCGTGGCCGTCGGCGGACAGCTTCCGCGCGAAGGTGTTGGCGTAGCCGGCGTTGTGGACGAGCACGTCGAGGCGGCGCTCGCTCTGCAGCACGCGCTTGGCGCACGCGCGCACCGACTCCAGCGACGACAGGTCCAGCGGCACCACCTCCACCGACGCGCCCTCGCCCGCCGTCGCCAGCACCTCCGCTGCGCATCCGGAGAAACAGTTTCAGGCAAATAATAATGATGGAATGTTCTCGAGTTTCGGTCATTACAAAAGCAGCATTTAAATTGCCAATGTTTCGGCTGTTATTAAGCCTTCATCAGGGCTACAAACTAAGGGATTTTTTACACACTCATCTAATACAATTATCTACTACTAGCCTAACACAGTTTAAAATAATTATGTATGTATATTTTACATATCATTATTACTCCGTATCTCTCGGACACCTATCCAGAGTAAAAATTGTATGCAAAATATATATATTTAATTATTCAGAACTGTGTTATAGGCTAATATTAGATGATTGTATTGCATGAGTGTATACTGTAGCGATACCGATTTCATCATAATTTTATAAACGAAATTCACCGGATCAAAAATTAAACAAACAGACTCGGCCACCCAGATTTCTGCCGAGAGATTACGCAGACGGTCACACGTGCGCGACTCCGCTTATCGCGACAGTCCCTTCCGCCCCCGGCACATTAACGTAGTCGTTAAGAGGGTCGGCGTAGAAAGATTCACTGGGCACACGTGTTCACTGTGCCGGCTGCGAAGTTTCGAGATCGCCCGCTCGTTTCGGGGAAACCCAAATTCATAAATTTCTTTCACGCGAACGCGCCCCCTTATGCAAGCATCGGCCGACGTTCTAGAAGGAATTAGAACAACACTGCATGCTCGCAGCTGGCACAAAGAGTGGAAGTTTCTTTCACTACTCCCATCACGATTGGTCGAAATAGCGTGATGCGCAACAACCTCTGGCCAATAGTGACTTGACTTTTATAAGGAGCTAGGGCACATAAGTGAAATTGGGTGGGGGGAAAAGTTAACCTTATACAATTTCGACGGAGAGAACTTCAGAAGGGCCAGAGCAGGAGAACAGGCTAGGCAGTCGGGGCAGAAGCTTCTTTCGGGGAGCTAGTCGTCGGTCAGAGGCAAGCTCGCCTCCGCCGGACTTATAAATTTTTCATTAATCAGACGGGGCCAGAGTATCAGGCGTCGGGGAAAGATCAGTGTGTCTCTGGAAAACTTATTATTTTTTGAGCTTGAATATTAGACCGAGGGCAGTTGAGAGAGGAACTTATGTGGGGGTGGGAATTATTCGGGCGAATATGCCTATGTGGGGACTTATGTTATTTTACTGCGAGTTTTGAGCTGTGAGCCGACTGCAGTGGAGAGAGAGATTTCTCTGGGGTGGGTTTTCGTCGTGAAGAGAGGCGAATGTTTCTCCGATCGAATTCTGAACTGTCGGAAGTTGTGTTCGACAATTATCATAAAAGTCAGAGAGAGACGCATAGTTGATCACTCCGTTCCTGAGATCGTCCGGCCAGTCCAGCTAGTACTGCCAGTTTCTACCAGAACTTCCAGAACCGCTAGCTCAACCAGACTTCTAGACACCGCCTACGCAGCCACGCATCGCAGCCTTTTCGTGACGTTACGAGGCGGCTGCCCAGCTGGCGACGAGAGAGGCCATTGCCTTTTCCCGGAGACAATTTTTTTTTGAAGGCCGCCAGACGACCCTCTCGACCGCGCCGTGGCCGTCCCCGGCCGCACAAAGACACTTTTCCAGGCAGTATCGTTCAGGGCTACCGCCCTATTGTGTAAATTTTTCGTAATGCGGTGTCACGCTCTGACACATTGACCAGTAATAATTTCACCCATTGTAATTGTTAGTTATAATTCTTCTTAGTTTTTTAAGCTTAACTCCTAAAACTAACTTTTCATTTTTTTTCTCTCTTCTTCATCTAATTTTCCCACTATTCTTTTATTCAATTTTCGAGTGTAACTTCCCTGGGGCATTTTAATCATATTGCCCAGGAATAAATGTGAATTTTTACCAGTGAACAAGTGTTTATTTTGTGTTTCCACCGTACTGTGTAACAATTCCTTCCATCACCGACTTGAGCTAGCGTCAGGGCCGCTATCCGGTTCCCCAGGTAACCGGGAGTGTTACAATACAAATCTCTTTGTTTGTAGCTCTGATGAAGGCTTAATAAAATCCGAAACGTTTGAAAATTAATGCTGTTTTTGTAATGAACGAAACTCAAGAACATTCGATCAATCGAACATTCGAACAATCAAGGCGATCGAGAAATCAAGCACGTATTAAATGCAGATTTTATTCACGTATGATAAATTTAACCCACCAGACTACTTGGGAATCAAGTTGAATACAATGTATTTAATTTCAAATGCCGGAAATTTTTATGCACTTTTTCTTCTCCCATTGTATAACTTTGTCATTTGATAGCTCCAACCTGTTGCATGATACTCATTATAATACAGATTTCCTTACGATACAGGTTCTTGACTAATCACAGAGACGTTTACGAACCAAGTATTCACACTGAATTAATCATAATTAATCATTGAGAATCGTCCTAGTAAATGTTTCGTTCGATTGTGTACATTAAAATTGCATTAAATATTATATTATGCTTGTCAGTTTTCATTTATTGTATTATTAATAAATGTTTAAGTGAAATATTTTTTTATAATAAACTGGATTGTAATTTCATTTGATCCTATTTGATTGGCGCAGTAAATAAAAGCATCTGCAGCAGGGTAGGGTAGGGAACATTCCGCTTGGTGGCCCTGACTGAATCCTGCCTCTGAACTGATGTGGACAGCTAAGAAACGGTTCAATGTAAAACTTATGAAAGCCGAAAAATACGTACCATTAGTCGGAAAATACGTACCCTCTGAAACTCGATGTAGTGGGTATTAATACACTCGTGTGAATTTTACAAAACACTCTCGCCTCGTAATATCACACTCGTGTATTAATACCCATCATTACATCATCGTTTAATATTGTACTATTATATGTATTAAAGTCCGCCAGGAAAGTCTCTCCGCACAGAGTCGGATCACGTCCTCCTATTAAGAATTGCTTTTATGATGGTAGCAACCAGATCACTGGAAAACAAGTGAAGGGGTCAAAACGTCCATCTGTTATGATTGTGGTGAGTACCCTATTTACGTTTTCTTTTGTTACAAGCTGAAGATCATACAACCTACTAATTTCTCTTGCTAGTACTCTCACCAGCAAGGTATCATTTCGGAGCGACTTTACTGGTGCACTGCATTTTTAAACACACTTTTATTCATTATGCCGATTAAAGGAAGAAGAAAAACTTTAAATGAAATAAACAAATATTGTATCCTATTACTCAAACAGAACACATTGTTTATCCTTTTATTTAAATTGTTGTCAACAGTACTAATAATAGACTATTGAGGACGTACGGCATTTAATTTCATGTTCATGCAATATATTGCTCGCCTTGCCACTTGAGGATCAATCAGGAAGCTCGACGCTGATTGTAAGCGTCAGAGATTGAACTCCAGGCCATCCTTGATCAATTATGTAACAAATGTGTCCTCGTCTTTGCGTCAAAGGATGAAATGAATTTTGGCGACACACTCGGGCATGCTGACATGCAAAAGAAATTTCTGTATATATGTATTTTCAATCTCACGGCATAGTAAATATCTGAAAGTCATTAGAAATATAACGAAAAATAAATGAAAATATTAGGACAAAATCCGGTTTGATTCGGACAGTATTCCCAAGTGTGGGAAGTACTGTTAAGCAATAACAGTACAGCTGTTAAGGGCACATCCTTAGTCGCGAGCACTCACCTCGCGCCTTCTCCGCCGTCTCCTGGTTGCGACACGCCATCAGCACGCGCGCGCCACGACGCGCCATCTCCTTCGCCGTCTCCTTGCCGATGCCTGCAACACAGCAGCCACACATGCAGCCTCCCGGGACATGCACCTTGTCCAAAGTCACCAGTTATTTATTTCCTTCGCGATTCATGACATTTGCGAATAACTGGTGTAATTCCGTCATACCTTTAGTTGTAGTGTAAAACTATCTGCTAATAAAGTATTCAGGGACATATGCTTAAGAAGATTCATGATTAGTTTCTTGTTTTAATTTAGGGGAATTATGTCGGTAATTAATGAAAGGTATGGTATTGTTACAGCCATTGTCATTGTGTTGTTTGATTAAAGACGACATAGCTTTGGTTTCTACAAGGATCATTCAATTAATTGACCAGTGTGCGTTAAGGCGGCTCAACACATTCTATTCATCTTTCGTAGGGCACCGAGCTACCGCTTACTGAATCCCGAGGGTGGGGGAAAGCTCGCTTTCTTTGACGGGTCCAAAGAATCACCAGGCTGCCGGTAGAGGGAAAACAAGGAATGTTTGGGGCTCGGCAAATAACAACCTCCTCTTCAACACTATTCGGGGTCTGGTGAGTGGTCTCTCGCTACTCGACGAAGGCCATTGGGATTGGCCATCTTCAATTGCCGAGCGCCAAACATTCGGTGCTCGCCTTACCCTTAGCGTCTCAGGATTGGGTGAGCTGTAGATCGCTTCTCACCGAATGTGTGGAGCCAGCTTTTTCAATTGCCGAGCGTGAAACTTTCGGTGCTCGCCCTACCTCATTGTCTCAGGATTGGGAGAGCTATCGTTCACTTCTCACCGAATGTGTGGCGCGAACCGCATTCAATTGCCGAGCACCAAACATTCGGTGCTCGCTCTTCCCCGCCGCAAGGGCGTGCGCGAACTGACCTGAGTTGGCGCCGGTGACGAGCACCGTCTTGCCGCGCATGGACGCGGCGCTGGTGCAGACGCCGCGCGTCATGGCGGCGTAGATGCGCAGCGCGAGGACGGCGCCGCCGAAGAGGGCGCCGAGGACGGCGGCGACGACGGCGACCGCCAGCGGGGGCACCACCAGCACCTCCTCCGTCATGCCCCGCACCCACGTGCCTTCGGCTGCCTGCGCACGCACACACTCACCCTCGCGTCACGCCCCACCAGAGAGATAGGGGGAGAGAGGGATGAGAGAGAGATGGAGATGAAGAGAGGTGAGAGATGGAGTTGAAGAGAGGTGAGAGATGGAGTTGAAGAGAGAGGAGGGATGAATTGAGATGAGAGAGCAAAGAAGAATCGAGATGAAGAGAGTGGAGAGGGATAGACATGAAAAGAGAGAAGATAGATGTAGATGAAAAAGAGGGGAGAGACATTTGAAGAGAGAGGAAAGAAGGATGGAGATGAAGATAAAGAATGATGAATGAAGGGAAAGGGTGATGGAGAGAGAGAGAGAGAGAGAGAGAGAGAGAAGGTGGGGTGGGAGATGGAGACAGAATTAGAGAGAGAGGGAAATGAAGTGAAGGATAGAGAAGGAAATGAAGAGAGGGAGATACTAATGTGATTATAATGTAACAAGTAACAATATTTATAGATAAGACATGAACTATGGGAATTTCGCGTAACAATATGGGGCGCACGTTCGCAATAGTCAATGCAACAAATTACGAAATAGAGCAGAAATTTACATAAAAATAAATTTGAATAAATGAATATGATTACAAACGATATTTAATCTCAACATATTTTAAATAAGTTTAAATAATATTTCACTGTAAGTGCTTACTTTATACTGAACATACCTATAATATTTGTTTGTTATTTGAAAATGATTAATCCTTTATTACATACTAAATATTACATGTTCTATAATAACCGTATCCAAATACCACTTTAAATGATTGATTGAAATTCTGAATAATCGAGAGTTTCCCTCTCAAATTTTGCATTACATCTTTAGGAGTACCAAACATACTCTATTATGTTCGAGAATGAATAATTGTCAAGATGAATTGTTAATTCTGAGGCCAACATGACACTCCTCCGCATTGATTTTCACTTTTACTGTTGGCCAAGATAAGAAGCGCTTTAACTGATTCAGAAGAATTTAGATAAGATAATTCGGAGAAATTGCAAATTTAATTGCAAATTTATAAGAAAATACATGGTATATATAAAAGTGTGTAGATTTTACATTTGAAGTAAAAACATTTGAAGTAATGAAGAAGTGGGAGACAATTCAAAATAAAAAAACGTTACGATAAGAGTATCCAAGGGGAAAAATCTATTATTTAATTTTCAATACTCTGTCAATAGCTTAAAACCTCTTTGGCATATTAGTCATTTTTTACTATTTTTAAATGCTTTATATTTCCATTTTCGTTTTATTTTCCCCGTATTACGGAATCTGTTCTCCATAATAGTCATCAACAATATTCCATATGACACTTCATAAAAGTATGAGCTGAAGGTCATCAAAAAAGATGCAAGTGCAAATTTCCATCACTTGATACTGGTCAGCGATATCTCATCACAAAAGTGAGAAAGTAGTGACGCACAATTCCTAACGAAAGAGAATTTTCGTGCAGCGGTTAACAAAAAGAATTAAACTGAAACGGATTTTTGTCGGATCAGCTTCCTTTACATTACCGATGCTTCACTATTTGCCAATTAAACAACTTAACATATATTTCTCCACCAAATTAGAATCTGAAACAGCCCACAGGTCCAAGTGAACGAAATTTTCACCTCCCCCGACCATACGCCGCTCCCGTACTCTCTAGTCACTCCCATACACTTACCTTTTCTCTGCTGCCTCCCACATCCGGTCAGGAAAGCACTGACGCACGGTTTCCAACGAAACGGTATTTTCGTGGAACCTTACAAAACAATGTTAAGCCGGAACACCTCTTACCTCAGAATTCGACGTCATTTAACTGGATGTCCGACAACAGATGTCATAAACGTGGGTTTCTGAGCGCACTCGCGGAGGAAGGACACGGTGGCCTCCGCCGTTGACTGTCAGCTTGTTCTGACGCGGCGCGCAATCGGGCGGAGAGCTTTCTCGACTTTCTCGAGGGCGAAGAAAGCGGCGGCGGGCGGCGGAGGTGGCGCTGCAGCCGTGTTTGCATCCGGAGGGAAGCAGCTTGGGAAACGCGCCTGCCCGCGCCGCAACATGACTCACCGCGCCGCGCCGTGCCGCCCAGCAATTTCGCAAACAAATGCTCGAAAGCGGCGTAACGACTGCTCAGGGCCAGCGGAATGCTAATTGTGGATATGGAGCGCTTCGCAGCACGGAACCGCATCAACTGTAGTGCCTCTGATCAGGAAGTCCTAGGTTCGAGTTACGACGTGGCAGGATTTTCGACACTAGCTTCATAGCGAGGTCGCATACAGATGTTGTCTTGAGGAAAATTCTAGCGGCCGGTTGCTCTGATCGGTAGTTTTCCGTAGTTTTTACGGTCAGCACCAGGCGAGTGCCGGAGCAGTACCCTAATAAACGGGTCACGGACCGCGCGCGTTCTTTCCTTCGTCTTCCTTGTCCTATCCTCACCTCTTCCACGCACTTACACTAGCAAGCACTATACTATTACACATGCCAGGAGACAAGTCGGGAGCTTAGAGCTTGCCTGGCTGGGGCGCGGTTTCTCGCTGGTGGGGGAACCCTTCTAGCCGAAGTGGTCGGCACCGAATCCCGCCATCCAACTGGAGAGCATTCGCCACCTCCAGAAGAAAAACATGCATTACACTTACGGGATCAGTGGCAGCAGTTGAAGCGCCCAGAACCACTAATCAATTAATCGTAACAGGAGAGTTACATCTCTGAGATTTGTTTGTGTACGTAGTTTTGTACCTGGGAATTGGGTATGGAGCTATCTGAGATTTTTTAGTATGAAGTTCCATGAGTGAGATTTAATGGAGTGTGGCGTTCAGTGCTGAGAATTCCTTTTTTTTAAATTTAAATATAGGAGACATGCGCTTAGATATGCTTATACAATATTCGTCATGAGAAACAAACAAGTATTTTTAAGTTAGTTCAACAACTGGTATGACATTTGTTAGTTGGCGAAATGTTTGAAATACCATCTGTCGAATTACAATATGTCTATTGAACATATTTATACCATAGTTCGTAGGCTTACGCACAGAAGAGGTCAGGAAGGTCGTGCATTCCCCCTCCCCCACCCGTAAATTTTGAAAGGGGATCCTTAGCCTTATCTAATAAAAAACATTTATTTGTGTAAATATGATGAATTCCTCATTTTCTTCTTTTTCGAGCTGATGTTTTGGAGAATTGATAGCAGATAATTGGGAAAGAAATACTCCAATTCATCTGACAATCTTGAAAGTGGTTCGGCATGAAATCACTCGCGTGAGTCAATTAATCATTAAATTTATAATTGCATTTTATCTGCAGTATGTTTTATTTATTTGCTAGAACAATATGCCCTACGTAATATATAAAAGAGTTTAATGGAAAAACGCACCTAGAGCGGCCCATAAATGCATTTAGCCCCATCTTTTGTTTTACGCTGCGCACTCTTATGCCATAGTTAATTTTTTGTATTGTTTAAAGTCAGACTGCTTCGAGTATTGCGAGAACCAAAACCACAGGCCAGGACGTATTTAATTTTATTTCGATTTTAAGTTAATTACACTTTTGTTTTAGTAAAAAGAAATGAAGTGGTAGAAGGATTTGCGGCTGAAGGGACGGCACGGGAGCGGCCACAGTGCAGCGCGTGCTTCGTCAGATGCAGCGATGCCCTTCGCAACGCACGTCACGAGAGCGCGCGTGAGTAAAGTGGGAAATACCGGCGCTGGTGTAGACAGTTCCCACGCGCAAACCTTCCGAAAAGTTCCTCCTTCGCAGGCCGGAAATTCAGTGCTTCAAAGAAGTTGTTTTGCCGGCCAAGTGTGATGGGGAATTGATACACCCACCAGTTACCAGACGTGCTCGTTTAACAGGTATCCTCTATTATACTCTCTTTTTTCAATAGTGTACTCTTTTTATCGTATTAACATCAATATAATGTATAAATTATTCAGATTTATTACATTAATTATTCAAATAAATATTTCACTGTTACACGTATTCGAATTTATTTTATTGCTGACGATTTTATTTATTTAACGCCAAAAAATAATTAAAAACTGTGCATTACATGTTATGGAGAAAAATGTAATCTATGGACATTTGCATGACCTTTGGGATCCCTACCCTAACTTATGCACTATATGAAGTTGATTTATGAATACAGGTTACAACGAGTGTTTTTGGCAATAATTCAAACGAAAATATTCGCTCGCGTGTAAAAAACCTATTTGCAAAAACAAATGAACTACAGCTTTTGTACATTATCACTTATCGTTCTTTAAGTGAAGGAATCGAAAGGTCGTAAGAACATAAAAATTATTATTTAGCGCAGACGATTTTTTCCAAAATTGCTCTAACATGTGGTGTATCCAGAATCCAATTTTGTGGGTCCTTGATACCGAAAAATCGAATGTCGGCACGTCTGTTAATGGGTCCGCCTGTCTCCAAGGCTAGCACCTAAATCGAGCCGAGGATCTTCAAAATTGATCGATTTTAATCAACTCGAGAACTCGAACCAAACCCCGATGAAAGCAATTCATTTTCAAAGTAAAATGCGCTGTGTGACCTAACAGGCTTGTGACAAACACAACTTCACGTCCGCACGACCAGGAAAACTAAAAGTGACATATCTCAGCCTTGGCCCACCCAGGGGGGTGAAGGCTCATGAGCACGGAGAGGATTTTTATGCCCTAAACCATCTTGAAATATGATTTTAAAAATGTGCATTATCACCTAAAAGTCTTAAATTAGCACTTTAATACGTAATAAAAATTAACGATAAATCATTTCCTGTATAAAACGTTCTTGATAAAATTTAGAAGAAACGTACTGGATATGAAAATATATATTTTTGTGCAAACATAATATAATCTACCTTTCTTCACGGGAGAAATAATTGAAGTAAATATTCTCTTTAATGAATGTCTTGTTGCATTTATTCTGCAGGGTTGAAAAAATGTTAAATCAAGAAACATCTTTCATTTGCACAAGTATCTTATCTATAGAAAAGAAAAATTCCCACAAACTGTGGCAAGCTCTTTCGAATCAATGAACGCTCACGAACAAATAGATTCTATTTGTAGAGATAAGTATCTATTTTAACGAAATGTGCACAATGACCCTAATAGGCACCAACAGGAAAAATCAGCCAAATATGCACTAACATGTATAGCATCCAATTCTAACCAAATGTCAAGAAATACCACTTAGCTATACCCTGAAGTAACAGACAAAAATGTGCTTTATCATAGAAATCCGCTCCTTACTCATGGGTCTTCAGCGCACCTCCTAGAAGTCACGTGTTTGAAAAAAAAATAGTTTTAACGAAAAAAACTAAACTAAAACTATTAGCAAAGAAAGTCCTTCAATAAATCGATTGAATAAGTTGTAGGTAAATAAAAAAACCATACAAAATTTTAAATTCAGCGTAAAGGAAACTTTCTTCGTAACGAAGCATCATGTCGCCTGCCCCGGCACCCAAAGAGTTCCTCCCTCCTACAGAGAAAATTCGTGGTTTCACCACTGCAGATTCCAAATGTTTTCTGGCAGATAACACAATTATTGGTATTAGAATAAATGCAGTTCTGTCCAACCTTAGCAGCGAATATGAAAGTCAACAAGTAGTTGGTACGAATATTGTTGAATACCAGGTAGTGCCAAATTTGAGAAAGATCTGTAATACAACCCATGTTGGAAATGAGCAATTGTAAGTTTTCAGAATCCGCTCGTGATTAACAAGTTATAATTTTTTATTCGCAAAGGCATATCAGCACAGCCTTTCATTTGTGTTTGAAGGTGTATGTAGAAACAGGGAATTGTAGATATTACAATGGAAGGTATTTCGCATATGTAAATAATAAAATCTGATTGACATACAAAGGAAAATTAATGGTGTATTGTCTCAAGGTACTCTTTTTTCATTCATTTAAGGCTGTTTGATTTAGTGGCTATGAACGTATAAAGAAGTCATGTCACAACCTTGACTCTTCACCTGCTAAGTAAGATGTAAACGAAACAAACACTATTATAAAAAATACTGGTTATATGATTTCTCAGCGACTCAAATTGTGTTCCTCTACGAATCCCATTTCCATGAGAACAATGCCGAAGTATTTCAAGTTTTTAATTTAATTATTTTCAGAAAACGGACACAATTTTTTATTCAGGGACGGATTAAATTATCTTCTGCAAATTGATATTAACATATTTTGAAATTCAGTAAGGATTAATTTTACAAAAAGAATAAAACTAATAAATAATATAACTTAATTATAATTTGATAATGTTTGTATTAAAATATTGTTTAATGATTTAATCATTAAATATATTTACAGAAAAGACAAAAGATAGTATAAACTACCTACAATGCATTAGTTTCTGCATTTGCCTTTTCTAGTCATTCAATCAGTGACGAAGTGCAAAAGTTGTAATAGAGAATTATTGCACATTTTCTTCAATAAAATAAATCCTTCCTGAAAGTCTGTACCCCTTTACTCGTGTTGAGGGTGACTAATGGCAGCTCTTATGACGTAGGAAGACAATAGACGTCATCCCATTCGCAGAAAACACAATGTCGTAAAAAAAACGGAGATGCGTGTATGTATGGCGGATGGATGGTCATGTTACGCAAACCTCTGTCAGATATTTTAAGCTGAAACTTTTTATACTCCCGATCTGATATGCCGTTCCGGTGATCATTATAATATTTTAAAGTGGGGGGAATTCTATTTTAAAGGAAGCCTCTGGGTCATTTTCAAATTTTCTGACATATGAATGCAATTTTTTTCTATAAATCTTTTGCTTGACTTAAGGAAAGCTTAATTATAAATAATAAAGAATATAAATTGCAATTTATACCTCAATTTTAGATCTTTAAATGATGTCATTCACTTATTTAAAACAAGTGGCTGTTAAGTAATAACACTGATAGGAAGAAAAACTTCGATATGTCGCCGCGCAATCTCCCAATGTTTTTTCAAGTGATTGAATAATAACCTCGACATAACCATGTACATTTTATCAGCTTAATCCGTAATGCTTTGGATGCGACCTCCGTCCGCGTGCACGTGCCGCTTGCGAAAGGGAAAGTACGAGAAAGATTCCCACGCGACGTCCTTCAGTGGGTTCGAGGAGGCGGGAAAAGAAGGCGCGCGGCGCGTTGTCCCTAACGAAGGGTGATGCTTCAGCATCCATCTTGAAGGGATTAGGGAAACCACGACACTCGCCGATCAGAGCAATTGACTGAAGAGCTCGATTCCGGCAACGCGCCAAATTAGTTGATGTTTGTACTTTAATGGAATTTCAGTCACGCGACCGGATCACACCTACAGTCTTCAACTCACCGACCGGATGAGCATCTGGTCATCCGGATCTCAGAGCATCAATTGATTTCACTGCAATGCATCTGATCGGGAGGCCCTAGGCTTCCACTCCTGTCAGTGACAAGATTTTCGACAGTAGCTTGTCAGCTAGGTCGTATTCAGTCGCCGTTTGGAGAATTCTAGAGGCCGGTTGCTCTGATCGGTAGTTTTCCGTGATTTATCCTATCACCACGAGGCGAATGCCGGAGCAGTACCCTAACAAACGGCCACGGACCGTGCGCGATCTTTCCTACCTCTTCCTTGTCTATCTTCACCCCTTACACACACTTACACGTACATACACTACACTACCAAACATGCCGAGAGATCGGTGGGGAGTTTAGAGTTTGTTCCGGTTGGGGCGGTGCCCCACTGGTGGGAGATGGGGAAAACCAGGCAAGCCGACATGTAGATCGACGCCAGATCTCGCCATCCAGTAGGGGCAGAACACCGCCAACACCAGTGATAAAACACGCACTACACTTATGGGACACTATGGAACTAATGACCACTGCAGTTGACGCGCCGGGGCCGTTCGAAGTACAAGACCTCTGTCGGTTACACTAAATTTCACCACCAGGTTACAGTTGTAAATTTTAACAAGTACGTGGGAAGTTTCCCTATTTGCTATTTCCAACCACCTTTAGGACTTCATAGCTTCTTAGTCAAGAATTCTTTATAAAATACGGTTTGACTATTCGAAGAATTGACTGCCCCAGCCAGGAATTGAACCCGGATCTTTCGGTATATGCACCTTTTGTCGTTTATAACGAGTAATTCATAATGGTTGACATTCCCACGTAAATGTTAAAACTTCCAAATATGATCAGACGGTGAAATGTAGAGTACAGCAGAAATGACTCCGTAGTGCGGCTTCATTTGTTACATCAGGACAACAATGCTCGCACAATATGTAATACTCGATATGGCGAGTGTGTTGGTGCTATTATCGTGGTTTTGTCGATAATGGAGCATTGGACTATCTAGAGCTCGGGCCCTTTAGTGATGCTGGAGGAAAAGGTGAATAATTAAAACCACGAAATATTGCATTGGGTGAATTTTGAATACATTACAGGTATTTCTCACACTATATTATGTACTTCTGTGTAGAGAGATGAGGAAATCAAAAATACAAAAAATTGTACATTTATTCTGCTTATCTATCTTATCAATTGTTTGTGCAACCAGATACAGCGGGTTCTTTTTCGCTTGTTTTAGTATGTCAGAAAACCGCACAGCTTCAGAGGTAAACACGTCTTCTATGTATAATGGCAGATTTATTATTAGGAAATTGACATTTTAAATAAGGTATTTTATAAATAACTGTATCACACAGATCTTTCATACAACAACAGGTTCGATAGAAGGATTAACATTATTAATAATGACTCATTAACGTATTTTACTGTGGAAACAAAATATTATGTGTACCAATTTAAAAATATTTTTTGAGAAAGGCGTGTTCTCTCCCGGAAGGCGAAGAAATGTTTAGGTTAGACAATTGCAACGCGAAAAATGTTAGTAAGAAAATGGTTTACATACATGTCAAAAAATGTTAAGCTTTATATTATCAATACTTATAGAAATAGGAGAAATTTTGTGTGTATCTTAAATATTATCAAGCAAAAGACAATATTGTCGAAACATTAAATCTTTCAACATCTGTCCACGTATTTGATTAGCACGCTTTTAACTGGCCGCGTATTTGTCAGACCCATGTGGGTCTGTGCTTGGGCATTCATTATCCGAATCGTCCTAATTTGCTCGAAAATCAATTAATTCTGAAACACAGCTCCACATTTGCTGGTGTGCAAGCGAACCAGCTGAAGGTTCGGTCTTTTGGGAGGGGCGAGCGCGCTAAGGCATAACATGGTACAGGATTACGAACCGGCGCACACATGAGTTTGAGTTGGGATTGTTCCCTGGCACGTGACGTCTTCAATAACTATTAATCAAAGTATACAAATATTAATTTTGAAAACGCTCAGTTGACCACGAGCATATTACTGCTTTTCAAACCGATTTTTGTATTTACTGGTTTTGCTACCAATTACTTTCTTTTCCGTAGTAAAATAAACAAGTTCTGCCTCCTATTGAATATTACAACGTAGTATGTTGATATATCGGTGTACCCACAAACTAAAAGTGTCATAACCAGAAAATCGTAAAACAAAAATTCGTGGTATCTTGATTTGGTTTTCATCTAGCAACGAAGGCATTCCGGATCAAAAAATAAATACAATGACAACACTTTTAATTCGTATTTGAAATACTGATGACACGTGATCTATAAACCAAAACTCCTTCTGAAAAATACTTCGTGTCCTCCGTATCTGTATATTTACAACCAGAAAAATGACAACCAAAAAATAGAAAAACAAAATAGTCGACTACGGTTATAGTGAATCCTCGGTTATATAGAACCCAAGTCACTGGTCCCGTTTCACTTACATTACAAATAAGCATTAGAAGATTCAGGTATAGTGAACATTGAACCTCGGCTAAAGTGAAAGATGGAAATAAGTCCTGAAAATTCCCTCTCGAAAAAACAAATACATCGCCTCAATGCCACGAAATCCAGTGCTAGGCAGCTTGGAAAAAAATATTGTCGGCCAAAGGTAACAATGGAAGAAGTCGCCCCTCAAGAGGAGGTAGCGGACCCTGAATACTTCATTCAGCGATCTGTTTCATTAGCCGCTACCGAAAGGCTCTCGTTTGTTATTAGGGGAGTGAAAGGGCCTACGGAGAGTGGGACGGTGTTCCAACAGTGAAAGAGGAATTGAAGAGTGTCAAGGTTGCATTACAATGCTTAGATACAGAGGACAATGCAGAACCAAGTAGGGAGAGCATGCGCTCTGGAGAAGGATCTAGTGAAATTACTAATGAAAAATGTACGAAGTAAACAATTAAAAATAATTTATTTTTTAAGGCCAAGTAAAAATTATGGAATTTTTTGTTGGTTCAGTTCATGCATTTTGCGGTATATCTATATTAATAAAATTAATAATTATGGGAAAATCCTATTTAATTTTGACGTCATCGGATGAAGTGAAACAAAAATGTGTTTCCCCGGAAGTACACTACAACCGGAGTCGATTGTACACGGAATCTGGTAATGCGAACAGATGCCGACTCGGGTGATCATCTTTGCAGCGAACATACTGTAGCCACGAGAGAGGCGTTCCTAGGCGGCAGCGCCGGGCAGTACCTGGAGGACGAAGAAATACCGGACGCCGGCTTCGGCGTCGGAAGAGGTGGCGTCGGGAAGCGGCGCGGGCGGCGACTGACGACCGAAGGCGGGGCGACGCGAGCCTCCGGCCGCGCGCACGCGCCAGACGGAGACGAGACGAGACGCGACGGAGAGCGCTCGAGGGAGAGGGAGAGGGAGAGGGAGGGCGGCGGTGCGGTGTTGGAGATGCCGGCCGGCCGGCCACGCGGCGCGGCCTCGCCGCCGCCACGTCCTACGCTCGCGCGTTTTTGCCACGCTCGCTCGAAAACAGGTGGAGCTGTGTCATAGGTGCATGGAGACCTGTCTTTAGCAGCCACTTACGGGGAAAATAGGACGTTAATAGAGGTGGACGCGTAATGAAGATGAAGTTACAGGAAGTGCACGTCAGGTTTAAGTGTTGTAATTACTTTCTATGCAATTAAATGTATTTAATTACTTAAAACCAGTGGTTGTCGAGGTAAGCAGGCACTTTATCCGGCATATGTGGAGCCGAAGGTGATGTTATTAAAAATACTATGAGTTTTACGAGGGGCGGAGATTGACAAGAAGTGAACATTTTTACGATATCATATATTTTATTAGTTTTGTATCGCAAGTGTATTACTGGTTACTAAAGTGTGTTTAAAGTGAACTTATAATAAAATAGATCAAGCATACAAATGTCATCTGTTTCCTGTGTGCGAACTGAAGCTGCCTCCAGGGGCGTCGAAAAAGTGAACAATCAGAGATGTCATGACGAAATGACACTTCCATTTTTTTACACTATGTTAATGTAATGAATATTAATGCAGACACGTGGCCTCTGTCTGTTACCTTGAAAGTGTACACGAAGCCCAATGCAAGTACGTATCAAAAAAGTCCCTTATCCAAAAATAAGCTTTCGAAATTTCTTGATTTGGATTACTTGATTTGAACTTTTCAAAGTGTTGAAATCATAAATGACGCGCCTAGAAACGGATTACGAAATTGCATCCATGGGAGGGAAAATTATACTTTTCCGGCAGTGGACTTCCATATTTTTAGGAGGAGGGCGATCCCTGACATACCTGCCCCGTCCATTCGCAATTTTTCTATCACTAGTTATTGTCTTTTATTACTTTCACGTCAACAGTACCTTGAACACCATTCTCCTCATCCTTAAAAAGCTACAGACCATTATCCTCTCTCTATAAAATACCCTAAGGAATGTTGACTATTTTATACTAGGCCTTTTGTAACAAGCTATTGGTACAAAACCTCGTAAGAGTGCTACAGTTGGCTAGAGAATTACCGCCTGTTCTGCATCACATATATTACGAAAAATTGAAGTTCGCAGATTATGATATTGGGGAAATGCAGGCTTATATGCAATCTGCAACAGTTTACGTTTCATCAGTTACGTTACTTTGCCATCGTTCATAATTCAGAAACGATGCTTTAGGCTCCTGGTAAGTGCCCGCCCCCCTTGGGACAGTGTTATATTTCGCTATATAATTTATACAATCAACCTTCTTGGACGTTGTATAACCTTTTTGGAAGATGCCCCACATCAGAGGGAGACATATTCGAAGTTGGGTTCGAGCATGGAGCCATTTTTGTAGAGTTACCGTACTTTCATTAAGGAAAAAGTGGACATGACATAAAAAAGAGGACATTTCATATAAAATATTTCAATATACGTAATTATTTATTTTTCTTAAAGACAAAATACTTACGACTGACAAAATAAATTCTTCAATAATTATCTTCTCTTTCACAATTGCACAGTAGGCATAAATCATTATAATTTTTGGATTTTTCCCCTTGGAATACACGCTTTGAACTTTTAAGTACTATTCCATTAAACAAGGTTTTCTCCAAGGATATTGGTATTGTGGTGTGTTTTCGTTGTCATTTACAATTAAATAATTATATGAGCCGCCATTGTCACCAATAATGTTTACAAGTCGTTTCATGGTATCCATATACCATAAAACTGATAATGATAGCTAAGGCATCGAAAGCTGCTTTTATAATGAACAATATAGTTGGCAATGACGACTCATATAATTATTTTTTTCCTACAAGGAAATATATTATGAATATTGTGAATTTAGGCGAAAGTGCTTCATTCCGACATTGGGGAGAAGTGGTGACAAGTGACGATCATAATATTTTACAGCAATTTTGGAGACAAATCTTACTTTACAATAATTATTAATATTTTACAAAAAACTTAAAAGCTCGGCAAATCGTTCGCGCACGTCCGTCTGTCGTACGCGAGGATCGCGTAACCAGGATGCGAATAGATTTTCTCCAAGGAGGAACGGCGTTGAGAACTCTTGCGAATCGAAGAATTGGTGAATGAAACGAAGTCCATCGTGGAAAACGCAGTCTGAATAAATTGAATAAATACTAAGAATGTTCTGGGGAATGTTTTCTTTTCCAATTGCTCTGAGTCTTGGTGGCTAATTCTTAGATTTGAACAAATCAATACTTTGCTACCATGAGTCATCAAACTCTCTAATGGTATATAAATCTCAACATCCCCCCTTCACATCAATTCGCGCCTTGATTGTAACAAAAGACGGCAGGCGTCGCAGACGCACTCTCTACGTTTGTTTAGCCTAGCACCTGGTAGACGAAGCTTGAGTAAACGGACCCTGCTTGTGACATACAGCGGCCGGAGGTTTTTTTACGCCTGAAAGTGGGCGGGCGTTTCGGAAATGCGAGCGCCGCGCGGGTGAAAGTGATTTGCGGAGGCGAAAGTCGAGCGGTGCGCGGGGGGGGGGGGGGGGGCAGGATGCGCCGCTGCGGATGGCCTCCGCCGGGGCGGGCGACGCCACGCGACGCGGCAGTGCGGCGGTGCGTGACGCACCGCCGCACTGGACGACGCGCATGCACTGCGAGCTGTGTTCAGGGCGCGGCGCGGCATCGCCAGGCTCGCTTCTGCCCGTATCACCTCTATATTCTTTTTTTTTTTAATTTCAATATTTATGTATGGTTGGTATGTATTTGACACGCCGACCTGGATGGCTGAGGTTGCTAAGAGCGTGCACCGACTTAAAGCTTCGGTCCAAAGGATCACGGGTTCGTGGCGTGCCTTGGCCATGGTTGTTTGTCCCTTGTCTCTCATGTGTGTCTTGTTGCCGAGGGCCTCGCGTTCTGTTGACCCCCAGATGAGAGGAGCCCGCAAGTGTGTTGGTGTCAAGAGTATGGCTGAATACGAGTCCCACCGGAGAATAAAGGATAACTGTCTGTCAATTACGTGAAAGCCCTTGAAAAAAAAAATTATTTGACACTTTGGGTCGATAGTCCGATTTTGATAAGATAATGGTGTCTCCCATGCTTGGTCTAGTTTGATTCCCATGCTGGGGGGGGGGGTAAGAGAGACGTGTAGCGAACGTGACTTATTGCCTTCACCGTAACTAGCAGACTCAGCCTGCTTGAGCTTTTCTTCGTCACGCAGTTACAGAAACTCAGACGATTTTAAAGGTAAGCTACAAATCTATTTTCTCTCGTCCGGAAATCGAACCCGGGATTACATCATGGGAAGCAAGTACGCTGCCCATATGCCATCCCAGAGGCATTTCAATATTTATACTTAAATTAAATTGCTTTTTTTCTTTCCTTTTTATACATTTCTAAAACATAGTTTTACGGATGGTTTATCACCCATAAGAACATCGTCAAAGTTACTAATAAGTTCAATTAATTCTCTCTGCATAGTCGATACTTTATGGTGGCGCTTTGAATGGAAAAGGTCTGTCTGAAGACTTGAAAAATGGGGACGCAAAGGTGTGTGTTACGTATTTGTCGTAAAGGTTTGTCGTATAGTATCATCGAAACGTCTTCCAGATGACTGACTCCGAATGAAAAACTCTAGAATACAGGCCTCCTAAGAAGCTGAATGCACGGCACACGGTCCGGAGAATGGCTGTGGCGTCGCCGGGACCTTTTAACTCCCTCGCCCCATTTCCTTCCCCTTTAGGGGCGGTTTTCAGCTCCACAATGAAAGACGTTGCCAACATGGCGGAAGCATTATTTGCCTCGAAAACTAAGCCAACATCATGAAACAAAAGTGTCCCGTTGGGCGAATGGCAGTGGCTTCCCTTTCTACGAGCCTCGTCCTTCCGCAACTGAACTGGAAGTACTGGGCGTGACCCTGGTGTCGTACGACGTGCCCTCGGCGGTGGCCCTACATGCTCTAGTTTGCACAGTGCACTTTGGAGGCCATAAAACCCACGGGTTTACACTACGAACCTCACAGTACCTCACCCAATATGCATCGCCCAATAAGCACTTAGTTTTTTTGCATTCACGTCAATTAAAACAATTACTGCTGTTATTGGATATTTCTTTTATTGAAACGTTGACAATCACAAAGTTTCATATAACTCGAAATATACGTGACCGTGTTGGACAATTTCTGTGACCCTGAGTCACCAATACACATGCACAGAGGTTGCATACGATGGCTTCCGGACAGTGACTTACTGTGTGTAACATTGCATGCCCCGCAGCACTGACTAATAAGTATTCAGAACCGCGTGGAGAGGCGGCCCTGAGTTAGAGAGAATGGCATAAATTGTGATCATGCATCCGATCTATAACTGAAGTATTCGTTTTTTGGAATTTCCAGTGGGGATTCCTAATTAGACACAAAGCCCGTGGTGCAGTGAAATGACTTGGTTGAGTGTTCAAACACGATCCTTTCGGCAAATGAGTCCAATTATTGCTATACGAATTAAATTTACATTTAATTGAAACCGAAATTTTCTTCAGTGAATATGTTTCTATACCCTACTCTTAGTGTAAAAATTACAGATATCGTATCTCAATTTTACAATTTACACCTCTCCAGAAGTTTATTATTTTTTTTGCCTTTCCTTCTGAATCAAATAAATAGCGAAACCCGGGAGAATCGGTGTGATTCGGTATCTTCGTATATTAGAACTGCTCCTGAAATAATTTATTTTGAAACGAGGAGGGATCTGCTCATTAAACAGTAAAACTAAGGTTTCGTTCAGAGCAAAAAGAGGGGAAGCAAGCGGTTCGGGCAGATCTTGACTCCTCTTACTCCGGGTTGTCCTAGGTGTCGTATTAGAAATCTGCAATTTCCCCACCAAATATAGCTTTCGAAGCCATACATTGATTTCGTACAGAAGTGATGATTGTGTCGTGACATTTTCTTATTAAAAAAAGTGTATTTCAAAAACGAAATGAGAACTTAATACCCAAGAATATCTGCATCAATTGAACACACTATGGGAGAACCAGGCGTCTTAACTTTTAGCCAGTAGCATCAGTTATAAAATGCGTTTAGAAATGGCACGCCATAGAGCTTAAATATTTGTTCAATGAGTTATTAATAAGAGTATATAGAGATAAGATTTTAAAGATACAACTTCATTAAAAAATATTCATTTTCACATTTCGTTTTTATTTTGTCACTATCTAGATATTTTGCATCGTACTTTAAATTTAATATTTCAATAATAAAAAAAATACTCTTTGCTCTTGGCCTAATCAAAGGTATATGAATATTTGTAGGGGATATGTGGAGGGGACACTAACGATGGGCTCATTTTGCTTTCGACCGCTGCAGCCTGGATGCGATCCCCGGCTAATCCAAGAAGGCAAAGCGAGCTCTCGGCACGCTTGCTCGGGTTCTCCCGTTTTTCCTACATCTACCTCCCCATTTCTTTAGCGTCATTCACCTCTACAGTCTAATTGCAATCTAATTAGTAAATCATTACCCCAGAGACTCAATGACCCCAATAATTGAAGGGCCGCTAAATGCTAATAAATACATTTAAAATATTCAAAGTTTACAACCTTGTCTTAACCAAGGGATGCAGCCGAAAGGATGATCGCCATAATTCCACACGTTGATCTCTCTCGGATAGAATAGAACTGAGAGAAATGTGTTGCGTGCTCACTAGTGGCCTATGCGCGAATAATAATAATAATAATAATAATAATAATAATAATAATAATAATAATAATAATAATAATAATAATAATAATAATAATAATAATAATAATAATTTAAAGGTACACGGCATGAATGATAAGTGTAAACCCGAGGTTCGAACCCGGAAGGAAACGGCGGCAAGAGTTGCTTGGCGTGCGAGACAGGCCGCGGCGTGGCAGCACTGCCACTCAGCAAAACGGCGACTCAGAATTTGCTTAGTAGCCTCATGTGAGGTCAATGCTCGAAACACTGCTCGCTTGCAAAAGTTTCCTAAGGAAGAAGAAATCAACGTAGTTAAATCGTATTACCAAGGGGGTCAGTTCACCGACGAGTGTTTTCTATTCTCGTTATTATATGAAGCCGAATATAATTGGATGTTTTTGTTCAAAATACGATGCAGTTTATTATAAGTATTTGTTACAATTTTAGTAAGTGTAGCGTCTTTGCTTTGTGGTAACCAAAATCCGGGACCATTTACTCGAACACCTAAAATTCAGAATGTATTTTATAAATATTTGTAGTATTTTAAATCTTGATACTATTTTGCTTGTATACTTGAATATAATTGCTCTGTTAGGATCTGCTTTTATTACATATAAATAATAAATACTTTCTGTCATTATTTACGAATATTGTTGTAAGAAAGACTTTTTTCTACTTTGCATGCGATAAAATTAATTATTTTTTTATTTAAATGAATGCATACATGTATTATTAGTTAAATCAATTTATTAATTGAGCAAAATTACCAAAACATAAATAAGATCATCTCTAAGGCGATGGGACCTGGAAGCTCACCGTTGGTGATCCACGGGAAAATTGCTAAGATATAATATAGGGCCTTACCTATTGCCAATTTTGTAGAAAAAATTGTAAGAAATTGCCTGCATCACATTTTCCGTGAGTGTTGGAGTTCGATCACGCAACATACTCCGCGTGATTTTCGTAATAGCCTACTGAATTTTAAAGACCTCGAAAGCTTTAGCTATGAGGAGGAAATAATCTTAGCAATGAATATGCCGTGTGTAAGAACATTCTGGAGAAATTTGTTACTAAAGGAAGCCAAGAGGCTATTGAATGAAGTTAATACTCGTGATCTGAGTTGCAACAACCACAATGAATTGTAAATGAGAATATTTGCATAACGATTCGAATACTTCTTAACACGTACCAGTCTGATTTGTTTTGTAAATTACATTTCAAAGCACGTTGTATTGAAGAAAAATATTCTAGTAAGCCTCTCCATCATTGGTCACTAAGGTCGCCTGGCTTGCGCTACTAAGGCAATGGCTTGAGGCGAAAGGTTTCAATTTCGATTTCTGTCAAGGCTTGGGATCATTATGACGCCAGAAGACCCGCTCTTTTCGCTTTCCGGAAAACTGTGGTATAAGACACTACACATCTGAAAAATATAGAACGCTTTTTTTCTGACGTTTCCTTCCGAATATTAACAATTGCCGTTATCAATATATCATTATGTTACTTTATTCGAGAACTTTAAAATGTTGGAGAAAATATATACTTCCACTTAAAACATCGTAGTTTAGTAAATATGTCAAAAATTAAAAAATTTAAAACAATAAAACCAAATACATAACTTCATGTTTATTTGAATATTTTTGCCTCTTTGCAGCTGCTATTGTTTACAAAAATGATTCATTTAGGTCTGTTTGATTCCAAGAAATGAAATACAAAAGTGAAATCTCGTTCAAACTCAAGTTCATATAATCATAGACAGACAAAATGCCTGGAAAAAACCAAAAACAGGTTATTTTCAGATTTGCGTTGTAGGTTTAACAATAACGAGTTAAAACTAATATAGAATGTGATTTTTTATGGTCCAGAATAGGCCTGAATATATAAAAAAGTATTACGTTCGAAGGGCCGATTCGGCTATCTTAACCCGCTACCCCCTTTGCTGTGACCAACTTTTGTGATCGTTGCACACGATTATTGACAATGCGCACACGCGAGGTCGTTTGCGGCGTATGATTTAAATTTACATCTACTCGCAACAAAAGACTGCGTCCGATAAGATGAGTGCGTAAATGCTTAAATGTACAAAAATGTTCAAAAAATTAAACATTTCTCTTAAAATTAACTTTATAGATATTGCTGTTATGAATCCTGCTGAATACAGTCCTTGCAATATGTGATGGATTCTGCGAGTATATTATATTATATGGTTCACAAAGAGTACAAAAGATGTGTAACTAATGAACGATTATCGTAAGATCGAATTGCAACATATTACTCATACGTTTTTTTTATTATATACACCCTAGGTTTGCTCATTGACTTTTTTTTCTCAAGACATTTCCTTGTTGATTTCGAACAACGAATTCTGGGCAACGAACAATTGTTAACTTTCAATATGCTGCTTCAACTGCTGTGTACCAAGTACATCTATGAAAGACAATCAATCCTACAGAATGACAACCTTGAAGTGATTTTATACTCATGTGTTTTGGGGGCAAATATTAAAATTATGTAAAATATTCAAAGTGTATAATGAGTTGTAAGCCTGAATAAACTAATTTGTAATGAACACCGAGAAGAAGGCCATGGAGGCCATTGTGGTCATAAACTGGCCAATGTGAATAATTATTGTTATAATATTTGTCTTATATGTGTAATCTCTGCATAATTCAAACCTTGTATTGACTGAGTATCATGCACATCCATAATCGTTAATAACCTAGTTATTGATGAAACTATAAATAAAATTTAAAAAACGAATTCTTGAACAATTAGTCTGTAAGTTTCCTGGAATAATTAAAATTAAGCAGCCGAGCAGCGCTTTCAAACCGAATGTGTGTGCTAGCCACAACTGTCGTCGTTCGAAAGCTCATTCGTGTCCGTTCCGGTACTACACTCTCGTCGAAGCCGTATGATTGTTTACAAAGAAAGCTTAAAGTTAACAGCACCGTTTGCCCACTCATTTGGTTCGACAACCTCTGGCAGCACTTTGAAATACTGGCTTCGTAAACCACAAAGCATCGAGTACCGATTTTGGCGAAGGAAAAGGGTGGAACGATTAATATTGCCTGAGTGAAATACATTAATCGTATGGTTCCTTTTTCACTTTCATTGATTCTACTAGTTCTACCTGGAAGAGTAATTATGTTACTTACTTACTCTGAGAGTAATTGTAGAAAAATTCAGACTGAAATACACTTTCTGAGAGGAGTAAGTCAATACAAGATAATAAACAAACTAGAAATGGGGAAAGGGCGGAATATCTTTTCAGGGTCTGCCTAGGCCACGCCATCAATGTACAAGAACTAATTACCAAATTCGTTATTTTACTTAAATGATGTGTTATACATGTGACGTTACTTATGAACCGATAATAGTTTATTTTTACTAGTAAAATTTCACAAAACTAGTTGACAGCTAGTATACACAGTAAAACACTTTCAGCAAAATCAACTACCTCAAGTTATCCAGTTCCCTTGCAAAAAATGCAATTTTTTAAAATGTGGAATTTGGAATATATTTGAATTTTTGAAAGCTACAATGAAATTTCTGCAGGTCTACAGATTGAAAGGAAGAACATATGTGGGAAGTTCTAAGAAACGATGTAACGAGAATATTAAGCATTCTGCGCAATGTCTCTTCCTCTAACATTTATTAAAACTATGCGTAAACGTTCGGTAAATCAACACACCTGGTGCTATGCACTTTGTTTAATAGATGGCTAATTATTTGTTGTGCAGTTTCCACAATCCTTCGAAATTTCCACGAACATTTTGGATTTCCGTTCTTTGTTTCCAAAGTCTATTTGCAGATTCTGTTAATTTATCCCTCAATGGCGTATACATTATGGAAACATTTCAGAATCACAGTTTAAAACTATCTTCGTGAAACTTTTGTCGCAATTAAATATGTTGTAAAACTTTCATGATTTCCTGAAGTGGTGTTTATTTTATTAAATTATTATATTTATTTATTAAAATTTAAAATTGAGTTAGAAATGTTGGTCATAAATTCATAAGTAGCAGTTTTATACTAACTCTTCAATTGCCGTTACAAGACAATCAGATTTACAACATTTCTCAATGAGCATGCAGTTCTGCGTGCGATAATGCCCTTCAATTAAACAATCGATGATTTACATAGAATTCCTCATCCCTTTTTATCTTGAATACTTATGCTGACTATTAATTCTGATTGGTGAGTACTACCCATTTGATTTTATAATTACATCTGCCTGCAAAAACAGGCAGCACAATATTTCCCCAAAAAGCAATAGCCGAACGGCGTTCAGGTGATTTTCGAAAGCATTGTTTCCTCTGGTGAACACAGCAGACTTTTGCCTGGACCTGAGGACCTCCTTAACATATTTATGGTTTCCAACAATGACACGTAAGGTAAAATCTGAGAGAAAAGTCCATAAAAAGTCAAAGAGGGGAGAAACGAAAACGTGAACTCCGTAGATCAGATACGCCTGAGAACAGGCCAAGGAACGACCGCGTCTGCCGTCCGTGAACACGAGTAACTGTCATCGCGACGTTGTGAATACCCGACGCGGCCATCTGGCGAGGGTTTCATTGTGCACATGGAAGGCCTCGCTGGCCCTGTACCCTGCCTCCTCTCGCGTCCTCGTGGAACGTCGTTGCACGGACGAGCAGCCGCGTATGGGACGTTGCGTGACTGAAACGCACTCGCCTTTGTCTGCCCAGCAGAAGGTTTTATAGCCTCAACTCCGAGCTTCTGCCCGGAAGTGGTTTGGAGCGCAACAACAGCAGAACAGTCTCATCTCCCTTGTTCCCGCCTCGTGAGTTTTATCTCTTGTTTTCTTATGACGTCGACGTTTTTCGTAATTATTTTTCCTCTGCGTTTCAAATTCTTTTCAATGATTTTAATTTTGCGAAGTTCCCTTTTTGAATGCAGGTGGCAATGCGAACACGTTTGTAAATTTGTGTTATTGAATCGAATTTTTGGATATGTTTTACTCGTCAAAGTTTGGTTATAAATTATATACAAAGAAAGTACATGAAATAAATCATTGCCGATCAGATGGCCGAGATCGTTAAGGCAGTAGTGCCGTAGCAGTCTCGGACCAGAAGATTGCAGGTATGAGTCCCGCCCCCGTTCGGGTTCGGGCATCGGTATTTGTATCGGTGTATGTGTGAGCCGTCCTCTCACCCCGCACTATCATCATTTCATCTTCCAAACCCTTCCATACCATAAAAATCTGATCCAGCTAAATGCTGATCCTATGGTAAAAATGACGTGCACCTGCCACCGAGATGTTTCTGAGCCCTGGTAAATGGGTGTTGGCGGTGTCTGCATGCTTGGTCCACGCCGGTATATTCGCGAGCAAAAAGGAAATATCATTGTGCAAGAAAGGAAGAACTTCGTATTTAGACATTCTGTATCGTGCATCAATTAAATTACAAGTTTGAGTAGACGTTGAATGAGGCGTAGGATAGGTATAATTGCAAGAAAATTTGAAAACGTCACTGGAATACCATTATTTTATTTGAAATGTAGAAATTTAATGTAATGTGCTGTAACTACTTAATAATCATATGTTTGAAAATAATCCCGTATTTTTGGCAAAAAATATACAGCACACTTGTCAAAAATGAGTGATTCTTCAAAAGTTTTTTGAAAAGTTTAAATTATTTATTACATAGTGGCATGATCCTATGAACAAACACAGATTGTTGGTATTTTTTATGTAACAAAAGTCATGCGGTATATGAATCAAATACGATATAAATAACTACAGATCAATAAATAAAAATAGTCCTTTAATTTATTTTAAATGAAAAATTCTTCATTAGAATGTCGTATCAGCTGAACATCCTGTAAAGACTCTCCCTCGCAATTAGTATAATAAAACAATGATAGCAGAGATTGAAGTTTCGTTTTCAAGCAATTTAAAAAACAAAATCAATCATATCGTTCTTGGACTTTTCTGTTTCATCGAAACCCCGATATCCAAAAATATGAGAAAAATAAAAGAATGAGTAATTGGATATTTTGGCATAGACTATTCTGACTGCCGGTTCCGAATTTATTGTTGAAGAATTGGCAGCTAAGAAATATAACGCGAAATCCCGTCCACCAGAGTTGACGTTCACAAATTCCTCGGTATCGTTCGCTCGTGATACTCGGAATGACTCGAGATGGCTTTAACTGCGTTTGCATCGGCATCTTCTGCGCTAACCAAACTCAGAGCATCAACTTATATCACTGCAGTGCTTCTGGTGGGGAGGTACTAGGGTTGGAATCATGACGGTGGCAGGTTTCTCGACACTACATAGAATCTAAACTAGTACATCAAATTCAGTTGCTATCTCAAGCAGCAACTTCTCTGATTGATTTCCCGTAGTTTCTCTGATCAACACCAAGCTAAGACCAGAGCAGTACCCTAACAAACGGGCCACGGACAGCGTGCGATCTCTCCTTCCTCTTCCGTGTCCTAACCTCCCTCCTACTTATACACAGTTAGACTACCATGCACTACACTACCACATATGCCGGAGACCGGTCGGGAGATTAGAGCTTGACCCGGCTGAGGCTGTGCCCCGCTGGTGTGAGATACCTGGTCGAGGGAAACCCGCAAGCCTACGGGTAGGTCGGCGCCGGATCTCGCTATCAAGCGAAGGAAGATCACGGGATAACCCCATGCACTATACTTAGGGGTCTAAGACCCTTAGCGATTGGCGCGCCCTGCGGCGGCGTGCTCACCTGCGGGGGCAGCGGTCGGAGCGGCGCGGCGCGGCGGCTGCAACTGAGCGGCGCCGGAGCAGCGCGCGCCCGGCGGGAGGGGGCCGCGCCTCAAGGTCGCTGTCCGAGAGGTCACGGCCGCCCCCGCCCCCCGCCCCGCGCACCACCGGCAGACAATACCACCTCGCTCTCCCCCTCCCCCTCCCCCTCCCTCGCCCGGCTCCGGCACGCCTTCTTTCTCTCGACTCGCCCCTTCCATCCTCGCGTTCTTTCTTTCGCCTCTTCCATCCTCGGGCCGCCCCGCCTCCCTTTCTTTGCCCCGCTCCATATGGTTTTGCTTCGCCCCGCCCCACCTCATCTTTCTCAGCCACGCGCCGTGCCTCGCCCCGTTTCGACCTGC
Source organism: Gryllus longicercus (assembly GCA_038098605.1). Lineage (NCBI taxonomy): Eukaryota > Metazoa > Arthropoda > Insecta > Orthoptera > Gryllidae > Gryllus > Gryllus longicercus. The sequence goes on from JAZDUA010000132.1 coordinate 491,838, forward strand.
CCACGTAGATCTCAGCCCCGCGCCGTGCCCCGCCCCGCTCCGCCTCACCGTGCCCACCTGAGTAGGGAATACCACCTGAGCCTTCTCCGCGCACCTGACCACACACCTCCTCCGCCTCGCGGCCCCGGCTCAGCGCTCGCCGCCCGCCTAAGAGTGGGCTTCCGCGTGTATTCTCAGGAGCGACTCCGAATTTCAGACCAGCACTTCCCATACTCATCGCGTATATTTCACCTCTCTTGTCAGATTTCACGGAACTTTCGCAATGTTTTTATTCGAAAGTTTAATTCGCCAAATGAATGTGCTCATTTTTTAACGACCAATTTTCTTAAATCCCACCAGTATTTTTAAATAACACAATTATGAATTGAAAATGAATGTTACATTTCTATGTTGAAATACAGGTGATTCAAAATGACTTGGATCGGCAGAGTTAACTCACAGCCAGCATTGCCGGCGCTGCCGCCACCCTGACCGGGAGGTCCTTCAGTTCGAGTCCCAACGGAGGCGGATTTTCGACGTTAGCTAGATAGCTAAGTCGAACTCAGTTGCTATCTCCAGGAGAATCCTGACAGCAGCTCCTCTGTTCCATTTTACGCGGTTTCTCTGATCAATGCCAGGCGAATGCCGGACCAATACCTACAAAACAGTCCATGGGTCGCGCCTGATCTTTCCTTCTTCATCCTTGTCTCCTCGCCTCTTACACACACACACACACACACACACACTCACTCACTCACTTTCATGCACTACACTACCACACATGTAGGGAAACAAGTCGGAGATTGGAGATCGATTGGATGGGGCGCTGCCCTGCTGGTCTGATTCTTGGAGGGAGAAAACCTCGCAAGGATTCGCGAAGGTCACTTGATATCACTTTTCAGCTGCGAAGAAACAGCTCCGTTCCCCGGCTTCGTAACCTCCAATGTAGCCGGAAATTCTAAATACAACGCACTCACTGATAACTTGGACAGCTCTGGCTTAAGGTGCCTCTAGACAAAATTTGAAAACTAAGTTGTGAGCCAAATATTCAATGGTTATAATTAATGTAAAGTGTGGATACTCATATTACTCATATTTACAGCGCCTGAATATTTTGTGCATGTAATGTTTTTGATAGTATTGATTTATGTATGTACATTTATACACGTACTATTTTTTTGATTTGTTTTTACTACAAAATAATAAGCGTCAGCTCATCTAGCAGAGCGAGAAAACTTGATATGCATTGAAACTTAAACTAAAGCTCTTAAAGCAATTACCGGTTACCCCTAGTTATTTCCAAATTTAACTGGCAGCTCGTTTTTGCGATAGGTGATAGGTGATAGATCTTGCAGGGCTACTCGATGCGAAAGGGTTTGTAAGATTTTTGTAAAGTGATGTCACCCGCTCTGGGCTAGGCATATTTGCTTGGCTTTCTTCGAGCCACAAGTTTACTCAACACGAAGAGTATGAGACGAAGGTCGAGAATGTTTTCGTTGAGGGAAGTTGTCACACCGTACTTTGTAAAAGTTGTACTCGTGATTTTCAACAGGTTTTCCATACCCAACGTCACCGCCTTGAGGCGAAGCTCGAGAACAATTGAGGAGGATATTGGAAACGTTTTTGCATTGTTTCGTAATTTTTTATTACAGGTCGCCCTCAATAGTCGCAACACCAGAATGGAAAATACACGGATCCAGGAAAGTATCTCCCTCAGTGGCCCCTTGCTACTTGCAACAAAACTTATGTTGGTAGAAGCGGGTAACAAAATCTGACTACAATCATAACTGATTCTGAAAGTGTTGTCTCCTTCACTTGTTTCCCAGAGATCTGTTTGCTACCAACATCTTTCGCATTTTTAATAGGAGGCTCTGACTCAACCCAGTGCTGATAGACTTTCCTGGCACACTGTAGAAGGCTGAGACAGTTTCTCAGGGCGGGATGGCCGGGGAAGTCATCACATTATTTTTCTTCTAAATGTAATCACCATATAAGATTCTTGTGAGGTTAATTGAGGGAAATGTATAATTATAGGAATGATAGTTAAGGAGAAATTTACTTTGATCAAGTTTTAAAGTACGGAACTTGTAACGCGAAATTGTTCGAAATCGCGCAGTGGAAGAGCTATGAGCCTTTCCTCCTCCAATTCTTGTGTTAATCGCCCATATCTCACGGCGCATCTCGGCTAGAAGAGCATACGTTTCATAATGAAGCTGAACATTTTTAGTGAGGAATTCCTCCACTGTGAAGTGATTCCTCCACATTGAACTGTTAAGGTCATTACTCCCGTAAGTACAGTGCATGTGTTATCGCGCTTTCCTTCGCCCGCTGGTTGGTGAGGTCCGGCAGCGACCTTCATCTCGCCTTGTAGAGTTTTCCCCAACGGGTATCTTCCGTCCGCGGGGCACCCTCTAAGCTCCAGGCTTGTGTGGTAGTGTAATGCATGTTCGGGTAAATGTGTGCAAGGGGTGAGGATAGGACAAGGAGGAGGAAGGAAAGATCGCGCGCGGTCCGAGGCCTTTTTGTTGAGTCATTCTCCTGGTGTAGATCGGAGAAACCACGGAATATCGATCGGAGAAACCGACCACTAGAATTCTCCTCCAGACAGTGACTAAATTCGGTAAGCTTTAGAATAGCTAGTGCCGAAAATCCTGTCAGCGTCGGGACTCGAACCCCAGGACCACCCGGTCAAATTGATGAATTAGTTGATTTGTAGGGTTGAAAGGAATACGTGGTATTCATTAGGTTATCTTTTTATTGCTTTTCTTTCTTGAATAGCAGACGTTTCGTTTTCGTCTACTGGTCAAAGGTATTGCAAGAGACCTCAATCGATGCCAGGTGCCACCAATCCGGGACGAGAAGACGTGTCGCAAAGAAATCTAGCGCTTTTTTAAATTTTATTTTTATTTATTTATTACTTTTTAACTTTTACTCATATTTCAACTTTTTATAGTTAAAATGATGGGAAGGGATTCTGGAACTCAGGAAAATGTGCGCATATGATTTTCTCCCCCATACTCCATATGCAGTTTTTACTATTTTCTGACTAAATAAATCTAAATGTAAATGTGCAATTTTATCTATTTCTGTTAGAGATCTCTGGTGCGTGAAAGCAGCCGCTCCCCGCTTGTTGACTTCAGTTTTCACTCGCGTGCAATTTATATCTGCGTAGAGCAACGTGCAAGCAATATAGTCATTGCGCATTTTAACTTATTCTATTAAGGAACATCGTAGGGCCGTATTCATAGTCGACACTTATTTTTGAGGACACTTAAGTGATTATTTATTCGCAGTTTCAATTCATAGTCGTCACTTCAGTGTTTGCTTAAGCATTCACTTATTCTTATTCTGAGTTTATATGTACTCTTAAGTGGACCCTTATTTTTCAACGTGGAATAACATAAAAGATATTTAGTTTTTGGAATTATTGAAATCGATAGGGAAGATCGTATACCAAAACGATATTTTAGAGTCTTGGGAAATCTTTTGGAGATGCATACGCAACAAGAATTTAAGAAGAGATATCGTTTTGACAAGAATACGATTGTAAACATTAGTGTCTTTGTTGCTCACTTACAAAGTGAGCTTGAGGAATAAAGGATAACCATTACCACCAGTCCTAAAAATGCTAATGGCACACAGATTGTACGCAACATGATCATTTCAGTTAAGTAATTTATTAATTTCAATTGCAGACCACCGCACAGGAGCGTATTTTGTAGGTTATCCTACGAGGACCATGTTTTATAGGTTATCTTACAATGATGATCACAATGCATCATGTGAAGAAGTGATTTTATTTTATTATTCTTTTTATTTGATATGTGCAGATCTCTAAAGAATACGTCAGCCTACAGTTTGTAGAATCATTACAGAAATATCTGAAGTAGTATCAAGAAATATTAAAACGTTTCTAATATTCCCTTCATGTGTTGTACAATTATCGTACGACAGTAATTATATTTACTAATCACCCAAAATGCGAAAAATTTTATCAATAGCAATTATCCGCACAGTACTTAACGCATCGAAGCAACGAAACGAAATTTATAATTTATTTTTTGTTGATGAAACCAGATAATATTCATACGCTTAAAAGAACCGCCAAAATTGTAAACAAGATTGACACGACCTTCTAGATTCGCATCTAGTAACCAACAAAGCAATTTGCCAAATATTATGTAGCGAAATATTGTCTGAGTGCGACTCTCAAACAAGTGGGGACTATGAATACGAAACTGTCATAAGGGTTCACTCATTGTACGTACATGCTTATTACTTATCTATGAATACGGCATTAAATATTGCTAACTAGAGCGGATGACTAGAGATCACTATGAATTCTAGGTACAGCAATTCGTGACTTGCTTCATGCCACAAAGCAGATCGACATTGTTCGTTAAGGAGTGACTCCTAAAATGCACAGTAATTAAGTGCGCTTTGTCTGCCGGTCAGAGTGGTGTATGGACAATTCTGTTAGCCTGCATTGTTTGAACAGAACTTCTCAGCACATCCATCTCTACACATTACGACACGATTTTCATGACTTCAGTGTTAGTGTTCAATGTGCCAGGGTGTTTTGACCTCTTTTCTAAGCGGCACAGTAGTGTTCACGGCAGCATATTTGTGTACAAAGTTGATTAGATTTCATTAAATGTGTATCTCGTTTCACGTGAAACCCGCACATTATCCAACGGCTGAACAAAACTTTTGCTGCACTCTTCAATCTATACCCTCTAATAAACCGTAAATACGGGCTTCAAACTGGCATAACCCTGCTTATTTATAAACCTGCATTAAGACCACCTCTAACACATGTTTGTCCTGTCTAGGACGATGCTGCACCAACAAACCTAAAGGAATTCAAATATTTAAAAAAATATCCTCCGAACATCGGTTAACGCTCCGTAAATCGGTTAAATCACTAATAATCGAAACATAGAATTGAACATCCATATTTTCACTGAAAACTTTTTATCAGTAACAAAAAATTCTTCACCAACCTATATCTGGTTCTCGATGCCACACTTTACAAGCTGAGAAAATCTCCTTAATGGTCTCACTAGAATCAAATCATGCGACACTAAAGAACAATTCATACCACCATAACTTCATAAATACTTAATCCTCTTTTCCCCCTCATACCCCTCCCATCACACCTCTGCGCTGAGCCCAAAATTCATTTGAATGAGGATCCCAGTGAGTATTCCTTCTCACTCATAAAATTGGTGAACTTATTTTATTTGCAAGTACCTCGGTGCTTTTTGAGTTACATATTGTACAAATTGTTTTCTAGGTAGTATTGTTTGAACCCTTTCCATTTCAACCCTGTAAAGTAGTTTATCCGCTGTTCGGACACAATAAAAAAATTGAAAAAAAATGTGTATGTTGAAAAGGTTTGTCTACTTATCTTATCCAAATCTTTGCTTGTTGACCCTCGACTGAGCTCCTGACTGTCTAAGAACAACGTATTTTACCAAAATAGGCTGTTATGCCTATCAGCCTCCAAACTGTTTTATGTTAGTCGCAGACAGAATCATTGTCGCCAACATAGACTTGGGTTAACTGAGCCCTAAAAGTATTGAAGCTTAGAAGAAATTTTGATTTCTAGGCGAAGTGAGTCAATTTTCCACGTATGAAACGATAAAGGATTAGAAGAATACTAATCCGTGACAAGATTTCTAATTATGCGAATTCAGATAAATTAATATCACACATAATATACTATATTATTTACTTATTATTGTAATGGAGAAGAGATTTACACAAAATATGCCATTACAACTTCGAAATAGATTCCGAGAAATTTCACAAAATATTCAAAGTGAATACTTAAATTTAATTCTTGACCAGCAAACTTTTCTGATAATGTTGATTATCGCATTATTCATGCATGTATTCGCCACCATTAGTTGATTCTTAATTTTACTTTCTCGTTTATGTGAAGTGTTATACGTAGCTAAGAGAACATGTAGAGTACTCGTATTGCTGCGGCAATAAATATCGTTTTTTGGCAGGAATACCAGTTTGGTGGCTCCCTGGTACCGTAAAAGAGGATTTTTCTTTCCGCTATGAATAGTAAATTACCTTCTCTAACACGTTGCGTACTCGGAATTCACGGTTTGTGGTTTCTTAATACTTACAAATAGTTTTTTTTTTCTTTCTTTCAAAACGTCCGTCTCTCCGTCCACGAACAACACTAATGTCTAAACTATTCTCAGAGTGTTTTCTCAAATTAATATTCCTCGACCGATCTGGTCTGACTAGCCCTGCGATTGTGGGCAGAAGTCTTTAAATTTTGGGAGTACTTCACATGAAGCCTATGGGATACTTTCAAAAAATACTAAAATAAGGATGGCATAGGTTCGATGTCCACTGTTAACTCATAATTTTCGAAAAAGGCAATTTTTATATATTTTTTGAACCGGGCCTTACAGCTACATATTTGAAGAGTTTTCTTTACATTAAAAAAATGTTCTTCGCTGTATGTTCTTTAATTAATGAACAAGTACATTTTTTGGAAATATTAGTAGCTGTCTTGCAATTTTCAGTGAAATACAGGCAATATTAAAAAACATGTAAGCATTTTTTTCCAAAAACAGCAACAATTTTTTCTTTAATTTTTGGTTTATATAGCAATGAATAATCTGATGTAAATTCCACTTTTATGTATTCTTTTGATTTTTCTAAAAATTGGTATTTTTTCATATCTCTCATGTCGTTAAAATGTAGTACAATACAGATGTGTACAATACTTTGATGAATACGTTTGTTAACACACGCTTCAGTGTACCTCTAATAATTTTTTTTTAAAAAATCATAAGTTTTTGAGTATATGGGAACTAAAAATGGCCCATTTTCGAAAAAGTCTGAACCAATTTTTAAAAAAATAATATTGTAAGTAAAACAAATATTTTTTCAAACGTAAAGGGTAACCGGCAGTCAGACGGAAAAAAGCCCCTGAAAGAAAATCTTTCTGTGAGAGGACAAATGCCTTACGCACCGCCGTGGATGAAGGTGGACCACCCCTGATGTGTCAGACTCCCATCCAGAGAGTATTAAGAGTATTAAGCTCCCACCCACTAAAATCATCTCTTTTTGTGCCCATTCATCCCTCCATGGAAATCGTCGCGAGACGACGGTGAGGACATAACAGAGACGGGCAGGAAGCTGGGCTATTGCTTCATATTAAGGACGGAGTCGTTCTTTCTTTTTCGTTGTGAAGGTGAGGAACTCTTATATTCAGTTCCACTCCTTTTTTGAATTGAGAAATGTCTAAAGCTTCGTTCAGTCTTCTCCAAGTGCCCAAAGCTACTCTAATAAATATTGCACGTATGCCATCACCTTTGAACCCACAAAATTCACAGTTGGAGTCGATTGATCTTTTAAAATTAAACAGATAATACTTAAACAGCCGTGTCCGGAGAGCACTTTAGAAAAGTGGTAATTTACTTCACCTTGGTTTCGGTTCATCCACGGTTTGATATGCGGTTTCGTCTGATGAGACCACCTTTCTTTGGTGTCTCTATGGAACTTCTCTTGCCATTCTGCCAGGAGAGACGTTCGTGATCTTTTCGTGATGTCTTTCGTCCTGGGCAGAGATCTTCTGCAAACTGGTTCAGTGACTTTCTTCAGCTTTTCTTTCTCTCGCCAACAGATTTATAACGGGTACACTAGCCAGAACCCCTACTGCGCTGTCAGAGACCGTGTGGTACTATTCTCAGCGCCACCTTCCTTTGTACTTGTGCGTACTTCAACCGCACGCAAGCTTTCTCGAGTTCGTCCGCTCAAACTGGGGCCGCTTTCAGTATTTGGAAATGAACTGCGCAAGAGATCGTTCTAAGCTTCGCGCCTCTCGAGCTTCCCACATTTGGCACTAACATGGAAATATTTACGTTTTCGCTGCCTTGTTCGCGGTCTTGTTAACGTAGGGTCCAAAGCCGAGACTGTGGTCGATCTCGACTCCCAAATAAATTATTTGGCATCTCTAGCTGATGTTCAGGACTCCCAGTCGAATGTTTGGGAACGGAATGCTTTACGGTCCGTAACTAATATTGCTTCAGTGTTCTTCACAGCCATATGTAAAAGTTTCCTGTCAAGGCACCTTTTTACAAACAGATTGTGAGAGTATCGTCGGCGTATCGTTTAAGTTTGGAATCTGATGGAGGGGGAGGTCAATGTGTAACAGCCACACATTACATTCCATAAGAATGGGCGTAATCTAGAATATTGGTGCACACCACAAGTTACAACTTCTTCAATAGGGAATGTGTTCACGTAGATTACACTCTTCTCGTGAAAGATCTCTTAGATCATTCTCAAGAGGTATTCCGGTACCTCCTCGTCTACCAGTGCTTCAATGATACCCTTTCATCTGGCAGAGTTGAAAGCGTTTCTGATATCTATGGCCACTAGCACTTAGAAACCTTTCTGCTGATCATCACCTCTTTTGGCTTACTCTGCAATACTGACTACCTCCCCTCCAGGATGACGTTCGTTTTAGAATGTCCCTTTCGAAATCCGTATTGTTTGGGAGAGAAATTTGTCCCTTCCGATAGGCGTTTCTCGAGTTTTGCAAGAATTACACCCTCAAGAACCTTGCTCATTGGGTCCAAGTATTTAGATTTATTTAGTCAATAAAACAGTAAAAAATGTATGTGACGTATGGGGGAGAAGATTATCCGCGCATGTTTTCTTGACTTCCAGAATCCCTTCCGGTCATTTTAACTATAAATAGTTGAAAGATGAGTAAAAGTTTAAAATAAATAAATAAAAATAAAATAAAATTTTAAAAAATCGCGAGATTAGCAATATTTGAAAAAATAGACATTTTCATTTCCGAGTTATAGAATACTTATTTGCATCGGTAAACGAATTGAAAGAATAAGTTTTCTGCATTGCTATCAAAATAAAAACTCGCCCTCACCTCTTCTCCTATCATTACAAGCAAAAGAAGAGTACAACAAAACGCGCGCGTAGTGAAGCTACATTTACTCCAGCTACATTAGCTCCAAGAAGCGAAGCGGTCTAAAGACCAAGTCTGATGCTTCAAGGTCAGTGGGTCTACAGGAAAGATGTCTAACTGAATTAAGGTCTAACAGAAAAAAATGTCTAATAAAATGTGGTATATAGCTGTATTAAGACTAATGATTAAATGTCCACAGCAAAAAGGCTTCCAACAAAAATGTCTACAGCTAAAATCTCTACCAATAAAAATGTCCTCTAACTACAAAGTCTGTCAGCTAAATGTCTACTAGCTAAAAGTCTAACAGAAATGTCTAACAAGTATTCTGTTAAAATATTCTGTCAATATGGAGCAAGTTGAAAAACTGGTATCTTGCCATGAAGACTATAGACTGCAAAATAAAACACTGACATACTTGAAAGGATTAAGTTATCACCTGAAATTGCAAGTAGATGAAATATAAGAATCTGATGAATGATTGTAAAGAAACTGTCCTGTTCATGTACTGCATATATTATATAAATATATTTTTAGGGTTAAACATGCATTTATAATTACACACATTAGACATTTAGGCAACAGACATTTTTGCATGTAAACATACTAGCACATTGTATAGACATTTATTATGTACACCTTTTAGAGGAAACTAAGCATTATTAGACCTGAAATATTAGACATTATGTACGTGTTAGCACCAAATTAGTACAAAATAACCAATGTAAAAGTTGAGAAAATGAAACATAACTACTATAATAATATTTGTTTTATTTATTTCTAAAGATTTTTATTTCAATTTTTTATTTTCCTCAAAATGTAATATGCATTTTGAGAGGGGCCCTGCAGTAATAAAAGAAATAAAATGTAATGAAACATTTTATTTCTGTAAATATGAATCAATATGATTAATTCTCCCTTTTTAAGCTAACAAATTGGGGAATTGATACATGACATTTGGAGAACAGACTCTCCAAACCATTAGGCAACCCTGTGAATGCTACAACATAAAAACCAATTGTATTTATATTATTAAAGTTATTTAATTCTCATTGTATTATATTTTATTTATTTACTTGTAAAATAAGTCATTTGTAAATAAAAATGTTTAATAGGAAAAATAGTAATATTTCTGGGCCCTGTGGGATTCCAGAAATGTACGTGGCCACCCCTCTTATTTGCTGGACTTTGCTGTGCACACCATGGGGATTGCTCATTTATGTGCAACGGCTGAGCAATCTGTGTTCTCATAAATTTTGAAGCATTTGTGAACTGTAAAAAGGCATGTGCACAGGAGGGGCTGGGGACTGTTCCCCTTCCCTACTGAAAATTTTGAAATGTACCCTGAAGCCTTTTGTAATAAAACATTTTATTTCCTTAAATACAGGAATGTTCAATTCATCATTTTATCCTCATTTTAGTATGACAATTTGGGAAATAGTTATGACATTCAGGGGAAGAGTATCTCTAAAGCATTGGGCAACAATGTAATGGTTTAAAATAAAATCAATTGTATTTATTAATTGTATCAAAAAGTTATAATGTTATTCTCATCTGCAGAATAGTTTATTCAATTATTAGAAAAATATATGTAAGTAAAAATGTTCAATGAAATAGGGACTCAAAAATGTAGTTACTCTGTCTTTTGTTTTCAGTTGGACATGCCTATGTGTAAACGAAATTTGTTACATCAAAACTAATTTTCTGCACATAAGTGGTATTTAGTACAACTATTTCATTAAACAATGTAATATTATATCCAAATAAAACCATGAAATTAGCAAGTAATAAAAAAATATAGGGAAAGTACTAGTAGTTATTGTAGTACTTTTAACATTCCAGTTCATAATCATATCATATTACAAGAATACTACAAAAATCATAATTAATTAAATGAAAAATTTTTAAAAACACAATTGTCAAGTGTCATTTAACACATTTGACAACTCTTCACTTGATTTTTGCATTGAAAGTTCATAATTTTTTTCACAGCAGACCTGCCAGAACTGTTTCGAAATGCTTTTTTTTGTCTTTCCTTACTTTTGAGCATTGAATTGTGTATTTTCTCATCAAGAAATGTAATTGAAATGTTTCATATTTATTCAATACTTATTTTCACAGCACAATGAAATGTAGGCTCACACATTCACAGAGTAATCTTAATTGACTAATGAAATCTAGACAAGTGCAGGTAGTGAGAAGAAAACCAAAGGGAAATTTTGATAATTTTTTTGCTGATAAATGGCTGGAATTTGTGAAAGTTTGTATCAATTCATTCTTTTCATTCTTCTCAGCTCATAAATGAATTAATCAAGTACAAAAATTAAAATATTTTAAAACATCTGTCAACTAATACTTTCCAAACTTTTGTGCGATGATTTTTATTACAATTATTATTTTGAATAGTATACCATTTACCCTTTTCAACATGTGTTCGACTGAATCCAATTTTGAAGTTAAATTTGAGTTTTTAACATGTCTTCTGAGGGAGGTTGGATTCACACATTATATGGGAGATTTGAGACTGCCTTTTGACCCCACATAAAATAAATTGTTTTAGTTTATGAATTTATTTATTTAAAATTTAATAATTGGGTATTTACCTCATTCACATGCCTTCAAGTTTGGAAATGCACTTGTGATGAATTTCTCGGTAGACCTGCAACAGTTCTGATTCAAACCTTGCATCCAAAAATTCAGCCTTATACATAAAGAGGCAAATGCTGTGTTAAAATAAAAATTTTCATTCAAGAGAGGATGATAAAGATACCAATTTTGTCATTGCTTTCAAAAAGAGCCAAGACAGAAAGAAGAAAACTCATTATCCATTGAGAGCCATATTTCTGTTATTTTGAAAGTGAAGAGAAATGTGATTTGGAACAATTGATAAGAAAAAATATAAATATAGCTACATGTCAAGTCAAGAACGTCTCAAAAAACATAATATTAGTAATGTATAACATAGTAATGATATTGTGTTATTAGAAACAATAACAATCACTATGTAGGAAACATTTAAAAAATAGATAAAACTTGGAAGAAAATGAAATGCAATTTTTCTGAAAAGAAGAAAAAGAATTTTGTAAGTTGAAATTGGAAGTTACATGATAGAAGATCTGGCCTCCTGTTAATTAGAGGCACTAAACAACCAAGTAATAAACTAATATTTTCTGTTGAATTTTCCAGTAGAATGTATTATGAGAACATTATATTAATTGGAAAGGTCATTTGTTTAGATTAGGTATGTAAAGTTGCAACAAAAACTTCATTTGTGTTTGTTGTAATTAATTAAACAATATAAAATATTTTCTATTCTTTAATTAAAAGAATTTTGTTAAAAAAGTGAATGTATATGAGTATGAAAATGGTGCCCAAATCTCCTCTTATTAAAGGATAAGAGAGAGAAGTATGTCTACATTCACTAATATAGAGCATGCAGGATAAACATCACAATAGTTTGGAAGAATTTATCTTTTTATGATTGAAGATAATATGGATACATAAAAATAATATGTGAAAGAGAACATTATTGTTAATAAAATTTAATTTCAGTAATTATTCCCGTATCTTCAGTTATCCAGTAGCCAACTACATAAATCAATTCAAATGGTATATTTAATTAAAATGAATTACTGAAAGAAAAAATTGAACTTTTTTATCTTCATTAAAATGTACCTACTAAAATAGTTTTGTGGTAACGTATCCAACTTGCTACCTAGATTTTATGAATAATGATGTGTGAATAAGATGCTTCATCTGAGTTTAATTTGATAATAACTTTCATAAACATGAAAAGAACATTTTTTTATTTCTTAGAAATATAATTAAGAATCAATAATAGTTGTATTACTACACAAGTTCCAAATTATGCCATGTAGGAGATCAGATATAATTCATTAAAAAATATGAAAATACACTTAAAATTGAACACTACTTTTAAGCATTATGGTCATAGAAGGATCAAATCAATACCTGATTTAAAAATTATTTGGTTTTTACAAATAACAGTTGAGATGACACATTACTTCAAATTAATTCCAATTGATGATGCAATCAAAATTTGAAATCCAGTATTTTTCATATCAAAAGAACTGATTGTAACTCTAAGTTCATTTAGAACTGCTGGGCAATTTGCTGTTCTGTTTCAGTGGATGAGAAGAACTAGGTTAAGAATTAATGAACGGAAGGGAAAGGGGCATCATTCTATGCTTGACATGACTTTCATATTTTGTAGTCAGCTATATTGTATTGTAGATTGATTTGATGTTGTTGTTTTTTTTTCAATAAAAAATAGATATGTATTTTTCTGTGCAAGTTTTTCAATTTTTTCAAATTTTTTAAATTTTTCCATCAAGCCTGTTCAATAAGACATTATCTTAATAGAAAAACTGTTTTTCCCCCTCAGAGGTCGGTCACAAGCTGTACCAATCAACAGGATGGCATTATGTCCATCTTCTGCCCCCCTTATTTAAGGTCTTGCGAGGAGGTGTCCTCCACTCCCTCACCATGTTTCCTCTCCCTAGTTCTCCTGACCGGAACCCTCCCTGTTGCCAACCTACTGGAGTAACCGCAGGCCTTCCCAGTTAGTTCTTGGTTATTGCCTAGATACTTCAGTGATCTGTAGATCCTTAAAGAAATGATGGTTAATGACAGGGCAGGGTAGTGAATGATTGTTGGAGCGATCGGGTGGAATGCATATTCTTACAGTGGAAAACATTATCTTCATAATTGGTAGAAATAAAAGGTTACATAACAAACTCACATGCTTTCATAACAAATTGTAGCTTTCATTAAATTAGGATAATTTTCATAAGTTAATATTTGCAAATTTGACTGTACCAAATCAAAAACAAAAGGAAATTTCTGGGAAATGAATTTAGGATCAAGTGTGTAAAGAATATGTAGAGATACTATACAGCCACAATATCCATAAATATTGATGGATTTTTCAAAATTGTTTGAGGAGATTCTTATTTCAAGTTAGAAACAAATCACTTTAAGATGAAATATCACTTTTACAAAATAGCCTACAATTATTATAGGGTATAAATAAATAGCAGATTTGTTTCAAACAGGGTAAAACAACCTCATATAAAGTTAAATTTGAGATATTTTTGACCCAATATCTGGTACATTTTTTAACTGATTCTTTTGTTTCAACTCACATAATATTGTTCATGAGTTTTAGCAACAAAATTGTTCACAGCTTCAGGTAACAAACTTCATTACAGTTTTTAAATTAAAAAATGTATATAAATAAGTTGGTTGCCTAACTGGTTTTCCCTATTTAGAATTCAGAAGTTGAAAATGTAAGTGGGTAATGTAGTATATAAAGAATTCCTGGTCTATAGGCCTATAGTTAATTGGAAATAAAGTAATGATGTTTGATGGCTAACTCCTCTCAGATGGCTATTAATTATAATAATTTTTAAATTACAGGTAGATTAGTAGATTAACATTAAGATCTCATTCTATTGTTGGATCAATATGCAGTGATACTCCGAGGAAAATCCACTTAGGACTTGTCTTCCTAACAATTGTCCACTTAGGACTTGTCTTCCTAACCATTGCTCAATGTGGATAATGAAGGACCAAAACATGTCTGTAAAATGAAGTTTATAAAAGCAAAACATCCATTTAAACACTGATTGCAAGAAACACCCTAGCAGTTATGAACATTTTACCCAGAAAAGTCTGGATTCAACACCTAACTAATTTTGAATTGTTTGTTAATTTCTATTCAATGTGCTGATTCAATGAAGCTATTTTTTAAAACATTGTGGCAGTGCTAATTTTTAATATGTTGTGTCATAAAGTAAAAATGCTTGTTTTCTATTACATGTGAAATTATTGCAATATTTACATGTAAGCAAATAAAACTTTGTATCTCCTTGTTAATGTTATCTTACTCAATAACAAAGAAAACTGAAATATTTTTGTTTTATTGAGTAAAACTGATAATGAAACACACTAGTTTTTCCATTGTCTCAAGTGCCTACTTGCGTGAGAGTAGGAGCAAGACAAATTTTGGGAGGGGAAATTCAAAATATTTTAGTTCAATGTGTCGTATTACAGATATTGTCAAACTATATTGCTGCACTCACCTGATGCTGTGATATGGTTTTATTCGTTTTAATGATTATTTGAAAATATTTTTGCTTGAATGTTTCATGACAAGTTAAAATTAAGTTACTGAACAATTTTAGGGCAAAAAATGTCCCTTATTTCCCTCCCTGTGTATCTGCACCTGCTTGAGAGAAATATATATTCAAAAGATGTCTGAACAGGAGTTTAATCATTATATTTAGTAGAATTTATTAATTATGTAGGTTATTATAATAACCTAGAATTTTTTAATGTTTCATTTCATTCTGTAATATTTCAAAATAAATAATGTTGCATAATAATGAAGTGTTGTACTCAAATATCATGCTTAATACAGAAGGGCATATTTTGATGAAATTTGTCATTTTGACATACAGGTTGACACAGCAAGAATGGAAGTAGAATGGAATGATGTCAGAAAAATGGGAGTAGAATTCTTGCAGTAATTTCTGAACTATTTTGTCCTAAATTATAGAACTATCAAATTACCAGTCAAGATCAAAATATAATGAAAATTTTGAATTCTTTAACTTTTTCAAACAATAATTAAGCAAAGAATCTTATACAGCCAATAAATATGTACAGTTATGTGAAAATGAAATAAAAAGGCCAAGTAGGCTACTAATGACATTATTAAATTTAGATTGTTTTAACTAGTATTTTTTTGTTAGAAACTATGCAGTTTTGATCTCCAACGTATTAAAAATTGAGACAAGTTATAATTGATCTTTACTGTAATTAATATATTTTTCTTGCTTCTTGTATTGTGCAAAATTATGCTGCGTTGCTGACTGAATGCTGCCTTTATTTTGACAAGACTGACGTAGAGGAATAAAGTATTTCTGAATGACAAAGATCAAAACTTTTACTTCGAACTAGTGAAATGAAATTGAATGACTACATTCAACAAAATAGTCCTACGATGCATTGGTTGTAAGTATCTTACCACCATGTTTGTAGGGAGGGTCGATTTTCACCTGATCTGCACATCATCAGTCCCGTGGCTTAAATAGCGGTTTGATACAAAAGTATTAGTTTTAATAATAATTATAGTACTACTACTGGTAGTAATAATATCAATAACAATAACAATAACACAACAGCGACGACGACGACAACTAACACAACCGAGCGAAGTTGCTCAGTGCGTAATGCTCTGGATTCGCAAACGGGAGGTCCGGTTTCGATCCCCTGGCCGGCCATCCTGACCGGGGTTTTCGTGGTTTCCCTCGGTCATAATGGTTCGGAAAACCCACGAACACCTTCCACTACCCGACCCCCAACTGCCCGACTTAACACCTTCTGCCGTTATCCTGGTCCTTTCACCCATTATCATTCTATTACTCCAACAACAACATCAACAAAAACAACAAAGTGTGTGCTCCTGCATGTTTATGTGTATGTTTATTTAAACGTTTCATCAATTCTTCACCCCATCCCCCAGGGCTTACAACCTTGGGGTGTTAAAATAGAATCAGCATTAAAATTTAATCCCCCCAAAAGAAAGAAAACGTGCACCCAACCCCCATAATCCTGACTGAGCACCGGTGGGATGCACGTATCGCGTAGCCTCACGATGGCCGATTCGCGTTACAACAATGAAAAGAGAATAAATTTCAGTAAAAACAACGATTTAGGCGAATTAAACTATTTAATGGTGGAGTATGTGGTCACATCGAAAATGTAGAGAGACAAGTTTAAAAAAAACACCCAACATTTGTATTTAGTGTTACCCTCGTTTTATATTTCATTCTATCGATTTCACAAGCGGAATTATTGTCTATTTTTGTAGTCGTCAATCACGAATGCGAGAAATGCGTCGCAAATGAAAGTTGGGTCCAATTAATTTTTCACTCCGATTCTGTACCTGCAAAAAAAAAAAAAATAGGTAAGTATTCAATTCTCCTTTAACAGTTGCCATCTAACATACCCACGTTAGCTAGATTTATCTTAGATGAATGTTTCCGTCAAAAACAAATGACCTTCTATTTCAAAGTTTTCGTACAGTACGGCAAATTAAAGATATTTTGCTGCCTCAAATTAAATGGACCACCCTATAAATTCTCTAAAAGAGGTTTCACGGCCAAAACGTTTCGGAAACACGGTGGGTTGCATATTATCACGCTAAAAAAGTAAGTCTTTACTTCTACACGAAACTAAGATAAATAAAAAGAAAATACTCAACGAAGAAATAGAGAAATGAACGTACTATATTTTTCAGATTACATTATTTGGATGACTACAAACTGTCAATCTTAGTCTCTAGTATTCAGAACTACATTATTTATTTATGTTAAGTGTCAGTAAATAAAAGAACGCAGCGACTAAATACTTCTCCCCATACATCACATAAAGCTTCTACGGTTTTTTGACAGTAAATGAATCAAATCATATAAATCAAACCATGTTTGAAGTACAATGAGTCCGTATATTATTTATTAAATTTCATTGAAATACGATTGTATTATAGTTTTAAGTTAGACAAGCTTCTTTTTCTAGCATCATGTCATGAAAGGATGTGTTGTTATAATTTTCACTGTATTTTACGTTTACAAAAACTCTCAGAAAGTGCAATATTATTCATTACTATATTTCTATAATTTTTCATATTTTTGTCTCTTGCTTCAGTGCAAAGCTAAGTGAAATTTCTTGACATTTGGTTAGAATTGGACGCTATGTGAATGTTAGTGCATGTGCTATGTTAGAGCATTTTGGGCCGATTGTTCCTATTGGTGAATTTTGTGTAATTTTAGGTGCATATGTTTCATATTTCGTGAAAATAGAGACCTGTCTGTAAAACGTTTCATTATTTCATAAACCTTTTTATTTGTGAGCGTTCATTGACTCTAAAGAATATTGCGTCACTGCGTTTATTTTGTTTTCTGTAGATGATAAAATACGTGTGCAAATGTAGGATATTTCTTCATATCTCATTTTTTTGAACCTGGCAGAATAAATGCAACAAGACATTCAATGTACGGTGAATATTTACTTCGATTATTTCTCTCGCGAAGAAGGGTAGATTGTTTTATGTTTACCCAAACATATATCTTTTCATTCCAAGCATGCTTGTTATGAATTTCATCAAGGAAGGTTTGTAGAAAAAAATAAATATTGTTAATTTTAAATACATATTGAAGTGCATATTTAAGACTTTTTAGGTCATAAATGCATAAAAATACTCTCCATATAAAATACCATCAATTGTTAAAAGATTTGGACCGGCCGAGTTTAGCTGCGTTGTCAGTGTCTCTGCAACGACTGTGTCCGAGAGTTCCTAGGGGCGCTACGGAGGCGGATTTTGGTCACTAGCTACATTGCTAGGACGAAATCAGCCGCTGTCTGGAGGAGAATTCTAGTTCTGATCAGTAATTTTCCGTGGTTTCTCATATCATTTCCAGGCGAATGCTAGCGCAGTACTTTAACAAAAGGGCCAACGAGCCGCGTGCGATCTTTCCTTCCTCTTCCTTGTCCTCTCATTATCCCTTACACACACACTAACATGCACTACACTACCACACATGGCGGGAGCTTAGAGCTAGTCCCTGCTGAGGCGGTGCCCCGCTTGAGGGAGATACCTGGTTGGGGAAACATCCGCAAACTGACGTGTAGGTCGGATCCGGATCTGATCTTCAAGCTGGGAAAGAATCACCTCCCCATCTCTGAATAAAATGTTGGCTCACTTACGGAACTAATGATCATAGAAGTTGCAAAATTGAACGAAACATTATTCTTTTATTTATCAATTGAAATTTTGAACAGTTTCCATTGGTAACAATAAAAACAGTTTTTTCACAGAAATCAATAAATGAACTGTCCTTAAAGTGATATTTATACAAAAACTCCCTTGCATTAATATCTCAAAATGAAAGCAAGACAAAATTCACGTACCTTGGGTTTCATTTCACATTTCACCAATAATTTCATCTTTTTCCCAAATATCTTCGATTGAAAGCATACGTCACACCTATTCCAAAGAATTTCGTGTTGAATCTCGTTTGCGCATCACCGAGAAAAGAATGAAACTGAAACGCTGTCATGCGGCTATCGAGCGAATAAGAGATAAGAGTGTGTGGCAAAAATCCAGCTGCCAGATTCTCCTCTACTATCACGCGACTTATCATGAACTCCTGACTCCGTTTATGCGGGATATACGCGACTCCCTGGTAGAGTCTAATTAGAAAATGAGTTGTTGCGTGTCATACGGAAACTTTTCCTCGTCTTGGTTCTGTGAAATGAATTTGGATACAAATATTGTAATGATTTGAAGGAAATTAAAAAAATGTAAGTCTTAACTAGTATTTCAAAGTCAAGTATTAACAAGTTTGTAATGTAATTGAGTATTCAACAGCAGTGTTTCAAAGTCCTGTGGCACCTGGGGCGAATATGTAGAATATTCGACCCTCTCTCCCCGGTCGATATTAGGGTAACACCATCCAATTTTACGGTTTGTAGCACTTTAAATTTTCAATGAAATTGTTCATGAAATGAAACAGTATTTATGTCTTTATTGATATGGCGAGGCTAGGGCCATCACGCCTACTCTTCCACCTAACCACATTTCACAAACACGAAAAGATTAGTCTAAAAAAGTAATGTAATCTAAAAAAATAGATGTAATATAATCTACAAGTGGTAAGTAGTTAGTGGAAAGCAAATGTTATTTAAAGCGACTTCTAAATAGATAACATCAGAGGTTAAATGGATACAATGTGACAATAATATGTTTGATATAATTTTAAAATTCAAGACGGAAATTGAAAACACAATTTGATATCGCCAATTATTTCGCCCTTGTAAGGGCGAGGAACGGCAACGCGAATGAAAACATAGAAGGGGCGGTTGCAGGGGAGGCATGATCCGCCTGCTCCTCTCCCCCAGGTCTAGAATTTTTGTTTGTTACTTTCCTTTATTTGGCAAAATTGATTTAAATATGTATGTGAGAATTATGAAATTATGTAAGAAATAATATTGTAGAGTATCATATATACACTACAAAAACAACATTTACAATATAATAACAAATATATTTACTATTTAACAAAAATCGATGAAACCCCCCTCCCCCAATGATCGTCCGGATCCGCCCTTGATCTCAGCTCCACCCAAATTAGTTTTATATATTTCGTTTGCGTTTGTGTTTTCGCTGATTGGGAAAACCGCCGCTTCTCCCATGCGGCACTGCAAAGCGTTCTCTCAACTGCGTCCGCAATATAGTACGTAGTAGGCCAGAAAGTAAAACTGGATCATGCTGAATATCCTTCACTATTAGCGTTGTCCAGAGGTAATTTTGCGAAGACAGTGGCACAAGAAATGGCATTCCAGCCAGACCTTTACATCATCGAGGATTGAATTCCCGAACCCCACGAATAATTAATGACTTTTTGGAACCTTTCGAAATCAGGCGTTGCACAGATTGGAGGTTCATTTCTGTCAATCGCAGAAGCCAAAGGACGGTACCTCGTCGTCAACGAGGAAATGCTCCAGCAATGACGAGGCTTTTTCGTCCTAAAAGCGTTTTCGCACAAAAATATTTTGATAGACTAACGCGACTGTTGATTATGAGATCGGAAGTACTGTATGGTGGGGATGTCACGAACCTGCTGAAAATTAAACTGTCGCGTTGTTCACCCACAGGCCGCGCTGTCGTGAAATTTATTTAACACTGTCGACCGAGGTCAATTTTAGTCGCAACCAATGATAGGCAGTAATTTTCCCCAGGTTCCAAATGAAGAATGAAGTGTTGTTTTGGGAGAATGATTATTAATGATTACTTCATAAGAAGAGAAAGTATTGTAATCGTGCTCCGAAAAACGGATATTTTTCGACAGAACAACACTTATAGCTGTGTCTTCCTGACAAAAAAGTGGATAAACCATGTTCTACAAGAGGTAAATTATTTTCTCTGACACGTATGCTCTAAATTCAGGGTTTGTGGATTCTTGATATAGAAAAATCGGTTGATGGCAAAACGTCCGTCTGGCGTCCTTTCGTCTGCTGTTAATGCAAGCACCTAAACCGTTCATGCAATTTTCTCCGAAATTGATATTCTCCGATCGATTTGAACGAATTCGAGGCCCTATGAATTTGAAATGATGATTTTTGAGGGTACATTTTGATTTTTGAGGGTACTTTACACGAAGCATGAATTAGGACATTTTCAAACTTTTCCCCCAAATGGCTCCAAAGTTTTAGTAAACTTTCTTTCAATAGCGTAAAAAGTCTTAAAATTGGCACGGGAACATTTTTTGTTGAAATCTCTGATTTTTAGAAAACTGGAAAACTTACCACATTTTTTCGACCCCTTTCTACAACTACTTTATTTAAGTTTGAATTTTTTTTCTTAATGCAATCTGTTGTTCAAAGACAGATCTTGAAATAAGGTAACGTACACGTTTTCGAAAATATAAGTAGTTTTCGCGTAATTTGAGTTGAATATAGGTAATTTTAAAACTGATTATGTGGATTTCTGATAGTGAGCTGTTGATACTGACACTTGATGAACGTTATTTTTACGACATGTGTTGTAATTATAAATATCAGTATTGCATGAAAATATGTTCCCACCGTTAAGTAAGTCACTTTTGACTAATGTTACAGATTCGTAAATATATAGGCAAGGCAGTGGTAAAATTCCAAGCTCAATGAAGAGAGGCTTACAAGGGTAATGCGGGTGGCATTTTTTCATTATTCGAATAATTTTCTTTTGCAATCTAAAGGTCTGGGTACTACATGATGAGCTTCCCTAGAATTTTATACCATATCTGAGGCGGGAATGTACATTTGCAAAATACACGCAACGAGCTGCATGAAGGCTGACAGAATTTGAAAGAATTCTCAATGCATAATATAATGAGATTAATTTAGTGTTTAATTTTGTTATATGTACAATCCATTTGAGGTTCGAATTGAGAGATCTAGAAATTTTGTTACCTGAACATCAGCTAATTGCATATTATTCATTTTCAATGGAGCATGCGATTGCTGATTTGAAATGCAAAAATGCATTGAATCTGTTTTTCCTTCATTAACTATTAATTTATTATTACAAAACCAATTTGAAACTTCTAAAATAGTACTATTTATTGTTTCTTTTTTGCAAAGAACATTCGTGTCATTGGCAAATAGAACCGTTCTTTCGTTTTTAATAGACGATGGCATATCGTTTACGTATAAGAGAAAGAGGATAGGACCTAAGGTCGAGCCTTGCGGGACCCCATATTCAGTTTGTAAAGAATTGGAAAGATATTTACTCATTTCATAACTCACTTCTATGCTGAAATCACGGAAAACTACATGATTCTGAAAGAAAAGTAAGTGAAAAATCGTTGTGTGACATTTTTAAACACAAAATTTTATTCCATACTAATTAAATTGGCGAATTTGCGAAAAAAGTTTAAAAAACATATTTTTCAAATTTCTTTTCAATACTATTTCTTAAACTGTTTGAAAATTGATTTCAATTTAAATGAAGAAAATGGCTACCGCTAGTCGCGCTTGCGCAGAACGGAGATCGATATCGAACATATTGACATAGGATATCGATTTCTAACCTATAACCTATTCTAAAGTTCAGGCTATTAAAACAAAAAGTTCAGCAGTTTGACACAATTAGTGAAACGGAGCAAAACGAAGCAAAACGAAGCAAAAAATATTTGTTTAAATAGTTTTATTTTATAATTTATTCACTGTTGGCTGATACAGGTTAGTTTTAAAAAAAATATAATTTCAGGCATATTTATTATAAGTTTAATGAACAATCTATTTCGATCAACGATTTTTCACTTACTTTTCTTTCAGAATCATGTAGTTTTCCGTGATTTCAGTATAGAAATGAGTTATGAAATGAGTAAATATTAATGGGTATATCTACAACCAATACAACCTCTATAACTAATAAAATTAAAAAAAAAAGGTTTCAGATACTATTCCCCAGAACAAATGTTTAAAATTATGAATCTATATTTAAAAATGAATACTTTTATCGTGGTTTGATAATTTTAAAAATATATGCAATATGAGATTTTGAATTTTGAAAAAAAATTGACATTTTTCAAAACTCCGCCATTTTGACCGGTAGAGATTCAAAATTTTCATTTGAAAACATCATAGATCAATTCTTCGGTAAATTTCCATACAGAAAACATATATTTTGGTGCATTTTGTGTGAGAAATTTAGTTATAATGTGTAAAACAAGTTAGGTGTGTCTAAAACCACACCTTATCCATTAAAAAAATATAGCACTTGTAAAACAGAAAATAATTATTGTAGAGGGCTGAAACTTTGGATATCGATTCTCCACAACAAATTTAAAAAAAGTAATAATAGTTTTTAAAAATCTGAGATGGTCGGGTGTCATGTCGTGCTGAGTTCGCATGGAATTACCCATATATATTGTGACGTCATGGGATTGTGCAACCCCATAACGCCACCGTGTAGCACCTGTGAACACCCACACGCAGCGAGGATACCATACGCGGCGGAGCAGTGGCTCTTGAACGCGCAACCTGTTATCCGTTGATCGTATTAGAGTGCTCGAACTAGCGAGCAACGTTTTTCCCGTGAAGGGTTGAAAGAGGAGGAGCAACCCCACTCTTGAAATTTCTCCAGGGGTCGAGCCATAAATACGGTAACTCGCTTCGGGAGCGCTCTCTGATATTCCAGCAACGACGGGGAACGCATCGGCAGCGCTTGAATCACAGCAATGTCAGCGGACAGGTCTTCTCGAGCTAGAGTAGGAGTATTTAAATACGTGTGGAGCTAGTGCAGTCTAATATTGCCTAGATTCGCGCAGAGGGACTCTGAATTATTCCAGTACAATCATATTGCTCCTTATTACTGCACAAGCCAAAAGTGTAGTAGTTAGGCCGCGCACGCAAACGAAAGGGGCGCAGTAAATTAGATAAAACTGCAATCGCGAATTAATTTCTACAACGAGGCGTGTGAAGATAGAAAAAGAAGGCATCTCCAAGAAGGCTCAAGCGTACGTGCGAAAGATATGGTCTTGGATGGAAGGCAGGGCGTGTAGGTGCGAAGGATCTGGGTTCAGCGTGGGACTTCGAACGGTCGACGCAGCAAGTGAAGAACCTTGAACCTTGAATCGGCGAGGTCATCTGGTAGCGAACAACGCAGCGTCGGGGAGACACGCACGTTTGTACTACAGCAGTTTCGTTTGTTCACAAAAAAAAGGGGGGGCGCGATTGTAGCAACGCGACAGTTCACTAAAATCGCTTAAAGTGGGAAACATTTGTCTTGTTATGCGTGATAGTAGAGCAAGTGCCATCGCGAATTATTTATGCAGTTGAAAAAAAAAAGAGAGCCATACCTTGTACTGTTTTACGTGAAAGGTGATTTAATTGTTGTACAGTTTTTTTGTAATTTGTGGGGAGTTAGAATTGTGTATTGTAAGGTTTATATTTTTGTTTTATTTATTCTTTGTAAAAGTTGTTCATTTTTTTGTCGTGTAATTGTGTAACCGAATTTTATGGTTAAATTATATGCTCGTTTGTTCACAATCTTTGCAGTTTATTGTGTCGAGGGTTCAGACCTTTCTCGTAGAGAAGATTCGCTCTAAGGATGGGATGATTTGACAGATCGGGAAACAAGTGAACATCACGTGTACTTCAGAGAAGTATCCCTCCGCCGCGTCAGCTGTTTAGTTACGCCCCTTCGTAGTGTTTGTTTACGGTTCACGCGAGACATCAATAAAGAGATGTCTTGAGTTTCGCTTAGTTATATGCACGCACGCGAGTCTGGGAAATATGGAAATTTATTTGCATAAGTGGGAAAATGTCTTAACGTAATATCACATTCAATAAAAGAAAACTGCCACGAATGTAAATAGAAAGAAAATTGATTTTTCAGGGGAAGTTCAAATACCTTTTCTTTTGAGCAAATGGCTCAATCACTTTTGTGGTGATGAGGGTGGTTTATTTATAATTATAACACCCCGACTATCAAAACTTGGTACTATGCACTCATAACTCAAATGTGTTTTAATGATTGTTTTATATTTCACTAATTTATGCTTTTCAATACATGTCTTGATCTACAACTAAAAGCTTTACTAAATTTTCATGAGAGTTATTTCCTTTACAAGCATTCATTTTTCAAATAAATATTTTAAATACTAAATCTCGATAGAACATCTCTATGATGTTAAAAGAATAAATGGGATGGGTATTAAAAATGTCCTGTAAAGGTACATAAATATATGTAATTTCACGAGATTTATGTAGCACTTTGACCAAAGGTGTGGAATTGTTAATTCCATTACACTAGGACACAATTTAATAATAATCACAATAATAATAATATTTTATTTATTTTCACATAAGTTAACGAATTCAGCAGTTGCACCTGAATGAGAAATTACTTCGCTTGGATGCAGTTCAAGCAAGCTTGTAATGAAACCGAAATCTGAGATATGGTAGAAAAGCAACAATTATTAAACAGTATTACAAAACAGAATCCTATCATGCTTAAAAGAATTATATAAAACATATGTTAATACAAAGAAAATTATCAAAACCGGTATCCAAATTCAAATAATATATAATACACAATATAATACAATACACAAACCTACAATTATAATAAAGTATACAAAATTACAATTAATACAATATACAAAATATACACAAATAATACATATAATACACAAATAATACAATATACAAAATTCAATACCACATACATTTAAACAATATACAAATTTAAAGAAAGAAATTAACAAGGGTAGGAAATATTTATTTTAATTAATTGTGGTAAATATATAACATTTTGTTGTTTCCTTGTGTCAGTGGAAGTTTCCTAGAACAAAAAGAGAAAATTTCATTAGTGTTCCGTTTAGTTAACTTTTAATTAGTATTCTATTTTTAATTGAATATTTTCTATCTTCAAGCGCCATGGCTTGTCATTATTTGGGTTCAAGAATATACTTCCCTAGAAAATCAGCAATATTTTATCCAGTCTCGAAGGTACAGTCTGAAAGATGGTCCGAGCCAACTGCTTCATCCTCGGGCAACCAAATGTGGATCTATTGAAGATAAAGTGAAAAGTAATAAAAGACAAACTTTACAATTTCATTAATTAAAATATAATTAAACTATTAAACAATAGGATCTTCTTTGTTCATTTACCCATAAATACAGTGCAGATCTGTTTTTCCTGTAAAAGTACAAAGAAAAATGCATGTGAATATGGAAAGACAATATGTTAATTACTATACACACTTTAAGATAATTTCAACTATACTTACAAATCTTCATATTTAACACCCCTCTCCTGATTGTCCTGGTAATGGGATAGCAAGAGGTTCATTGTCATCTTCATTATCTTCATTCTCTTCATCACTTGAATTCTCTTCTCCTAAATTGATGATAATGGGTTCCACATTTATGCTGTCCCATTTCACTTCTCGATTCCAGTCTTCTTCAACAATTTTCTCTGTATGTTTCACATAGTTTTCCCATCTGAATCAGGTAATAATGTTCTCATTTAACACAATATACATTTCAATGATTATCTAAGAAATAGTAACAAACTGTAAAATATAATATGATTATCATTCACTTACTTCTCAGCTGTAACTTGATGAAGAGCATCGTGCCAAACTTGTTTTACATGAGCACGATCAAATTGACTTCCAACATGAGTTTTGTAATACCTCTTGCAATCATTCCACACCATTTCTATTGGATTGTAGTGGCAGTGATAGGGTGGTAGTCGCAACACAGTATGTCCAGCAGCATTAATAATATTGTCCACACGGTACCTACAAATATTTTACTGGCATGAAAATATTCTACTTCACAAAAACTGTTCTGAATATTCTGAACAGTGTCATGTTTCTTCTTATTAGAAGGCTTAACTCAATATGAAATACTGACTCCTAACACATATCATTGTAGAACATTCATAAATACAAATTTAGAAAATCAGTAACATATTTATTATTAAATTTGCTGACCACTATCTGTATTTGTAAATTATTTATTATAAGTGGGCAAAGCATTGAGAGAAAATACATACAGTTTCTCTGGCTTGTTTGATGAAGCTAAAGCAAACAGTTCCTGGTGAAGAGAATCAGCCCTAAATGGAATATTGTGGTTTTCCAGGAAGTTTTTCAGTTGCAGTTTGGTCCACTTTCTTGTAGGTAATCTCTCCAACTGTAAGCAGAGAAAATACTAAACTATTTCCATAATTTCCTTTTTGGAAAATAAGTCACATCATCTTTGTTGTTTTGCATTTTGTATTTACAGAAATGAGAATATTGCTATTATATTGTTTCTTACAGAGTACAGCGCAATTGATATTCAACTGTTACTTACATGAGCACTGTGATAAGAAGCATTATCTAGCACAATAACAGACGGTTCATCAAGTTTTGGAAGTAGGGTATTCTCCATCCATTCCTCAAACATCTCCCCATTCATTGTTCCATGGTACTCTTCACTACTATTTTGCGATGGAAACACTAGATCTGCATCATCCACAAACCCCCTTCTTACCTCCTGCATGTAAAACTATATAACGTTGTCCTTCACTCAGATTCTTTCTCACACAGCTGAAACTACTTGAGTCTTGCCAAGTCTTGGTAGCATAACCTAACAAAAAAAGTTGTACAAATATCAATATCAATTATGTGAAGTGTTTAATAAAGTACACACATTATAGTTCTGCAATTACCTTTCGAAAAAAACCAAGTCTCATCTAAGAAAACAAAATTACTATCTACATCTTTCAAATTTTTATACTGCCGTAAATATTCTATTCTATGAGCACTAATATCCGCTCTTTCTATCAAGGCCCTTCGATTGTCCGTCTTCTCCCATGAAAATCCCATCTCCAATAATAATTTTCTCAAAGTTGTTTTGCCACCAGAAAATCCCACATCCTCATTTTTTCTGACTTCCACGATCAAAGAATCTAATGTCACATGTTCACCTGCAAAGAAATGATCATCAATTCAAACAGGAACTTCAATAGAAATATACAGGTCAAGTAATTAAATATAAATTAAAACTTACCCTTTTCACACATCCCGTAAATAATTTTTCTGATGACACCTTTGCCGAAATCGTCCACTTTGTCTATTTCAGGCGCTTTTCGACTTTTTTTCTTCCTAGGAGTCCTCAATTCATGAATGTTCTGTTTATAATACCTAAATACACATAATTCATAGTTACACTTTTATCAATTGCACAATAACCGTCATTAAAGTGTAATTATAAAATTATAAAAGCTTACTTTAAAACCGTATTTTTGCTCAGATTTAGCAGTTCTGCTGTGAGCATAAGAACAGATCCTGCTTCAAGTCTTCCTTCACGCTGCATTTCTTCAATTTTCCTGGCAACGGATATAATGTCTTCTTGTCGCTGGCGTGAACAAGGATGCACTTTGCGCCCACTCCGGCTTCTCATTGTTCACAATCGTGATACAATTGCACAAAAAAGCACGAAATATCACGAAAAGCTCCCAAACACAGGTTGCAAGTCGCCACACAGCACAATCGTGATACAATTGCACACAAAAGCACGAAATATCGCGAAAAGCTCCCAAACACAAGTTGCAAGTCGCCACACACTACAATGCCGGAACACGTGCTCTCTCGACTACGTATCTCACATTCAAGACTCGATTTTAAAACAAACATAATACTTATCACATAAAAACTACATTCAAAATCATTTTTATAAAAAAAAAGAATTTTTACATTAGAGCACAAAGCTCTGCACTTCCTAATTTCAATTATTTCTCGTGGCGTACTATATTTTCGTCGGACGAGGACATCACAGCAGGGAGCGTCGTGGCTTCTTACAAGTTAGCCAACTGCAAACGAACGAATGGAGGAAGAAGAGTCTATTAAGTTCAAGGACACAACGACCACAGAATCGTCAGTTGTGTTGCCAGCACTAGCTGTCAAATCATCCCATCCTTAGAGAGATTCTTCTCTACCTGAAAGATCCTGCTTCCTGAGAATTTTAAGCTCGCTTCACGAGCATTCTTGATAACAAGCTTACTGCACATACGTGCTGCTGCTGAAGGTGGTACGTCGGGTAGTAGGCGTGTTAGAATATATATAAACTTGTAGAATTATATACGTATTGTAGGGAAAGTTATGTAATGCTTCGCGAAAAAACAGCGGATTTTCGACAGAAAAACTGCATTATTGGGCCCTGATAACGAAGAAGTGGATAAATCCAGTTTCTAAATTAAGAAAAAAAAATTCTCTAAGTTGCGGTATAGACAGAATACCATTTTTGTGGGTCCTTAACATCGATAAACCAATTGACGGTAAAACGTCCGCCTGTCCGTGTCTTCTGTATAATTTGCTGAGAATACTGTGTCCTTCAAATTTATTTGTTTGTTTCATTGGTCAAAGTAAGAAATGATTTCTTCTCCTGACTAGCGAAATAAACTCAGATATGCATCACAGATGTTTTGTTTGAATTGGGCGTTTTCAAGTAATAATTGTGGTTTTTAGTAACGCACAATATGCAATAAAGCAGCACAATAAAGTATGTGCTGTTGAGCACCACTAGTTTATAATAAAATAACATTGAGGTTAACTTAAAAAAAAAACATATTACTGAATCAACGAGCAATTATGTCAATTTACGACTTTATTTCCTGCTTCTGAACCTTGTGTCTTATCAGTACTGAGAAATCGCAAATATCTTTTCTTTTCCCACAAGCAAAACTCGGCGTTACGATATGAAACTAGTTGCAGCGCCAAGTTATGCTTGCCAGATATAGCCTTGCGTTAGTGGTGTCGTCGACGTGCTGACTACTGCATCTCTCTCGTGCAATAGTGCAAACAAGTCGCAGGTATGTTCTTATATTTTACTTCCCGCTATCTCATAGAAAAATATCGCCTCTTTCGATATTTGTTTTGAGCAACACATTTTACATTTTTACTAGAAGTTAGCAATTTTACGAGCAACACATTTTACATTTTTACGAGAATAACCACAATTTTCGAAAAAGTTGTCGAGTCAATTTGAGGACCCTGCTGCGTGTTTTGCGTTTCATAAGAACTTCTCATTTTTACTTTTCCGTATACGTACGTATATACGGAGAAATACGTTTACACGTTTTGGGGTTCCCTGATACCGGAAAAGTGTTTTTTTCAAAACGTCCGTCTATTGGTCCGTAAGCCATTGGTAGGATTTTTTCCAAATTAAAAACAAAAACAAAAAACCTCTCCATTTGGCTCGAGACGAAGCTTTGAGATTTTGAAAAAATTCTTTAAAATTTGGGGGTACTTTACATGAAGCCCTCCCGACATTTTCAAAATTTTCTCAAATACGGCTCCAATTTTTTTATCTTGTAAGATAGAGTAACATACACTTATAAAGGTGCCACAGGTTCGATTTTCAGGTTTAAATTTTGAATTTTCAAAAATTGGAAAAGTTTGAATTTTTTAAGTGACTTCCTACAATTACAAAATTAAAGATGGAGATTTTTTCTTCAAATGAAATATATTGTTCATAATCAGTTCTTTCATTTTGGTCATGTACATTTTTTTGAAAATTTTAGTAGTTTTCGCGCAATATTGCGACCAATATGTGCAATTTTCAAAAATTACAAAAACAAGATTTTCAAAACACCAAAAACGGCTCCAGATATTTTCTTCGAACGTTTTGTTCGATTACTGTTAAATGCACTGTATCTGGCGCATTTAGCGCTAAAGTAATATAAACGCAATTTTCATGTATTCTTTAGAATTTTCAAAAGTTACACAAGTTTTTTAGTATAAGAGAACTAAAAAAGGCGAATATTCGGTAACGTTCAAAGCAAATTTTCTCGAAAACTATGAAAATTTACCCCCAAAAATCTCCATAATAGAAAAGAGTTCTCCTCGATATTCCGAAATCTTGATTTCGTCCAAGGTATGTGGAGCATGAGAAATAAAAAATCATAAAATGAAGCTCTTTTTAGTTAAACACTGAATAAAAAATGTCTTTTGCACAAAAAGAAAAGTAAACCACATTAATTGAAAAAGTCTCTAAATATTTCGTCTGATAACAGTTTGTCTAATTTTTGTAAGTATTACCAAAAATGTTATATTTTTTTTGATCCCTTGCTTAAAAAGTGGCAGATAAATTGTTTTGAAATTTTACAAGAACGTTGTTAAACAACGAGTTTGTTTTGACCAGGTCGAATATATCATTCTCTCTTCGACCACGGTACAGTGCAGTTCGCTCTTATCGCAGTCGATATCGCTCCGCGCAGGACAGGCTGCCTCAGAGTTCTTATCTTACATTGAGGCAACCGAGTGACTATAGTGTTCGTGATAGTGTTCGTGTACAAACAGCTCTGATCACAACTAGCTAAGAAAAGATTAAAGATTAATGGCCTATGCCATTAATCCAGACACAGGGCAAACAATATCTGAAGCCCTGCGCATCGTCCACAACGGCGACAACGGTGTCGTTTCACCAGTGTCACCAATACCAGCAAGCGGCGAGGCCATGGATATAAGCTTTGCTGCGACGCCAGTTCCAACCAGCACCGAGGACAGCAACAACCCTGCCTACCTCAGCCAGATCTACGTGTCGTCATCACTCCCACCATCACAACCTGCTCAGGCGCAGAAAAGGTCAGTCAGTGATAGTGAAAGTGATTCCGAGAGTAAGAAAATGAATCGGACCAGTAACAATACGAGTACAAAATCAAAAAAACCCACTGAGTTTCAATACAATGTAACATAAATACAACATAAACTGGAAAGAATTTAGAAAAATCATAATTATCAGAACCCCCAAATTCAGGAATCTAAAAACGCCTTTAGAAATAGAAAGTTCAATAGCATTATTAAACAATATAGTAACCAGTGTTATCGTTCAGCAACAAAGTAACATAGCACATAATAAACCAAAAACACATAATAAATTGCCAGATCCCATAATAACCATATTAAAAACCAGAAACAGAACAAGAAGACTTTGGAACAATAATAGAAATCCCCAAATAAAAAAAGAGCTTAACATCCTAAACAAGATAACCAAAAACGCAATTAAAGAACACCGACACTCTTCTTACAACTCTTTAATTAAATCCCTAAGCACAACCAACAACTCACTTTGGAAATTTACTAAAACAATGTTAAGAAAGCAAAGCACCATCCCTCCGATAAGCACGCCATCTGGGAAAAAAATGTTCCCCCATAGACAAAGCCGAAGCATTATCTGACTTCTTTGAAAGTACTTTTACGCTTAATAACATTCCAGCCCACACAGAAAATATACAAATTGCAAACTCTGTCTCCGCTCCGAACTATAATGTTCCACAAAAAACAAAATTCATATCACCAAACGAAATTAAGAATTTAATAAAAAATCTCCCCTCAAAGAAAGCCCCTGGACATGATAATATTAACAATAAAATTATAAAATACCTACCCACTCCAACAATAGCCTTCATAAATAATATTTATAACTCAATATTAAGAATTGGTTACTATCCAATACTTTAGAAAAACTCAAAAATTATTCCTGTCCCAAAGCCAAATAAAAATCACAGTAATCCAGAAAGTTACAGGTCAATCAGTTTGTTGCCAACTCTGTCAAAAATTCTTGAAAAATGAATTCTGAAAAGATTAAACAATTATTTAAACACGACACAAAACATACCCAAACATCAGTTTGGCTTTATTAATCAAGTTTCCACTTCACACCAACTTCTTAGACTAACTGAACACATCCATTCAGCATACCAAGATAAAAAGCACACAATAGCAACCTTCCTGGACATATCACAAGCCTTTGACAGAGTTTGGCACCTAGGCCTTATATTTAAACTGCAAGCAATTGGAACACCACTCTACCTGGTCAACATTATAAAACATTTTTTAACAGATAGAACATTCACAGTGACAGTAGAAAAACACAATTCAAACCCCCGTAAAATACAAGCAGGCCTTCCACAAGGCTCCCCACTTTCACCAACTCTATTTAATATCTACTCGTCAGATATCCCGACCACAAACCAGACCCACATAGCACAATTTGCAGACGATACAGTAATTTACAAATCCAGCCATTCAATTAAAATCATTAGTGAAAAAATACAAAAACATCTAGACAAAATAGATAACTGGTCAACAATATGGAAAATTAAACTAAACCCAACAAAATCCACTGCCAAAATATTCTCGCTTAAGCACTTGTACACTCCCTCCCCCTTTACAATCAACAACACAATTCCATGGACTCCTCACTCTCAAACAGTCAAATACCTTGGGCTAAACCTAGATACAAAACTGAACTGGAACTCCCATATTACAATCAAAACTCAACAAGCAAAATGCAAAATAGCCCAATTAAAACCTCTAATAAACTCCAAAAGCTGCCTATCAATAGACAATGCTACAACAATATATAAATCTATAATCAGACCATTAATGTTATACGCCTGCCCCGTATGGACAAACGCATCAGCCACAACCATAAATAAACTGCAAATAATACAAAATAGATTTCTCCGTTTAGCAACTCACGCACCATGGTTTATATCCAACAAACAACTACAAAAAGAATTAAATATAAAATCCATCATCAAACACATAGCCCATCTCTCCAATAACTTTTATTCAAATATCAATTCTATACCACACATCAGCCAATACAACCTCGCCTCAACAGACTATACTCCAACACGAATAAAAAACCGTTACCCTTTAAATGCCTTCCTAAACATATTTTCCAACAATTGTGAAGAGTAGGTGCAGATTGAAGCTTCCTACCCCTTCCTGTAGCTAGAGTTAGTTTTTAGATAGGTAATAAGAATATTTGTAAGTCATACAATACATATGATAAAGTGATGTAACTGAACTATGTACTTCCGAATGAAAATAAATAAAATTAAATAAAAAATAAATAAATAAATAGGTCGAATATATGAATATGGCAATCATTGAAGATCAAGGTTTGGAGATAAACCCGTAACTACTGTCGCCAAGTCAATTTGACCCGAGACATTTTCTCTTTTTATTTTAGGAGAAAATTGTGAGTTACTTATGATACTATTTCCATGTAAACTTTTCTTATAAAGCCTACATTTAGAGCGTGCAATGATAAATGCCCTTGACCTGTTTCTCTGACCCAACTCCAACGCTAGTGTTCCTGTGCATTTGGAATTGGCGGATGTGCAAGCGAGCCGCCTTCTAACTTCGCGGCTAATTTTAGGCAAGTTGTGAATACAGCCTCCGGTGGATAAAAGTACAAGTGGCCATTTTTGGAACATTAGTTAAGAATAAACAGTACCCTTCTTTGGCATTCTTGCCAAGAAAAAAAAGAGGTAAGTTCAAGCTTCATTGGTTTTACAAAGAAGGTGAAAATGACATCTTATGTACCAGCCAATAATTCCTAAATATTGATTAGAAGTTATTTCTCCTATTCAAAAGAACAAGAATATTGACGAACACAAAGGCCCTCTGCAGAAGCCACAATTTGTAACTTTGTACAATTATATAGGTGGAGTGGCACTTGCGACCAGTTCGTGTACCGTACCAGTACCGAAAAATTGGTTGACGGCAAAACGTCTCTGTCCGTCTATGGTTATGGCTAGCGCCTACACCGTTTAGGCGATTTTCTACGAAATTGATGTTCTCCGATGTATCTGAACCAACTAGAGGCTTTGCGATTTTGAAGCCGATATTTGGATAGCGTGCAGGACAGACTGGACTGGGCTGGGCCGGTACAGACTGGACTGGGCTCAGAGAACAGGAAATCGTTGCGGGTCAAATAGCAGACTCGTGTCTATACGACGGCAGAAGCTGGACGCCCTCTGCCAGTTCGTTCTGCCCACAATGATCTTTCCACTGAGGATGGGAAGGTATGCCAAAAATAAGCTGAATGTAATGGTCACGGCGATTAGGGCAAACGTGAAGGAGTTTCTCTCCCTTCCTGAACGCGCATCAACCTCCTTTACCTACGGCCACAGGGAGGATGGAGCTATCGGAATGCAATGCTTGAGCGCGGAGGCAGACTTCTGGGCAGTCGACTCTGCGTTCAAAATATTGACTTGCCGAGATACTAACACTAGAGAAGCAGCTCTACAAGACGCAGTTGAGGAAGCGGCGAACTGCCTTGAAAGTGAGCCAGGCATACCTTCCCTCCTACGCTACCTAAACAATGAGAGAACAAAACGCAGCTATGGTCCGCTTACATTCTGGTCGCGGGCAAGGCAGGCATCCAAACGCCTAAAAATAGAATGGAAATTCACAGAAATAGGGAACACCCACACTCCTGACATCACACTTCCCCACACCTTCCCCCTACCTGCGTACGAATGGACGAAACCCCCGCTGGGCCCGACTGGGCGCAGCATAGCGAAGCCGCGAGGAGCGACCCCTAGCACTCCCTCTCCTGTCGGGGCCGTCGACCCGGAGCTGATACCAACCGTAGGAGCGAGTGCGGGCGGCGCCGCCGGTGTGGCGTCCCACCCCCGAACCTTCTCGACCCGATCGGGCTGCAGCAGCACCGCCGGGGATAGTGGTGCCCTCAGAGACTCCGCCACTACCTGCGGTGATGCAGTCACCTGCCGACTGGGGACGAACACGGGGGAGGGGAATGGAGATGAGAACAGAGTGACATTGAGCGCCAAGGACCGGTCATCGCTGGTGAGACGCCTACGTGACGCTTTCCATAGGGCACACTCCCAGCGCTGGCTGGAACAGCCCGCCCAAGGCATATATGCAAGCGCTCTCAAAGGGTTGGGGAAGGAATCTACTTACTTCTTACAGTCTGGCCGGAACAAGAAAATTCCCACCTATAAGTTTCTGTTTCCGGCCAGGATCAACTCCTCTCCAGCTCTCAACTGCTGCCCAGGTAACGTGACGAAAAGTTGTAGAATGAAATGTACGTGGAACAACGGGCAACAAGCGCCCGAGAACATTGGTCACGTTACCACGGGGTGCCGCTACCTGTCACCTTTATGGAACGCCCGACACAACAACATCGGGGCCATTTATAAAGAAGCAGCCATTGCAAAGGGGTGGCAGGTGCTCCGGGAGAATCAGGCAGTGGTGGGCAGCAATCGCCCTGATCTCGTACTCGCGCGGGGCAGAATGGCACTCGTGGTAGACTTCGCGGCGGCTGACGCACGAGAGGGCAAACTTGAGAAGAAATTAGAAGAAAAACGCCGAAACTACGAAGCCACCTGCGCCCACCTCATTACCGTCGGTTACCACAGCGCCGAAGTACTCCCGCTTGTGATAGGGGCACTGGGAGAATGGTGTGCGGGTAGTGACGCCGCACTAAAGAAAGTTGCGGATGACCACAAGCTAAAAGCTTTAAGGGAAAAAATAGTCACTGAGGCCATTGATGGCAGTGCGGCATGCTACTACACGCACACCGGCAATTACACCTGGCCCCGCGTGAGTTCAAACAGATAGCGCGGGACAGAGTCCGCAGAGGCGCCCTCCTCCACCCCATGCCACAGGAAGCTAGCTGCGAAACAACAAATAAGATCTGCAACACCAGACGACAAGCTGGAGTCCCTGCCTAGATCTCGAATAGATTTATGTATTATAAAAAATATATGTATATATAATAGTCGTAGAAGTAAGAATTTACACTAAGCCAGACGGCAACTGAAATGTATAAATGTATATATGTATGTATAAATGTATATATTAGATTAAGAAATAAATATTTGTGTTAAAGAGAATGGTGCAGGTTTTATGTACGTTGTAATCCTTGATTTTTCTAAAATTGCAATAGGGCAATTTTTTGCGGCTTTCCAACAACTACCATCTTGAAGACAGGAATTATTTTCCTTAATAAAGAACAAATTAATTCTTAAAATAAGTTCTTCGAAATATAAGTACTTTTCGCGTAATGTTGCGTGAAATGTAGGCTACTTTAAATTTTTTAAAAACATTTTTCTGAAAAACGGCGCCAATTTTTTCTTTAAAGTTTCTTCTCGTAAATGACGGTAAAAAATGTGGTTCTTGTCTCATTTCAGGCAAAAATTTTCGAAAATTACAAAAAGTTAATATTGCAAACTAGAAACTTGAAGATAAAGATTTTTTCGTGAAAGAAAATCTGTTCTTTAAAAACGGTCATGAACAATCTTCGAAAAAATAGTTGTTTTCACGAAATTTTCTGGTTGAATTTTATGCAAATTATAAAGAGAATATTTTATTTTCTAAAACTGTTCCGTTTTCTTTCCGTTTAAAAAACAAGGGACGCTTAAAACAATGATGTAGTTATCATTTTCATTGATTTCTCTAAATTTCGGAAAATTGCAATTTGGAAATATTGGGTTGAAACAATAAGATTTTTAAATGTCGGCCCGAGTTCGCACTGTAAAAATAGCCCATGAATCCCAACAAGATTTCAATAGTTGATGCAAACATTGGCAAGCAATGGATTCCAAATGGAAACATTGCTTTGTTAGCCTTATATTCAGTAACATCAACAAACATTGACATAGAAGATAATAATTCCCCCTTGTAGAACTACTACTTTCGTGATTGTTGATCGGATAATGTGCTTGTCGAAGAGGGATACCTATCTGTTTCCGCAGGGACCCCATGTTTCAAGGGCAAGGGCATAGGGGACTTTGCCAAGCAGCTGACCTGGCTGTATGATCCAGGTCCTTGGTGGGCTCTGAGGAGGGGAGCACAAAGTTGGCTGCGCGCCCGCTCGCAACAGCCTGGCCGAACATCCGTCTGCCTGTCTGTCCGTCAGTGAACACCACTAGCGCCTAAACCATGCGCAGGATTTTTTACAAATTGAAGAAATTCCTGTCCATCTGGATCGAGTCGAAGCTTTGAGATTTTGAAAAATATTCTTCACGATTTGGGAGTACTTTACACGAGTCTTCCGGACACTTAAAATTTTCTCAAAAATGGATCCAATTTTTTTTAAATGTCTTGTAAGAATAGAGTAACGTACACTTATAAAAGTGGAATAGGTTAACTCTGAATTTTCAAAAATTTCGAAAGTATGATTTTTTTTCGGTGTCTTCAA
This sequence comes from Gryllus longicercus, assembly GCA_038098605.1. Lineage (NCBI taxonomy): Eukaryota > Metazoa > Arthropoda > Insecta > Orthoptera > Gryllidae > Gryllus > Gryllus longicercus. The sequence continues at coordinate 529,870 of JAZDUA010000132.1, forward strand.
ACTTAAACTACAAAATTAAAGATAGAGATTTTTTCTTCAAAGACAATTTGTTCTTCATAGTAAGTTGTTTCATTAACGACATGTACTTTTTTTGAAAATTTAGTAGTATTCGCGCAATAGTGCGTGCAATATGTGCAATTTAAAAAAATACAAAAAACAGATTTTAACAAAAACGGCTCCAAAGTTTTTTTTTAACTTTTGGTAGGAATTGTGCTAAATGTGGGGTGACATAAACGCCATATTGCTCTATTCTTTTGTTTTTCAAAAATTACAAAATTATAACTTTTTTACTTGTTTCTCATGTTAATATTTATATTAGCGGCAATTTATTTACATTATTTTATTTATGAGTACATGTGCTTTAAATAATGTCATATAAAATTTCTCGAAAACTCAACCGTTTTCTATGAAAACTAGCTCGAAATTCCGCATTTTCAGAAACGCTATTGGTATAAGTTGTTCCATTTAAGTAAGAAATATGGAAGTATTTGGCGGTGGGGGTGGAAACATTAAAAACCGATCTCTAAAATTTTCAAAGAAAAGGCTCCGACCGATCTGAACGAATTCGAGGTCCTATGAATTTGAAAGAGATTATTTGATTTTTAAGGGTACTTTACATGAAGCATGAATTAGGACATTTTCAAACTTTTCCCCCAAATGGCTCCAAAGTTTTAGTAAACTTTCTTTCAATAGCGTAAAAAGTCTTAAAATTGGCACGGGAATATTTTTTGTTGAAATCTCTGATTTTTAGAAAACTGGAAAACTTTAAACTTTTTTTCGACCCCTTTCTACAACTACTTTATTTAAGTTTGATTTTTTTTTCTTAATACAATCTGTTGTAACAAACCTCTCTTGCGTCAATGACTTCATTTGACACGTTATTATTTCACAAAATAGCAACACAGTTTTTCCAATATTCATCGAATTCATCTCATTGTTATCGTTTGTGATGACTGTACGATATAGATAATATTCTTATGAAAGAAACAGATTGAAGGAAGGTAATAAATTTAACTTAGGAGTAACAAACACACTCCCTTGCAGTACGAAGTTTTGATTACTATCTATAGTATTCAAAATTGAATGCTAATTTCAGTGTAATCAAAGCGAGCTTGTGCTAACTTATTATTGATTTTACGGCTGCTGTAAATACTGTAACAGTTAAATTTATTTCTGTTTGTTTCATTCGTAAAAGTAGGAAACGATTGCTGCTCCGGACGCTCGAAATAAATGCAACGTTTGAATTGAACGTTTTCAAGTAATAGCTGAAGTGTTAGTTGTGCAGAAATTGCAATATTTCTATATTACGTAACTCTTTCCAATAAAGCAAGAAAGTATGTGATGTTGCGGCATCACTGGTTTATTTTAGTACCTGGGTAAATTTTTTTTTTCATTTTTTCTTATTCACCTCTGTTGCTTCTTATATAGTATATAATGAGGACAACATTGCATTCCCAAACATAAAAACGAGATAATGGTGTAATAGTTTCGTGTAGTGCGCATCTTTTTTTCACCTTCAACATTATCTGAGAAAATATCGCAGATTGTATTAATTACTGACGTGTCGAGAGATAGAAGGCAAGGACAACTATACTTACTGTTATAATTGTGTGTATCCTCTTGATAATCTTCAGAAACATTTCCATAGCCAAGTGTATACTTTTCTCTTGAAATAATTTATTCACTAGACTGGATTTTCATGCACTTCCAAAGGCTAAAATATGCCTGCAAATATACATACAAGCGGTCTAATCAACTAAACTAGCCCCACGTTGGGCGCCAAATGTAAACATAAGCGGTCTAATCAACTAAACTAGCCCCACGTTGGGACCAGCCAAATGTAATATAAAGCGGGGGAGGGCGCCAGGTTCAGCTCCTGAAATGTGGCTGGATGGAAGTGTTGGGAGGTCATGAATTATACCACTGAGTCATTTATAACAAATAGTAGTTTATTCCTGGCACCATGAGCTGCCAGGGAAGTTACAGGTCGCAAAGGGCGACGCAAGTTTCTTACTAACTCTACTCTGTGAGCTCATTGCCCTAATTACTAATAGACTAATTCCCTTAAGGCTAACATATTAGGCTTAATCTCTAATGACACATGCAATCCATCATCTATGATCTGCAGGGCCTGAGCGCGGCCACTATAAATTGCTCGCCGTGAAATTGTCCTGCGAGGCAGCTTCTCCTCGTAGCTTTCACCGCTGGCTGTGCTGTCTCCACGAGTGGGCCGGGTGGCAGCCCTCGGAGGCAGGGGCGGCGCGCGGTCCCAGGTCACCGACCTTCCGCGACGCGTCGTTCCTCAGCTGGCAGCGTGTGCGATGGCGGAGTCGCTGGACTGTGCGGACTCAGCCGGTCGAGGAGCCACGGGCGCTGGCGTAATACGATGTGGGCTATCAATGGGCCCGGCGTAAAAAGGCGGCAAAGGCCGACGGGCCGATGCGGAAATAGCACGGGATCCACTGATCTCCCGCCTGAGTTTCCTCCGCGACAAGTCCACTGGTTGCGTTCAAAATAAAATCAAACTTTACTCTGGGAAAGTATTTCCCAAGTCGCGTTCCGATTCCTCTGCTCCGGGAAGTCTTTCCCTACTCGCGTCCCGATCCTCATTAATTTTCCTTCGTGCACCCCGTTTTTAAGAAAACTCCCTTTCCCCTTCCCAAAATGTTTCTAACTCTGTAAGTTTACCCCTTCCCTCATAGCGAAGCTTCCCATTGGCTGAGGGTAACTGCGTTTCAGCATTCTAATTTACCAATCATGTGGCAGTGTTCCAGTAATTTTCCAGAGATCGCTCTCTGTCTAACTCCGGCTTCTCTTCTCTCGCTCACTTCCTCAGTCAACGGTTCCAGAAGCTTCTGGCAGCTGTCTGGACACGTGTTCATGCAGGAGCGCATTTTCACGGGCCATAAACGGTCGGCTAAAAGGGCTAATCGGCAGCCTGCTGTGTTTAATTTGTAAATAGCCCCTGTGGGGATTCGGGTGCCTTACCCAAGGCGCGTGCCAAACGAGTGCGGGGGCGGGCATTGTCCGAAGGGGGACCGGCTGACGGCTGAGAAAGGTTCGTTCACGACGCGTCGTAAATGTGTCTTCCTCTTAATCGACACCCGTGCCAACTCCTTCGGGACTCCGCATTCCTCCCCGGGTGGCGGCGGAGAAAGGGGGCGCGAGGGTGTGTATTGTTCGGTAGGGTTTCGGCCAGGGGGCCAGTATGTTTTTTTATGATGGGCAATAAACGGGTCCGCCTCTGAAAAGGGTCTGAGTGCGGTCGGGACAAGCCCTGCTGCGTGACAAAGGCCTTCGTGACCCACTTCTGCCGCGACGGAGGCTATCTCTCGATGAGATTATTATGTTGTTATTGGCGACGCCACAATAAAATTATACTAATTGATTGGTGACGCCACAATACACATACAGGTTAAACATTGTGTGCAACATTTGCATTTGGAGATAATTTAATTTCACAATAAATTACAGGAGATGCCTCAAAATATTTTAATTTTTTTTGCAGTCTGATTGTTATTAGCGTAATCTCACTTTTCGGTGAAATAATCCCACTGATGAAGTTGATAAACTAATTCAAGATTTGTAAATCTCTCACTAGACTATACAATTCATTTCAAGTTTCCTTGTTTGGGTGATGTTTTAAATGCATAAAATGTGTGCTTAAGAGAAAATTGCCGTTTTGAAAGGAGAAAAAGTTTTTCATACTTTGAAAATGAGACTACAGCATTAAGTTTTAACAGGATATTCAAAATTTCCTGCAGATAATTAATTAGAAATCAATTCTTTTATTCCTGAAACAATTTGACAGTTACTCAGTGAAATTCTTGCGGAACACTATTTCGAGGGGCAAAGATATTCTATGGTATTATTCTATGGTGTTATTCAAAGGTGTTAAGTGGGGCTTTGGTGCCCCAACTTAAATGAATGTTTGTCCTGTGGTGTGGTTTAGACGAATTATGATCAATACATCTTTCACTGATAATAACGATGCAACGGATATACAAACAGATAATCGGACAACCGGATACACAAATAAACTGATAAATAATCCCCAAAATGAACATTCGTATAGATGGACAGATGGAAAGACGAACTGATGATGACATTGGCGGACGGTAGAGCTCGTTAATCCTCGATAGTATTCGACAGTACCATACTATCAAAATTATCGAATACTATCGGAATCAATTTTTAATAAATGTATACATTAAGATAGTTCATCTTTAATTACCAATACTCCAGCAACGTAATTCATCTTCTCATTAAATGTAAATAAAACAGATCACTGTTTCAAACACTAAATCAACATCGTGTTTTTTTAATAAGAGAAAGAAAGATAAAATTAGTTAATTAAATTTGGTTAATTCAAAATCAGGGATTGTGGATTCTTGATACAGAAAAATCAATTGATGGCAAAACGTCCGTCTGGCGTCCTTTCGTCTGCTGTTAATACAAGCACCTAAACCATTCATGCAATTTTCTCCGAAACTGATATTCTCCGATCGATCTGAACGAATTCGAGGTCCTATGAATTTGAAAGAGATTATTTGATTTTTGAGGGTACTTTACACGAAGCATGAATTAGGACATTTTCAAACTTTTCCCCCAAATGGCTCCAAAGTTTTAGTAAACTTTCTTTCAATAGCGTAAAAAGTCTTAAAATTGGCACGGGAATATTTTTTGTTGAAATCTCTGATTTTTAGAAAACTGGAAAACTTTAAACTTTTTTTCGACCCCTTTCTACAACTACTTTATTTAAGTTTGATTTTTTTTTCTTAATGCAATCTGTTGTTCAAAGACAGATCTTGAAATAAGGTTATGTAAACGTTTTCAAAAATATAAGTAGTTTTCGCGTAATTTGAGTTAAATATAGGTACTTTTTAAACTGATTATTTTCTCGAAGAACACTCCAAATATTTTCTCTAAATTTTCTCCCCTTATGTATTAAAGGCGGTAAAATGTGATGTTACTCCCATTTCAGACGAACTCTCTGTATTTTAGAAAATTGCAAGAAGTTAACATTGCAAAATTAGAAATTTTTAAAATAAGAATTTTAAAAAAGGTCATGTACAATGTTTTGAAAAAAAGAAAGATTTTTCGCGTAAATTCTGGTTGAAGTTAATGCAAATATTAAAAGAAACATTTTCCCAAAACCACTTCAATTTTTTTCTTCAATTTTTCCACGGATAGGAGAAGGGACGTTCAAAGGAATGACGCAGGTCTCATATTCGTTGAACTCTGAATTTTCGAAAGTAGCAAAAGCTAGAAATAATGCGAGAAATTGTGTGCTGTTGTAGCACCATTAATTTTTATAATCTTCAAATGTACGCATCAATAGTCTGTTATTACAGTGTGATGAATAATATCGTGTTATTTACATTCGAGAGACAATGAAAATTCATAAATGGAGATTCATTGGATAATATATGACATGTTATTCATAGAATTATGAAACGTTTGATGAGATTGAATATTTGGCAACATACGTCATGTATACGTGCGGTAGATCAGAGCTTTAGTCGACAACAATTTTTCAATTTCGTTTTTTCTCAAGGAAAATAATTATTATTCAAGAAATTTTACCTTCTTCACAACAAAGCATTAAATGCACTAAGTATAAGGACGTGTATTTAAATCCAAATTATTATATGAATTCCACGAGGAGGATTCTAAAAAAAGTAAATATTGAGACTGCAAAATTTCCGAAGTAAATGTAATAACTCAGGGTAGTTTGCATTTAATAAAGATTTAATATTTGTCTAAATTTATAAAAAAAAGTACTTGTGTTGGATTAGAAATATTATTTGTTTGACAATTTGATTATAAAAATACAGTTAATTAGTATGCTACGGAAGCCCAAGAAACAAAGCTTTCTATAATGTTACAAAAAAAACAACAACAAAAAACAATTCGGTTGTACCTATATCATAAATTGAGCGTGACCTACAAAACGCAATTTATTTACCCATGAAAAAGAATGTTGGTCTGTTTGAGATCGATAAACGCCGACACCATTTGACCGATCTCCAATAAACTTGGTTTATCTCAGTGTTTTTTCATGGAGGGTTTTATGCTGTTCACTTTGTGGTAACGCTCCACAAGATAGCGCTACAGCACAAGATGGCGATTGAATTAAAAGCAATCCCCAATCCATCTGAGCTTCATGTTGTTCGGCTTTTCCGTGTGCCGCGGGGCGGGGTCGAGCAGAGCAGAACAGGACGAGCGGGCGGCGCGGGATGTAGACGGGACGAAAGTAATGCTGAGCGAGGAGACGGCGGCGAGGGGGCGATTGCGGCAAGAGAACAACCAGGTCGTAGCAGCTCTGACGGAGCGGTAAGACGGCGGCTGGGGGTAATTCTGCTAATAAGTTATAAAAATACTCATTGCAAAATAAATTGTGAAAAGAATCGTGTAAAAGTGTATGGATTAATTGATTGATTGATTGAATAGTGATTCCGGGAGCTTGTGTTTTCATCGAGAGGTGGCGGTGGTCTTCCCCCACTGGATGAGATCCGGCGCCGACCTACTATGGGCTAGCGGAATTTCTTCAACCAGATATCTCCCATTAGCGGGGCACCGCTCCAGCCGAGACAAAATCTACTCATGACTTCCTAGGCTTCCGCGGCCAGAGTCATGATTTGAGCTGTCCGGGTTGAGCGTCGCGTAGAAGGCTGAAGGGCCGACGTTTCGACGACATATCGCGGTCTTCTTTAGGCTTCTTTTGTAGTAAATTATGGAACCATACGCAGTATATAAACATTTTAGTAGAAAATGGAGTCCAGAAATGAAGTTCTCTCCCCTTGTTCTAGGCTGCGTACACATGTGGGATAGCCGAATTTTGCATGACAATATTATCAAGATTCGCTGTTTCTGGGGGAGCATTTACATTATTATAGAATTCACGCGAGGAATCTGTGCTCACGACTGACGACGCTGAAAAACATCAACATCGTAGCTTTAAGACAGGTACCCTAGGCAAAAACATGTATTTACACTTCGCGCAAGGAAGCACACAAGAAAACCAATAACGCAAATTGCTAACGCAACTACAACAAACAATCTCTAGATATTTTTGGGTAGGGTTGGGCAGCATTTAAATACTTGTATTTGAAATACGTATTTTAAATACATTTTGTATTTGAAAAACTGCATTTTTGAGTTTTCTTTGAACATGTATTTTGGAAATGTATTTAAATGCATAAATCAATGTAGTTAAACAAGAAATTCTTTAAATACAGACGAAGAAGATAACGAGGATGGTTTATTTTTGTTCGATTCCTCCAGTAAATGTGTCAATGAAACAAAATTAAAAGCTCCTCTGAGCTGTTGAAGTCTAATTCTGCTCAGTTTTAAATGATAAATCTAAATAATTAAAAATGCTGGACATTTATCCGACAATAAAAAAGATTATCCGTTATAACACTAGTTTATGTTCATCTGTGCTACTTAAGTGATTTCCTTTGCAGGTTTTATACATTCACCAACTAGGGGTTTATTGTCTGATGATTTTTTTGAGAAACTAATCGTTTTAAAAGAAAATTCCTTTTATTTATGATAGACAAATTTTTGATAACGTTTTATATCTGAAAGTGGGTACATATATTTAAGTTAAGAAATTTGTATGACTGAATTACTAATGTATTTTAATTGACAATTACAATACACTGTTGCAATAAAAAGATAAAATACAATACAGTTAATGTATTTACTGTATTTTGAATATTTGAAGTATTTTAAATACGTTTTAAGTACATTACACGTCAAAACCTAATATAGTATTTTGAGTATGTATTTAAATACTTATTTACAGAGTATTTTGGCGAAGTATTTAAATACTAAATTTTAAGTATTTTGTCCAACCTTGGTTTGGAGCAACCCAGTGTTTTCTGAACAGCAATAGTATGCGTAGGTGGCTCTTATGCGCATGCGCATAGCTTTCCTTCTCGTGTGTCGCTCGCATTCAATGGTCGTCAAGTGCACAGATATCTTGAGCACCTTATCAGATTTAAAACCTGTCGAGACCGATTCCAATGAGCGACCTTTGTGCAGCCCGCCTGACGTTTCGTGGAGGCAAACGGGAAGGCAGAGATAGAGCGCCTGTGAGCTGGCACGCCCTGCCGGCGACCAGCAGAACCCAAAGAGCCGAATTGACTCGGAAGTCGCTTGGTTAAGTCTTTATGTCAAACGTTCGAAAAATATCTGAAGCTGTAATTTAAAATTCAACGGTTTCGGGTCAAAACGCTACAATATTTGTTAATATCCGGAAAATGATCTTCCGAGAAGCGTTCATTATCACCTTTTACTCCAGCATACACAATTACGTGTACTGATTTCATGAGTAGAGAAGTAAGTCTTTACCGGACTTCATTGGTAGTCATCTAAAGATTTTTCGTTCTATAGTAATTGAATACGTGGCTCCCTCACTCACAGTTACACTACTCCAGGTTCACCAATTGAGTCTGTCGACAAGTCCCCATCTCCTGGTGGATTGATTGATTGTTTTTTTCGTGTTTTCGGGAGGCGTTAACTTCTATAGTCTTGTAAGTGTAGTGCATGTGTTTGCATCGAGATGTGGCGGTGATCTTCCCCCGTTGGATGGCGAAATCTGGCGCCGATCTACCATCGGCTAGCCGGCCGCTAAAATTCTCCTCCAGACAACGGCTGAATTCGACCTACATAGCTGACAAGACAATGTCGAAAATCCTGTCACCGTAGGGACTCCAACCTAGAACCTCTAGGTCAGAGGGACTGCCCTGAGCCATCTCAGACGGCACTTGGGGGGGGGGAGTGACTTATCATTTTCTTTGGTGATTCATCCAAAACATTCTAAAAAAATCTCCAATGAAAATCTTATTACAGCGCCCTGGTTTTCGAATATTTGAGTACTTGCGCGTAATTTAGCGTGAAAATATTGGCGAAAAAGAACTTGCTGTTTTAGCACCACTAGTTAGTGTTAGTGACGAGTTCACATGTGAGAAACTTCCGGAAAGAAGTTGGGAAAACAGAGATAATTTATTTATGGTCTCCCTTAATTTAAATTTACTTTTAGAAAGATTGGTGTAGTTTTATTAATATTTTAATTTTAACATTTCACCTACAGAATACTGGGTCAGGATCCGAATATAATAATATAATACTATGTGCCACACAGAAAAAAATCGAGCTATCTTCGTTTTTATTTTAATTTCTATAATTAATATTTAATAAGATTAATTCAGTCTTTGGCAAATTGATTAAAAAATAGGCATTCGTTTTGAGGAATAATATAGAAGACAAGTAAAGATTCAATGAAAAGTACTTGTTTTACAACTATTTTTTCATTCCTTGTGTTATTTTGCTTTGGTTGCTTTGTAAGAAGTTATGTAATTACATTACATAAGGTTACATTAAATGTTACCTGAACAAATTCATAGTTTCAGATTTCGCTAGAGGATTTCCCTGTTAATATTGATTGATAAACTCGTATAATTCATTTGCTAGGTGAACACATTTCCAAAACCAACAATACAAACAAACAGTTTTTTTTGATATTCACCAATGAAATAGCTACATTAATTATAATTTCCTTCGACATCTTCGGTATTTTTAACTAAATTTTTCTTTAATATAACTTCAATATTTATCTTTATTAAATTAAAAAAAAATAGAAATTTGACGACTTATCTAGTAAATTTTTAATATTGATTTTAACAATTGTTTATAGTTCTTGTAATTTTTGATAAGGTCTGTAAGTTTTTTTAATTTTTTCTTGACACACGTCACCATACAACTCACCATCAATTATCTCTTGTAGAATAATTTAAACGTCCCTCTTATAACTCGAGTATCAAGACTTTCTTCCCCAAATTTTTCAGGTCATCGTTGATTAGACATATTCCACCGCTTCTTCAATTTCATATCACTTGTTGGCTACAAGAGTTTTTCTCCCAAAAATTCACCGTTTTTCGTGCAACATTACATCACGTTCTCTCTGCTGCGTAAGCGCAAGCGAGAAAGTAAAAGATTTTTCTTCTGAATGAAAACTGTTCTTCAAAATTTAAACTTTAAATGAGATCACGTACAATTTTTTTCAAAATACGAGGAGATTTCACGTTATTTTGCATGAAATAAAGGCAATTGTCAAAACAAGATTTTCTCACAAACATTTAACATTTGTGCTGATAGTGCTAAATACACTGAATAACATGACACAATCTCGAAGTCGTAGGCTACCGCGGCCAGAGTCATGTGCGTGATTTGGGCTGTCTGATGGTCGAAACGTCGGTAACACAGCCTTCGACGCGGCGTCACCCGGACATCCCAGATCACGCACATGACACAATCTCCTTTTTTATGAAATCTTTTGATTTTTCAAAAATTACAAAAATGTATATTTATTTATTTACGTCAAAAACAGTTAAAAACTCAGTGTGACGTGCTATGGGGAGAAGTTAATTTGAAGTTACATTTATGTCCAAAAGCAAAACAAGGTGCCATCTCAGCATTTGCTCGAGGATAAGGGATACTTTTAGAATATCTAGTTAATATTTACATTAGAATGCAAATGTCTATTTAAAACTAAATTCTCAGATACAGATATTCTTCAGGCTCCAATGCTGCGAATACATACATACTATTGCGAATCCGTATCAAGGATGCTCCATGCTCCTCATCCATCATAAATGCCTTTCATTCACCTGGTCTCATATTTACGTAACGGAGCGTTTAAAACGTTGGTGAAAGTGTATTTCGTGCAAACGAAACTTCTTGCACAAAACCTTCTTGGGCAAAGTATAATGAGTGAAGAAAGAAGAGAGTGACTTAAGTTTTTCGTCATCTCACTGAGATCCAACGTGCTTAGGAAAGCTATTAGGATGCTTCCTCTCTTTTCTTTCTGATATAAGTCAAGAAGTTTTCTGTTATTCGCTAATGATGCTTTTCAGTAGACCCGTCTATTGGTTGAGGGTAATTCCACGTTACTGAAAGGATGCAGGCATTTGCCGATAAATAGCATAATTGAGTAGACATACGTGACATCCACATCTCATTACGTTGTCCTCTACTTTGGTCATGCAACAAAACTCAATACACTTTTTCTCGCAGTGGAGCATGCCCAGAGAAAACAATTTTCTGGTAGAAAACATGCATAGTGTACGTATTTTAAACGTATGCGCATTCAGTTTGGGACTTTTTGTTTCTCTTGAAAACGGTGCTATACCCACACGTTTGTTTGAAGAACATTAAAACCAACGAAGACTTTTTACTTAACGAAATCACATTTCTCAACTTTTAAGAATTTTTGTCTCCACAAATATAAAGGTCAGAGTGTGATTCCTTCACTTTTTAGTCTGAAATATATTCATTTATCCTTTTTATTGAAAGTTAGAAACAGTAGAAAGTGTATATAACATTTTTCGAGGGAGAAAAACTACATTTAGCGATTAGAACAAAAAATAATAATTTCAGCAGTTACGGAATGGATCAAGGAAAACTAAATCAAGAATAACTAAAAATACGATCAGGATGGGGATCATTGACCCATAAGCTGTGGTACAGTACTTGTTACAGATATACTCGGCCTTAAAAACTGTTTTCCCACTACTTGGAATTGCCAAAGCACATAGTCACGCTTTGATTCCCAAACTGTGTGAAGATTCTGTTAGGGGGTAGGCTTCCGGTCCTAGTCCACGTCTTTGGAACGTGCCTACTCGAAAGTCGCCTCTACCGACTGACGATCAATATAATTTCATTCAGTGCGACCTATTTGCAATGCTCATGACATTGGAGAAACTACCTTCGCATAAATTTACCACGGTTTTTATATTTACACACAGCGTTATTTCCAATTTCTTCTTTTTTCATCCTATAGCCTAACTTTAATAATCTTGCTGGTAAGGTTAATACCTAGTAAAAATTCAGAAAAATGGTGTCTGTCACTATTTTTATTACTTAAGATCGTTTCGAATGCTTAGCGATCATAATCAGATCTAAGCTAAAAATGTATAGAAGAATCATTGAAATAAAAATTAAAACGGGAAAGTGATTGGAATTTATTTCAAGAAGTTGAATTGAATTAATGAGCAATTAAATATGTGACAATTTGAATATGTATATACAAACAGTTGAAGTATTGACTGATAATTTCTATATTCAATTTCTCAAATATAGTTAATTTCTCGTACATTCAATGCAATTTAGTGTATTCAGTTTTAAACACTTTTATGTTTAATTTCATGTTTTCATTTGTAATTGTATGATTTTTGTATATGTTTTCACTTTTGATCAGTTGATCACTTTGCGATCGAAAACATCTTAAGTAATCAATATAGTGATACCTACACAACATTGCTTTTCTGAACTATCGTCTTTTTATTTCTCTCCCATTCTTCAGAGCAAACACGGGACATTCTATTGTTGGGATGAGCCCAAAGCGGGGCCAGTTGGGATAATCCAAAGCGGCATTGTTAATTAGTTTTAATTAGAGTTAACTAGTATGTTTAAGATAGGCCTGCACTTCCGCTGCATAAGCCTAATCGGCTACAGCCCATTGCATCCCGAAAGATAAATAAACTCTCACCTCTGCAAGGTAACTGGAGGGGGTAAAATTGAAAAAGACGAGTCCAGCTGTTCCGCTTCGGCCAAATGTGTGGCAGCCCGCTTGAACGTCTTGAATAGGAGGGAGGAGGAGGAGGGAGGTTGAATGAGCGAGCTGCAACGGCGCCCTCCCCCTCCAGGTCGCAGCACTCACTGCCAAACTCGCGCACCGGGACCGTCGGCCACTGAGCACCGCACACACCGAGTCCACGGCACCCGTCGTTCGCTTTTGGGCGCCAGTCGCTGAACAACGCTCATCCTGCTGCGATGGACGTTTGGGTCTGTTTGTTGGAGCTGCTTGCGGTCGTCGTCGCGTTCAAGATATGGTACAAGTGGTCCATGGGGCGGTGTACCTCCAAGCGACGCTTGAACGGCCTCACCGCGATCGTCACCGGGGCTAACACAGGTGGGTTACATACTGGACGTTTACGCGCGTTCTTTGTTTAACACGTGAGTTGATTGGTTGTTGATTCGAGTGCGTCAGTTGGTAAGATCATTAGTCAGAAGTGCAGTTTTTTCCTCGGGAGGTGGCGGTGATCTTCCTCCGCTGGATGGTGTGATCCGGCGCTGACCTACCTCTTTGCTGACGGGGTTTTCCCCGACCACGCACCTCCCACCACCCCGAACACCCCAGCCGGGACAAAGTTGACAAAGTAGTTTTCTGAAAATGTATATTGCTAGTATTGCCTGCCAGTTCAGAAGACACTAGGTTCTCGTCTTTTTGAAATTAAGATAAAATCAAATTTGAAATATAGTAATATAACTTAAGTAATCAAGGTAAGTAATCTAACTTAAGTAATCAATATTGGTATTTCCAAATGATATTCAGCAATAATTTCAAAGTATTCGAGAAAGTTAAACCAATCTTTGGTAGGTGTATAATAGTTTAAAGCCAAACCATGGATTTTTAAGAGGCTCCCTATTAGTGCAAACAATTCATTGCTATTTCTAGATACGAATTTGGCGTACTGCGGAGCCTTCAAGAACAGAAACGTGTCGTAAAAACAAACTTTCAGATTTACTAAAAAATCAAATTATAAAACTAATTGGAATAGAAAAAACAATGTCATCAATCTTTAAACAATGTTATCAAATATGACGAACACTTATACTCCAGACTTTTGAAATTACCATTTCCTCACTGAACAAATTATCGCAAAAATGATCAAAGAATCTATTTACTCTATTTACATTACAGCGGTGACTACAATTTTATTACGTTCGTCTATTGTTGTTTGAAGTCTTCTTCTCGTAGTGTAATATAGTCATTCTAATACACAGCCAGGAACTTGACGAGCATGTCGTGCTCTTGGGCATTTCATGCAGTTTAGGATTGTGTACGGAATGGTACAGTGCGGCTTGCTATGGAAAGAATCGTATTACTTCAAACAATCAAAGATTTAAAAACAATTTCTTGTAATCAGTTCAATGGATAAACGGTAACTTAAAAAGTTCGGATTAAGTATGGTAATTAAATTTAATAAAATGTCAAATCAAAGAAGACTTTAAACCACGTTCACAAACGTTTTACAACAGTAGACTATTTGATGAACATTTATTTTACAGATAAAACATATTTTATAACTTTTTACTTTCTCTACGGAGTAGAAAGAAAGTTATGTAATGCTGCGCGAAAAACTGTGAATTTTTTGCAGAAAACTCATTACAGGGCCCTGGTAATGAAAAAGTGGATGCATCCAGTTGATAAGTTTAGAAAACAATTCTCTATCTCGCAGTGTAGCCAGAATACTTGTATTGTGGGTCCTTGATAGTGAAAAATCAAATGTCTGTCCGTCCGTCCCTCCGTCCGTCCGTGCGTCTGTCTCTTTGTAAACAACGCTAGCGGCTACACCGTTCTGACGATTTCGTCCAAAATTGATATTCCCCGATTGATCTGGCTGATACGCCGGTCCCTGGAATTTGAAATTGATATTTAAAATTCTGGGGTAGCTCACAAGAAGCTCCTGAGAAATTTTACACATTTTCATAATAATGGCTCCATAGTTTTTGTTTAAATTTTGTTGTTGTGTAGTGTAAACCGCTTTTAAGAAATGGCGCAGCTCTCATGTTCGTTGAAAACAATGATCTTTTGAAAATTGTAAACGTTCAAAATGTTTTCGGAGTCTACCTCAACTTACTACTACTTTATATTTCAATATTATTCTTATGGAATAACCGCTACTTCACATTTCAATATTATTCTTATAGAATAACTTCCACTGGTATGACACATATCGAAATATTACCTGCAAAAGATAAGTGTTAATGACTTGGACTTAAGCATAACATCGAGGCGAGTATTATCTTCTTGTCATTTTCCAGCATCTTGAATGACTCATTACTTCTACTTGTGAATAAAAAATGCTGCGTCGACATGCTTTCAGCTTATTCACGCTCATCATGCTCAAATAACTATCTTGTTTTTAAGCATTCATTGATCACATTCTTGAGGAGGACTTGTTCCCTTTAAAAGTTACCCATTGTATTTAAATTATAACATACGTTTTGACTGAAACTAAGTCGAAAACGTTACATTTATACCAGTTATGGAAACAAGTAAGACTGCAAGTACTGTATTCATTCACAGTTTTCCGGGTATACTATTTTCCTCAAATATAGGTGAAGTCTGCAATTGACAAATGTGTAATTTTTTTAAATAAATGCCACGTTGAATAATGAATATTAGATTTAGAATTTCAATTGCTAATTTCTTCAAGGTGTTATTTTTATAGGAAAAAATACTCGCGAACTATCATTTGGGAATTAATTGAGGGATTTTTTAAAAGAAATATTTTTTTCGGTGGTCGAATGTAATTTACCTGTGAGATTACGTTAATTGGTTCGCAATGCATTTTTATGATCTTGTGCTGCAGGTATCGGGCTGGAGACGGCAAAGGACCTGGCCCGTCGAGGGGCCCGAGTGCTGTTGGCCTGCAGGGATCCCCAGAGAGGACAGAAGGCGCTAGGTGAGTTATATTGTTTTCTTCTGCAATACTAGCCCAACTGATTGCACTAACTGGTGCAACAGAACCACCAGGCCCTGTGACCACCAGCCATCAGAAAAATACCAGATGCTCTTGCGCTACCTACCTCGACTGTGTAAGGATTCCAACAACCATCAGTTCTACAGAACTACTGCAAATTTACTTTTCAGAATTAAAATCTATCAACATCGCACTCAGAAGCAAATAATTTTAATAAATAAATTAACTCTACAAAAATGTACATCACAGTACCTATCATTTAAACTAATGGTTTAGTTTTTCGAAGTTGAGACAGCATTTTGAACTTACTGAAAAGGAATTTACAGATACAAAAGGAATTTTTCAAATCATTTATATGTATAGTGCAAATAAGGATAGCAAAAGAAGTGAACCTTGTGATACGCCTTATATCATGGTTCTTGGGCTGTTATTTCGACAATATACTGCAACTTTTGGAATGATTTAATTGTGTCACTTTCTTTCGATGAAATAATTTGTTGAATTTCGGGTATTATGCTACAAATAGCATAAATGGAACACACAGGTTGCAGAAACACACAGATGTGTCGAAAACGCACCTGCGATGCTAAAAAACATCTTATTGCCGATAATGTAGTCGATAGTGGTTTTAACCACACACGTATAATGTGTATCAGAGGAGCTGCTGTCGGAAGCTCTACATAGTCATTAGGAGTTTCATGTGTTACGTTTACCAGTGTTTACAGCGCCCGAGGTGCTGTGGGAGGTACTACGAAGTCGTTAGAAGTTTTATCCTTTCACGTTTTACGTGTGTCAGATTAGATGCCGAGGCATTACATTTTTATTAGTAGTTTCATCCATACATTTGTTTCGTGGTCCAGAGGAGGTGTTGTCCGAGGCGGGCGACGGGGCGACGGTGGCGCTCCTGGCGCTGGACCTGGCATCGCTGGAGTCCGTCCGCGCATGCGCAAAGCACGTCCTCGCCACGGAGCCCCGCCTCGACATCCTGGTGAACAACGCAGGCGCCGGCGGCCTGGGCAACGGGCTCAGCCGCGACGGACTGCACCTTGGCCTCCAGGTGGGTGCACGGAGCGCGCCTACTGCTATGGTCATTTGTTCCGTGTGCGTAGTGCACGTTATTTCTAGGGAGGAGGCGGTGAACATAATAGGAATAATAATTCATAAATAAATTTTGAAAAGTGTCAATCAGTTAACAATTATCTCTTATGGGCGGACGTCGCTTTTAACAGATAAGCATGTTTGTTAAACCCCTTAACCTCTACGCACGAAGGTATTACAATTATTGCAGTCTTAAGTAACCATCATTACGAAATCAAAATATTTTGCATTCAAAACGTTTACCAAAATTCGATTGCAAAAGTTAGCTGTTAGCTGTTAGCTCAATAGTCGATTTGACATCTGGTGTTTTATTTCATTTTGATCGATAATTTCCTTGGTTTAGTAGAGGAAATGGCAATTAACATAGCTAAATTTGGGGCTATATCTGGCGACTAACTGCTCAGAGGGTCGAGAGCAAGGAACGAGTCACCTGTGATGCAGCGCCACTCCAGAGCTATTTGTACAGCCCTTACTTTTAAAACTCGCGCCAGTTTCTCTAGTTGCGGTGTTGGCGAACTCTTGAGAGCTAGTTACCTTACCCGCGACCTTCTTTAAATACGTCACAGGTCTAAGCTCAGCAGGGCTGTCCCAGCCATCATGTATATTCCTTTCCGTAACATTGCTTCGTTCCCGACCCGTTCGAGTGGCGTACCGTCGTGTGTAGAGGCGTCACACTTGGTCGACGCCGTTCCCCAGTCCTTCCCCCTCCGCCTGGTTGCTACCACCGCCCACGGAATGGGCATTCCTGCCGCAACAGCTTTGCCTCCTCATTTCTTCGTGTTATTTCGTGGCTAAGTAACGATGGGCGCGCGGCCTTTACTGAACTCCGATTAAAACAAGAAGTCCTTTCAAGGACACGAGTTGGCAGGAGAGGACACTGTCATCCAATCGCGAACTTCGTTACAAATTAAATTTGTATATTGAAGCTCCCGATTCGATGATAGTGTCCCTTCTCTCTTTTCAGCTAATGATCTTGATCATTCAGCTTCCTGATTTAAACGAAGTACTCCTGTACTAACAGAAGATTAGTATACTGTGTAATAGTGTTCTGCGTTCTGAATCGCCGGGAAGGAATGGGAATGACACAATTGCCGGGTTACGCACCTGGGACAATTCACAACCCTCAGCCGGGAGGGCGGACTTTCATCCGAAAGTGAGAAAATGTCTGCACAGAAGTTAATGAAAACCGTTCCATTAAAGCAATACCAAATTAAGGAAATGCGTTTTTCAAGAGTAGTGCTATTATCGTGTTCGAGTAGAAGTGTTAAAAGATTTATTTTGAATGTTTTCTACAATTAAGATTTGGGTGGGTGCAGGTGAACCACTTCGGACCGTTCCTCTTCACGCTGCTATTAGTTGACCTGCTCAAGAAGTCTGCGCCCTCTCGGATCATCTTCGTGTCCTCCCTGATGCACCACTTCGCCTCTCTGAAGCCCCATCAGCTGGAGCACGAGCACGCCAAGAAAATCGACGACACCCACATCTACAGTATGACCAAGCTCACCAACGTCATCGTCGCCAACGAATTGGCGCGCAAACTGCGCGGCACAGGTGAGAGAGCGAGATTTCCAGCAAGTGGATGAGGGAAGGAGGGAGAGAGCGAAATATCCAGCAAGTGGGCAGGAAAGGAAGGAGAGAGAGAGAGCGAGATATCCAGCAAGTGGGCGAGGGAAAGAGGGAGAGAACGGGATATCTAGCAAGTGGGAGAGGGAAGGGGGAAGAGAGCGAGACATCCTGCAAGTGAGCGAGGGAAGGAGGGAGAGAGAGAGAGACATGCAGCAAGTGGGCGAGGGTAAGAGGGCGAGAGCAGGATATGCAGCAAGTGGGCGAGTTAAGGACGGATAGATCGAGATATCAAGCAAGTGGGCGAGGGAAGGAAGGAGAGAGCGAGATATTCAGCAAGTGGGCAAGGGAAGGAGGGAAAAAAGATATATCCAGCAAGTGGGCGTGGGAAGGAGGGCGAGAGCGGGATAAGCAGCAAGGGGATAAGGGAAGGAGGGAGAGCGAGATATCCAGCAAGTGTGCGAGAAAAGGAGGAAGAGAGCGGGATATGCAGCAAAGGGGTAAGGGAAGGAGGGAGAGAACGGGATATCCAGAAAGTGGCGAGGGAAGGAGTGAGGGATATCCAGCAAGTGGCCGAGGGAAGGGTGAAGAGAGCAAGATATCCAGCAAGTGAGCGAGGGAAGGGGGTAGAGAGCGAGATATCCAGCAAGTGGGGGGTGAAGGAGGGAGAGAGGTATATCCAGCAAGATGGCGAGGGAAGGACGGACAGAGCGAGATATCCAGCAAGTGGGCGAGAGAAGAAGGGACAGAGCCAGATATCCAGCAAGTGTGCGAGGGAAGAAGGGACAGAGCCAGATATCCAGCAAGTGGGTGAGGGAAGGAGGGAGAGATTGGGATATCTACCAAATGGGCGAGAGAAGGAGGGAGGGAGACAGAGGAAATTAGAGAGTGGATTTGAGAAAATGGATTGGAGAAGAGAATAAAGTTACAGAGATGGAAAACGCGAGTGTGTGAGGTAGAAAAATAGCGAGAGGAGAAGCTCTTGGGGAAAGTGACAAGGTGCTGGAAAGCCGAGAGAGAGGAGGGGAAGTAGAGACTATGAGGCAGATATGGAGCAATGTGAACCATATAATGGAACAGTATTACTTAAAAAGTTTAAATGATTTGGGCGGACGGAACTGTAAAATAAAAAATATCTAGTATAATATAGTAACGGGGAAATGTAGTACAGAGATTTAGATACCCGTGCATGGATTCATTTGATCAGGGTACTGCGCTAAAACTGATAGTCATTGCTCCCGCCGTTGTAAAAAGAATCGCCCATTTACCATCCTAAAAATGTCGGAAAATGACGGAACTGTAAAATAAAAAATATCTAGTATAATATAGTAACGGGGAAATGTAGTTCAGAGATTTAGATACCCGTGCATGGATTCATTTGATCAGGGTACTGCGCTAAAACTGATAGTCATTGCTCCCGCCGTTGTAAAAAGAATCGCCCATTTACCATCCTAAAAATGTCACATACAAAAAAGGTGTGTAATAAGAAACAAACGTGTTGTGTCAAAAAGTGAGTTAGCAAACCTGGTATTAATGAGTTAAATCTGATATTAACTACCCCTGAACTAGAAGAGTGTCTGAATAAGTGAAATTTGCTGTCCCCACGGAGGACATTTTTTCCATTGCATTTCCGTTCTTGAAAAGATTGAGCCATTCAGGGAAAATAATGGAAATTTGCGATTACTACTCTGTGAGAAAGAACTTTCAGAAATTTCTCTCACGGCTTCAATGGTGGTACAACTCAAAACTACTAATTTTTTGTTAATGCACTCTCTAGAATTATAGATGAGTCTACCTCTCAGTAGTAGCAGCAGCATATTTTACAGTACAGTATTCCACCCACAAATGGAAGAAGTGTGAATGATACATTTCAATACTAGTTGAAACTTCAAATTCATTTATCTCAACACCTGATTTTACTTTCTTGTCCTTACAAAGGTACATCGTAAGAAGAGAAAGTTATGTAATTGTGCGTCGGAAAACGGCAAATTTTTGGCATAAAACCTCTTATTGCTGCGCCCTGATAAAGAAAAAATGGATAAACCATTTTCTAAATAAAAAAATGTTTTGTGGGTTTGTGATAGCGAAAACTCGATTCTCGAAACGTCTGTGGTCAACGCTAGCGCCTAAACAGTTCAGTCTGTTTTCTTCAATATTGATATGCTTGATCGATCTGAATGAACATGATGCTTTCGGAGATTAAACGCATATTGTGATTTTTGATGGAACTTTACATGAACTTCAAAAACAGTTTCAAAAGTTTCTCAAAAATGGCACCATTTTTTTTATCAAACCACCTCCTCGGATACCTTAAATGGCGATTAAGAGAATGGTGCAGGTCTCATGTATGTTGAAATCCCATATTTTTTGAAAATTGCAACACTGCGTGTTTTTTGGGCGTCTTCCTTCAACTATAATATGGAAGATATATATTTTTGCTTACTGGGATATTTTCCTTAAATATAGATCTTTACATTATTTTACGTTCAATTTTTCGTAAACGTGAGTAGTTTTCGTGTAATTTGGCGCTATATGTAGGTTTGTTTTTTTAAATTTTTTCCTCGGTTAGAAGAAGAGATGCTTAAAAGAATGGTGCAGGCCTAATTTTCGTTGCACTCTCTGAATGTTCAAACATCGCAAATTTTGGAATAAAGCTAGAAAGTCCCACGTACCGCTGGAGCCCCACTAGTTTTCGAGTTGTGCCACCATTGAGTGAGATCCTTGACGTGGGAGCGAATGGCGAGCGCAGCCGCTGTGTTGGCGCAGGGGTGGCGGTGAACAGCCTGCACCCGGGCCTGGTGCGCACCGAGTTCTTCCGCCGCCTGCCGCCGTGGCTGGCCTTCGCCATCAACACCGTGGTCGGCCTCTTCTGCAAGGTGAGCCCTCTCCTCCTCCTTCCAACTCTCTTGGCGACCAGAGGAATGTTGTCCACGTCAGTTGTGAGGTGACTGATGATTTAGATGATTATGTGGATTATGTCGTAGAGGTATTTTAAATCCTACTCGGAGCGGATTGTGTTTATTTTTTTTATTCTTTGTTTGTGTAACAACAAAGGCAGTCAAAAACTGTATGAAACGAATGGATGTGATAAGAGTATACATTTAGTGTTATTTGTGCTGTTATCACGTAGGCCTCTGTACTATTCAGAATGACTTTTACTTTCTACTTACTAACATAAGAAGAGAAAGTATTGTAATCGTACGCCGGAAAAGGAGAATTTTCGACACAACTCTTATTGCCGGGCCCTGGTAACGAAAAGTGGATAAATCCAACATGTATAGAAAAATAAATCCAAATGTGTATAGAAAAAATCCTCTAACACGTGGGGTAGCTAGAATCTATGTTTTGTGCGTCCTTCATGCCGAAAAATTGACTGACAAAAGCTTGTCTTTCTGTCCGTCCGTCTGCCTGTGCACAACGCTAGTGCATAAACCGTTCAGCTGATTTGCTCCCAAATTCATATTTCTCAATCGTTCTGACTGATGTCGCGGCTCCTGGAATTTAAAACCGATATTTGTAATTTTGGAGGGTACTTTACATGAAGCTCGTGGGACATATTTAAAATTTTCAAGAAAAAAACTGACTCCAAAATTGTTTATTTAATTTTGTTGTGGAATAGTGTGAAGGACGTTTAAGGGAATGGTGTAGGTCCTTTTTTATGTTACTTCCCCGATTTTTCGAAAATTCCAAAAATACATTTTTAAACATACAAAATTGAAGATAGAGATTTTTTTCTCAGACGAAGTCTGTTGTACAAAATTAACTCTTTAAAAAAGACCATGTACAATTTTGTAAAAGTTAGTTGTTTTCGAGAAATTTCTGTTTGAAGTTAATGAAGCATTTAAGGTCCCGTCGTACATAACGATACACTAAGGGAACTTGTTACAATAGCATGGATCTGGTATACTGCAACTGTTCTTTTTTTTCGTGTAACATTGTAATATTGTGAGAATGTCCTGTAGTAACACCACTAGTTATAATTCGTAACAAGCTGTGAAAATTATGAAACTATAGCATTACGAAACTGAAAATCAAATGGTTATTAAAGCAGATTCATTTGATTTTTTTTTCAATTCAGCTCTTCTAATAAGCGTGAAAAAATATACGATTATGAGAGGGATACAAATATTGGGCTTGAATCAGGTTCGAAATATTCGATACTATGTATTGAAATTGATGCGTAAAGTTTCCAATTAACCAAACACTTTCATTTAAGTAATTATTTGTTTTACGCACACGAGAAACGAATTTCTCAGGCCGTCTGTCTTCTCTCAAATTTTTTCTGAAAATCATTCATCACTACCCTAAGAAGGGTGTGGTAAAGGAATATCGGTATAGTACAGTCCCTCAATCGACTATGGATTACACAGGCTATTTTAAAAGTAAAAATGAATATATTCAAGAGAATAAATAAAAGTTTCAGAGGTGTGCCAAGGCATCGCGATTCCTGAACGGTGATCGATTGAAAGGCAGGTTGGAGTGTAGGAACGTATCACTGTTAACTAAAGATGATGAATAGTTAGAATGTTGAAGTGCTTTTTACTTTCTCGCTCTTACTTTGTAAGAAGGGTAAGTATGGTAATCGGGCGCCGGAGAGCGACGCGTTTTGGATAGAAAAAACTGTTATTGACGAGACCTGGTAACGAAAAAATGGATAAATCTTGTTCTATTATCTTTAGACGTGAATATTTTACAAACTATATCTTAAGAAATCTTAAATTGTAACAATTGTTTACAAAAGAAAAATTTCAGAAAGCTTACATTGACTTGTTACATTTTACACTGGAAGTACTAGGGAAAACCATTTCAAAAATTGACATACGGGTTACCAGTTTATTTAGTATTGTTCGACATTTATTTGCAGTTTGGTGTATGCTTATTCTGGCGTTATAGGAATCAATTCATATGTGAACAGATTTGGATTTTCTAGCGGAATCTTTTAATTTTTATTTACAGAGATTCGAAATTACATTATATATTAATCAACTCATTTTACATGTTCTTATTTTGTTTATCAAGTTTTGTTTATTTTGAAATAGATAACTGCCCATGGTGATCTTTACACAATTGTACGAATCATACGCTTCTGATCTGATATATTTTGTGATAAAACAAATTTGTATTTTCTATTTTGTAAAATTAATCCATTCTCTTTCATTCAACATGAAATAGAACAAACTGAGATATATAAAAAACCAAAAATACCAATGTTTTAAAAAATAAAGACATAATTTAAACATACAGCACAAATTATTTGTAATAGAGCAATTCACAATATAACTAATAAATATGATGTGCATATATGAAAAGTCAGCAATTATTTTGAACTATTTTAAAAATATTTATTTAACATAAAGAAATTTGTAGTGGAGGGAAAAGTGCAATATAAGTACCATCATGGTGTTGCAATAAACACGTTTTCAAGAGAAATATATACAAAAAATGGTACAAATAAGGAGGAATGAAAATTATTAGTTATGTTAAGAAGTGAATAGAGCAAGCCAAAACCTTATGGCGAAGGGGGATAAACTTAGAAACTATGTAACAGCTATTATGGGTCAGAAGAGAATGCAGGAGGGAAATCTTTCTTTCTATGAGGGGCCTCATAGAATCGTTTCTCACACCGTAATCTACAGGATTAAATCTTTTTGAACATTCTATTGCATTTTATCTCGGTGTGAAGGAGAGAGAGGGGGAGACAAAGAGAGAGGAAGGGAGATGAAGAGCAGAACAACGTCTGCCGGGTTCCGGTAGTGCATTAACTATTTTTTGTGTTAGAACGGATCATCGAAATTTGCTCATTCTACAAACGTTCCTGTTTTATTGCACAGGATCCAGTGGAAGGTGCACAAACGACAATCCATTTGGCCGTGTCAGAGGACGTGGAAGGAGTGACAGGTCGATACTTCTCTGACTGTAAGGTAAGCAAAGTGAGCCAAGAACTGACAATACTTAATGTTAGATTTAAAGTTTTCAAGTCATATATGTTTGATTTTCTCTGCATTTTCATTAATTTCGTTTACCTTGAATGTTCTCATTTCTTTGGACATAATGTTACCTCCAGTTAAGACAAGGTAGAAACGTTTTTGATACACGCAGTATCATCTTTGTCTTAAATTTGTTTGATGTTCAGTAACTATACAATGTTTCGTTATTAAATCATGTCTCTTCGTTATTAAACGTCATTAAATCATTTTCTAGCCTTGAAATTTACTGATAAGTCTGATTTATTAGTAATTTTTTTTATCCCTATCCCTTTCCCAAACAAGTTCTGTCTACATAAATGTGTTTTTCAAAACATTTGTAGTCACTTTTATTTGTTTTGTGAGTATTAAGTTATATTTTATTTTGATTACATGAAAGTGCGCTGCCCTTACATTGGTTAACTTGAAGTGAAATACACGACTCCTGAGGAGTTGCACCTAAAGTAGAAAAGTGTTATTCTTAGGAGCAGTTCATTAATTCGCACATGGGCCAGTTGGTGACAATAAATCTGTTGTAGTCACTACGAACGGGTCATTACGGACACCATACGACTAATTATGTATTAGCCACATGGCGATGGGTGAAGTAGGTGATTGTTCGAGTGTAACGCATTGCGCTTGCAAGGAATATTTTGGCATTCAAATGCGATGAAAATGATGCGTTCCACTAACTCAATTTTTTCTGTAAATCGCGAAGGCTCAGGGCAGGAGGCTCGTCGCCAATTCAGAAAAGCTTATCAAATCCTCAACTGAGGAATAGAGTGAAGTTAGTTAGGTTTATGGTGTAAATAGAAATTTACGTCTGATTATTACACTCGTGAAATGAAAACCAATAGTGTTTAAATATTCATATAAAATTCTCCAACAAGGTGGGGTATCTAAAAAAATAGTCGCTTTTTCTATTCGATTTTTCTTATGGCCTCCTCCCTACTGGACAAGATAAAACTGGGAGTTATCTTAGGAGACGGTATGTATCGATCGCTGTGTTGATGAGCAATAAACCGCGTATGTGCAACAAAATAACCTCTTTCATTTTAACATGCTTTCAATTATTTCCAATATTTGGCGCATTTTGGAAGTCTGTTGGACGACATATTCGTGGAATAATCGTATTATTAATTACCACTCGTGCTTTCGAAATCCTCAGATAATCCACTCCTCGCTTCGTGCGTCAGGGATTTACCGACAATTTCCATAGCACTCGTAGTATTACGTATGAAAAGTGGAAATCTGTACAGCACACCTCTCGGACAAACTTCCCACAAGCAGCCGGATTCCTTTTCATCACAATGTATGGTGCACCTCGTCACCCTAACGTACTTCACCTACACTAACCACCGTGTGTTGGCTGATGCCAACTTCACCCGGTTAAAGTCCGATGTATTCTGAAGTATACTGTTCTACTTCAGTCTTTATCCACCGATTTTGGATAACATGAACCGGCTAAAGTGGGCATTACCCAGATTATGAACGAACACACCGATGTTTTCAAAACATCGATGTTTTTGTTCAATCATCGATGTATTTAACATCGATTTCTTGAAGCCGATGTTTTTAACGTCAGTGCTTTGTGTTCGATGTTTTTATGTGCTGCATTGTTTATTTGTAATGAAAAAAGTGCCATCAAATAAGAACTTATAATACTTTCCAGATATTCATAAATTCAACATTATTTAGAACAAAGAGAACAAGATTGGGAAACATAAATAAAATCGAATTTTCGTTTATAAATGAAGTCTACATTATTTTTCAAGTATCTAATTGGATAATAAAAGTTTTTATCAATGGTTCTGGATGTGTTTTGTCAGTTTAATCCCTATTAAAAATGAACAAAGTCGATCAGCTTGAAGTTAAACCCCCTGGCGTGAACATTAATGATTATTAATAGAGTTTTTAAAAACATCGATGTTGAAAAATATCGAAGCTTTTTAGTCGATATATTTTTAACATCGATGTTTTAATTTAGAACATCGATGTTTCAAAACATCCATGCATTGTTGGCGAACTCGCATCCCTAATGCGCAGGAGGCGTGGCTGCGGAAGCAAGCCGTCGACAAGGCGCTGGCGGCCGCGGTGTGGCAGAAGAGCGAAGAGCTGGTGCGGCTGCGCGAGGACGAGAGGCCCTCCTTCGACTCCTGAAGCGACGCTGGCGCCGTCCCCCGCAACAGCGGAGCTGAGAAACTCACTCGCTTTTCATTACCCTGTCACCTTATTCAATAGGCAATTACAGTAAATGCCTTTCACACAATGTTACAAATGTGGTTTAAAGATTCGAATTGTTCTAAGAGTTCCTTCGTTTTGAAAATGTTCTAATTTCAAATATTTGAAATCAAAAGATAGGATGTCGATGCTGGTTCCTTTTTGAAGATCTAAATACTTGTTTTCCGGATAAAACAATTACTTTGATGATTTCAGAAAGTTTGGAGACCAATGAAGAAGTTTACAACTATCTTTAGAATTAAAAAGTTTTGAACTAACAACGAAGAAAGTCACAATACTGTTCTTAGAAAATATGAATTAATTTAAGATCATTCACTGATTAATAAATGTTCACTAGTGACCATCGTTTTTGTCACACTTTTTAATAGCTATGGAAAGTTCAAACGATAGTTTCGGTTTGCAGTCAGCACATTTCTGTTACTTTCGATATATGTGATTTCTTGTGATTTTAGTAAAAAGATCTTGAATATAATATGTACATTTTACGAATCGTATAGTTTCAGAGTTCTTTTTTTAAAATTTCGAGTTTTCCTTGTGAAACAGTCTGAAACATTTTGCATCAATCACATAATTTTCTTAGATTGTGACAGATTTTTTTTTTAACGGAAGGATCATTATAACGGCTTGTTTATATAATAGAGATGACGACGTTTGCAACTAACGAGGTTCGACTGTACAATCGTAGCGGACGTCCTTACCAACGAGATATTCCTTTGCATATGCCTTGTACGGCACGCTTTCTTCGCTCGCTTTCTCCTTGAAGCCAGGCTTCCTTCACGACCGAACGGATCGCAGCTTCTCAAGGGTCGTTGAATCTTGGCGCGCCGCGCGCGTTGCCGCTTTGAGGGCATTAGGAGGCTGAGGGTATTGTGGCAGCGTCAAAAGCGAGGAGACCGTTACGACCTACTTCGATTCCATTCACCGAAGGTCTCTGGCCTGGTCACTTCCACATTATCTCGCCATGTGCTTTCTGCTTTGTGTAAGTACATTCGTGTGTTCTACAAACAGCTTCATCACTCATTGTCACGGATACAGCGAGAGAATGTGAGTCCGTGGCGGAAAACTGAGTTCACCCAAGTTCTTAAATTGCACAGGCAGAGTCAGCGGTTTCTTTGCCAGTTGATGAATAGTGATCTTAACTATGAAGAAATCAATAATTTAATTACACTTTCCTGAACGTACAGCTATTTTGTTTAATTGTTCTGTACAAATAATGCAGGGAGAATTCTATAGATAATTTGTTTTCGTCCATAAACTGGATTCAAATTGCCTTCGGATCCAGGCAGAGGAACTTCAGTTGATTCACTATGATGCTTTTTCTGGGAAAATGAATTTGGAAATCATCGTCGTTTTGAAGTTTATAAAAGAAAGTTTAAACTGACATGCACAGGCTTATGAAACCCGGCACAAAAGGATTGTATACATTGACACGCTGAAATTGTGTTGCCGCGCGAGAGTGCCACCTTAAATGAGGGCGTGTGACGGTTAGCGTCAAGCGCACGAAAATGCTGACGAAATTCTGGATGAGTCGCGCGCCGAGTGCGTCGAATTCGCCGTTTATGAGGGCCGTCGGACGCTGACCCAACTGACCAAACACCTGGTCATAATTCAAAACAACGAACTTGGCGCTTAGAGGTTAGTCCTATCAAATCGTGTACAGATGTCGTTGGTACATCATATTCCAGTGTGACAGAAATTCCAACCTTATTTCGTTCTCAAAGTTAGTGGTATCTGAATGTCGAAAAATACGCGAAATTGTGAAGCAAGTTTTCGACAAAGAAACGGCGTTTTTTTAACACTTTTACTTGAGTTTTTCTGTATTACCGAATGGATAATATATCTGAATATATCTATGTAACATATCTGGCAAGTTTACTTTTCTATATATTTTGACGAGTAAGGCGTGTGTATCGTAATCTTTTCTACGTATCTTGTTTTTTTTACATATTGAGGTCTATAACTTTTGTACCACTTAGTACCGCTTTGAAATTTAGATTGTCCAAAAGCACCGTCTGTTCTATCAGTATGCCAAATTGCAACTGCACATACTTGCCGCTTTTGGATTATTATCATTTAACTACCAGCGTGCGTAACCGGCTTGTCTCGAAACCGCGTGTCACGGCCAGCGCCGTCACGCCAGCTACATGTCTCATGGTGTTCCGGTTACCTTTGATAACTGAAATTAAACATTTTTAACAATCATTTTGTTCAATGAATAAACATTACCATTTAAACCAATGTTTGCATCAAATTTGTACACCTAAACCTTACTACATATTTTCATACGAAACGGGTTGTTTCCGATATTCACTCTACCATATTGTATCTGTGATTTTGCATTTTCCAATTTTGACATCAAATTAGTAATCAGCAACTCTGAAAAGTCCTTAAACACGCAGTTTTACACGAATCCGCTTCATTTTTAACCATTGTATCTGCCATTTTGAATTCTTAAATTTTGACATTAAAAATTCATAATAAGCAACTCCTAAAAAACGTCAATACCTAGTTTCACAAGAATCTGCTTAAATTTTCAATATTTGATTCACCATATTGGATTCACCAATTCGTAATCAGCAACCTCAAAAACCATAATGCACACATTTTCGTACGGTTTCCCACATAGCTTCTAATTAAGGCCAGGTTTTTGGTCAGTGTACGTCGCCTTTGCGAGGTCCTTTTCGCAGCGCTGAGCTGGGTGGCCTCAGGCCGCGTGTGTCCAAATTTTGGCGTTTTTCTTGACTGTCCAGAATGATCCCACAATTTTTCAAGAACATGGTGTCACACGAGCTATTTCACAGTTACGCAGCTCCATTTCCGAAATCCGAAGGCGTTTATAATCAACCTGTTGAAACTATAAAAGTAGGTTAGTTCATGGTTTTGAGATAATTTTTGTTCTTTAAATTTTCGAGTCACACGCTGATTGCAAATAAATTCTTGACAACAGGAGATTTAGAAAAATAACTTTTAGGAGCAAGTTCTTAATTTCAGTTCAGTACTTAATTTCTTCAGTGTTTCACGGAATGTGGAAGAAACAGATGTTGCTAAGTCCCTCAATCGTACCACCATCTGGCCGAAAGACCGGATGAGGTATCAAATTACATTTGTAATTTCCTGCTACTGAACCGATGCGATCAAAGTGTTCAGAAGCAAGAGCAATGACATGTGAACTAAGAACTAAAAATGAAATAAAAATCTTATACATTTCAATTTTCTTTAATTTTTTACCTCTGAACATTTCCTGCACATGAGTTTCATTGTTCTCCATTTCTATACTTTTATCTATGTCATTCAGTTTTGAACAATACATTTATGATTCAAAACAGTATCTCTACATTTTGAATAATCACGAAAAATAAGTGACATTTTGTACAACATTTAATACATTTATTTCTCGATGTTTCGGATCATGAGATTTGGTCCAAATTCAAAACACACACACACACACACACACACATACACACACACTAAAACACTCCATAGAATAGAATTCTCTGTTCTTAAATTTTATTTTCATTGTTCATGGCCTTTTTTAAAATATGTTTTTTAAAATATACTCCGTAGTGTTATTCATTATATTAGGATGATTGAATCTGAATATAATTATGATTAACGATAACAACTATAAAATTAATATTATATAAAACTTTATGTATTGCAATACTTCCTGATTGCTAGTTAAATGTTTTGTCTAGTGCTTAATAATTTGGTCTGAAGTCTACGCAACGGTAACTACACCACAAGGTCCTGTTTGCACAACTTCCTGAGAGCCTGTGTGCCTTAGGCTGCTGTGGAAATAAACTTACGTCTTATAATCAACTAGTATTTGTGGGATGGTATTAAGTATTGCATATCCGTGTATAGGTAAGTTGATACCATTATTATTATTACTATTATTATTATCTAATTATTTATGAATAGTTTTCATATTCTAATAATAATTATGTTTATGAGATATACATTGACAGTATTGTTCTTGTTACGGTATTAGCTCCGAAGATGGAATTAAATATTCTGAAACTTCGGCAAATTGGAATGATTTAACGTTTTAATCAGAACATTCGTAATTTACATTCCGGGTCGTGAATCTTTGCTTATAAGTATATTACGTTTAATACTTTCATGACCATCAATTAATAGTCATTTACGAAATTAAATGATGCGAATATCGTACAACGTTTTATACCCTTTATAAGAATCCCAATAAACTAGAGTTCGATTATTCACCATCATTTGGTTAAAAGTAATTAAAACATTATAATTAATAGGACACCACAGATTTTTTAAACTTGTGTGAACAATTTTTTTAATACGAAACTGATCGTTGTTATTAATTGTGGACCAGAAATTCGTCATCGTAATAACTCTTTACAACACTGACCTCAGTTTCGTGAAGTTTGACTTTAGAAAACCAAAGTGGATAAAAATTCTGCTTAGCCTACCAACAAAAACAGAATACAAAATTAAAAGTGTTCTTTATATTAGGTAATTCAGGAACAATGTTTTTGCATACAAATTGTAGTATACAATAAAAATATTTATTGACAAATTTCTCTCTCGAAATCGCGAGGTCTGCTTAATGTTAAAATGAAGTGTGAATGAATGTGTTAAAATTAAGTGTAAGAATTAATTTGCCGTGGTAAGCAGTCAACCTGTGTTTTACTTTTCCGCGTGTCGATACTTCATTGCATCATTTTCTGTAAGTATGTGGAATATTTTTCATGGTTGCTTTATTTGTGAACCTCATTTGTGAATTCAATGTTGGTTGCTCTAATTTTAATTTCTTCTACTGCGGAGTTGCAATTTGTTTCATTATTAGCATCAAGACTGCACGATCCACTGTTAACAAATTGCGTAAGTATCATAAATCTCTTTGACAGACGTTTAGAAAATTCATACACAGGTCCTTTCAGATTTTGGACCATTAGTTTTCTTAGGTTTCGCTTGGAATTCCAATAGAGAAGAGCTTACTGTTCATCATAAAGAAGAGACGGCTAGCTCAGTCAGTCACTCGAGACTAATATTACATTTCATCTGGGCCCCAAAAATGGGACACATCTGAAACTTTTCCATTAAAGACCCGCGTCCTTCTTTGAGGAAGCAAGTTTATGATCGTTCTCTGACAAAATCATAATTTGGGTTATGCTTCTGCATTTGCCCCCGTTCACGAATCAGCTCCAGACGCCACGAGATCGGAGGACGAAAGACACGAACGACCCACGGGAACCCATTGGGACGAGGGCATTCTTGTCCCGTAGTTTTAATGTGCGAGGTTGAACTTCGTGATTAATTTCGTGACAGAGGGCTCTTTGGATTTGTTGAGTTTTTGCGAAGTTTGTTTTAGTGTAAAAGTAACAGTAAAATTTCATCAAGAACCAAATATTGAGCAGAAAGAATAAAAATGCGAGAATAATCAAGCGATATTTTTGTACAGTGAATAACTGGATATGCCTGTCTTGGAAAAGAAATAAACGATATTTTCCAGGCTATTTTTTAAGTTATTTTTCAATTTGCCTCCTTCACAACACCGTTATAAATTTGTGGTTGTTCATTAAATCTGGTAAGTTCGCTTTGATTTATTATTTTTTCTTAACAAACTGTTTGGCAGCATGTTCTTATTGTGAAAATATGTTGATATTTACTGACTTAAAGTGTGGTTTTGCAGGCATTGGTCTGGAGACTGCGAAGGACTTGGCGCGGAGAGGAGCTCGAGTCCTGATGGCCTGCAGGGACCCCCAGCGTGGACAGAAGGCCCTTGGTGAGTGACCGTTAAGAAAGACCTGGATGAGCGATAGTGGTTTAATAGAGAGGGCCTCGAGTCCTGATGGCCTGCAGGTACCCCCAGCGTGGACAGAAGGCCCTTGGTGTGTGACCGTTAAGAAAGACCTGGATGAGCGATAGTGGTTTAATAGAGAGGGCCTCGAGTCCTGATGGTCTGCGGGGACCCCCAACGCGGACAGAACGGCCTAGGTGAGCAACGCATTCAATTTTCTGATTATTTATTCAACAAAGTACTCCGGAATGCGTTATAATAATCGTGTCATGAAACACACAAAGGGCGAATAGAAAGAAAATAAACACTCAAGAGAACCACGAAACCGCGAAACCTGGACATCAGCTAAGGTTTTTGAGGCATCTTACAGGGCCATCAGGTACAGTAGTCATAGTTCATAACACTATCTGGGTCGGTAAGAAAATGACTAAATAATCCAAATTCCCTTTGTCAAATATGACAGCACTAGGACAATCCAATGTCTTCTTTTTTATCGTAATTTTTCCCCAAGTCAATTCTTGTCGAAAACTTGATGAACACTGCAAAATTTAAGTTCCTAGAAAAATCAAATTGAAGTGATTGTATGATTAAGACAGTCATAACTCGCGCACATAAAAAGCGAACTTCGTTTTGAAGTTAGAAAATGTATGATTTCCTTGGAAGGGAGGCAAATTAAAATTAAAAATTATTCATGATTTCATAAGATATGATCAGAATATCCGAGGGAGTTATCTTTCATGAATGAGTCTTAAACATGAGTAAGAAAAAAAATCAAGGAGAAAGAGATTTTTAGTTTGATAAGAATTTAGACTCGGTTTTGTCATAGAAGTATGAACGTCTTGGTAATCCCAAGAGGTACTTGAGATGATACGATACTACATTTTACACAGAAGTGAAACAACATAGGGTCAGCGACCTCCACATTTCCAACGCATTTCCAAGCATTTGATGATGCCACAGATAAAACAGATCGACAAAATACAACAATGTCGTCAGAAACATTTTTTTTCAACAAAATATTGCATTAAACACTACAACAGATTATCTTACAATGGAAGTATTAATTCAATAAATATACGCGTTTAAGAACTAAATTGCCTCTTTTTGTACGCATTCTGAAGTATTATTTTCGGTTCATCGTCCGGAAGAACATTAGTAAAGTTTCTATCAAGTTCAGTTCTTTCTCTCTGCGTAATCGATACGTCACGGTGGAATATTTACCGGAAATGGTTTTCAGGGAGATTTCAAGAGCCGAGACGCACACCTGTTTGACAGCGGGATTGTGGTGAAGATTTGTCCATTATCATTTAAACATCTTTGAAGGGATGAAGAGCGATAACTTTCCCTCCCTTGGTAACAAAGCGGGTAGCTGTGATGTGCGGTTAATATTAGTTGTTGTGGTTTAGGACGCTGAGTAAAAGAGGAGATAGATGATGAGAGGATCAAATAAGGAAAGAAGGGGAAATAGAAAGTTGAGAGATAATGAGGGGTGAAGTAGAGGAGAACAGTGAATGGGAAGAAGTAGAGTAGAGTAATTGAACCACAAAATAATTTAAGATGTATGATTGGAAACAAATTGTATAATGTGACCGAGAATATAGGAGGAAGAAAGGATAATACATTTAAAGATGAAATTAATGTTTGTAGGATAGAATGAGTAAGGAAATGGTAATATCACAACACAACAGGGGTATTCTTTGTTCCCTCTCGCTCTTACACACACTCACTTACAAGCACTACACAGACACCCAAGTCGGGAGCAAGGTTTGCTGGGCCGGAGCATTGCCATCGGCGATACCTGGAGGGGGAAATCTCCGCAAGACTTTGTGTAGGTCGGCGCCAGATCTCACGTTCTAGAGGGCGAGGGACACCAGCACATCCCAGGATATATCTTGCACTGCACTTAGGGGACTAACTGTAGCAGCTCGGTAATGGGGAAATAATAAATCAATTGAAGTATTGCTGGTGGCCCCGAACGCAATCCCTGGTCTAGCGGTGGCTCTGAACGGTGGCTCTGAGGCACGGTCGGGCAAGCCGGCTCTATTGCCTATAGGCCTTTTGCCTCGTGTTCGTCGTGGCGGTTTGCCGATGTGATGTCTGCCGGGGTGCCTCTCTGCCATCGTCGTTTGTCGAACTGCTTAACTACACTCCGTGAAGTCCCGCAAGTTAGGCAACTCGAGACTCCAAGGATTCCTAGACGGGTGACCGTCTGGGAACCTCCGTTACTAACGACACCGAGCCCCTCTCGGAAGGGATAAAGGCACTGAATGACTGTGATGTGACGAGACAAAAATATCAACAAAAACTTCAAAGAGGGTTATTCAAGGTGCCCTCAATGCCTACGAAAGGTTAAGAGGAAACGTTGCAAAGACGCAACAAATATGAAAGAAAAGTAGATTTCCGTTGGCCGAGATCGTTAAGGCAGTAGTTCCGTAGCGATCTTGGACCGAAGGATCGCGGGTTAGTGTTCCGCCTCGTGTATGGTTGTATTTGTGTTCGTCCTTTCTCCCCCTTACATCACCATTTCGCTAAATACCATAACTTTCAATCCAATAGTGGTTGCTAATGACCTAGATGCTGACACGACCTAAAATACTCTCCCCTCCCTCCCCCCCCAAATGAAAGAGGCGTCTCGCAGGCCTCGGGGTGGCTGACAGGCTGGCGCGTGCGCGAGCGCAGAGGCGGTGCGCGCCGAGGCGACGGGAGGCGCGTCGGTGGAGCTGCTGTCGCTGGACCTGAGCTCGCTGCAGTCGGTACGCGCGTGCGCAGCCAAGGTGCTCGCGCTGGAGCCGCGGCTGCACATCCTCATCAACAACGCGGGCGCCGTCAACGTCGCCCACGCGCCCACCAAGGACGGCCTCCACGACACCCTCCAGGTCAGTGGCGGGGCCCCGCAGCTCCGGGGCCTTTCGTTGGAAACCGTTACGGTGGCGCGCTCTCATGCGGCACCTTCTTGCAGGAACTTGAATACGAACTGCTGCCAACGATACTTAAAACGGTGCGTGGCTTCCTGAGACGCAAGCAGGCGCTTCATGTAACAAAAGGTAGCGTAGATGTACGCGCTTCCTTCGAGGATTGTTTTGTTTATGTGTATATATATATATATATATATATATATATATATATATATATATATATATATATATATATATATATATATATATTGTGACATACCTGGTGGTGCCGGGTATCTTCACTGCAATATAACACTAAGAGAGGGTGTCTTTTACGTGAATGGGTCCTTGGATAAGTCGGTGCAACGTTGGGGAAATTATTCATACATAGAAATACAATTATAACAGGATTTATTTTAAATCAAGGTTACTATTTACATAATCAGACACCGTTTTTATACTCCGCCTTGGTACCAAGATTAAGAGTAAAATACAACTTTCATACCTTCGGGGCCCCGATCGAATACCTATGATGTTGGTAGGGCCGCTCGTGCCGACGGGGTTGTCGACCTCTGCTACTGCTGCGGGCCGCCAGCAGCGGATGGCGTGGTACTCGTCCACGGCTGATGCTCCAGCAATTCTTCCCCGACCAGGATCTTGATACCTCGGCTGCGCGCCTTCCTCGAATCACTGTCCATTAGTGGGTTTAATTACTCGACCCGCACCTATTCTGTATACGGGTCACAGTTCTGTACCGCACGATTTCAAGAATGTTCCCTCCGCACCAACTAATAGGAGCGAAAACAATTATTACGCCAACACTAATATTTCACCATACTGATACTTCTAATGTTCTATTTACACGCCCGTAACATACCACAGTTTCAAATATTTCCACAGTTATATTGCCTGTCTACTGTGTCCATGTACTACTCGCGAGCTCTCGCGACACGTCCGCACTCGTCGCCGCTCCGCTAGCGTCTCTCCCGCGATTCTCGTAACGAACTTTTGCACGTGCGCGGTGCCCAGTTCCAACCGAAATTCACACGCTAGCCTCCCGGCGGCGGAGGCACCGTCGGCGGTGGCAGCGGTTGCTCGCCGGCCCCGGCGCGCCGCGCTCAGCGCGCGCACCACGCAGTTCAAAATAGCAATTGGTTTCTTACACTAATGATTTAATTAGTGTAATGAAACACATATTCTGGGTTTCATCACCCCCCCCTTTCTTTTTTTGAATTTTTTCCACTTCTGGAAAAATTCACACTAGTAACATCGTCACTGCCGATGGTTGCACTCTCTTGCATATTGCTAAAAGCCCTATATACACTTATAACTTAAAATCGAATTAACATGTGATTACTTATTATTAACCCTAACATTACACTTATTTACACTTCACTGTTTTCCATACATGTTGAACCAGGTTTCCGATTTGAAGCTTGTAGTGTCCTACTATGTCTTGTCTCTTGTGCGACGGTTCATTCCCATTTTGCTGACAGTGATTTCCTGAATCACAGTTGAAGGACATAGCTTCCAGCGTGTTGAGCACATCTTGATAGGTATCATCCCATTTCCAGCTACGACCTCTTCTACGTTTGTACCAATGGTTGACCATACCATCACTCTTCCCTTGCCCCTGACTTCGTTCCATTTTTGACCTGCCTACATCTCCTTCCCTCCCATTCGTTGGGGCGTCTGCAAACATGAAGTTGTACCCCTCCAATATCTTCAAACCCTTTCCTAAATCGGTATGATCTGCTCTGCTCAGTAGGCTCTGCACGGTAACAAAATACTGTCGCGTTGACATGCAACTAATTCCTTGATATTTTATAAGGGCAAATAATGTTGTTGGTTCCATAGTGCTCTTCGTTCTGTATTCACTACGACTTCCCGTAATGTAGTTGTAATGGCTGTTCCTCTGGTCGCTCTTGATGTTTATTTGGGTTTCTTCGCTCCGCTTTCGTACGGAAATCTTGTCTTCAAATTCCTTCAAAAATTTCGGAAATATACCAAAATTCTCTGCCCATGTCCTGGCGTTCTCTTCTAACATTGGGTGTGATAACTGGATCTTGTATCCTTCCAATATGTTGTTTGATGCTAGGTGCCGTTCTTCTGCTCGCAGAACTACCTTAGGGTTTTCCGCCCCATCTCCCAGAGATTTCATCGACTTTGGAGGCATAATTTGTGTCACCCCATACTTGACACTTGGCGACGTTTTCTCGTCTTCTTCCTGTTTAAACTCTTCTTGTACTCTTTTCTCTTCGCACCCTTGTATATTTTCCACGGTTTCTTCTTCTACTATACGCTCCATTTCTTCTATTTTCATTTCCATTTCTTCTTCCATTATTAACTTCAATTCTTCCGTTTTCACTTTCACTTTATAAACATCCTCCTCGGTCTCGATTTGGACCTCCACCGTTTTGCCCTCCGCTGTCTTGACTTCCTCATGGATTTGGTTCGTCATTCCCTCGTTTCTATCTGTTACCGCTACCCTAGCATCTACTTGATGGCATGATTGAAATTTTAATACCTCATCTTTCCTATCCAATTCCTCCGCTTTCCCATACGGTTTTTCGCATATTTCGATGAGCTTCCTATTCCGTTCTTCTGTGGTTCTTCCCATTTCTTCTGCCGGCTTCTTAATCTGTTCTTCAACCACCTTCCCGTTCTGTTCTTCTATTAGTTTTCTATTCCGTTCCTCCGCCTTCCTATTCTGTTCCTCCTCGGATCTTTTCTGTTTACCTAATTCTTTGCTCTGTTCTTCCGCAAATTTCTCAATCTGCTTCTCCGTTTGCTGCCTCAGCTGTTCTTCTAATGAATCTTCTGCCATTACGCCCGTACACGCTTCGTATTCTTCGTCCATCCCCAAGTCAAATCCTACCGCCTGGCTCCCCAGTTCTACCACCTGCCGTTCTAGATCTATATTTGCTCTGTGATCG
Organism: Gryllus longicercus; assembly: GCA_038098605.1. Taxonomy (NCBI): domain Eukaryota; kingdom Metazoa; phylum Arthropoda; class Insecta; order Orthoptera; family Gryllidae; genus Gryllus; species Gryllus longicercus. Next base: position 567,898 of record JAZDUA010000132.1, read on the forward strand.
ACCAGAAAATCCGTCCCTATGATTACCGAATACAATAATTTTTTGACTACCAGGGCCACCATCTCGTATACTTGGTTGCCAATCCTGGCTTGAAACATGATTTGTTTTGTGATGGGGCTTGACTTCTTCTGAGTTGCCCCAATCACATACGCCCTATTCATAGGCAAACACATTACTTCTTTTCCTGTTGCTTTTAACTCCTCATACATTTCTTCTGATACTACTGTAGTCGTGCACCCTGTATCCACTAAAGCTTCTTTAATTATACCTTCACATTCTATCGATATCGTGGGACATTTCCTGATTCTGACCGCTGAGTTCTTACATCTCCGCCACGGTTGGGTATCGTAGGTTACCGGCTGCATAGCGTTTATGGAGACCGCGTTTACGTCATCGATTTCCGCGTCCGCAATGGGGCCACCTATCACCGCGGACTCTATTAGTTTAAATAGTGTCCTTGATCACTACTTGTGCTAGGCTGTGCTAATCGGTCGGGTGCATTCCCGCCCCCGCCTCGCGTCTCCGTACGGTTTGAATTAGATCTGTTCCAGTCCGGTCTCTGGTTCCCCGGCTCTGGTCTCCATCCGTCTCCCCCTCTTCCGCGTTGGTTTCTCTGGTAATCGTTGCTCCTGTCACTCCCTTGCCCCTGGTTGCGTTCCGATCTAACCATATTAGCATTTCCTTCATTTCTGTTCTTTGGTACGCCTGCGAATGTCAAGTCGTACCCTCCTAACACATTCTGGAATCTTTCCAGATCGGTGTGCTGCACACTACGTAAAAGATTCTGCACTGTGACTGGGAATTGTCTTGTCAGTACACATATTATTTCCTGGTCGCTCATCGGTGGGGATAGCGTTTTGTATTCCATAATACGCCTTGTTGCGTATTCCCGCAAGCTTCCCATCGACTGGTTGTAATGATTATTCATTAAGCTGATTTTAAAATTAATTTGAATTTCCTCATTCCAATACCGCTCAAGGAATCGATCTTTAAATGCCTTTACTGATTCGGGAAACTTATCAAATGTATCGGCCCATATCCTTGCGTTGCCTTCTAACATTAAATATAATAATTGTATTTTACACCTTTCCGAAGTATTGATAACATCTAGATGTCGTTCTGCTGCCTTCATAAATATACATGGATTTTCTTTCCCGTCTCCTGAAAATTTTAGTGATCTTGGAGGGGTAAATGGTACCGTCCCGCTTGCTGCAATTGGGGATGCCTTGCATTCTTTTATTTGTTCAATCTCTGTTCGTAGTAACACAACCTTCTCTTCACATTCCCGCTTATTCTCCTGCATTTCTTCCTTGACTACCGATTGTATCCTCTCAATTTTCTCGTCCTGCTTAGCAGTTTTAGCATCTAGTTGTTGGAGTAACTTATTCTTCAAATCCCCCCCCAGACTACTTACTTGGAATTCTAACTCCTTTTTCTGTTTCCCTAATTCTTCGGCAGTCCATTGCTCATGACTTTCTACCCGCTCCGTGATTTTAGTTATCTCATTCTTCGTTAACTCCATTTGTTCTTCAGCGCGTCCTATTCGCCCCCCTATTGCATCTAATTTCCTATTCTGTTCTTCTGCCAGCTTCCTAATCTGTTCCTCTGTGAATAATTTCTGTTCGTCTAATTTCCTGTTCTGCTCTTCTGCCAACTTCCCAATCTGTTCCTCTACTTTCCTATTCAGTTCTTCAGCTAACTTCCTGTTCTGCTCCTCCGTGAATATTTTCTGCTCGTCCAGCTTCCCATTCAGTTGTTCAAACATCTTCCTATTCTGATCGTCTGCCTTCCTATCCCGTTCTTCTGCTTTCCTATCCCGTTCCTCTGCTTTCCTATCCCGTTCTTCTGCTAATATTTTCTGTTCTTCCCGCATCATCATTATCATCTGCATTATATCTAACTGGTTATCTTTCCCACCCCCCAGGTTCGGGTTTCTTGTTGCCTGGATCATCGGTGTTGATGTCACTTCTACTTCTTTATTAAAACTATCCCCTGACGTATCGTCCAACCGGCTCCCAATTCCACTATCCCTGCTTTCTGATGACATGCTATTATCAATTCCTACACCTATCTCCCCTCTTCATTCGCCTTCTCTTCCCGGTCCAGCACTACATTTTGCGCCTCCATTCTGTTGCTTTGAACTGTCCGATCGATTCTCACTTCACTAAAATACCGCACAAATTTTCCACTTGCCTCACCTACCAACGATATCACAGTTATCCTATGAAGTAACTATATCCGCCACAACACTGTATCCTTCGTGAATGGATTAATTCACACCTATTTCAATTGCTAACTAATGACGGACAGCCCTCACTCACCGCCAAAACACAATAACACTAATTCAATAGCCATATAAATTTCCACTCACCTACCAATGCATAAACATAATCCTTACAATACATAATATTATTACCATTGAAACACATATACACTGCTAATAGACTCATTAATACTATTACACAAAAATGCTTTCAAATTATAATAAATCCCTTATTAATTGAAATTACTTTTCAACGCACTTATTGCTCTATTATGTACATAATCATCATTCACATTTGCATGTCATATCTCCTCCCTGAATTTTCCTCAATAATATCATATAGATATTCACAACAAACATTCACACTGCTGGTATATATTTCCCAACCTGGTATCTTTTCTAATAAATTCCCCACACTTTACCATCACCAATAGATAGTGCACTACTGAGTGAATGTTCCCAGCAAAAAAACAATTTTGTGCATAATTTGTACAACACTATTAACCACCTTTATATTCTCATAAGAATTATTACTACTTCCCCATTTCTTTGATTTCCATGTTATAAAAAATTGCCAAGCAGTTCAAATATTATTAATATGTCTTACAAAATTCGGAATTCTATTACATTATATTATTTGTAACATGTACATGTATAGCCTTCATAACCTCAGTAACTACAATATTAACTATATATTGGATGCTCACAAATAATTGCCTATGTCAGCCCGCAATTAATTACGCAACAACATTTTTGTAATTATCAACATTTCATTATGCTTACTTGACTTGTGCATGTTTTTGCTAACACATGTATTGTTATTTTTTTTGTACTCTATAATAATACACTTTGCACTGCCTGCTTCTCATCTGTACCCTGCATTACTATACATCAATTACATGCACATTATTTTCCAACATTTCACCAACCTTCCCAAGGCCACATTTCTTAACTATACGTTTTCCACTTGTTCGGGCGCCAGCTGTGACATACCTGGTGGTGCCTGGTATTTCACTGCAATACACTGTTCGGGTGCCAGCTGTGACATACCTGGTGGTGCCGGGTATCTTCACTGCAATATAACACTAAGAGAGGGTGTCTTTTACGTGAATGGGTCCTTGGATAAGTCGGTGCAACGTTGGGGAAATTATTCATACATAGAAATACAATTATAACAGGATTTATTTTAAATCAAGGTTACTATTTACATAATCAGACACCGTTTTTATACTCCGCCTTGGTACCAAGATTAAGAGTAAAATACAACTTTCATACCTTCGGGGCCCCGATCGAATACCTATGATGTTGGTAGGGCCGCTCGTGCCGACGGGGTTGTCGACCTCTGCTACTGCTGCGGGCCGCCAGCAGCGGATGGCGTGGTACTCGTCCACGGCTGATGCTCCAGCAATTCTTCCCCGACCAGGATCTTGATACCTCGGCTGCGCGCCTTCCTCGAATCACTGTCCATTAGTGGGTTTAATTACTCGACCCGCACCTATTCTGTATACGGGTCACAGTTCTGTACCGCACGATTTCAAGAATGTTCCCTCCGCACCAACTAATAGGAGCGAAAACAATTATTACGCCAACACTAATATTTCACCATACTGATACTTCCAATGTTCTATTTACACGCCCGTAACATACCACAGTTTCAAATATTTCCACAGTTATATTGCCTGTCTACTGTGTCCATGTACTACTCGCGAGCTCTCGCGACACGTCCGCACTCGTCGCCGCTCCGCTAGCGTCTCTCCCGCGATTCTCGTAACGAACTTTTGCACGTGCGCGGTGCCCAGTTCCAACCGAAATTCACACGCTAGCCTCCCGGCGGCGGAGGCACCGTCGGCGGTGGCAGCGGTTGCTCGCCGGCCCCGGCGCGCCGCGCTCAGCGCGCGCACCACGCAGTTCAAAATAGCAATTGGTTTCTTACACTAATGATTTAATTAGTGTAATGAAACACATATTCTGGGTTTCAATATATATATATATATATATATATATATATATATATAATGAATAATTGAACATTTAAAAGTTTTAGCACTTTTCGTATTCTCACAAATTTGCAAATTTTCATGTGCGAAAGTTCGAGAAGCTGACCTTTACCTGAACCGGCGACACTAGCCCATCCTATAGTAACACCCCCCGGGTTTGTCCCCGGTTTGAATGGAGAGTTCAAAGGACCTGTTCAGCCCCGTCTGGGAGACTTCGTTCTCACGCTTCGGTTTGAAGAACGATTTCCGAATTTAAGCAAACCTGCGCCTGCACCCAATGACATTTGAAGCGGCAGAGGTGCTCTCATCATGGTAGTGTTCGTTGAAACTTCGAAATCTTTCTTCAAAAGGGAGCTAGCTTGTTGGGTTTTACGTGCCGGGCTCCGCCCTTGCACCTTCTGCCAGGAACTAAACAACCAACTGCTGCTAGCGGCACTGCGAGGTCACCAAATTTGCGGGACATAAGTATGCGTGCCCGTGAAAAATTGCGCCTTAAACAGAAACGGTTCTTTTATCAACATTGTTGTTGTTATTATTATTATTATTATTATTATTATTATTGCCGACTTATCCCAATAGATTGAAGACGCTAAGTAAGAGACTCAAGTTTTTCTTTGGGTTCTTCTTGTTTTTCCAATATGCTTTCATTCCTTCTGAGAAAGCTTGTTTACGTTCTTCTGTCCACTTTGGTCTATATTATCTTTTCTGCGTATTCAGCGTTTCCCACAAATGTGGGAAATTTTTGTTCGATTAAAGTTGGCATTCAGTCCTCAAAATACACGAGGCAATGTTAGCACTCCTACCCTTGAACTCTGTAGTTTTCTCCACAGTTCCAAAAGAGAGTTGATAGAAGCTTGTCAGTTACACGACAGCATTTACGAGCCTCTTCCCGCTTAACGGTCGATCATGTCTGCTCACTCGGGAGAAGGGTGATGGTGCGTCGGGCAAACGGTGTCCGGAAAGGTAGGCTTCAGGAACTGAACTGCCGGCGCGAACAAAAATCGCCGCCAGTTAATGGTCCTCAAGTAGTGGTCGAGATCTCTGCATGTTATGCAGAGTATCTCAGGATAATATTTGCAAAATCCTAGGGCATGTAAAGGGATCCAAATAAATAAAATTGAATTTTGCCAAAGAACATGTGGTGGGAGATGTGACATTTGCCTCTGAGTGAAAGGCAACTTTGTATGCGCCGGTTTTCGGGAGGTTCACGGAATCTCTGACTGCTTCAGAACGTGGTATGCCGAACACAAATGCATGATTAGTTACCTGACAATCAGAGACAGACTGTCACTCTATTAACTGCGTTATTTGAAATTTATCATCTCATGTTTTTTGGCAAAAATTTATTTTCTTAGACTCATCTACATGCCCTACGAATTTGTAACATTTAATTTGAGACACTTGCATTTCTGGCCCCGAGGCATGAATATTATGCCCGTTGAGAAGTTGGTTGAGCTCTATGTGGTACGTAATAATGCGCAGACAAGAGAAACCTTCTTGACAGTTTTTTAGGAACGCGATTTTGTGGTAAATAATGAAAGCCTTCGACGACGAAAGTTATTTTTCAGGACTAAGAATCAATGCTTTATCATTATCTTCTTTCGTAATCGCGCCCTTGGTAGGGATTGGAGGCACGTGCGCACGACTGGAAGGGAAAAAAAAATAAAAAATATTGATTTTAATTTTTTGGCGCATTATTTTCCGTATTTTTCCTTTTTAAGGTATTATTTTTTGTACGTTGTTTCTAAGTATTTTTTAATTAAATAATAGCTTGGCGTTGACTATGCTATGCACGGTTGCCGATATAAAATAATATCCACCTTTTTTACCTCACACTGAGAGAAATGAGAAAACTAAGGAAGGAAAGTAGTGTAGTGTGAGAAGCAAGCCAGGCACACACAATATCATTGGAAAATAAATTAGAAAAAAAAACTAAAAGAAAATGTCAAGTGGCTTTGAAAATTCGTCGTATGGGCCTCGAATGTACTAGAAATACATGGCAAACTTTGAAGGCGAATTTCCGTAAGTTTGTTTTTTGGTATAAAAGGAACATTATTTTCTAAACTGTTAGAGCTTGACTTCACACTTGTAGTCATTCTTTACCAAGTAATACAATACATTTTATCATAACCTTATTATGTGCATGATAATAATAAAAAATGTGGATGTATATATTCTATATTGCCAAACTGTATTTGGTTTTTTGAATTTTATAGACTGAAACTAGTCAGATAAAATTGGTAAATCTACTGACAGAAAATAAAATAATTTTAGTAAACATTCTACAATTTTAAAAATTCATATCTACGACAAAAATAAAAAAAAATTCTTAAACATCCTATGATACAAAACTTACAATATAGCCTAGAAATTACATTAAAAATCAATCCTCTTGTGTGTATAGTTAGGAAAATAATGTTCGTGGGATTTAACATTATAAGTTAAGGTCTTCAGGGTCCCCTTATGTTGATGAGGGAGCACACACAAAATTGACCCCTTGACAGTCAGTTATTTGTTTATTAAAAGCATGAAATGAGGTTTTGCTTCGCGATCGATATTCAGGTTTTGTGTCGATATTCATATGAGGAGGCAAAACATCTACATCACTCAAATGATCACAAAAATATAACAATATTCTATAAAGTACATTAAAATACTAACAATGTTAGTATTTATTTATGATCTTCTTGAAACTGATACATTCACTCTTTTTCAAACATTTTTTTCTTTTGTGTCAAGACATTTTTTAATATTATCTAGTTTCAAATTTTGTTATTTGTCTTTACACATCTACGCTTGTGATTATTTACACTGTAGCATAACATTGACTCATTATATATTAATCAGATACGCAATTTAAATATCCTTGAGTGAAAAATTGTTTCAGATAACATTGTTATTGTTACCGTCATTAGTTATTACCTAATGAATCATCAACCTAGAATCATATCAAATATGTCGAAGTTGCTGACGTAGTGTTATTGTTTCAATTTATTAAAAGCTGGGAAGTCTCATTCTGTTATCTGAAGGACTTCTTGGTTTTACCAGTACGTGCATAGTTCTATGTTAAAATTGATTTAAATTTTTTATCGATGTAATTTAAAATATCCTCTCTGGCGTGGCCTTCACAATGGAGTAGTTAGTTCCTTTGTCTTGTTTATCAAACACACTTCTACTCCACATTTTGTTGAGCACGTTTGATCAGGAATTTTATGAAATTATGAATAATATATTCGCGATATAATGTAAGTTTCTGAAAATCGTGACTCTAGATAAGTAGAAATTTGGCATATGTGCTTGCTCGAATAACATGATATAAAAGAACTTGTACATACTTTGATTAAATTATTACACAGTTCTGGAAAATGATACAGCTGCTTTTGTATTGGCTTTGTGAATTTGCTTTTGAAATGGAAGAGATTTTTTCACCAAACGACGGACTATTTTCTCTTAGTGTATCAAACTTGCATTCAATGGAAATAATAATAGTGTACAAAATAATGAAATTGCGGTGTTACAATAGCAAATACTTCATTACATTATTTGTAACGGCTACGCAATACGCATTGTAATATGCATTATAAATATTAAAAGAACCTGCAAATGAGACTTCCAGCAGCCTCATCCTATGTATATCGACAAAAAACTGAATATTGATCGCGAAGCAAAAACTCATTTCATACTTTTAATAAACAAATAACTCACTGTCAAGGGGTCATCTTTATGTGTGCTCCCTCATCAACATAAGGGAACCCGGAACTCTCCCAGCAGCAATTTTTCTAGAAGCCGAAATTCGAACCCAGGTTCTTTCAGTCATCACAGCAGGCACGTTACTCCTATACTACCAGCTGCACGGCAGAACTTACCCTTCTCAAAACATAAAAGAAAAGTTGATCCTTTTCATTTGCAATTTACAAAAATGGGGAGATTTACATGTAGGCCCTACGTTATTTCAAGATCTAGTTTAAAAAACAAATTCTATTAAGGAAAACTTTCAACGATTTTGAAGTGTTCAGTGTTGCTGGTTAAAATTGCCGGTGTGACGGACGAGTTTGTTACAACCTGAAGCTCTTCAAATTTAAAATTCACTCTCACTCAGGAACTACAAACACTGTGTGGTTCCAAGTGCTTATTTTGAGTACTGGGGAAGACGCGCAATGATACTGTAACACCGGCACTTGAGTAGAGGTGGGCAGCTTGACAAGGACTTTCTTGGGGGTGGTGTCGATCGAGGGGCGCCGGGCATGAGCTTCTAAGTACGATTGGTTTGGTTGTTTCCGGGCACGTCCACTGCTATGGCCATTGATCTCGTTACTGTAGTGCGTGTTGTATCCCAGAACCCGGCGGAGTTCGTTCCGCCTCCCCTGCATTTGTAACGTGTAAATTTGGCGCCCACCTACACTTGACTTGCCGACAAACTACGCTAGTGCAGATTTAGTAAGTACGTACTGAAAATTCAGGTTCAAAGACCCCGTGTGTGGCAGAGCGGGAGAGCAATGGTAAGTACCTTGATGGCCGCGTCTGGAGGTAAACCAGCCTCAATCAGCGGGAGGTAGTGAAGACAACTATCTAAACTATGGTTCCCTGAAAGAGTCGAATACGCTACTTATTAATGCTACATTTAGAAAAAAATATATATTGTGATGTAGCAAAAATCTACGTTTCGAGAGTCGTTGATACCTAAAAATTGAATGGCGGCAAAACGTGTATGTCTGTCTGTAAGACTGTGAACAACGCTAGCGACTAAATCGTTTAGGCGATTTTCTTCAAAAGTGATGTTCCCTATCGATCTGGCTGATGTGGCAGCTTCTTGAATTTTAAACCGATATTTTAATTTTGCGGGGTACTTTACATGACGCCCCTTGGGACATTTTCAAAAATTTCAAAAATATGGCTCCATTGTGTGAATTAAATTTTGTTGTTGGATAATGTGAAGAACGTTTATGAGAATGCTGCAAATCTCGTATTTGTTTACAACCCTAATTATTCGGAAATTGCAAAAGTTCACAACGTTTTCGTCGTCTTCCTACAACTAAAATATTAAATATAGATAGTTTTCCCTTAATAAAATCTGTTCTTTAAAGTTAATTTCGATATAAGGTCATGTAAAAGTATTCGAAAATCGGAGTACTTTTCGCGTAATTTTGGGTGGAAGCACGGGAGTACACGGGCGAGAAGGTTCGTGTTGTTTTAGCACCTAGTTTTAAATGTTGGCCCGCCTGTGTGCGCCGTTGCCTCCCGCCCGCCTCATCCCGCGCGTTCGTGTGCGCAGGTGAACTTCCTGGGGCCGTTCCTGTTGACGGTGCTGCTGGTGGAGCTGCTGCAGAGGTCGGCGCCCGCCAGGGTCGTCTTCGTCTCGTCGTCCTACCACCGCTTCGCGCGCCTCACGCCCGATCTGCTGGACTACCCGCGCGCGAGGGAGCTGCACGCCGTGCAGGTGTACTGCCTGAGCAAGCTGGCGGTCGTCATCGTCGCCAACGAACTCTCGCGGAGGTTAAAAGGAACCGGTGAGGGACGGCGGCGAAGCAGATTGTCGTTTTGCATGGTTTTCTTATCTAAGACTGCTTTATCCTTTATCTGGAGACGTAGGAATGACGCGTGAGGCCTATTAATAGTTGCTGATGTATTTACATTTAAGGAAATGTTTCATTTTCGTGATTTTATGTGACGGTTAAAATGTTAAATCTCACACAATTCCCTCTATTTTTAAAACTACAGCATAAATATTTCACTCAATTCTAAGAGTTTAAAAGTGTGTTGTGAACTAGTCTTATCCTGTCTCAGGAACTCAGTCACGAATGTTCTCTCCTCTTCATAACAGGTTGCGGCTACATTTCTTTCGTGTATCATATTGTTCCCCATACGATACCCCGTACTGAGTGTAAAAATGCACTTTCAAGAATGTCAAAAATCGTCCAATTTTGGTGATTTGTTTCGTTTTGAAGCGAATTGTCAATAAGTTGAAAGATAGTTGACAAATTTAAAAGAATTTAGTGAAATTAAATCCTTAGTGAATTTACAATTCACCCCCAAAAATAGTTTGTTTTTTTTTCGTCGCGGCACAGGGCTGCCGAAAAAAATAAATTAAATTTACTCAAAGAAACAACATTAAATAGAAAACTTCGTCTTTCAGGGGGGCATTCACATATTGTGGAAGAAATTTGTGGAAGTTACTATCATTTGAATTTATTTTCAATTTTTAGGTGAGTAACGGAAATTAAAATAATAATAAAAAAGAAATATTCAAAGCGATTCAAGCCTCAGTTGGCTAAAGCAGTTGCGTTTTGTGTCTTGTCTAATAACATTATTTTGCTTGTGTTAGGTACATAATTTACCCAAATTACAATGATGTAATGGTTTGTTGTCTTTGCGCAGGTGTGACTGTGAATAGCATACATCCAGGGGCTGTCAATACTGCAATATTTCGACATTTTCCACCTTGGATATCATTGTTTTTCAACGCATTTTTGCGTATTTTTATGATCGTAACTTATTTTGTTATTGACCGTGCATGTGTAACAGCATGTGTAATGGCATTCCCTATTGTTTAACCCGACAGTACACGCGCCTCTTTCTGTACCATCAGTGTACGCACCTGATTTCACACATCCTGCTGCTTCCAGTTCCCTTCATTCAATTTCCTCTGATATATTCGATCAAGTGAGAGTATCAGAAAAAAAGATGAATATTATTGTGAATAATACGGTATATTTTTAAATAACTGATTATATTATTTAGTGGTTTGTATACAAATGATGAAAACTAAAATGGTGTAGGCTGAACTATTATTTTCTTGCATTTGATATAGTTTACATATTTGACAACTTTCCTTCATTGCATGATATACAATCTGTTACTTAATGCTCCACACAAATAAACATTTTGCGTATTTGGCACCAATACTTTTTAAGCCTCGTAACGTTCTGAACAAAGATCATTGCACGAGTGCACGCAGGTGGCCTCTGAGGCCGTTGCAACATTTGTCTCGCCGCTAGAAGGAATGAAAATACTTTCTCGGAAGAGGTGCGACTTTTATATGCTAAAAAACCGTATCTGGAGGCGGTGGACAGTGGCGGCCAAACTGCAATCACAATATTAGAGTAAAGACTTCTCAGGTCTCTCATACCACCAGTATGCACTGCAGGGTTAAGTATTTTTTCTTTATTATAGCCTAAAAAATGTTATATTGTTCGATAGGGAATTATCCACGCTCAAGAAAGCACCAAACACTGTTGAGATAAAACATGAATTTCAGTGTGGGCGTATGCAACCAATAACACTTTACCATTGCGCAAACTTCAGAAACTATTTGATCTGTTCCCTAAAAATCATATTTTTGTGCTTTTGTAAAATGATTCGTGTTGTGTTTCTTACGCATAATACACAAAACGAGTCTATTGCCGAACTACTACTACTTCGTTTTTGGAACTTTTACTCTACTCAGCAATCATTTGAGGTACATTATGTTTTTCTTTTGATATATTATTTTAATTAATTTCTTCCTTTTTATTTTATTTTCCCAATCTTCTGTGCTTATTTTTTTCTCCTACATTGTCTTCAATATACTTTGTATCCATATTATTTTCGGTCTCCCTCTTTTTCTTTTACCAATGAGCATCCAATTTAATAATTTCAGTTGAAGCCGTGTTTATTCCATCCTTTGGACCCGACCACATCGTTGAAGCCGTTTTATTTTTATAAAATATAATGGTAATTAATTTCCATGGATTTTCGTTTTGCAACATTCTTCATTTTGTCTAATTTAGAAATTCTTGCGAATCCTCTCCAAAGTTCCATCTTGGTAATAATTTTGAAAGTGTTTTAGATTTTTTTATTAAAAGTATAATAATAATAATAATAATAATAATAATATTGAAAATTAGATTTTTAGTATTTTACCCTAAAATCCCAATTCAAATGTCATCATTAATGTTTTCTCTTCCTAATAAATTGCATCTTAACATCGATAACGCGCTATCTTTCATGGCTGAATTAAATCAGACTGTATCACTTACGTCACAGTTTTGTCACTTTTAATTCGAATTGCATGAGTAAGATAAAAAGAATTCATAGCCATTCTGGTGAATATAATTAATTAATTTACCCACAATATTTGGAGCACGCGCACAGACCTTTGTTCCAACTAAGGATCTTGACATCCAGTAAAAAATAAAGAAGTGATATATTTTCTTACTCCTGTCCTTCCCACTATCACAGAAGCAGAACACATCAAATGATCTGTAACAATGCATTACGCTCTGAGGATGGTCGCAGAATGGCGACCGAAACTTCGCCATGGACGCGGCGTCATCCGGACAGCCTAGTAAATACTGACTCCGGCCGCGGAAGCCTACGCTCTCATAATTCTAATTCGTGTTGAAAAATATATAATGGTGAAATGAAATAAGAAACAAAAATATATTCATATTTTCCAAGAACAATGTCATAAAAATTTAACTGCATTATACACTAACACTGTATTATACAATAACACTATGCATTACAATGACTGATACTGTAGTGTACAATAATTGACAATCAGCACAGTTGTTGCTCGTGCGAGCGATTCCACAAATTCGGAAACCTAAAGAATGCGGAAACTGCTTTAACAGCAAGGTCGATTCTATCGGGAATGTTCTTACTGATTGTGAGTGAATCATGTCCGGTTAAGATTCTACTGAAGATGCTCGAAATCAGTAGCATTGCTGAATCACTTGATCATGTAAACATGATGATGCACATAGAAAACGACCGGGATTTTCTGAGAACTGTCGGGGAATCCCGCCTACAATACTGACAGCTGGTTCGCCACTTTACTCCTTTTTTTAAAATTAATTTGTTGCGTCTTCAATTGACGCAACGCGTCTCCAAGCCCCGCGGGGCGTTGAGCGCTGTGCGCTTCCGGAGTAATCCTCCGTTAATATTTCATTGTATTAGTTGAAGTCTCGTCGCAGTCAGTTGCCGAGAGTCGCGAAGTATCATTTCCACGTATGCCCCTCGTACTACGCGCCCCTGCGTGACTGCTCAGCGGTTAGAATTGGATAGGAATTCTGATTGGGACAGGGTTTAGGGTTAAACTAGCCCCCGTGGAGCCTGCAAACTCGTTGTCTTAACTAATTTGGAATTGAATTGAATTTGCTTTATTTTACGTGGTGAGACTCGGGCCATCAGGCCCGCTTCCGTCTGACCACGCAAATTTCGCAACGCTCCTTTCATCAACTAGCAGAGAAAGGAGGTATTTCTTGGGCGAGAAACAGGCGATTTGTATTTAGCTCAGAGGCGTCATTTAGGTTTGAGTGGCGATTCCCATAAAATCGTGAAAGGCGGGGAGGGGCGGCGGCGATGGTGTAACGGTTAGCGTACCGGACTGGCGCAGGATCTTTTACATGCAAGTAAATCTACTAACATGGGACAGCCCGCTTTACTTCCCCTCCGAAGGATTCTTTCGCCCCTAAAAATCCACGGCTTCGATCGGGTGTGACCCCGCGAACTTGGGTACAACAGTCCGGTACGCTAACCGTTACACCATTGCCGCCGCCCGTGAGGTTCTTTCACGTGAGGAATTTCACGTGAGGAATTTCACGTGAGGTTCTTCGGAGATTTTATGGGAATTGCCACTGAGCCACGAAAGCATCTACTTCCTGTCTAACTGAAGAAACTCGACATTGCTAGGTTAACATCTATCAGACATAAAAAGAAATAAATCCTTTCTAGTCGCGTCTATTATGTTCCTTTATGACCTCTTTATGAAATTAATGATTAATAAATAACAATAATATAATAATAATTCATTCACATAATTTTCTTGACAATTAATACAATAATTTTCCAAATAAATATTTCATTGCTCCAGATTCGAACTCTGATTGATAGTTGTTGCCGATTCGTACTAGTATATATATATATATATATATATATATATATATATATATATATATATATATATATATATAACCACAGGGGAGATACTATTGTTATGAGTTGGGGTTAAATCTGGATTGAGATACAACATCCCAGATACAGAAGATTTGAAAATGTTTGACTTTCTCAACGCAAATTTTGAAAGAAATTTTACACTTATGAAGGCCCGAGACATACTAAAGAGAATCGGCATAAATGTAGAATCAGTTAAAAACTTATTGAAACAATTCCGTTTCATACTCTTTAATGAATTTAATGAACACTGTCTTCTGAACTTAGGTTTTTATTTGTCAGATCTAAGTTCTTCCGAATACCACTGACCTAAGTGTATTAAATGTACCGACTACATGAATGTTAGCTGGCGCTGCACATATCAATTTTTCTTGTTGTACTTTACAAAAAAATCTGTGTCGGTACTTAACACTTATTGAAATATGATTAATTTCTAAAGTAAATAATTCTATTTTTTTGGAAAATTGTCCATGTTTCTTGCTTTTTAGGCAAAACCGCTTGTGCAAAAATTTGAAAAAAAAAGTAAAAAGGTTTCTTCAGCTTGAAACGTTTTTAAACTTTAACTCTTTAAATTTCACGTTAGGAACGCTCATTTGAAATTTTGTTTATGTTTGAAAGTATCTTAACTTTAAACAAATAATTTTTGTTATTATTTCTATGAATGGCCGACTTCAAATTTCTTATATGGTTGAATAAAACTTCCGTGGATCGACGACCCATCTCGTATGGAACGTGGATTCTCTGAAAATTTATTCTGTTTAAAAAAATATGATTGGTCTATGGAATATAATTATTAAATAAATCTGACTTCAATTTCAATAAAAATATTAAAAACATTTATTGAATTCAACATTCTTTTTACGTTTTTGACGTTATTTAAAAATTTTATTTGGTGCAATTACTTTCTGTTGGCTTGTCATTTTGATCGAAATCGTAATAACTTTAATTTACTGAGGCCTTTTAAATTTCTATACCATATTTTCTTTGCAAATAATTGTTAAATTTGGTTGTCCGGCTTTCTCCGCAGCCCCTTATAATTCGTGGAGATGTAGACCGCGATGTCGTCGAAGAGAAGTGTTCCTACGAAAAATATTGAAGTTCCAACGGAATCTTCTGTTCTTGTATCGTGATATTGAAATTAAAACTGCTGCCCTTCGAATACAACTGTCAATTACACGTAACACTAATAAAATTGTTAAAGAAAACAAAATTAATCACCTAAACCTAATAATATTAACATAGAATAATTACAATTGGCTACTTATACGAATGTCCCGGATGGACATTTCTATTTCGACTGTTTTACCACTGGCGTTCGCTAAACGTCCAGTTTCAAAAAACAATCCTACTTGAAATATTCCTATTACTCACCAAAAAAATTAACATGTAAGTTTACACTGCAACATACACTATTTGAACTCCTGATAATTATTCTATCTTTCGGATGTATCTCCTACGAGCGTACTCTCCGTGCCTAAAATATCGTCTTCAAGAGTTCGCTTCCGAATCTGAATTCCGTTTGAGAAAATCATGGCTCTTAAAAAATGTCGCCTCCGTTTTCACTTGTCCTTTCACTTTCCATAACTTACTTTATGATTTGCCCGTCGACAGTCGCTTTTTTTCTCATGTCTACATCGGTATTAAAACGTGTCACCATTTGTTGTACATTCCTACTTCAATATTTAATATGACGCGATATAATAAAAATTTTCATTTTAAAATCCGGCACATCCCAAATCATGAATGTTTAATTTTATCTTATGATTATCCAATGTTCAGTATTTACTGTCTATTCCAGCCTCGAATATTTAGGAATCCCGAAATTCATGTTGTAATATTTACATTTTATTTTCGTAACGTTCAAAATGGTTTCCATATATCTTCTTTGTAAATACATTATACCATACGTATATTGTCATTTCCGGAATCCAATGACCTAAAATATGTTATTGTTCCACTAATGTGGATTAGATTTTTCGTTGGGATGTTTGGTATTCTAATTTTTTTATAGTGTAAATAAATATTCTCTGAATATTTAATAATTATCCCTATCTGTGACTTACAAATGTTTTGAGCAAACATTGAAAACCTTTTTACCATTTATCTGTACACATATTCCTCTATCATTTTTCGCGTCTTGATGTTAGCTCATTGTCTATTACTGTTTGTCTCTCGTTCATTTATGTATTCACTTCTTCGTTAACCTAATTTACTTTATACCTACTTTACCTATCAAATACATATTTACATATCATCTTGATGTTAGTTTTGTAGTTCATTTAGTTCAATCATTGTTCTGTTCAGCTAGTTCATTCATAGTAGTTAATTTCAGTTAGTTCCAGGGGGACTCTTGCTCATTGTATTAGACTTCAGCCAACACCAGTTTGCGTCACAACATAAGCGGGGATTGTAAGTGCAGTTAGATACCAAAATTATCACCTTGTTACAGACATTGAAACAGATTTATGAAGCCATTGAAACAGATTTATGAAGCATTTCTTTTAAATATTGCATCTTGTACACCATATCGTGTTCTCTTTGGCTTGTTACTTTAAAAATTGTCACTTTGTACAACTTTCAAAATATTTCTCAACACCTCTCGCTCTCCAAGCAACATGGCGGCCAGCGTCTGGCCTGGGTTTTGAAACGAAGGGCCCGTGATGTGGTCAAATGGCTCGTGACCCAAATTGGTATTGCGAAGACGGAGCAAAAATCGGTGTGCCGGAGGAACTCACTCATGTATTTTCACCATGGTTAGTTCATTGAGGTTTTAACGTGATGTGTTTCGGCAGAACGCCGTTGAGGGCGCCCAGACGACAATCCACGTGGCCGTGTGCGAGGAGGTGGAGGGCGTCACCGGGCGCTACTTCTCCGATTGCACGGTAAGCACTTTCCAGGCCCAACATGTTACAGGTGTCCGATGATGATGATGATGGTGGTGGTGGTGGTGGTGCAGAGGGTGAGGTGGGCAGGTTATAAAGTGCTACTTGTACCTTTAAAGGTATTCAGCTTGGTGATGGTGGTTAGGCAAGATGAATAAATATAATAATAATGTCAATAATATAATAATAATAATAATTAATAAATATTAAAAAGGCTATACTCCCTTAAATCTCAGCAACAATGCCGACTATCCTGATATCACAGTAAAGAAAAGGTTACAGGTATGGAAGTCCAAACCTCTCCATGGTAGATTTCTCTATGCTCTTGAAAGTGATGGCTACGACGCTTCAGTGCGGTGACTCAGAGATAAGGGCTCTGTATGGAGAGACTGAGGGTTAAGCAATTCAGGATCAAGTTATATATAAGTTTTGCAGTTAGCTAATAACTGCAAAAGATGTATTGAAAAACTAGATGTTAATGACGAATGTAGAGTATGCCAACGATCATCAGAGACAATAGATCACCTCATTACAGGGTGCAAAAACCTTTCCAAGAGAGAGTATCTACATCCGCACAACCTGACTACAAATATTGTACACCAGGCACTGGCAACCAAACCTGGGCTACTGACAGAAGAAAGCATTCCTTATTATGAAAACAAAGCCAAACCCGTCATGGAATGTAATCAGTTCATACTGTATTATGACCTTCCAATGCATACTGATATAACGATTCCGGCAAATAAACCAGACATTATACTACATGCAGTTCTTGTCTGGACGTCAGTTTTTGTCTGGACGTCGTAGCGAGCGGACGTGTCTTGGGGATCGCTCTCTCTTCCAGGTAAAGAGATAATGGGCTGCGACCTGCAGGCGTACCGGGCCCGCGGCGGCGGGCCCGCATCGGCGGACCCGCATCGGCGGCTGGGCCGCCCGCGTGGCGTGCGTGCTGAGAAGGGGTAGCGTTCCTGCTCCTTCTCTGGACGCCTTTGCGTTGCTTATTATAGCAACATTATTAATTATTGGTGGCGTCGAAATGAATCCTGGCCCGGTGTCCACGCGACGCGGCGCACCAGTAGACGTTTCGTGGAGGTGCGTCGAGTGTTGTAACGGCGTAGGTGGTCTGCGCGATGAACTGGCGCGTCTTCGACAGGAGTTTTTGAAGGTAACGGCGAAGCTGGCTGCAACTCAAAAGGAGCTGCAAAATCTGAGGGTAGCCACAAGAGTGCCTGAGGTGGAGAGGGCAGCAGAGTCCGCAACGGAGACAGTGCAGCTGGCCACAGCAGACCGGCGAACGGAGGTGGCGGCGCCGGCCCCGGCGGCCGCGCCGGCCCCGGCCCCGGCTGCCGCGCCGGCCCCGGCCCCGGCTGCCGCGCCGGCCCCGACGGTTTCTACGGTGACGACGGCAACAAAATCATATGCATCGGCTGTGAGGGGCCTAGCGGCAATGAAACTTCGAAAAGGTACGAATCGCAAGAAGTGTGTTGTGTTCGGTGACTCCATAGTGCGACACGTGGTTCACGAAAACCTACAGGTCAAGTGCTTCCCGGGAATCCGCGTGGAGCAACTAAAAGCACAGATCGAAGCCAGCGAGGTGGAAGCCCCGGAAACTGTTATAATTCACGGAGGCTCCAATAATTTACGGGGATGTCGCTCGTTTGACCACCTCATGGGCGAGATCTATGATCTTGGGGTAGCAGCTAAGAAGCGCTTTCCATCCGCCCGCATAGTGCTTAGTGGTGTAATCCGCCGCCGGGATGTTTGGTCCCGTAAAGTCGCTAGGGTGAATCGCGACATGGACTATGTGGCAAAAGCGCTCGGGTTCATCTTTGTGGTTCCAAACGGGTGGATCTCGGAGAGCGCCCTAGGCCGGGACGGCGTCCACCTCAACCGGAGTGGCGTCGCGGCGCTCAGTGGCCTCTACACCAGAGTAGCTGAGTTCTGCGCACGCCCACCTGTCAACCGTTGACGCTGTGAATGCCCGCCGATCTTGCACGCTACGGTTGAATCGCGGGCTGTGGAGATAGGAGCGAAAGCTGAGGGTCTCGCACTGGTGCCGGAAGCTTCAGCGGACAAGTGTGTGATGGCGGAGACGGCGGAGACGGCGGAGACGGCGGCGGAGACGGCGGAGACGGCGGAGACGGCGGAGACGGCGGAGACGGCGGAGACGGCGGAGACGGCGGCGACGGCGGCGACGGCGGCGACGGCGGCGACGGCGGCGACGGCGGCGACGGCGGCGACGGCGGCGACGGCGGCGACGGCGGCGACGGCGGCGACGGCGGCGACGGCGGCGACGGCGGCGACGGCGGCGACGGCGGCGACGGCGGCGACGGCGGCGACGGCGGCGACGGCGGCGACGGCGGCGACGGCGGCGACGGCGGCGACGGCGGCGACGGCGGCGACGGCGGCGACGACGGCGGTGACGACGGCGGTGGCGTCGGCGGCGACGGCGGCGACGGCGGAAACGGCGGAAACGGCGGTGGCGACGGGATATATTCAGGTGAGGAATGGCTTTCTAAGATTGTTGCAGGTAAACTGTCGAAGTATAGTTAATAAAACCATTGAGTTTTGGAACCTAGTTGATTCGTGCGATGCCGATAGAGTGAGAGGGACAGAATCGTGGTTATCAGATGACGTAGCTAATTCTGAAATCTTACGCTCCGGCTATAAATTATATCGAAGAGATAGAAAAACAAGAGGTGGTGGAGTTTTTCTCTGCGTTAAGACAGCGTTATATGTTAGAAATACTTGGTTTAGTAACAACCTGGAAATTTTAGGAATGGAAATTGACGTACTAGGAAATCCCGTGGAAATTATTGCTTGTTATAGGCCGCCAAACGATGGTTATGAAATTTTAGATGAAATCGGTGATAGGCTGGAAAACAGAAACGGTCGGTCTATTCTTCTCGCTGGCGACTTAAACCTTCCCGACGCTAATTGGAAAGGAGAGGTGTGCGACAGGAAACTTCAAACGCGCGTCAATCGTCTGGTATGGGAGCAGGGATTAACGCAGGTAGTCGACAAACCCACGCGGCAGGGAGCAATTTTAGATATTTTCCTTGTTTATCCAGCAGAAATGTTCCTTTCCTGCGACGTCTTTCAGGGAATTAGCGACCACAAAGCGGTGATGGTAGAAGTGCAGGTAAATGTAATTAAGCGACCTAAGGCAAAAGGAACGATAGTCAGGCAATATAGAAAAGCGAACATTGAAGGACTACGTAGTTTCTTAAGAGAAAAATACAATCATTTTCTAAGAACAGAAGGGGGAATAGGGGAGCAATGGGGAGCTTTTAAAACAATCGTAGAAACCGCTTTAGATACGTATGTTCCTTGCAAAATACTGAAAAGTAATTCTGATCCTGAATATTTTAACGGGGCAATACGACGTTTAAAGAGAAAAGTTAGGCTAGCATTTAATAGGAGACATCGCAGCATTGCTGACATGATAACGTTCAAAAAATACTACAAGGAATTAGAAAAAGAAAAGAAAATTGCTCATGAATTATTTTTAAGAAACATGTTGGAGACGGGACGAAATAATTGGTCAAGCTTTTACAAATATGTCCGCAGACGCCGGGGGAATAAGGAAGAAATTCAGGAAATTCGAGTCGCAGATAACGAGCCACTGCACGACGACCAAGCAAAAGCAAATGCGTTCAACGAGTATTTCGTATCGGTATTCAAACCAGAACGGGCTCAGGAGCAAGTTCATTATTTTCCATCAGAAAACCAATTCAAACTCCACGCATGGGAACTCCGCAATCGTATAAAATCACTAGAAAACGGTAAATCACGCGGGCCAGACGGTATCTCGACAGATTTTATTAAACTCGGTGGTGAGGCGATATTGCCCTATTTGTTAAGATTATTCAATATTTCCATTAATAATACAAGTTTACCAGACGATTGGAAGGCAGCTATAGTGGTTCCAATTTTCAAAAATGGTGATAAATCAAAAGTATGTAATTATAGACCTGTATCCCTCACTTCAGTAGTATGCAAAATAATGGAGCATTTAATAGCCGGGTACATTCGTCGCGAATGGGAGAAAGTGAACTGGATTTTCCACGGACAGCATGGGTTTAGAAGTGAACATTCGTGCGAAAGTCAAATTGTTTCTCTTTTTCAAGATCTAGCTGACGTAGTTGACGCGGGTGGGAGGGTGGATGCAGTAGTAATCGACTTCGCGAAAGCATTCGACGTGGTACCGCATAATTTACTTATTAGGAAAGTATTAACCTCAGGAGTTGACGCTAGAGTTGTGAGGTGGATAAGCGAATTTCTTAGGGACAGGAAACAAAAAGTTCGAATTGGCAATCAGTTTTCGACTACGGGAAATGTTACTTCAGGGGTTCCACAGGGAAGTGTGTTAGGGCCATTACTCTTCTTAGCGTACGTGAACGATCTCCATGTGAACATACAATCAAAGGTGCGTTTATTTGCAGACGATTGTGTTATATACCGAAAAATCGAAGATAGCACTGACGAACAAATATTACAGCAGGATTTAGAGCATTTACGTGATTGGGCTGAAAAAAATGACATGGGAATTAATGGATCTAAAAGCAAAACAATAACGTTCGGGCGGGGACGAAATTATGAGGAACCAGACTATCGTTTAGGTGAGGTAATCATCCCAAGAGTCTCATCATGCAAGTATTTAGGCATTCATCTAGATAGTAAATTAGAGTGGGAGGTGCATATAAATCAGACAGTAAGAAAAGCGTGGAAGTCTTTACATTTTGTAATGCGAATACTAAAGAAAAGTTCTGCAAACGCCAAAGAATTAGCATATCTTACGCTGGTTCGCCCTCTCATGGAATACGGAGTTGCGTGTTGGGATCCATACAGAAAGGCGCACCGGAAAAATCTAGATAGAATACAGAGAAAAGCGAATAAGTTTACCTATAGACGTAACGTAACAAAAAAGTCATGGGAACCTCTAGAAACGAGAAGAACAAAGGCGAGGCTTTGCGCTCTTTATAAATCGTACGTAGGTCAACCAGCGTGGAAGGAAATTCAAATTAGACTAGAAAAACCAAATTATTTCGGCCGAAGCGATCACACCCACAAAATTCGAGCAAGGAAACAAAATTCAGATCTTGGGAAGTTTTCCTTTTGTAACAGAACAATTAGAGATTGGAACAGTTTACCTGCGGCAGTTTTCAAAGCTTTTCCTCTCAGTGTCCGAAGTTTTAGAAATAAGTTAGAACAAGATAACAGTAACTGATATTAAACGAGTAAGTGTTGTGTAGTGCGGTGTAGTGCTGTGAAGTGATGGTCAGTGTAATTCAAAGCAAAAAAGTGTAGTGTAGTGAAGTGTAGTGAAGTGAAGTGCGGTGAACGCGATCAATGCTCTTTTCAATGCTGCTTTTCGTCTTGTACTGTATTGTACGGTATTATTATTATTATTATTATTATTATTATTATTATTATTATTATTATTATTATTATTATTATTATTATTATATTATTATTATTATTATTATTATTATTATTATTATTATATTATTATTATTATTATTATTATTATTAATATTATTATTATTATTATTATTAATGTAAGTGTTGTAATTTTTCCAATTATTGTCACTTAACTGCCACCGGGACATACCCATTTGCAGTTCTAATAAATCTAATCTATAATAATGAAGTGTTGTACTCAAATATCGCGCTTAATACAGAAGGGCATATTTTGATGAAATTTGTCATTTTGACATACAGGTTGACACAGCAAGAATGGAAGTAGAATGGAATGATGTCAGAAAAATGGGAGTAGAATTCTTGCAGTAATTTCTGAACTATTTTGTCCTAAATTATAGAACTATCAAATTACCAGTCAAGATCAAAATATAATGAAAATTTTGAATTCTTTAACTCTTTCAAACAATAATTAAGCAAAGAATCTTATAAAGCCAATAAATATGTACAGTTATGTGAAAATGAAATAAAAAGGCCAAGTAGGCTACTAATGACATTATTAAATTTAGATTGTTTTAACTAGTATTTTTTTGTTAGAAACTATGCAGTTTTGATCTCCAACGTATTAAAAATTGAGACAAGTTATAATTGATCTTTACTGTAATTAATATATTTTTCTTGCTTCTTGTATTGTGCAAAATTATGCTGCATTGCTGACTGAATGCTGCCTTTATTTTGACAAGACTGACGTAGAGGAATACAGTATTTCTGAATGACAAAGATCAAAACATTTACTTCGAACTAGTAAAATGAAATTGAATGACTACATTCAACAAAATAGTCCTACGATGCATTGGTTGTAAGTATCTTACCACCATGTTTGTAGGGAGGGTCGATTTTCACCTAATCTGCACATAATCAGTCCCGTGGCTTAAATAGCGGTTTGATACAAAAGTATTAGTTTTAATAATAATTATAGTACTACTACTGGTAGTAATAATATCAATAACAATAACAATAACACAACAGCGACGACGACGACGACGACAACTAACACAATCGAGCGAAGTTGCTCAGTGCGTAACGCGCTGGATTCGCAAACGGGAGGTCCGGTTTTGATCCCCTGGCCGGCCATCCTGACCGGGGTTTTCGTGGTTTCCCTCGGTCAAAATGGTTCGGAAAACCCACGAACACCTCCCACTACCCGACCCCCAACTGCCCGACCTAACACCTTCTGCCGTCATCCTGGTCCTTTCACCCATAATCATTCTATTACTCCAACAACATCAACAAAAACAACAACAAAGTGTGTGCGCTTGCATGTTTATGTGTATGTTTATTTAAACGTTTCATCAATTCTTCACCCCATCCCCTAGGGCTTACAACCTTGAGGTGTTAAAATAGAATCAGCATTAAAATTTAATCCCCCAAAAAGAAAAAAAACGTGCACCCACCCCCCATAATCCTGACTGAGCACCGGTGGGATGCTCGTATCGCGTAGCCTCACGATGGCCGATTCGCGTTACAACAATGAAAAGAGAATAAATTTCAGTAAAAACAACGATTTTGGCGAATGAAACTATCTAATGGTGAAGTATGTGGTCACATCGAAAATGTAGAGAGACAAGTTAAAAAAAATACCCAACATTTGTATTTAGTGTTACCCTCGTTTTATATTTCATTCTATCGATTTCACAAGCGGAATTATTTTCTATTTTTGTAGTCGTCAATCACGAATGCGAGAAATGCGTCGCAAATGAAAGTTGGGTCCAATTAATTTTTCACTCCGATTCTGTACCTGCAAAAAAATAGGTAAGTATTCAATTTTCCTTTAACAGTTGCCATCTAATATACCCAGGTAAGTGACAGCTAGATTTATCATAGATGAATGTTTCCGTCAAAAACAAATGACCTTCTATTTCAAAGTTTTCGTACAGTACGGCAAATTAAAGATATTTTGCTGCCTCAAATTAAATGGACCACCCTATAAATTCTCTAAAAGAGGTTTCACGGCCAAAATGTTTCGGAAACACGGTGGGTTGCATATTATCACGCTAAAAAGTAAGTCTTTACTTCTACACGAAACTAAGATAAATAAAAAGAAAATACTCAACGAAGAAATAGAGAAATGAACGTACTATATTTTTCAGATTACATTATTTGGATGACTACAAACTGTCAATCTTAGTCTCTAGTATTCAGAACTACATTATTTATTTATGTTAAGTGTCAGTCAATAAAAGAACGCTGCGACTAAATACTCCCCATACATCACTTAAAGCTTCTACGGTTTTTTGACAGTAAATGAATCAAATCATATAAATCAAACCATGTTTGAAGTACAATGAGTCCGTATATTATTTATTAAATTTCATTGAAATACGATTGTATTATAGTTTTAAGTTAGACAAGCTTCTTTTTCTAGCATCATGTCATGAAAGGATGTGTTGTTATAATTTTCACTGTATTTTACGTTTACAAAAACTCTCAGAAAGTGCAATATTATTCATATTTCTATAATTTTTCATATTTTTGTCTCTTGCTTCAGTGCATAGCTAAGTGAAATTTCTTGACATTTGGTTAGAATTGGATGCTATGTGAATGTTAGTGCATTTGCTATGTTAGAGCATATTGGGCCGATTGTTCCTATTGGTGAATTTTGTGTAATTTTAGGTGCATTTGTTTCATATTTCGTGAAAATAGAGACCTGTCTGTAAAACGTTTCATTATTTCATAAACCTTTTTATTTGTGAGCGTTCATTGACTCTAAAGAATATTGCGTCACTGCGTTTATTTTGTTTTCTGTAGATGATAAAATACGTGTGCAAATGTAGGATATTTCTTCATATCTCATTTTTTTGAACCTGGCAGAATAAATGCAACAAGACATTCAATGTACGGTGAATATTTACTTCGATTATTTCTCTCGCGAAGAAGGGTAGATTGTTTTATGTTTACCCAAACATATATCTTTTCATTCCAAGCATGCTTGTTATGAATTTCATCAAGGAAGGTTTGTAGAAAAAAATAAATATTGTTAATTTTAATTACATATTGAAGTGCATATTTAAGACTTTTTAGGTCATAAATGCATAAGAATACTCTCCATATTCAATACCATCAATTGTTAAAAGATTCGGACCAGCCGAGTTTAGCTGCGTTGTCAGTGTCTCTGCAACGACTGTGTCCGAGAGTTCCTAGGGGCGCTACGGAAGCGGATTTTGGTCACTAGCTACATTGCTAGGACGAAATCAGCCGCTGTCTGGAGGAGAATTCTAGTTCTGATCAGTAATTTTCCGTGGTTTCTCATATCATTTCCAGGCGAATGCTAGAGTAGTACTTTAACAAAAGGGCCAACGAGCCGCGTGCGATATTTCCTTCCTCTTCCTTTTTTTTTTTGAATTATTTTACGTGGCGAGACTCGGGCCATCAGGCCCCACCACGCAAATTTCGCTACGCTCCTTTCATCTAGTAGAGAAAGGAGGTATTTCTTGGGCGAGAAACAGGCGATTTTGAATTTAGCTCAGAGGCGTCATTTAGGCTTGAGGATCTTTTACATGCAAGTAAATCTACTAACATGGGACAGCCGGCTTTACTTCCCCTCCGAAGGAAAGCGTACGAACGATTTTGTCGCTCTAAAATCTACGGCTTCGATCGGGTTTGAACCCGCGAGCTTGGGTATAACAGTCCGGGACGCTAACCGTCACACCATCGCCGCCGACTTCTTCCTTGTCCTCTCATTATCCCTTACACACACACTAACATGCACTACACTACCGCACATGGCGGGAGCTTAGAGCTAGTCCCTGCTGAGGCGGTGCCCCGCTTGAGGGAGATACCTCGTTGGGGAAACATCCGCAAACTGACGTGTAGGTCGGATCCGGATCTGATCTTCAAGCTGGGAAAGAATCACCTCCCCATCTCTGAATAAAATGTTGGCTACACTTACGGAACTAATGATCATAGAAGTTGCAAAATTGAACGAAACATTCTTCTTTGATTTATCAATTGAAATTTTGAACAGTTTCCATTGGTAACAATAAAAACAATTTTTTCACGGAAATCAGTAAATGAACTGTCCTTAAAGTGATATTTATACAAAAACTCCCATGCATTAATATCTCAAAATGAAAGCAAGACAAAATTAACGAACCTTGGGTTTCATTTCACATTTCACCAATAATTTCATCTTTTCCCCAATATCTTCGATTGAAAGCATACGTCACACCTATTCCAAAGAATTTCATGTTGAATCTCGTTTGCGCATCACCGAGAAAAGAATGAAACTGAAACGCTGTCATGCGGCTATCGAGCGAATAAGAGATAAGAGTGTGTGGCAAAAAT
Source organism: Gryllus longicercus (assembly GCA_038098605.1). Classification (NCBI taxonomy): domain Eukaryota; kingdom Metazoa; phylum Arthropoda; class Insecta; order Orthoptera; family Gryllidae; genus Gryllus; species Gryllus longicercus. The sequence goes on from JAZDUA010000132.1 coordinate 594,738, forward strand.
CCAGCTGCCAGATTCTCCTCTACTATCACACGACTTATCATGAACTCCTGACTCTGTTTATGCAGGACATACGCGACTCCCTGGTAGAGTCTAATTAGAAAATGAGTTGTTGCGTGTCATACGGAAACTTATCCTCGTCTTGGTTCTGTGAAATGAATTTGGATACAAATATTGTAATGATTTGAAGGAAATTAAAAAAATGTAAGTCTTAACTAGTATTTCAAAGTCAAGTATTAACAAGTTTGTAATGTAATTGAGTATTCAACAGCAGCGTTTCAAAGTCCTGTGGCACCCGGGGCGGATATGTAGGATATTCGACCCTCTCTCCCCGGTCGATATTAGGGTAACACCATCCAATTTTACGGTTTGTAGCACTTTAAATTTTCAATGAAATTGTTCATGAAATGAAACAGTATTTATGCCTTTATTGATATGGTGAGGCTCGGGCCATCATGCCTACTCTTCCACCTAACCACATTTCACAAACACGAAAAGATTAGTCTAAAAAAGTAATGTAATCTAAAAAATAGATGTAATATAATCTACAAGTGGTAAGTAGTTAGTGGAAAGCAAATGTTATTTAAAGTGACTTCTAAATAGATAACATCAGAATGGATACAATGTGACAATAATATGTTTGATATAATTTTAAAATTCAAGACGGAAATTGAAAACACAATTTGATATCGCCAATTATTTCGCCCTTGTAAGGGCGAGGAACGGCAACGCGAATGGAAACATAGACGGGGCGGTTGCAGGGGAGGCATGATCCGCCTGCTTCTCTCCCCCAGGTCTAGAATTTTTGTTTGTTACTTTCCTTTATTTGGCAAAATTGATTTAAATATTTATGTGAAAATTATGAAATTATGTAAGAAATAATATTGTAGAGTATCATATATACACTACAAAAACAAAATTTACAATATAATAACAAATATATTTACTATTTAACAAAAATCGATGAAACCCCCCTCCCCCAATGATCGTCCGGATTCGCCCTTGATCTCAGCCCCACCCAAATTAGTTTTATATATTTTGTTTGAGTTTGTGTTTTCGCTGATTGGGAAAACCGCCACTTCTTCCATGCGGCACTGCAAAGCGTTCTCTCAACTGCGTCCGCAATATAGTACGTAGTAGGCCAGAAAGTAAAACTGGATCATGCTGAATATCCTTCACTATTAGCGTTGTCCAGAGGTAATTTTGCGAAGACAGTGGCGTAAGAAATGGCATTCCAGCCAGACCTTTACATCATCGAGGATTGAATTCCCGAACCCCACGAATAATTAATGCCTTTTTGAACCTTTAGAAATCAGGCGTTGCACAGATTGGAGGTTCATTTCTGTCAATCGCAGAAGCCGAATGACGGTACCTCGTCGTCAACGAGGAAATGCTCCAGCAATGACGAGGCTTTTTCGTTCTAAAAGCGTTTTCGCACAAAAATATTTTGATAGACTAACGCGACTGTTGATCATGAAATCGGAAGTGCTGCATGGTGGGGATGTCACGAACCTGCTGAAAATTAAACTGTCGCGTTTTTCACCAACAGGCCGCGCTGTCGTGAAATTTATTTAAAACTGACGACCCAGGTCAATTTTAGTCGCAACCAATGATAGGCAGTAATTTTTCCCAGGTTCCAAATGAAGAATGAAGTGTTGTTTTGGGAGAATGATTACACCGTGCAACAAATTTCCCACTTGATCTTCACACATAAGCAAGAACATATAATCGCTATACTAGATTTTTTTCCCTACCAAACCGCAAGCTGTTTGGCTGGATCAATTCGTTTTGATGTTTAAATGAATTTTGAAAGTTGAAAAAATTGTATTTTCTGACATTCTATGTATATACTTAAAAATGCATATCTTCGGTACTTTATAACTATTTTCTTTGGTTTTTCGTGGATTTAACTGTGTAAAGAGTATGTGGTTTAATATATTACTCATTTAGGATGTTTTCACCTAGAAACATGGATAAATAAATTCGAAAAGTTAGTTAAAATGTGAAATATGAGTCGTAATGGTAAAAATGGAAATTTAGATGTAATAATAGTGGAATGAAGGTGGAATGAAGGTGGAATGTAGGTGGAATAAATGTGGAGGTAGATTGAAGGTGGAATTAAACTTGCTCAGTATTAAACATTCTTGGATCACTTTAATTTGTCGTCAAGACGACATGTATACTACGAATGTATCTGTTTGAACTTTTGGTTACGAAGAACACTTTTTTATGAAGGATTTTTGGGGAATAGGATGTAAAAAAATTAAATAAGGATTAAAGAACGCTTTATTCATGAATAAGTTCAATCTCTACACATTTGAGAACGTAGATCGGAAACATCTGCGCTTGTGCTGTTCTTGCGTTGTATCTCGACAGATTGACCAACAGTATTCTGAGAGCATGTTGCAAGAACTCTTGCCTTTGTACCGTTGCTCAATAGTTGCGATATCTTGATGGAACCGTTCGCCATGTTCATCGCTGAAGTCGCCCAGGTTTTTGGGGAAGTAGTCTAAGTGGTTGTGCAGGAAATGAATTTTGAGTGACATATTAACTTTCATCTCCTTATATGCTGCGATCATTTCGGACACAACATTCTGGTAGTTGTCGGCTCGCTTGTTTCCCAGGAAGTCTTCGATAACCTTCTTTGTGGCATCCCAAGCTCTTCGTTCCACTGGAGTTAGCATGCCAGAAAATGCTGAGTTTTCCGTCAGCTTTCTGATCTGGGGTCCGTTGAAAACTCCTGAAAGAAACAGAAAATGTACAATATTATATGAATGTATAGAAGTGAGATTTTTGGATCAAAATGATTAATTTAGTTGTACCTGCGTCGATTTTTGCTGCGGCGAGCTTCGGAAATATGGACTTCAACGACTTAAAAGCGTCGCTGTCTTTAGGTAAAGCCCGAATAAAATTCTTCACTAAACCCAGTTTAATGTGCAAGGGAGGCAAAATTATTTTGGAAGCTGGAACCAACGGCAAGTGGTCGATGCTGTCAACACCAAATTGGTATATCACTCGAGATTTCCACTTGTGGTCGGTGTAGTGAAGCTCCCGTTTGCGTCCTTCCCAGTTACACATGAAACACTGGTGCTTCGAAAAACCTTGTTTTACACCAGTGAGAATTGCTACTACTTTCAAGTCGCAGCAGATGCTCCACGCATGTAATTCGTAATTCACGAGCTCCAATATCAGTTTCATAGTGTCGAAGTCTTCTTTTAGTCCAGTGCCATAAACGATAGGGACGGACGGCTGCTCATTACCTGTATTTAGAAAAACAACATGTAAACTTGCTATAGACGAGACCATGAATTGTACCGCCAATTAATTTGATGTTTCTTACCTATGTGTAGCAAGACACCTTTTACACTTTGTGTTGACGAGTCAATGAAGAGCCTCCACTCAGATGGAATATGTGGATAGCCAAGCGCGAAGAACAACCCGTCAATGTCATTGCAATATGCAATACGCTTCGTGCCATCCATGTCGAAGAATTCGTCCAAATTTGCAGTGTGAGCGCGCTTTCGATTGGCAGTTACTTTGAAATCAGGAGCAACTAGATTCCGTTGTTGTAAACGAGATGCCAGTATTTCAGAGCTTCTATGAGAAATTTTCAGGTCACGGATGAGATCGCTGAAATCTGAGTTCGTCACTAGATGTTGATCGTGGACTTTATGTCTTTTTGATGGTTCTTCGGTGTAAAGCGATCCCGCAGAACTTGATTCGATCGGTCCGGACCTCAGTGAAGACTGTTGCGAATCTGGAAATGCATGCAATAAAATCTTAATGAAATTCACTTCATTTAATAAATTTAACCTCACGATAAGGTAATATTTTTGTTCAACTGGAGAGTGTTTAGTCCCACCATTACTCGTGGTTAGTTTTAGTTAAGTAAATATACAGCATTACTCACTCATAGGTGTTTCTGCGGGTGGTGTTTCTTCTGCATCTTTGTCTTCCCTGGGAACAGATTCAGTAGTGTTTATCTTTTGTGCTGGAATGACCGTTGGAACGCTAGCGTACTGAACAGACTCCCGTGTTGCGTACGAAAATCCAACCAAAGAAACGCAACAAAAGTAGCACTCTTCCGAAACATGTTCTTCACGTGGCAACCATATCATTGGAGCTGCATATTTGGTTGGGTAGCATTTTCACTGCCAGATGCCAAGATGGAACGGTAACAAGTTTCGCAAACAACGTCTGGCGCGTACCATAATTTTGGCACATAATTCCTCTTGAAACGTTTTTCAAAATTGTTCACAAAAGTTGGCGTTATGTAGCGAGATTTCTTAGGAACAAGAACTAATCCGCACATATAGCAAAACTTGTTTTTCCTCAGGCACGATACTCTGAGTTCATTTTCTGTAACAGTTTAAAAAAAACATTTACTTATTACGCAATTTAGGATGTTAAGATCAACCAACGTTAAGCAAACGTATATTACTTTACTACAGGCAGTTTTCTCTGTGGTGTGACAAAATAAAAAATAAAGCAAAAACTAACGAAAAATTTCGTTAATGTAAAGTCTATGAAATCGAGCAGTTTCAAACAGTAAATCGTGCTGGGCACGCTATCAAGCTTATCTAACCAACAATTAATTTTAATCTTAAAATTTTATATTTTTCGTCCCGCACTTCGAGTCCCGAATCGTTGTTTTTTTATGAAAACCTACCAAACTCACCAGCCTGCATCGTGTTGCAGCATGTAACATAGACAGCATCCGAATATAGGTTAGCTGGCTCGTTGAAACAGTTGATATTATCTGGAACACCTGAGCAACAACAGCGCCGCCTAGCTCCGCGATTGTCGAACGCGCATGCTTGCGTACTGACTTGTCCAAAATTCTGGTGACATGTATCTTTTAATGAAATACTTACTTCTTTGAATATTTAAACTTATATTTCAAATGAAAATATTTATTGTTTATCACATCCCTTTAAAATAATAACATCAACAAAACGATCAACAAAAACGTTTGTTCGTAGTTTCATTACGCGTTTTATTCAGCTTTCATTTGACTCTCTTTCCTTCATTCCACCTTCATTCCATCTTCATTCCTCCTTTATTCCATCTTCATTCCTCCTTTATTCCATCGTCATTCCTCCTTTATTCCATTTTCATTCCACCTTCATTTCACCTTCATTCTACCTGAATTCCACCTGAATTCCACCGCTATTACACCTAAATTTCCATTTTTACCATTGCAGTCATATTCCACATTTTAACTTACCTTTCGAATTTATTTATCCATGTTTATAGGTGAAAACAT